>CM070819.1:11877620-12477620 GCA_036326025.1 Chrosomus eos | reverse complement strand
TAATAGAAAATTATAAAAAAAAATAAAAAAAATTATTTTCTTTAAAGCTGTATTTCATTTTAGAGTCAAGCCTAGGCCTCATGAAAGCAATTTTTGAAATGAGATGGATGCCATCTGGTGGACAAACTGAGCATTTAAAAAATGCAAAACACATATGTAATCTGAATTTATTAGTGTTTACGTGTATAAAAGTGTGTGTGTGTGTGTGTGTGTGTGTGTGTGGATGTGTCTGTTTTGCACTCTTGATGTTTTATAGATTCACCTCACTGTTGTGTGCTTTTTTTCTGGATCGTGGCTGATTTGTAGATTGTACACACAAAAAAAGATTATTCAAATCCTGTCCCCAATTTTTTTGGGTGTTCATACCAAGTACCAACAAAGTCACCAAATTTCAGACCATTCCGATGAAGCTATGATTTAAAAAATATATATATTTAAATGATTCGGGTCCATTTGGGCCGAAAAGCATAAAGAATACTAGGTCCATTACACTCCATTTAGTGGCACTTGTGTCCCACTATTTCCAACAGAAGCATTACTAGTGGGTTCCGCACTTGTAGCACCAAAGTCACAATTAGACTTAGTAAACACTTATTTCAATATCCAATTCCACAAAAGTAGTGCCACAATTCAAAGATATGGCTTACCATAAACCATGATGTAAATATCTGAAAGTGACAAGGCCCTTTTCTGGTGCTGGAGGAAGGAGTGGTGTGCAGCTTTGTCCTGCAAGTCCAGCATTTATTTGAAGAGAGAGTGATGGTAGGTGATGGGCCAGTCTTACTACCATCATCAGTCCTTAAACCCTGCACACAGTGCACAGGCTCACAGCCTTTATTGGGTCAAATCTGGAAGGTCCTGAGATGAGTACCAGGGAGAAAAACTAAATGATTAAACTTCACTTTTATTTTACTTTACACAAGTACCAAGAGTACAGAGCACTGCCTTTCCCTGGTGGTTCATCAAACAGAATTAAACCCAAAAAAAGCACTTAAAGATCTGAAAGTCCCAGAGCTAGAGATCATTTTAGACTGAGTAATGCTAGGTTTCACACACAAGTCTACATAGGCCTAACTATGAGAACTACAAGCTGCATAAAAAATATTTCATCTACTTAACTAACATAATAAGTAGGCTATATTACACTGTAGAAAAATGCAAAGGAAAATAAAAAGAATACAACTTTATAGATTTGTTTTGGAAGAGTTTTGTTTTGACACAGAAGGTGTAACAGTAGATGGTGGAAGCTGAGAGTGTTTATCAAATATAGTGCCATAGAAAGAGGAGCTGGAAGGCAGGTGAAGATCTGCACACCCTTCAAACTCAGTGATCAGCTTCTGTTGGTAGCAGTGCTTGAAGGGGGTAGAAAGACCTCTGCTGGTTGAGCTTCCACATAACAAGAAGGGCTATAAATTATATGTTCCAAAACTAAAATGTGAATTAAATAATAGAAACATATAAATAAATAGGCTACCTGCTACCTGAGTTCACTTGTCTTAAATCAGAAGTTACAGGTCATCAATGGTCTTACAAATGTTTAATTCTCCCTAACAGCTAGAGTTATTATTTTATTAGTTTTAATTTTTATTTCAGTTAACTAAAGTGTTTTTTTCAACACCTAGTGCTACTGTACTTGTACTAAAAAATGTTATTAGTTCAGTTTTAGTCTACAATCACCTCGCTAACTTTTATTTTGAAAGTGTTTCCGGTTAGTACCGCTTCCAAAAAAGGAATAGACCACGTGACTTCCGTTTTTGGACACACAGGTCTTAACTATTCACTTTATAAAATAGGTAAACATCCAACTGGACAATGTATAAAATGTAATAGTATAGAGACCATTCAACATGTGCTATTTGAGTGTAGAGGTTATGTGGAGGCAAGGAGGAAACTAGCAGCAGCTGTAAAGAAAGCTAAGCTTAGGTTCACTGTTGAGAATCTCCTTGGGTATAAAGCATGGGGAATATCAAAACATCTCATTAAATATCTGAAAAATACGGGGTTATTGGAAAGGATATAGGGTCATTATTTATATATATATATATATATATATATATATATATATATATAATTTTTTTTTTTTTTTTGATTTTTTTTTTTGATTTTTTTTTTTTTTTTTGGGTGGTGGGTTTATGCTAGGTTGCACAAAATCTGTTCCACACTCCAGTCCGGTAGGTGGCGGTAATGCTCCTAAATGCTGGTTTCCAACCGCCAATCAAATCTAAGAAGAAGAAGAAGACTTCCGTTTTTGGTTTATAAACGAAAAACGAATTGACTGAAGTTCAAAGACTATCTTCATTTTTTGTTCAAAAAGGAATAACGATAAAAATGATAGCCAAAAACGAAAAACGGGCCGTTTTTAATTGGTTTTTCGTTTTTTGATTCTGACACCAAAAACGGTTATTCGGTTTTTCGTTTTGAAACAAAAAACAGAAAAACGGTATTTTCGTTTTATTATTACAAACGAATTACGGATTATCCAGAGATCCCCTGACCTTTCAAAACGAAAAACCAAATAACCGGTTTTGGTGTCAGAATCAAAAAACGAAAAACCAATTATAAACGGCCCGTTTTTCATTTTTGGCGATCATTTTTTATCATTTTTCTTTTTTGAACAAAAAATGAAGAGAGTCCTTGAACTTCAGTCAATTCGTTTTTCGTTTATAAACCAAAAACGGAAGTCACGTGGTCTATTCCTTTTTTGGAAGCGGTACTAACCCGGAAAAACTTTCAAAATAAAAGTAGCTATAGTTAGTGAGGTGATTGTAGACTAAAACTGAACTAATATAGCGTTTTTAGTACAACTAAAGTAACACTAGGTATGAAAAAAACAGTTTAGTTAACTGAAATAAAAATTAAAACTAATAAAATAATAACTCTGGCTGTTAGGGAGAATTAAACATTTGTAAGACCATTGGTGACCTGTAACTTCAGATTAAGACAAGTAAACTCATTTTATATGTATCTTAGGATAGCAGGTAGCCTATTTATTTATAAGTTTCTATTATTCAATTCACATTTTAGTTTTGTAACATATTTATAGCCCTTCTTGCTATGTGGAAGCTCAACCAGCAGAGGTCACTCTACCCCCCCCCCCCCCCCCCCCCCTTCTGTGCACAACAGGCAACAAGGGTTTGACCTTTTGACTTGTGTTTATATCAAAACAAAACTCTTCCAAAACAAATGTATAAAGTTGTATACTTTTTATTTTCCTTTGCATTTTTCTCCAGTGTAAAGTGAATGAAATATTTTTTTTTATGCAGCTTGTAGTTCTCATTAGTTATGTAGACCTACTTGTGTGTGAAACCTAGCATTACCCAGTCAATAATGATCTCTAGCTCTGGGAATTTCAGATCTTTTAGTGCTTTTTTTGGGTTTAATTCTGTTTGATGAACCACCAGGGAAAGGCAGTGCTCTGTACTCTTGGTGTTGTGTTGTTGTTTTTTTTTACCCAGATGGTGTTGTTTTGACACTGAGTCTAAATGTACCGTATAAGGGCTGTGCATATATCAGCCGCCTGGCTACAGCATGTGAACCGTCAATGCAGGGATCCAGACTAACTTTTCCACGAGGGAGTGAGAGCAAGACAGCGCTTAGTTTGGAGACGGTGAAGTCTTGTTTACACTTTCGCCTGGCTCCGAAATGAGAGGGAGTGCACGTGCGCTCTGTTAACTCTGTTAACGTTAACTGTAAGTAATGGTAAATCTTAGGTGTTGTGAATTTGTAATATAAGGTATAACACATCGCAGTGAATATGTCGTGTGTATGTTTAAGTGAGAGGGTATGAGATAACATAACAACCAGTAATTTGGTGAAGCTGTAACGTTACTAGTTAAAGGGTACCTATCATGGAATTTTGAAAATTACCTTTCATGTAGTGTGTAACATAGATCTAAGTGAACAAAAACATCCTGCAAAGTTTTAAATATGAAAGTTCACCGTATACAAAGTTATTGTCTCTCAAAAGTAAGAGTCGACTGTGAGTCGCTGATATGAATCGATAGCCGAACGATGCACTTTCGTACGTCACTTGTACAAGTTATTTGAATTCGACACGCCCACTCAGTGCGCTCGCCGAGCAGACAGAGAAACCTGACAACAACATGTCGACGAGACTCTGTTCTGAAGTGCGAATCAAAAGCAAATTTTTTTTTCACTGCCCAGGGACAAGCATGTGAAGGCTCAGTGGCTAGAGTTTATATTTACAACTATACCACCACAAGTATAGCCACCTTGAGCTGTGTTCGCGTTATTTTAATGACGATCGCTTCACAAACACAAATGCTTTCAAGTGTGGATTCGCGAGTCGCCTGATACTGAAGGAACGTTCAATACCAAGTTTATTTGGATCAGCTTCCTCCTCCGAATCACAACCTGTAAGTACTATTAATAATTGTTGCTTTTATGTGTGTGTGTGTGTGTTGTGTGTGTGTGTGTGTGTGTGTGTGTGTGTGTGTGTGTGTGTGTGTGTGTGTGTGTGTGTGTGTGTGTGTGCGTGTGTGTGTGAGAGAGTGAGAGTTACGCTCAGCAGCTTCTAGGTCTCCAATGTCATTTTTTTTGTTTTTTGAAATATGTGAAATTATGTGAAGCGTATTGTAGTACTGCAGTGCTTTATCAATATGTTTAAGCTTTGGGCTAACGCAAAATATAACTGACTGGGTCATCTGACCAATCACCGCCGATTAGCGTCACGCAAAGGAGGGGTTTGGACAAATGAGTCGTCAAACGAATCATTAGGGAGTCGGTGAGCAAATCAGGTAAAAATAAATGCATATTATAAGACAACAAAAGTGTTTTTTGTCATTGCATGCATGTAAAACTGTTGTTGGGGACTCCCAGAACATTATTAGGAACATTTTAAATGCCATAATAGGTACCCTTTAAATGTTACTGACATTGTGTTGTGACTTAACGTTAACGTTACTAAGTAAAGTTGTGTACTTCTATGTGAGATAACACGTCATATTTTCTTGTTGCATGCGGTTATAGTATCAAATATACTCCAGGAACAGGTTATAGTGAGAGGTAGATGCTTCAGGTCAATGAGGAAGAGCGAGGAGCCTCACAAACTGGAGGTTTGACTATAGACAGAATGCCGGTTGGCAAAAGTTCAAAAAGTTGCCCGTTCTGGCGTGTTTACTCTTCTTGCTGCGGTTGCGGCACTTGTCTTGCCTTACTATTTCTTTACTGAACGT
Organism: Chrosomus eos; assembly: GCA_036326025.1. Taxonomy (NCBI): domain Eukaryota; kingdom Metazoa; phylum Chordata; class Actinopteri; order Cypriniformes; family Leuciscidae; genus Chrosomus; species Chrosomus eos. The sequence continues at coordinate 12,472,425 of CM070819.1, read as the reverse complement.
TATAGTATCATGTTATTATGAACATTGATGTAACAGCAGTATGACTTCAGTGTAACCTATTTAATTTGTTATTGTGTCTAGATATCACTGGAGGCAGAAAGTGCCAACCTGAAAGCTTTCACCTGCAGTTGTGCGGCTGGTAAAGGATTTTGCAATCACATTGTTGCCATCCTGTACCAGACCGCACATTATTCACAGCTGGGTCTGCAGGCTGTTCCACCCTCCCTGGCCTGCACAAGTGGCTTGCAAAGATGGCACAGACCAAGAACACAGGTGGGTTTTTGATAAACATGTCATTATGATTTAAGAACCGATGCGTATCTAAACAACTGTAAATTATTATAAAAACACCCCCAGTAGTGACTACAGACTAAGGCTGAACAATATATCAACATTATTGAAATATCGAAAATGTATATATCGCGAATGCATATCGCACCGGCTTGCAATAACTGGAGCAATGAACAAAAGACAAAGAGAAAATCACACTGCTCTTGGCTGAATAGCTTTTGTAGCTTTAATAGGAATTAGTACACTATATTTAATTTATACAGTGAAAACTAGCAGCGTTTTATTTTCGTTTTATCTTTTGTTAAATAAACCTAATGTAGGCCTTCCTGAAACCCTAAATCTGAACCCAGTTGTTTACACTGATGTTAAAATAACACTTACTTCTTATGCTACAACACTGCTGTTCACTTTCAGAAGTTGTAGAGATGTTTTCTTGCCACAAAAAGAATGTGAAACACGTATGTAGGTTATATCATTTTAAAGATAATTTAAGTTTATTTTAAACACTTTAAGCACTATCGTATCACATATCTAATATCGCATTATTTAATTAGTTATCGCATATTCATTGTCTTCAACATCGTGCAGCCCTACTACAGACTGTAACTGCTTTTTGTCTTTTAATTTTTTTAAGGGAATCCATCCTGAACCTGTTAGTGAGCTGGTGGTGCAAAAGCCCAAAACAGTAAGTCAGAGCGGTCTGAGGTCCACATTGTACAAGGCATATACAGGTGATTAATTTGTTAACTGTTTGATTGTTGCTTTGTGAGAGTAAGTTACATTTTTTTTATGTTATGACTAACATCATTATGGTTACCGCAGATACAATAAATAAAATGTAAATGTAGTTAAGCACTCATGTCTAACTTTTCTTTTGTGTGACTAATAATCTTGTGCATCTCTTTGCTCTTTTTTCTAGGACCACTCCCAGATCCATATATGATGGCATCTGGAAGCAAATTAAGCCAGGTGCAGCCCCAGCCTCTCATGGCTGTTGTATTGGATGGGATTTCTGAAATGGAGCTGACGCCATCTAAATTTGTGTCTGTCCCTCGTGGATCCCCCATGTCCTATCACTGTCCACCCATGAAGTCCAGTGACCTCATCCTACACCACATGGCTCCAGAATTCCCATCTCTTCCTCTAATGCAGCACACTTTCCCCAGGTTGCATTTCGTGCCGACATTACATCAATTAATGCATCTCCAGTCTCTTCAAGTTTCACCGCAGCTGTCCAGCGAGATAGAAAAAGAAACCCAGCAGCAGTCCAAATGTCCAGCGTGGACACAGCTACGGCGACCAAGGCTGACTGCCAGTCGTTTTTGGGATGCTGCTTGTAGTAAGGCGTGTCGTGAAGAGCAGGAGTCTGCAGCAATTCAGATGATCAGAGGCTCCACAAAGCAAACAGCTGCAATGAAGCGTGGTCTGCTGGATGAGCCTGAAGTGCTGGCAAACTATGCTGAACCGATCCGAGTTAATGTGCTACCAGCAGGTTTCGTCATTCACCCTGACGCACCACATCTCGGGGCCAGTCCAGACGGTCGAGTGTATGACCCTTCAGAGTCGCCTTCTTTTGGCCTGGTTGAGGTGAAGAGCAGCACAAAAAATGATCCATCTCAGGTTGCTCACCTCAAGGTGCAGGAAGGCCACGCCAGTCTGAAGCGTTCACATAAATACTACTGGCAGGTTCAGGGCCAACTGGCAATTACAGGACTGACATGGTGTGACTTTGTTACCGATACCTTATCAAAATTAACTGTGGAAAGAATTTGGCATGATGACTTATTCATATCAGAAATGAAAGAGAAATTAGATGCACATTATTATGGCACATACATGAATGCATTCCTCGAATTCCAGTAATCTTGTATTTAGCAATCAGTTTTGCCTTCTGTCTTACTGTTGAACTGTAATGTTATTTTTTTATATTGTAAATGTTTGTTATTTATTGAATGTTATTAATCAGTTGATATTACTCATACATACCAAAAAATTAAAGGATGCATCATTTTGACCAAAATTGGTTTAATCGTTCATCTAATGTTTTAGTGAAATCAGTCACATTTCAACTGAACAATATTAATATAACAATTATATTTAATTTAAAGTTTAAGAATATGTGGGAACACAATTATTTACACATTATACATTATTTACATACAAAACATTAATTCATTCACTCTTCAAAACAAAAAGGTCCTTGATAATTTGCTAAAACACAACAGTTAAGCCAGATCTGATTCACACTGCCAATCAGTGTAAGCGGCACAGGAGAGTCCCAAATGTGAAAGGACTTTACCCTACCGTCTCCACTATAATTCGGAGGCGGGCAATGGCTTGGGTTTGTTCCGTTTGCTCTTTGCTGAATTGAGCTGAACGTTTAAAAGGTGGAATGATGAGCTTAGCTCCAATGTCAGCAAGGAGGTCTTGAATGAGGAACCCTTTGTCCGCCATGATGTCGTCTCCTGGCTCCAGCAAGGGAAGGACTCCACTGATCCTGGTGATCTCCTTATCTGAGATGCACCCAGTGTACAGGGGTGAGACGAATGTCACCAAACCATTGGGAGCAACTCCAATCAGGCCTTTCAATGTCGTCCTGTTTTTTGTAGCTCGAAAATGTTTCTGACTGTAAGGTCAGGGATGAGGCTAAATGAGGCTTTTATTCAGCATCATAAAAAGATAATTGGCCCAGGTGATTGTAACCCTGCTGACCCTGGCAATGCTCACATTGAACATGTCAGCAATGATCTGCTCCTTCATGCCAACAGCAACCCGCATGGAGTACATCAAGAACTCATCTATTAATGGCATGATGCGTGGTGGGCTGGGATCTTGGCAGCCTTCCTCACCTGTCCTCTTTGCTTTGGTCCAGTACACCAGTCTAAGGGCAGATGGTGCAATCGACTCCCAAAAAATTGTAAAAACACTCGGATGGAAATTTAGTGTAGAAGCGAATTTGGACGTCCGATGAACAGTATCGGCTGAAAAGAGTAGAGGGTGGTAGGTCAGTTTTATGCAACATGGCTTCTAAGTCATGGATGTAATCCAAAGCTTCATCCAAAGCACCTGTAAAGATAAAGAAATTAAAAACCAGTCTCAACATATTTATGCTACCTTTCAACACAACACAGAACAGTAATCATGTCAACTCTTAAATTACATCACTGCAGAAAGAAATGTCATTTAGAGCCCCCTACAGCTAGACGGCATGAGACTATGTTACAGATGTAGGCAAACGTTAGTTAAATAAAAATGTGTGTGTTTGTAATGTTGAGAGAAAAACTCAACTGCAAATAACAAATCCAATTACTGTGTGCACCAGTGGAGTTTTGCTGACATCCAATGTGGAAAATCTGTTACAGCACCCAAACAAAATAATTACTGCTATCAAAGATATCAACCTCAAATTTGGAACACAACTTATTTAGATTTATGGCTTTTATTTTCTAGACGTTTTAGATTTCAACTTGTTTCATAAAATATATATTTTATAAAATAATGTTCATAAACTTAAACCTATAACACTTTTTTTGGATTTTCTTATTAATTTCAAATTCATTTTAAGCAATATTCTGCCAAGGTTCCAAACTTAAGTCTGTGCTCCCAAGTTAAAAAAAAAGTATGACCGTTGTTTGACACAAGACATTTTTGTCCTCTATGTAAGTTACCTGTCTAACTTTTTTTTAATTGATGCACAAGGGTTAAGTTGTTCAGTTAGAAATGTATTTATCCATTAACGGTACACATAGTTGACTAGCGCGTTAACTTACTAAACACATTATGAACAATCTTACCTGCAGGTGGGTGTGTCACGTAGTCGTGATCCATCCTTACTGCCTTAGCCACCATGGTGCTATCTTCACAGCATAGCTGGATACTAGACTGACGTTTGGTGGTTCTGTCATATACTGACTCCCTTCTCAAAGGAGCAGTAAAATCGTTCCAAGGAAATAGGCTCGGGACAACACCACTCTTCACGCGATGAACGACGCAGCCACCAACGTAAGCATCGGGAGCGAAGTGCCGGCTGCAGACATTGGTGCTACCTCTTTTTACATCAAAACTGTTCCCTTCCTCTCTTCTGATCGCCTGTATCCATTTGGGTTTAAGGTTTGGATCCACGGGAAAAGAATGAAACGAAAGGTAGGGCTGTTTTTGGGTGGAAGACGAACAGCCTGGAACACAACAGAAACTACGACTCTTCGACTCTGCCATTTTTCGCATCTGCCGCTACGATAACAGGAAGTTCTAATACACTTCATTGACGTATTTCCGGTCGAAAAATCCGGAAGTGCGTAAAAGGTCTATACGCGGTACAAACTGTGAAAAACCTACTAACAAAGGCATCAGACCCATATCTAGCATCGCTGGCTTACAGAGCAACCCCTCTACAGAACGGCTATAGTCCAGCGGAGATGTTGATGGGGCGCCGCCTCCGCACTACAGTTCCTTCCCTTCCAACCCTGCTGACTTCAGTTTTGCCTGACTACAACGCGCTGGAGGCTAAAGAAAGGGAGAAGAGGGGGAATGACGCAAAATACTTCAACAAGAGACACAGCGCGAGAAACCTGGAGCCGCTAGTACCTGGAGAGGATGTGTGGATCACTGATTCACGAGTCCAGGGCACAGTGATATCTACACACAACACCCCTCGCTCGTATATCATCCAGGTGCCTCAGGGCACGCTGAGGAGGAACCGGCATCACTTGGTGCCACTGCAGAGTGCAGACCAACAGTGGGGTGGTCGACGTTGATAAGCCACTGAAGGAAAGAAAATGCACCAGAGCCAACATCACCAGAACCAGCTCCACCAGTGACAATATCTCCCAGCAGAGAGGGTCCAGAGACTGTGTGGACCAGATGTGGGAGAGAGGTTAGAAAGCCACAGAGACTTGATTTGTGATTTATTGATTGGTTGTTTAGAGACCTGCAGAGACAAAGGTAGTCTTTGTTCTCAAAGAAAGGGAGATGTGGTATTATGGAATAATAGTGTAAAAGAATGCTTGTATTTTGAAAACAAAAGGGCTGTTCCGGGTCTTGCCTGGATGTTATGTGCTGATGGCTAAATAAAGACAAGCTCCAAGTACGTCTTTGTACGAACCTCTTTTGTTTCTTTACAAATAACTTGACAGGCCCAAGACATAGGGCAAACATGAGGACTTAAACACACAGACTAATTACAAGACAAGGAACACCTGTCAACAATGATCAGACATTGTCCGTTTCTCAATATGCGTTCTTGTCTGTACTTGTGTTCTTGTGAAACGTCATCAGTCGCTGTCCAAGTACTGTTCCAATTCAAAGTTCACGTCTAGCCAAGCAAAAAATATATATATATTCAGTTCTCAACAAATAATGTTAAGCCATATCAAGTTGTTTCAAGCATTTATTTCAAAGAAATAAAAAAGTAATGAACAAGGCACTCAAACAACACTTTTGCACATGTTCGTTAAGGCACAGCAAACAGTGACAATCTTATCAAACCAGCAAACCAACCAAGCAAGCCGGCGTCTCCTCGTCAGGTCAGAGACTTGCTCTCTCTTGATGCTGTGTCCATTTCGGTAACCTAAAAAACTGTATTCCATTGTTCCTATGTTTTCCATATGTATCGTGTGAGGTACTAGAGCAGTTTTTAACGCAGCAGTGACTTCCAGGCATGGTAAAAAAGTGCGGAATTGCGAGAGTCACCTCTACTACCGAGTTAATAACACACATAAACAATCATGTTTTGCAACGGGAATCCTACCAACATGGCGGAAAGGGGAGGGGCTCTGTACCATGACGACAACTCCTCATTCTCAATTGGGATCTTCGCCGTGACGTCACGACGCGTTTACATGCGCTCTGGTTGGCAGAAGAAAAGTAATGGCCGCTTGCTGCGTAGCGCAAACACAGAAGAAAAATGGTTGTATCGTGCTGTGTTAACAGGTTCGATAAGAGTGACCCCAATAGCTTCTACCGCGTACCTAAACATCCTGAATCAAGAAGAAAGCTGTCGATTTCTGCAATTAGGCTTCTAGAACCCAGCGGATCACGATCACGTCCGGTACCTGCATTTTGCGTTAAAAATTAAAACTAATTTTGTAAATAAATGTTACTAGTAGGTTCTATCGCATTGATGTGTTAATTAATGAATGAATAACTGTACAAAATACCTCGGAAGACGTGTCAAAGTCAAAGTCTTTGTTTACATAACTTTTTGTGTGCATGTTAGTGTGACTGAGCAATGGAAGTATAATAACATTGATTATGCTTCCATGGTGTGAGCATGTTGTTGACAGTGCAATTTACCAGTTATCCTTATAGTTAAAACCAGTAATATTCATAATTATGACTTACTTATTTACATCTAAAGATTTGTACGCATTCATCGACTCTGGTAAACATAGATGGCGTGTCGATGAGATACAGGTAGATGTCGCCGAATGTCAAATCTGCTCATGTGTCCGGGCTTTTGCTCCAATTCTCACTCAGGTGATATGGATCAGGCAGAGAACATGAACCCTGGTTAGATAAAAGCTTAACCTTATATCTCCTTTTAGCTTCTTCGGACAAAGAATTATCATATGTAAACTGCTGCATGTTTTGGTTCTTTCTGCCAACCAGTTCGCGCCCACACTGTAAAAAAAAAAAGTAAATTTACAGGTAATGGTCTGTATTTTTTTACAGAATTTTGCCGTTTTGTCATTATACAGTGAATGCCTGTTATTTTACAGATATTTGCTGTAATTTAAAGATTCACTATTGAATTTACAGGTAATTGCTTGTATTTTGGTTTTACATCTATTTTATGTTTTTTTAAAGGAAATTGTCTGTATTTTTACAGGGTTGTGTGTAATTTTACATAACATATTCCGTAATATTTTACAGATTTTTTCTGTTAAATTAGAAAACACAGAAAAGAAGGTATAACTGCAGAAATCAAAGTTTTCCTTGAAGATCATTAAGTATGTGGGTGTTAAAGTGAGTTTTAAGGTTAAATAATAGTATTTCCGTACTAAATACCATTAAATTTACAGTTTTTGAAAGTGAAAAAGAACAACTCATTGTATAATTTACAGTGAAAACCCGTAAATTGACATTCCCACAATTCCCTGCGTGACACTTCACACTTGATGTGTTTTTGTTGAAATATGTTTCTTCATAGTTTTCTTAGTTTTTTTCGAATCAGTTATGTATATTAGTGTTTTATGTTACATTTAATGTTGTTAAACTAATGTTTATTGCATTTTTAAAATTTCATGTGTTACCATGATGGTGTTTAATGTTTCTGCGAATGACACTGTGCAGTTTCTTTATATTAGAAATAACTCTCTTGTGGAAAAGCTGCTTGTAATGAGCTTTGAATGATCATGTGACTCTCATCATCACTGTGGTTGTCAGTGTTACAATGGTACAAAACAGATATTACTACTTCAATAGATCAGTAAATTACCATTTTATCAGATAATGAAAGATATTTTTGTGTAGAATAACAGTAATAAACCATAATTATAGAATAAGAAATTACCATTTTTTTACAGTTTTTTACAGTTTTTTTCCTGACAGTATTTTTCCGTTTTTTAACAGACATTTTCTGGCGCCCCTGCTGCCAGAAAATGACCGTTTTTTTACCGTTTTTTTTTTTTACAGTGCACGCCCATATCGTGATGTCACATTTTACTCCGGCGGACATCGCTATTGGAGAAAACCCGCGTAATATAAAAATACTACTGTTATTGTGTCACGAAATGCAACTTTAATAGTGTTTCAGGTGAGAAAGTAGTTGTTTAAAGCTCAAATATGTGGTTTATTTATAAAGATAGCGCCTATTTGAAAAATATATCTGACGTTTTCGGAGTTGTGAGATCCAGGCCATCACGCTTGTGGGAATTTTCTTGACTCAACGTTGTCCTGAGGGCAGAAACGTTTGTGATTGGTTCAATCTGACAGCCAATCGCAAGAAAGAAGAGAATTGCAGAGGCGGGGCACCATTTCCATAGCCTGGTTCAACCAGACTCTCGTACATTTCATTTGTACAGAGAGTCTGGCCTCGCTCCATTGAGAAACGTTTTCTTCCTTGTAGGCGGGTTCTCTGTTCAAGTTCAAAACTATTGGATCTGCCCAGAGTCACTCAGGATCTGTCATAGCCAATCGCTAACGTGTGGTCCTGACGTATGTCACGCGCCGAAACCGGTCGGAAACAAGTCCGAATGATCAGAGGATTATGTTTACAATAGGATGTCTGTCAACGAGAGCTGCAGGTTTTGTTCATCTAGGAACAATTATTAATTCGAAATGTAGGCTATATTTGACACTAAGGACAGTGATGTATTCATTCAACGGTCGAAGCTGGGTCTAATCATTAAAAATACACCGCTGCGGTCGTTTCGGATCTGCCGCAAATGCTGTACAGTGAATGATCTGTCTCTATCTGCAGATGTGTATTAAACAACAATTTTTCATATTATGTCTTATTGTTTCTTAATTACCTTAATTAATTATGGTCTTCAAAGTATGTGTTTGTACATTTTTATTTATGACATTTAGTTTTTTTTTTATTAAAACAAACTATTGCCATCTAAAACTGAAACTCAAATTATGGTCTTCAAAGTATGTTTTCACATTTTTATTTAAAAAAAAACACAACAAATTTTTAGGATTTACAACATTTAAAACTGACACACCAACCATGGTCCTGCACGAGTACACAAAGGGGCTCAAAGTGTTCTATTTAGCTCAAATTCTGAACAGTAAATTTAGTGATTCTTGTGATACTGACATGACTCCTGAGTGCATCTTCAACAACAGTTTAGCAGCTAACGTTAGGACTCGGGGCTTCCGAACACCAGGCTAAATCCTCCGTCCAAAATGTCACGGTCATCGTGCACGCCGAGCTGCCCAGCACGAACTCCTAACTTTTCTGCCTCCTTCACAAGAGGGGGAGACGACAACAACTATCGGCTTTGCATCCCTATCGTTCGCCTTAGCTAACGTTAACTCATTCACGACTTAGCGGAGTGAGCTGGAAAATCAAACTTTTCCCGAATCCCGTGGGGAGGAGGGCCACAACATCATGGCCAGCAACAAAACTTAGCAAACATTGTTCTTGCTCCGGCTTTAAATTCTGCATATTCGGCAGTTTTCCAACAACAGACTCCGCTGCCATTACTGAACTCAAACTGACGCGCTACATCAACGTCATCGTTCTCAGCCACTCCCTCTGTTCGCTGATTGGTCCTACAAAAAATTGATTTCTGGAAACCAAAGTCTATAGCACAATCCCAGACGTAGTACTGAAGGAAAATGAAATTGAGCGGAAGTGCGTAGGAGGGCGTAGCCAGGCTACCATTTACAATCTCAACCGTCAAATTCCAACCGGTGCGCATGCAAGAGGAACTGGTTATCATTTCAAAGTAAGTTTTTTAAAAACAAAAACTTAATATTCTCGAAAATGGAGCATTGTGTGTGCACCTATCCGTTTTTGATGTATTCGTACATCCCGCACAAACACAATCGTTAACCATTTTTGCTAGCTAGGTCTCCAATATAACCTGACTCCAGCTTGGAGCATAGACAGTAAAAGCTTGGAATCCCTGTTATGACGTCACGCCCAGCCTAGTGGAAGGGAGGGGGCGTGCTTAAAAGCACTGTAAAATATATAAAATATATAAAAAATATTCGGCATTTTGGGATAAAAAACATAAAAAACAATGGTAGGCGGTTCTTATCTTTATGTTTAGTAAGCACATTGCATTATCTTCGTGAAAAATTTTACCTGCAATTTACACTTTAAGGGTAGGCTAGCCTACTGTTTCAGAAGCAAGCTAACGTTAGTGTTGTAGCTTGCATTAAAAATTTGCAGTGGCTGTTGCAAGCGGTTCTTACAAAAATGTAGAAGAACAAGATAATTCAGAAAACTGTCACCTTTTCAGTGTGTGCAGATACATGTAAGTTAAACCATAAGCGTTAGCTAAGCATCAGGTGAGCTAGAAAGCTTGTTTAAGTACATTGCAATAAGCTTTACTGTACTCGTATTCAAAAAATCAATGACTATTTAGGGCATTGTAGGCTAATTTATAAATTTGGCTTTTCTACATGACTGTTTAGTCTCAGCTGGTCCCAGGGCAGAGAGTGGTTCCCACAATTTTGTCCCAGGGCAGGTGAATTCCTCCTGGTTTCAGGCAAAGTCCTTTTAGGCAAGTCCTGCCACTCGGCCGCCATCTTGGCAACGCCTCCGGGCAGCTATTTCTGACTAACAAGACCAGGCTCCTATCTAAATGAATGGGCAGAGAGTCAGAACTGCAGTTTCAGAAACAGCAGTAAAATATGATAAAAATTAGGGATGCTCCGATACCACTTTTTTCAGAACCGATCCGATCCGATACCAAAAATTCAGAGTAACGCCCGATACCGATGCCAACAGTTTTTAAAAAAAAAAAAAATCAAGTAGAATTTATATAACTGTCTGTGTGTTGAACTGATAATCACTATTTTGTGTGTTAAACACAATCTACTTAATACAGAAAACTTCATTATTAAGAAAAACAAATCCAAAAAATATATTATCATAATCTATGACAAAAATGCTATTGTAAACTAGATTAGTGGATAATTCAGCAGTAAAATTTAGTCTAGGAAAATCATGAGTCGACAATAATTGTATAAAATCTGAACATTTAGTGAAAAAAACTAATAAGAGACAATTAAGTGTAACGCTAAATCTGGTAAAACGTTACACATTGCTCTTTGTATTGTTGTAAAATACATTAATGAAAAACAAGATAAAAATTGTATAGGCTACTATACAATTGAGACGTGTTTTTAATGTATAGCACAGCTGTATGAGGCAGCAACTTATGATGGATAGAACTGAACAAGAAAGGCTATTAATAATCTTTGATTCCGTCACTGTCTGTATTATCATATGAAAGACTGCAATACAGTGCGGAACAAAGCGCTTATGCGCATCCCGAGCGCAGAATGATGAGCTTATGCGCATCCCGAGCGCAGAATGATGACCTTATGCGCATCCTGAGCGCAGAATGATGCGCTTGAAGCAACACAGAGCAGCGCGTCGAGTCCGCATTGAAGAGTTCAAAGCACAAAGGAAATACATAATTGATGCATGCATAGTGTATTATTATCTATGCAATAGTTTATTCAGCCTTTTCTTTTAACAGTTTTAAATTTCAGTTACTATGCGCGTGAAGAACAATGATAGTGCTCTCCAGTGCTGTGATTTAACACACACGGTAACGAACATGATTAAGTTACAGCAATAAAGTCCAGCAAGATAAAGTTGTTTTATGCGAAACCATAGAGCTTTATCTACAGATCAAGTATAATATTATTAATCATCGTGTTTATAGTTTCATCGTGTTGACTGTTGAAAACCAAACCTGACGTGCTGTTTGAACACTGAATGGAGAATGACTGACAGCCGCAGCGGAGGAAAAAGTTTACCTGATCTTGAATTTAATGACTTAAATTTTAATATATATCTCACATTATACTATATAATGGCTTCAGAACACTTATAATAAGAGTGCACGAAAACTTTATGGTGCTTTATAATGTTTTTGTGCCTTTTGTGGGGCTTAAAGTCCCCATGAAATCAAAATTGACCATATACTTTGTTTGCCTAAATTGATCGTTTTGTGGTGAACAATTCATCCGTGCAAGTCAATCCACACAAAAAAAATTTTTGGCTTCATAATCTTTAATCAAATTCTGAAAATGCCCCTCCCCTCTGCCTTGGAGGACCTTGTCCGATGACGTAGCCTTGACGGTTTAGGTGTCTGCTTAACATCCGTATAATCACGCCCCTCCAACTGACAGTAGACAGGCACACAGCGTGTGAAAGGAGAGATGGCGAGGAGGTGCATTTTTCTAGATCCAATCAGGTGCTAGTTGGAAAAAAAAAGCCACGCTCACTATTTTGCCTCATTTAGTATTCCGTTTCTCTCGGAAATACGTCACAGCACTGGAGAAAAGCCGTTTGCAACTTCCGGTTCATGGGGACTTTAACAATAACACAGAATATACGCACAATATCGGATTTGGAGCGGCCTCGTCTGATCGATACTCGATCCGGCAAAAATGGCAGTATCGGAGCCGATACCCGATACAAATATCGGATCGGCGCATCCCTAATAAAAATCGCTGAAAAAGTTGGATGACTTTGCCCCAAAATAAGGTTTAAAATGCCTTTTCCCCCACCGGTTATACGTTTACTACGCATGCACAAGAGTTCACGACACCAACACGCAAGGTCTCTCCCTCTCTGCCGTACGGTGCGCGCGCTACACGGTTTGAAGCACACTCGCTCTAGATTCGGGGAGATTTGAACTAATTTACGGGCATCAGGGAGCCGCTATCAATATGCGGGAGACTTGGGATGTCTGATATTTACACAACGCACACATACAGTACATATCAAATCTGCCGCCTTTTCAAACAGTAACGTATTCTCCGCTGTCGCAAACCTCAACTGTGCGCATGCGTCAGAGGAACCAGACGATAGGCTTAAATAGACAGGACATAATAAAACAGATGGGCCTAAGGGCACGAGAAAGAATGTAGTCAGAAGAATACAGAGGGTCGTTAAAATGAAGCCATGCCACCCCCTGAGCAGAACAGGAGGTAATCAAGATTATAAAATGAAGACCCTTCGTTGTCTTTGAAAACAAGAGACAATTTGGTTTTTCCTAGGGGGTACAAAACCAGTCCAAACCAGAACATCAAGAAAGATACAGAAACTGGGAGGGAGGGGTTTTTACGATGTCAAAGAAGTGTATAAATGCTTTGTATTGTGTGAGATGGGGGGGCTTCTCTTCCCTGGGTTCTCTTCCCCTTCTCTTTTCTGGAGTTGCAGTTCCTCCCAGCTGCAGTTTGTGAAACCTCAAGAGAATAAACCTTTTCATCTTTAAAACAATTTCCCTCTTGAAAGTTTTCTTATACCTTCGATGCTGTTTTTCATTAATCTCTAAAAATTGCTAATACAGCTTGGTGTCAGAAGTGTCGATCCTGTGCGGAACCTTCTCCTTCTGGTTCTGAGCGAATTGGACGGAAAGTGTACACCCCGGCAGCAACAGGCGGACCGGTCTCATACCTCGACGATTTGAGATAGATCTCAACAGGTTAAGAGAGAGAGAGCCAATACCCGCATTTCAGAACCAGAGGAAGAAATCCCACACGGACCAAAAGAATCCGTGGCGATTACAGAAAAGAAAAAGCATCTTTGGGTAAGAAACTGCAAATTGTTTTATTGATGTTAAGTGTAAATTGATAATTGTGAGTGAACGTGAACCATATTGGCTGAGTTTGTCTCTTTTGGTACGAGCAGAGATTAATTAAGTGGACGGAAGTAACACGTTTGAATTAATTCTTATAAAAGTGAACGGAAGTGTCACAGGTGCTCGTAGGCGGACGGAAGTAACGCAGTGATTAAAATAGCTGGACGGAAGAAACAGCTTTTTTAATTTAGTGAACGGAAGTGTCATGACTGAAGTACTGGTTTACACGAAATTTTTGGTTGCAAGTTAATTAATTCTGGTGAAAGTGTACGGAAGAAACACGCTTTAATTATTTCTATGTAAAACAGTGGACGGAAGCAACACGTTGGAATTAATTCTTGTAAACGCGCTTGATAGATTAAGTGCGCGGAAAGATATAGTAAAACCGTATTTACAGAGCAATATTTGCTACCCTTTATCGATTTGAGGTGAAATAATCGAGTCTGTTAGAGACGTCTAAACAGACTATAGACGCGTGTCGAAAGGTAAAAATCCAAGAGAGAAAGGTTCAGCCAAAAATGGGGACGTCTAACAGTACATTTTACACACCTATTTTTTGTCAAATGAGAAATAATTATGGGGGTGAATATATGATTGACATACAAAAACTGATCAAATATCACGATTTCCCCGAGGCGGGAACATTGAGTAAGATAAGGCTTAATGTCGTAAAAGAATCAATAGAAAAGAACGAGGGAAAAACGACTGGTTGCTGTGTGTGTGTTAAACATGTGTGCAAGGGATGTGAACAGACTATAATGTGTTGGTTGGAAGAGGCTGACAGGCGAGAACGAAAGCAAATGCAAAAGAACTGGCATGTAATGCTGAGAATGAAGTAAAGAATGTACATTTTGTATGTGTGAAAACAGTTCCAATGGAACAAAATGCTACTAATGAACCGAATGTATGTGTTTCTCCGCATGTGACCGAGGTGACAACTGCTCCGCCACCCGCGTACAACACAAGCCACTATCCCGTAGCAGAGATAACAGCCCTCAAGCTGGACCTCGATCTGGACCGCTCTCCATTGCCCCTGAGAACCGCACAGGACAGACAACAAATGGAACGGCGAATGGCAGCCCAAGAACAACAACTCGCAGAAGCAAGAGCAACGCGAGCGGGTGCAGAAGCCGCAGAGCAAGTGGCAAAAAGACTAACGGAACAGCTTCGAACACAACTACCAACACCGCCGGTACGGCAGGGGGAGACAAACCCCTCAGCACGACAAGCAACGAAGAAGACGAGGGGGAAGCTTCCGGGAAAACAGTTCCGGACACCCGAATGAAGAAAGACCGGGTCCAAGCGCGCAGCAAATATGGACAAGATCACAAGCCAAGCCAGAAAAGGTCAGTTTTACAGCGTAAAAAGTCAAAATGTCGAATGTGACGGCTCCGATGGTTGAAGTTGCGGGCACGAACAGGCCAATACTAGTCTTCAGAGCCTGGACAATGTCTGATATGAAGGACGCTATGGCACATCTGCCAGACCCACAAGATCCGCATTTTTTGCGGATTGCCAGTGAACTGCTCGCGATATGCAGAGAATTCCGCCCGACCACACAAGAATTGAAACGACTGCTGGCTGTAAAAATGGGCGCTGTGAAGTGGGGCAAAGTGGCCGGAAAGCTAGCAAAAACAGATGTAAGAAGAGTGCACACAGACTAGGACCATGACAGCAACGAACCGTATAAAAAAGAAGTGGAAAACTTCACCAACGCCATCGGAGCAGCTTTTCCTCCAGGTGTGGACACTGAAAAAATCACATGCTGTGTCCAAGAGAAAGAGGAATCGGTAAGCAGCTATTATTACAGACTTTTTGAGACATTTGCACAGTACAGTGGCTTAACTGAGCCAGAAGATAGGGGAACGAAATTAAGCATTTGGGAGAGCCATTTGATGGGCTATTTTATGCGAGGACTGAGACCCGAAATCATGAGAGGGACAAAGTCAAGTTATGTGGAATGGAAGAACGGGCGTTTGGCTTCAGCGCTGCAACATGCCATTCATGCTGAAGAGGAGCTTGATGAGAAGAAAGACAAGAGAAAACCCTTAACAATGGTAGTCGTGCAAAATCAACATAACAAACCTGTTTTTTCCCATTCAAATCCTGCTAATCGAAAAGGACAGAAAGGAAAAGCTGCTGGAGAAAAATGGAAATGTTTTGTTTGCTTGACAAATGCACACACGTACAAAAATCGTACACGATGCAGAGTGTGCAGGGAGGACGGATACTGTCTGGGGCAACGCGTGTCCGAACATAATGTCTGACTGAACCGACAGGGCAGGAGAGCGGGACGGAGAGGGTTCAGCTCTGGGAATTCAATCTCTGTCTACAGAAAAGGGAAGTGATAATATTTTTTACTAACACACACACACGACGCACACACAAACACATACACTGATTCTCTATCTGCCTCCTGCAAAAAAAAAAAAAAAAATCTGCTTGCAAATCTTTATGTATGAATGATGAAGTTTTGAGCGATGTTGTGATTGATGAGCGTGTGAAATTATACAAAAGCACAGGGTTTTCTGAAATGCCAATTTATCCGTTATTAATCGAAGGGGTAATTATTGAATTTTTGATAGACTCATGAGCATGTCAGTCTACGTTACGACCATGTGATTTACCATGTGTTCCGAAATTAACCGGAAAAGTGTATGAAAGCACTTCGGCCTCGGGCCATCTGATTTGTGACCGGTTAACAGAGCCGTTAGGATGCAGGACAGAAAGCGGACGCTCTTTCAACCACGAGTTTGTGTGGTCTCCTAACTGTCCTGCACCTCTGATGGCTCGTGATTTAATGTGCAAATTAAATTTGTCCCTCTGTGCTGATCCCTATGGAATCAGCATTGAGGAAACACCACAAAATACTTGTTCTAAATTTGAGCAGAAATGGGCTTATGAGTGGCAGGTAGCCTAATGGCGCTTTTCCACTGCATGGTACGGTACGGTTCGGTTCGGTATGGCACGCTTTGGCGCTTTTCCACTGCATGGTACGGTACGGTTCGGTTCGGTACGGCTCACTTGTGGTGCTTTTCCACTGCATGGTACGGTACGGTACGACTCGCTTCGGCTCGCTTTAAATGGTACCTAATCTGTTGAGGTTCCAAGCGTACCGTACCGGTACTAAAATGTGACGTGAAACACTGCAGATCACTGATTGGTCAGACAGACAGAATCGTCACTACCAGCGTCATTGGATTTGCGACACGAGACACTAAACCCGCTATACAGAGTCATATAGTAGACAACAGCCAACGCGGTAGCACCTGTGTTTTACTTTCTTGAAAAAAAAGAGATCAAAACTCTAAAAAAGAAATGGCTGAATCGTGGTCGAGGTGCAGACGTTCCTCTCGTTGGTTGCCGAGGAGCGGGGGCAAAACGGAATGAAAAGGTGTTCCAAGTAGCTCAGCTCTTAGCCGCACACGGCTATCACCGGACCTACAAACAGTGTAACGATCAGTCCCACCCACTTTGAAGGGGTACTAACTGCAGTGGAAAAGCAACCGCGCTAAAGCGAACCGAACCGTGCCGTACCGAGCCGAGTCGTACCACGTAGTGGAAAAGCGAAGCGAGCCGAACCGTTTTGCGCCGAGTCGAACCGTACCGAACCGAACCGTGCCGTACCATGCAGTGGAAAAGCGCCATAACAGATGTTGATTGGGCAGAGAAAATTTTGAAATTGGCAAAAAGTCGAACAAACCCAGTCAACACAGAGTTTATGACAAATGATAAAATGCATTGTATATCACATGTTGTGACAGAGCGAGATTCAGACTTTGAAAAGATGTGGTTTAATTCTGTGGAGAATGAGAGTGTGAAATTTGACAACATTTTTTGGAAAAAGAATGTGTGTGCGCTGTCTGCAGTGTTAAATGAGAGTCAGAAAGGTTATCTTATGACAGAGAACACTGCATGTCATTTATCTGTGTCAAAGGAGGGATGTGGGCCTTTTTGTGAAAGAATGTTTGTCAGCCAAAGACTGGGTGAAAGTTGATTCACAGACAGCTGAGAGTGAGAGTGTGGGGACATGTTATCAAACCTAACAGCAAGTCACTGTCTGAGGAATGAGTAAGTGCCATAAAAGAGGTGCCAAAACCAGTTACAAAGAAACAAATGCTGTCATTCTTGGGAATGTGCGCTTACTGTCGTACGTTCATTCCTAATTATGCCATCTTTGAACAGCCCTTGCGAGCCCTAACGACAGGGAAAGGACTGAAATCATGTGACAGACTTGTTTGACGAAAGTGCAAATGGCTATGGCTCCAACGTTAGGCCTTCCTGTCATAAACCGGCCGTTTGTACAGATGGTTGATGAAAAGAATGGTTACATGACTTCTGTTTCTTGCAGTCTCATAATGACAGACTGCGACCTGTAGCTTATTTATCAACAAAACTTGATCCTGTAGCTGCAGGACTTCCGCATTGCCTCAGGGCAATGGCAGCAGCTGAGCTGGCTGTGATGGCCTCCAGAGAGTATGTAGGATATTCTGATTTAACCTTAATGGTACCACATGCTGTGTCTATGATACTGCAAGAGCAACGAACAACACATCTGTCCAAAGCCCGATGGCTGAGATATCATACGATTTTATTGGATATGCCAAACATTACTGTGAAAAGATGCACAAGGAACATCGAGGAACATCATTGTTGTCTGTCAGCGCTCGAACAGGTGTGCACACCGCGTCCAGATTTGTTGGACGTTCCGCAGGCTATGTTGTAACGACTGAATTTGAAACTGTAAAATCTGGCAAATTACCATGTCATTATTCTGCACAGGCAGCTGAATTAGTCGCTTTGACTGAAGCATGTAAACTGATGACTGATAAGTGTGTAACGATTTACACAGACTCGCGGTATGCTTTTTGAGTCACGCATGACTTTGGTGCTTTGTGGAAGCACAGGAAATTTTTAAAGTCGGACGGACGACCAATACTGAACGCTTCATTTGTATCTGACCTTTTAGAGGCCATTTTGCTACCAGGCAAAATTGCAATTTGTAAATGCGCAGCGCATACTAATGATAAAAGTTCCATATCAACAGGCAACGCCAGAGCTGATGTGGCTGCGAAATCAGCAGCAGCAAAGCAGACTAAAGCTGATAACGGTGGCGCCACTTGCGCACAAGTTGACATTAACCCTAACAATGACATTTCTCCTTGTTTACAGAGCATGCAGTATTTTTCCACAGGAGCTGAGAAAAACAAATGGAAGGCGTCAGGCTGCAGCCTTGTTGATGGTGTATGGAGATCTGTCGATGGAAAGCCATGTTTGCCCAGTCATTTTTTCCAGCATTATGCTAAATTAATGCATGGGTTGGACCATGCATCAAAAGGAGGGATGATTATGCAAATAACAGAATTGTGGTTCACCAAAGGTTTCACGATATACGCTGAGAATTTTTGTAAAAGATGTGTTATTTGTAATACACACAATGTGGCACGGGGCATTAAAACACAGCTGGTATCCCAGCCGGCCCCAGACTCCCAACCGTGTTAATGTACATGAGAATGAGAAAGAGAGTCAAAACAAATTTGAGCCCATTCGAAATTCTATCTGGTAGACCACCTTTCATGGGTTAGAAGGGGGACAACGCAGCCTTCCATCAACAGATGTGTGTGAAAATGAGATGTTGAATTATTGCAAAGAAATGTCGTGTTTGTAATCCAACATTTCTGTGCAGGTCAAAGCTGCCCAGGGGAAAGTTGCTGAGACCTTCCTGCACAATATCAGGCCGGGGGATTACGTGGTAATTCGTGACCTGAGAAGGAAGAACTGGAGGGCGAAACTGTGGCGAGGTCCGTACCAAGTCCTGTTGACCACACACACAGTGGTGAAGGTCGGAGAGAGAGCTACGTGGGTGCATGCAAATCACTGCAGGAGAGTTCAGGCTATATCGGAAGGGCAACAGGAGGAGGAGCCTCAGCCACAACAACAACAACAAGTGCAACAACAAACCCCAGGCCGGTGTACAGAGTAAAGCTACTTGTGCAGCCACAACCAAAGACATCGATCATTGCAGAGAGCTGCAATCACTAGGCAAGATGGATCATTCAAGACCATGGTACCCATTCAGACTGCCAGGAATGCATGAACTTTGTAAGATGTTGGGGGTATCATGTTGTTTTAACATTCCTGATTACAGTGAAAACATAACCAATATCATTGAACACATGAGAGAAGCCGTAAAGGAGTCCTATACAGCTAATAGGCCTTTTTCACGGAAGTTAGAACGCACATCCGGTTCAGCGTTTGTTGTGTAAAGACACTTCCGGTCGAAATAACAACGGGTGAAGCTACATCGACGTGTCACTGTAGTGTCCCTCATTGCAAAAGTAATAAGCAGAGGCAACCATATTTTAGTTTTCATGGTTTTCCTAGCAATAATTGTCTGAGAAAGAAGTGGATACACGCTATAAGACGAGTAGAAGGACCGAAGTTTACGATCCTTAGAGGCAGCACATTTGTTTGTAGCCGACACTTCAGTGATGATGATTACTCTGCCGCTACTGGCCGTAAGCGCCTCAGAAAACGGGCAGTCCCGTCTCGCTTTATGTGGAACAACTGGGGCGAAACTTCACGTGAGTCTGTTTACGAACGAGTTAGAGTTTAAACCATACCACCCGACGACACCCAAGACGATGATGAAGTAGTTACTGAGGTGACAGCTGAAGCAGATCATGACTATGCAGTCACTCCTCTTCCAGGTATGTTTATGCATTTCTGAAAACAAATTATGATGCAACTTTCCCGTTATAGTATATTAAATATATAATTGAAGCCTTTATTACATTTATGTTGTTTCACTTTCAAGTCATATTATCATTTTAATAAATGTTGACACAAATTACTGTTCCAGGAAGATATCATCATACTTTTTTTCTCAAATTAATGCTGCCACAAATGAGCAGTTAAGATAAACAAAGTCTTAAAATGACCATTACAATAAACATTTGTTTTTAATCATAATAAAAGCCAGATAATTAAATATATGAATTTGTAAATCAGGCAGGTTGTATTACTGCACAACACCTTTGAGATATGGACACAGGGTCTGAGTGGGCAAATATCTAATTTTGGGTATAACATGTAGCTATAATAATATTTGTTAACATAAGTAATTAATAATGGTTTGCCACTGTAATAAACTTTTTTGTGTGTGAATCTAGGTGCACAGGATGCAGCAGCTGCACGAATACAGGATTTGGAAGCGGAAGTCAGAAAGCTGGAAAGTGAGATCATGCAGCTGAGAATAGGCCACTCTCTCTCCCAGTTTCAGAGATTCTGTGCTTCAGATGAAGACATACGTTTTTACACCAGGTTTCCATCTGAAGAGGTCTTCCAAGCATTCTGGAAGTCTATTGAGCCTTCAGCATCCTTGCTAGTCTACTGGTCTAAGGCCCAGAAGAAAGGACAGGCAACTGCTGTGGAAGCTTCTCACAGTCATCAGCGCAGCTTACCACTGATTGATGAGTTTTTTTTGTACTCCTGTTGTGTAGCTGCAGGACTGAAGGAGAAAGTTTTGGATGACATTTTCAAAGTTAGTGTCTCCACTGTTTGCCGCATCATAATAACTTGAGCTAGCTATCTTTATCTTGTCCTGGGATCACTGCCCATATGGATGAGCAGAGAGCAAGTGAATGTCTGGAACAGTTAACCGGCTGTGGACTAACTGCTGCTTAATGAGTAATTTGCATTTTAAAGTGAACTATCCCATAAACAGTGACTTATGTATGTAATGAAATGTATTATATCTTAGTTACACCTTGTATTATATTTTTTCACATTGTATAGTTTAATAGACGATTAGTATCAGCTGTGCATTGGTGTGCATTGTTGAAATAAAGCAACAATTGTATTTATCAAACATTTATTTTAAATCATATCTCAGTGTTAAAACATACATTTATACAAATATAAAATCTTGAAATCATCACAATTACATCATAAAAAAATGATTTACAAAAGATTCCAGACTCTTTTTTTTACAGGGTTAGTAGTATACAGTGCAAATAGGCCTATTACATACCCCCCTTAAGAAATTCATCCATGTAAGCACCAAAGTAGTAAAGGTCCAGATTTTCTCGCATCTTAGTGAACTCAACAGGCACTGTGTCAACATTCAAAGTGATCTAAAAAAAAACAAAATCCAATATCAGTATATTTTAATATAGCAAGTTTAATAGAACATTCATGAGAACATGAAAAAAAAAAGAATTTATAAGGAGAAACCCCCTCAAAATAGAAAATTGCAACCGCAGTAAGAAAATAAGAGCTTCCCCTTTCACTGTAAGCTTTATAGTTTCAATACAGTATTGCATCACTTTTAAAAAGTACGGGTGATGTCATGTTAGATGTAGAAATTCTGAACTTCTAGTGTAAGGGTTTAGTTTTTATCATAACAGGTTTCACAGACAAGACATTATACAATTCAGTCTCAGACTAAAATGCATGTTTGAGCTGTTTTAACTGAAAGCATATCTTAAAATAAGCCAGTGTCATTCTTTTGTCTCAAGATGCATACCAGTAAGGTTTTTCTTTCTAAGGCATGTTTATTAAAAGAAGAAAAGGTACTTAAACGTTCTAATTGAACTAAAGCCTAATCCTGGCTAAACCCTGTCTGTGAAACCAAGCCTTCATTTCTTATCAAACCTGCAGAGAATGTGGCTCCTCACGCTTCCGCATCGACGTATAACACCTACATCTCACGATAATCTCCCTGTTTCTCACACTCGACGCTGAATATTGCATGACAAAAATGAACAATCACATTAAAGATTATTAAGACACATTTTCGGACTATTTTTACCTGTTTAAAATACTCTTCAGTCTATAAGCTGGAAAATAACTTTATTCAAGAACTGCTATAAAGGCAAAACAATCTCTGTTATTTTAAACTAGCCTATCCTTGTATATCTGTAAAGCCGATTTGGAACAATCTGCATTGTTAAAAGCGCTATATAAATGAAGATGACTTAACTTGACAATGTTATAAAGGTAACTGTTATGTATAACGTTAGAAATATCACTTTAGCAAACGCATGCGAGTGTATGGTTCATTACTTACCTTCGTAATTAAAGATGTAATTTTCGTGGATGAACTTGTACCCTTTGTTGAGTTTTGAGTGCGGAGCGATTGAATTAAGTTCGAGAAGACGAAAAACATCCGCTGATGACATATACGGTATATTCTTCAGGGAAGTTGTGAAGAGCGCGCCTGACTCCATTTCACCGGAAGTGTCTTTACACAACAAACGCTGAACCGGATGTGCGTTCTAACTTCCGTGAAAAAGGCCTATGATAGTCAGTGGGCGGGGTGGCTCTACCGGATAATTCAAACTGTCTTGCCAATTAGCCTTTCGCCGAGCCCCGCCCACTTAGTTACTGTTGCTACGTCCGTCAAACAAATGGTCGAACACGACCAGCGCGACAGATTGCCATGACGGGAATAGGTATACCCGTGCGTGTGTGGTGGTTACAAATATAAATGAAAAGAGAAAATAAAACTAATAATAATTAGTGTCATCAGAATATGTTGTTGTCACTGAAATAAACAATGTCATTCATGCATAGTGTTTGATTTTAGATGATGGCGATTGGTATTCCTTGCATCGATCATTTGATTATTTTTGCCTTGGGATTTTCACATGTGGGGGGAGGGGGCACGCGCGCTGCTCAGACAATACAGAGACTCAGAAGATATTGCAGCAGCTCCGTGTCCTGTGTCTTTTATTGACTTTTTATCTTCCCTAACCAGGTATGATATTAGTAAATTGTAGCAGAAATATACTTTATATAAGTCAAAGCTGTGAAAAAAGGGCAAGTGTCATTGTTTGAAGTGTATTTGTCGTGTATATGTATGTTTAAAAGTTCGGTTCAAGTTAACCGCGTATGTATCACGTGTACAACGGGTGAACTGATGGCAGAGACCATGCGGTCATAAAAATGTGAAAACGGAGTGAATAATTAATACCATATTGGTGTTTTTGAGAACTAATTTAAAAGTCAAGTTACAGGTGACAGTGCTTAAAGAAAAGGAATCTGTTGGTTCATAAGAGAAAGTGTCATATGTATATGTGTTGTTGTGGCAAAAACTTCTGTTAAACATCATCACTGCGTAAGAGACACTCAGAGTCAAATTAATAAAAAGAGAAATATTTATTCTTGCAAGAAGGCCCAGTCGCCATCACAGCCGTTACATTCTGTGAAGTGAGTGACGCCCACCAGGAAGACATGAGACAGCTTTTATACTCTTTTCAAGGTTCCTTCTCACCAGCTGTACTTTTCCACCCAGATAAGGCCCCCACTTCTGTTCAGTTTCTACTTAATAACACAAACTGGTACTGGAATAAACTAGCCAAACCTGACCATTCCTAAGGTCAAGATGTCCTGTCCCATATATTTCTGAACCGTCACGCACAAGCACGTACACACATATACTTTTACACATTGAATAGATTAGGAATAAATGACTATTAAAATTTCTACAACAATTCCACACTTTTTATCATTCAGATTACCCATAATCACAATAATAAACAAAAAGACAAATTTTAAGTCATATCATCACACTACTCTTCATCTCTGTTTTCACATAACTGATCACTCTTCTTAAACATTTGTGAAAATAACATTTTGAAAAGAAAAAGCTTAGGCTGTTTTTGTAAGGATAGTCCCTTAAGTATTAGCAAGCAGATAAAGAATTCAACTAAAGCCGGGCTAGATAAACAATCACTGTTGTTGTACCCCAAGCATAGCTTGACCCTCAGTCACCTTAGTTAAATAAGAAATAGTGTACAGACTAGTTAGAAAAACAACAAATCATCAATCCACAGTGGTTACATCAAAATATAAAGTATAAGAAAAGTATAATAAAACCCTTCATTTCAAACCCTCTCCTTGTACCTTATCACATAGCGGATAAGCACAGCTTTTAACCATCTGTTCATAACAAAAACATTCATAGGAAGAAGAAAAAGAAAAGAAAAACAAACACCAAATGTCTAACACATGTCACTGTAGCTTCCACTACTAGAATCATCTTCATCACATTTCTTGTCATTGTCATCATCATTTGGATAAAACTGTCATTTTACCAATTTAACTGAGCTGGAAACACACAATATTGACAATCCTACCCCCGAAACCCCAAAGAGTAATCAAACAATCCATTCATTTTCCTAAAATACTTTCTAATTAATCAGTGACCAATCAAATCTCGTTGGCGTTGTTTAAGGTGAGATGTTTGGACGGTGGTGTTGCAATCTCCATCCTTGCGACCTTGTTTGTGGAGTGGACCATTTCCTAGCTGCTGTCACCTGTGAATGGAGATCTTAAGTGTTTTGTTAGTGCTGCTGGTCGTCCTTCTGGTGTGACCTGTGGAATTTTCACCATTTGTTTACTGATTATATACATTATTAGTTCCAAATTTATTCTCAACATTTGGCCAATTCAGCAACCTGAAACTCATTCAACTATTACATTAACATTCAACCCACTTTACTCATGTCAACAACACAATATTAATACATTTTGGAACAGAATCATTCTGTTAGCTGCAATCCAATCCTGACATTCTGTGAAAGGAAAATTTTAAGTTATGCTCCGCTCCATTCTCTGGAAAGAAAACAAAATGTCGAGGTTATTTTCAGATAGTAAAACTACACGTTGTTTCTTTTGTCTACTGTTCTGCCGTGACCTTCGCTGCCACATCTGCCCCGGCGTTTCCTGTTGAAACAGTCCTGCAAATACATTTACAGAAAGCAAATTTTGTTTGGGACGGCCTTTTACCCAATTAGACCCAGTGTCCTCCCAACATATATTGTCCCTTAGTAAACCATATTTGGCAATTGTTATACCATCTCCCTCTTGATGCACGACACAACTCGAGCATCAATTTAACATAACATTTAACATAGTGTTTTGATAAAGTTTGCATCAACACTAACCCAAACGTTGTCCTTCAGACAAATTTCCTCCAGACATCTTTTGCTGTCTCTGAAACAAAAATATTACATTCTTCACTTAAAGCCACATTATCATCTGCTCAACGAAGTATTTGAAGGGCAAAGGCCCTGAGCCTCACAGGTATCCTGCTTTTCAGGCCTGTTGTTTGGTCTCTTAAATCAGTCATCTAAAAACATTTTCAAAGTCATCAATTCAATTATCAAGTCAGGTCGTGCTGTACAGACTTGGTCACTTGTCAGTCAAATAACATTCTCATCCTTCTGCCCACAATAATCATAAATGGCTCTCTGCATATTTCATGTTGACTTAGCCAATATGTCACTTTGTTGTTGCCATCAAATCTATAACATTTTCATTTATCTCAACCCATGCCAGATGGTGATCTACAACTCCACAATTCCAATTTACACAAATACTTAACTGATTCAGAACGTAATTCAAATCAACACAAAAAGTAATTAATACCAGACAGAGCTTGATGACCAATCAATTTAAAGCTCGTCCTATGTTCTGTATCATCTTTTCATCCGATCCACTCACAATTATCGGCTTCTTTAAAGTTTGTCATTTGCTTAACCCATCTGTAATGATGAAACAATATACTCACTATTCAGGTGGAATATTAGTACCCCAAACTAATACATACAAGACCTAAAGTGCTGTCACCATCACACACACATACTAGACACACATCTCTTAACTACTCATTCTCAATGTTCGCCTTTCTTTTATATTATTGCTAAAAAGATTTAAATTTTAAATAAGATTTTAAACTTCACATTTTCTGTAGCTTTTACCTAATTTTACATGGTCTCTTAACCAGTTCCAAAGCATTTCTGTTCATTATTCATTAGATTTTCAGTCTGCTGTGTTGCTTTGTTTAATTTTCCTTATCATTATTTTGCTTCAGCTTGCTCTAGCAGGCCGACAACAGAAAGACAGACACAGTTTACCATCCCTTCCTCCACTCAAACAGTCTCTCTCTCTTATTAACAAATAATAAATTACATTAAATTAATCACTATCCTTTTACCATTAAATTTTGTTATCCAGACTTTTCTCAAATCAAAAACTGTCTTCGTCTTTAGCCACCCACCATGTCAAACAACCTCCAGGAGTTAAAACATATTAGTTCAAAATCAACACTTCTATAAGTTTTCTTATTCTTGCCCATGAGGCAGCCAATACATAAAAAGTTTTGTTCCTGTCTCCACAACAAATAATGGCAATCCCCTCATGTTTCAGGTAGCTCTTGAAAGCTCCCCCATAGCTCTTTATCTATAATTTTCTCTTCAGGGTGTTGTCCCCCTGGCTTAATTGCAGACACTTGTCACAATGAAAAACAAGCGTACGATTATGCGGTTTCTTCTGGCAAGTGGTATAGAGGAACTCACATTCTCTGGGTCAGACTGCCGCAACTCGTCACAGCGCATCTCACCTCTCAATGCTCTGCTGACCCCAGTGGCCTCCAGTAGTCAGCGCTCAACTCTCACTACCTTTCTTGCATGTACCACACCCCCGTCCTGAGGTGCCCAATGTCCGTGACCCCCTGCGTAAGGCTGTCCCCTGGCCAGGAAGATCATCCTGTCATTGAGTAGCCACGTACACACTGGTACCGCTCACAAACTGGTGACCGCTCTCTCCCATCACACAATCAGTTTCCTTTAACAGAACTCAGCTGCTTTCTGGAGCTTAGGAAAGGCACGTTCAAGAGTCACCAGAGCCATTCTGATTGCCTAATAGTGTTCACAGGGAGACAGGTTAATAACAGCAGTATTTAATCACTTAAATCCATTAACCATCTTAAAATCATCAACCTAGCTACTTAGATTACCCTCAGTGAATTTAGTTCACAACCATACATTCAGTGTACTATTACTGTACATCTGTAGCCGTAGCCATCGGGCCTGTTTCAATGGTGGAGACTTAAGATAAGACAAAGAAGTTACTGGTCCTAAAATAAAATAATCAAAAATGTTATTTCTATCTTTTAAGATCTGCATTATTATTTTAAAGACTTCTTTAAAGTCATTCAGTTTTACATTTTAAAACATTCACAAATACAAATTGCCCTCTTAATGGCAATGGTTTCTTTAACATCTCTGTGTCTGATTTTTCAACTGAAACACTGTGCTTTACTATAAATAGCTTATTATTACTTATGACACAGACTCAGATAACAGCCTGTTAGCTGAAATTGACTGAGAGAGACTCTGAGGCACTCAGGATTGGTACACTGTTCTCTCATAAACTTCTAATCATCAAACTTTTATCTATAATCTTTTAACTATCCCAGCTTAAGGCATCCTTGCCAGAAATGACATTTGTTTCCAAATAAACATAATTTTATAGTTGTCTTTTGCCCATACAGGGAATTTAGACATTACAGATCTCCACTCAGATTGAGTGTCTGTCGTACTGGCCGTTTACAGCCACAGCAGACATCAGATTCAGATAAGCAAGCTGTTTCATTACAGCCAATAACAAACTTATCTTTTGAAAGCAAAACATCAGCTTCTAGTTCTCTCATGGTCAACACTTTTCAAGCTGTTTGTTTAATCAGATGCCTTTTACATTTTACATTTTAGGAACTGTTAATTCAGTAGCCTACTGCCTCTGCTTATTTGATCTTAATTAATTATTCTAGTTCTATATAATCTAAACCCTTTTTTAAAATGTTTAATTAAAACACAATCATACTTTTAGTTACCTTTCTGCAACTCCCATTTGTTGGAGTCATTAATTTTACATCAAACTGTATTCATCAATTCACTTATAATAATTACTATTATAGATATTTTCAAAGGATTCACTTTAAGACTTCAATCTTTTGACCTTGTTTTTTTTTTTTCTCTTATTCTTTCTCAGACGAAATGTTAATATCGTCACTTAAACACTGATCTACTTTCAAACCCACATTATTACCAGAAATGTGTCACTATCACATTTTCAAACACTTTCTTAGTGGGCATTTACATGTTAAATGGTCCTTCTGACCACAATTTAAACACTCTCCATCTGCTCTAACTTACTGCACACCCTTGAAGCAGTGTGTTCCATTGAGGAATGCAAACAGAGCCACTGATAAGCAGTGCTCCATATTCTTTTACAGTCCACCAATGGCAGATACAACAATAGCCGAATCATCATTATTACTGGCACAACATACATTATTGATTTCCGGAATCTTTGGACATAGCTGTCTTTACATTTTACTAATTTGCTATTATCATCAACACTGATTACAGAACAAGTGCATATCTAACATCCAAACACCTCCTCAGATATTAAATACAGACATTGTCTATAATCATGAACACCAGGATATGCATTCGTTTTTTTTTTTTTATAAAACTATAATTTCCAATTCTTTTCATAATAAACGAAGATGGATGGTAAATCCATTCCTTTTCACTACCCCATTATAGACCCCATAGGTTCAAAACAATGATTGTCAAACTAAAACTAAACCTAATTTCAATCTTTATTTTACCATTAAAAATACAGAATTATTCCCCATACTGCATACTGCATTCTTCATGTCATGTTAATCCCTGTCAATCATACAATGCCTTATTTTATTCTAAAACTGACTTTTCATACCAATTAAACAGTTAATTTGACTTCCGTAAATTCTGTCAGACATTTTATTTTCATCACATATAGTTTTTTCCTACTATATTTCATCTCAATCTTCCCCTACATGCCATTTTCATTCTGTATCCTCTCCTTTCTTTTCTCAAACATGCCAGTTCCTTCATTATCTAACCAGTACATGATTGTTTGCACAATCCCCACATAAACATATCTCAAACACCAACCTTCTTGTTTTTCACTTCCCTCTTCCATCAAGTTTCTCACTTACAGTTCTCTCTTTTTCTATCACTCTATCACTCTATTTCACACAGACAGCCTTATTGCTGCTTGCTACTTCAATCCTTATCGTATAACTTTAAGTTCTATAGACATCTAATGTCATGCATCCATTTACTGGATGAAGAAGTAAAAACATTATTTCTCCTGGCAGTTGGACATTTTATCTTCAAGCCAACATTTCATTATCTGTTCACATTTTTACACACATGTTGAACGCAGACACTTATTTCTCACTGCCCTGTTCAACTGTTCCCCGCACCACCTTTAATCTTGTGGCGCTCAATATCATACATTTCTGCCCTTAATTTTATCTCATTTGACAGAAAACCGGTATACCAAATTTCGCAAGCTTGCTTTTGAGACATCCCCATACTGCTGCTTCTCTGTTCTCTGTGGATTTCTCTTCAACGCGCGTTTTCTTTAGTCTGTTAGGCGTCCCCAACAAACCCGATTCTTTTCTTTTAACCCAAATCGGTCGGGTTGCACTATTAGTGCCCTCCTAACTATGGTTTACCAAAAAAATCTGTTACGATTGTTCTGGTTCCCCCTAATTAGCCTCAGCACCTAAAAACAAATTGCTCCGTGGTGGAACAACTCATTTTCAGGTTACCTATCTGTTTGAAATCTCTTGATCTGTCACAGTTCTCAATTAATCCCAGATTATTTATCTGCTTGAAATTTCTTGATCTGTCACAGACCTCAATTAATCTCAGATTATTTTCCCTCGTATCTGTTTGAAATTTCTTGATCTATATATAGATCTCAATTAATCTCAGATTACGTACCACAGAAACAGCCCTCAGCCAGTATGGTTCAGTTTCACTTTGAAAAATATTTTAGCCCAAAAGAAAAATATTTTAGCCGTCTCTTACCAGAGATGTCTTGAGTTGCCACGGGTTCGTTTTCATCTGATTCCAGTGGAGCTTCTCCTGGCCCTGATAGCGGTCGGCCCCTCTCTCTGAAACTTACGAGGTAGAGCTGGAACTGCTCAGTCCAGGTGGCCAAACACCGTCCGCTCTCAGGTCCAGGAGGCACTGCCAAGGAATCCCACTCTGACACCAAATGTTGTGGCAAAAACTTCTGTTAAACATCATCACTGCGTAAGAGACACTCAGAGTCAAATTAATAAAAAGAGAAATATTTATTCTTGCAAGAAGGCCCAGTCGCCATCACAGCCGTTACATTCTGTGAAGTGAGTGACGCCCACCAGGAAGACATGAGACAGCTTTTATACTCTTTTCAAGGTTCCTTCTCACCAGCTGTACTTTTCCACCCAGATAAGGCCCCCACTTCTGTTCAGTTTCTACTTAATAACACAAACTGGTACTGGAATAAACTAGCCAAACCTGACCATTCCTAAGGTCAAGATGTCCTGTCCCATATATTTCTGAACCGTCACGCACAAGCACGTACACACATATACTTTTACACATTGAATAGATTAGGAATAAATGACTATTAAAATTTCTACAACAGTGTAATATAAAGAGATAATTAGTTCTGCTGACATGCTATAATTCCTGAGCTAATTTAAGAAGTTTAAAAGAGTTAAATATGTTAAACGGCACATATGTTTAAAATGTAGAGTATCATATGTGAATAGTGTATGCAATATACTGAACGTAGTATTATGTGCAAGTTTCTATTGAAATTATTTGTTTAATTGGTGGAAACAGTACCTGTTGTTGAGAAGCTGTGAGTAATTCTATATTTGTTTCTGTATATTGTGTTTTTCTCTAAAGAGATATGTTGTTATACGTTTTATTGACACATGAGAATGCAGAAATATTTGCATTAATGTCAGACAATACAGAGACTCAGAAGATATTGCAGCAGCTCCGTGTCCTGTGTCTTTTATTGACTTTTTATCTTCCCTAACCAGGCGGTTGGGGTACTACATTTTGGAGGCCCCAGCGAGGATGAATGCAGTGCAAGTTGGCTTCCAGTGACGACAGCCCGCTTCCAGTGCCATTCAGCCTTCTACTCAGCCCAGGTGACCAGTGGAGTGAGGACGTTCGGTGTCCGTGTCGAGCCAGGAAGGAAAGTGCCAGCAATCTGAGGTTTATTTTCAATACCAGGAGCGCTGCAGCATTCCAGTCTGCTAAGGACATTTCTTTTATCACTTTGCACACATCTAGACTGAGTAACTCATGGATCACAAAGAAGATCTGAAGCTTGAGGTGATAGGAGCAGTATATGCTCTCTCACAAGAAAACTTGATTGAACTGTGTGAATTCCTAGGGATTGAGTGTGAAAATGCCAGTAGCAAAAGTCGGTCATTTTTTATTTCAATGATTGTGAGACACATTGAAAGAGAGGCATTAGAGGAGCTTGAAGATGCGGGTATGGCAGAGCTTATGTGTCTAAAAGACAAAATCAGTAAAATTCAGAGGGTTAGTGAAAACAGTGATTTAGAAAGACAAACAGTACAGACCACTAAGAGAGTGAATGTAACTCCAGTAGCAGAAACCACAGAACAGGAAAAACTGCAAAAAGAAATTGACACATTACAATTAGCATTGCAGAAGTTAATAGAGCAAAAACAGAGAGCAGCTAATCACACACCAAAAAACGCAGGCACACAACAGAACATAAGTACTATGCAGAGTTATTCCACGTTGCCAAGTCCAATTGTTCAGCCAGACACAAGCTCTGATCTGCAGTTAATGACACACAGACCAGTCATGCCCCCCTGGAACAGAGAATTCAAGATATCAGGACAGATAGGTGAACCTGGACAAAAAGATAAACTCACCTTTTCAAGTTTGGCCCATCAAATCGAACATGGATTGAGCAGGGGAGTTTCAGAGCTTGAAATAGTGGATGCAGTAATAAGAGCAATTGCACCTGGCATGCAGCTGCGTAGTTACCTGGAGGGAAAACCAAATTTAACCCTGCCTGTGCTGAGACGTATACTGAGAGCGCATTATCAAGAAAGGGGTGCGACTGAATTGTACAAACAGCTTACCTCCGAGGCGCAAAGTAGTAAAGAGACCCCACAAAGTTTCCTCGTTCGGTGTCTTGATTTGAGGCAAAAGATCCTGTTCGCATCTCAGGAAGCAGAATCCAGTTTGAAATATGACCCGAATCTAGTTCAGAGCATGTTTCTTCACACTGTTCTTACTGGCCTGCAAAATGACAGTATCAGAAGTGACCTACAACCTTACTTGACAACCATTGATGTGAGTGATGAAATTCTTTTTGATAAAGTCAATGTTGCTTGTGCAAATGAAACCGAGCGGCAAAACAAGAAGAAGCTGATATTCCAACACACCAAAGTGAATCCAGTGCAGGTTAATGAAGTTGCTGTTGAAAAGAAAGGAAAGACACAGTGTCACAAAAACACAGAGAAACTTGAACCTGACATTTTGAATGAGTTAAAGGAAATGCGGTCTGACATGGCATTGTTGAAGGATCTCAGTGCGGAGGTGTCTCAAATTAAAGAATCCATTCGACAACCTCAGATCATGTCCACACAGTTTCCTACCAATGTGAGGGATCAAACCAACATGCCACCACCCCAGCCTCCGTATCCACCTCAAAGTTATTTGCAGCAATATGAGAGGAGAAGGGGGGCATTCCAGCAGCCACAGTGGCTCCCTGCACAACGGTTTCATCCTCCCTCAACTCGTGTGAGAAAATGTCTGGCATGTCAGCAAAGCGGATTGGATGTATACTGTACTCACTGCTATAGGTGTGGCAGTAGCGATCATTTTGCGGTTGGTTGTAGAGCACGAGGCCCAACAATGTACAGAGAGCAGTCTTTAAACGGGACAGGGTCACGACTGCGGGACGAGGAGTGACCAGAGATTCAGTGATGTCCCCACAAAGCTGTGTACAGTGTGGTATCACAGGTTCAGACTCTAGACTGCAACAATGCGCTGCCTGTAAACAAACATTGTATTGTTCTAAAGCATGTCAAGCTAAGCACTGGACAGTCCATATGAAACAATGTAACCAGACAGCAAGAGTACACACAAATTCTGCAATGCACAGAAAGAAATGTGAAGCCGACAAGTCTACACATGCCGCCTTTGTAGGAAAACAGTGTCTAGTGCCATGTTACCTTCAAGGGCTCCTTGTTGATGCGTTGTGGGATACAGGCTCTCAAGTTTGTATAGTGGATGAACTGTGGAAAAGTGAGCACTTACCAAACATCAGATTGAGAAATGTGGCCGAGGTAATTGACGCACCTGAAGGACTCCGTCTAGTGGCGGCGAACGGACAGGAAATACCTTATATTGGGTGGATGGAAGTGAGTTTTGGTTTGGCATCAAATGAAGGGGAAACAGATGAACTTGTCATACCTGTGTTGGTGATGAGGGGTAGTCAGCTTCACCATCCTATCATTGGATATAATGTGATTGAACAAATGGTGAACACCAAGACAATAATGAAGCCAATCACAAGTGAATTCCAGAGAACAGCCTGTCCTCGTTCTGCCACAGGAACAGTTCAAGCTTTCATCAAACAAATCCAGGCTAAAACACCATGTGAATATACTGTCAAAACAACCAAGGAAAATGTTCATGTGCCCAAACATACATCGGTACAAGTGGAATGTAGAGTGCAGACATACAGACCAAAACAAGAGACTTTGCTCATTTTTGAGCCTGACGTTAACCCACAGTGGGCAGAGGGGTTGGAGTTCTGTGAGACGATTGTAACCTTGCGGCCACATACATCTCCACACATCGTTGTCAGTGTCCAGAACCCTACGAATCATGACCTACTGTTAGCAGGCAAGATGGTAATAGGCACCGCGCAACCTGTGCTGGCCGTTTACCCAACTGCAGCTTTTGAGAAACCTGGGTTAACTTCTGTGACGGTCAATCAAATCAAAGATGAAACCAGCCATGACTCCGACATTGCAGGCGTCCCGCCAGTCAACTTGAGCCATCTCAGTGAGTCTGAAAAACAAATAGTTCAGCAAATGTTAAAAGAGGAAGCAGCTTCATTTTCCGAATCTGACAATGACATAGGTTGCATTGAGAAACTACAACTTGCTATTTCACTGAAAGACACTAATCCTGTTGCACGTACTTACCGGTCAGTGCCTAAACCCCTCTACCAAGAGATGAAAAACTACCTGCATGATCTCATTGCGCAAGGATGGGTGCAGAAATCAAACTCACCATATGCCTCACCTGTCGTATGTGTCCGGAAAAAAGATGGCAGCTTACGCCTGTGTATCGATTTCAGAGAACTGAACCGGAAAACGCATCCTGATAGACAGCCCATTCCCCGTGTTCAAGATATAATGGACAGTTTGGGAGGGAACTCTTGGTTTTCGCTTCTTGATCAAGGGAAAGCATATCATCAGGGCTTCATGGCCAAGGAGAGCAGACCTTTAACAGCCTTTGTGACTCCGTGGGGGTTATATGAGTGGATTAGGATACCTTTCGGCCTGATGAATGCTCCTTCAGCATTTCAACGCTGCATGGAGGAGTGTCTGGGTGAACTAAGAGACAACATCTGTGTTCCTTATCTGGATGACACGTTGGTTTTCAGTAAAACCTTTGAAGATCACGTGGACGATGTAAGGACAGTCCTGCAAAGATTGAGACAGTATGGAATAAAACTTAAACCTGGCAAATGTGAACTATTCAAACGTGAGGTGCGATACCTTGGAAGGATTGTCTCGGCGGAAGGGAGTAAGATGGACCCGGCTGATACAGCTGCCGTGAGTAGTCTGAAAGATAAAAGACCAAGCACAGTTGGACAGTTGAGAGCAGTCATGGGTCTGTTGAGCTACTATCGACAGTATATAAAAGATTTCTCCAGAATTGCGAGTCCGCTGTACGACCTGCTGAAAGAAACCGAGACAGAGAAGGAAGAATGCAAGGAGACACGTAATCGACAGGCTACAGGAAAGAAAAGAGGAGTGCCTTCTCACAGGCCGATTGTATGGATGGACAAGCACCAAGAGATATTGGAGGGACTGATCAATTGTTTAGTTGAGCCACCAATACTTGCGTTCCCGGACTTCTCACAGCCGTTCGTTCTTCATACTGATGCATCGAATCAGGGTCTTGGGGCAGTTCTATGCCAAAAGCAAGCGGGAAAGCTTAGAGTCATCGCTTATGGGTCCCGAACCCTGACAGTCGCGGAAAAGAAGTATCACCTCCACTCAGGGAAATTGGAGTTCCTTGCCCTGAAGTGGGCTGTCACCGAAAAATTCAAGGATTATTTGTACTATGCCCCCACATTCACTGTTTATAGTGATAATAATCCACTTACTTATGTTTTAACCAGTGCAAAGCTGAATGCAACAGGATGTAGATGGGTGGCGGAACTTGCGGATTTCCATTTTAACATCAAGTACCGGCCTGGCAAAGAAAATGTGGATGCAGACACCCTATCCAGGATGCCACTGAACATTGAGACAGCAATGGAGGAATGCACGGAGGAATTGCCATCTGACTGTGTCGAAGCAACCATCCAGTCTGTTGAGGCACCACACTTCAGCATCTCATGGACTGCAATGATTTCTCTTGACGACACCATGGCATCTGAGCATGTATGTGAGCCATTATCTGTGGAGGAGATCAGACAAGCACAGAGAAATGATGACCACATTGGACCTGTTCTACAGTTTAAGCTGTCCAATAAAAAGCCAACAGGACATCTTTTTAAGACCTTGAGTGTACAAAGTAAATGCTTACTGCGCAGTTGGGACAAACTTCTCCTGGGAGATGATGGCATCCTCCGTAGAAAGACGAACACCCAGACACAGCTAGTCTTACCTGCAAGGTACAAGCAGCGTGTTTTGAGAGAATTGCATGATAACATGGGTCATCAAGGTCTTGATCGAACAATATCGTTAATCAGAGAAAGGTTCTATTGGCCGCAAATGCACAATGATGTCAATCACTATGTCACCAAGAGTTGTGTTTGTCTGAAACAGAAGAAACCATGCAGGGAGGCCAGAGCACCGCTCCAGAATATTGTCACTACTCACCCGTTCGAGCTTGTCTCCATTGACTTCTTACACCTGGACAAATGTAGAGGAGGGTATGAGTACATACTAATTGTAGTTGACCACTTCACACGATTTGCACAAGCCTATGCAACTACCTCAAAATCGGCTAAAACTGTTGTTGACAAGTTGTTTAATGACTACGCTCTGAAGTTTGGGTTCCCGCAAAGAATACATCATGACCAAGGAGGGGAGTTTGAAAACCAGCTGGTTGCTCAGTTGAAGAAGAGTTGTGGAGTTGCTGGATCAAGGACCACACCATATCACCCCCAGGGAAATGGACAGGTTGAACGTTTCAACCGAACGTTACTTCAGATGTTGAAGACGTTGACTGAACAGCAGAAAACCAATTGGAAAGAGTCACTAAACAAGCTCATCTTTGCATACAACAGCACACAATGTGAAATTACAGGATTTTCACCATTCTACTTACTGTTCGGAAGGTCCCCGAGATTACCCATTGATCTATTGTTCAGTTTGACATCTGAAACAGGAACTACTGATTATAAGGAGTATGTGAAGAGATGGAGACAAGAAATGCAGGAAGCATTGGAAATCACCAGACAGACTGCAAAGAAGGTGGCAGAAAGAAACAAGAGGAACTATGATGGAAAAGTGAGGGGTGCTATGTTGTGTCCTGGAGATCGCGTGTTAGTGAGAAACTTGACACCTAGAGGTGGAACTGGGAAGCTTCGAAACCATTGGGAAGATGTTGTACACACAGTAGTCCGTCAAGTAGGAGGAAAAGGCCCGGTTTTTGAAGTGAAACCAGAACATGGTAAAGGACGATCACGTGTTCTCCACCGTAACCTCTTGATGCCTTGTGATTATCTACCATTGGAGACTGATTTTGGAAAGGAAGAAAAGACAAAGGGACCAGTGAAAAGACCAAAACCAGTGAATAGATGTGAACCAGTTCCGGAAGAAGAAGAGGATGAGGATGAAGGTTATCCTTACTATAATTACCTACCTGCGGTCCATCATCAGCAATCTGGGTGCGAAAACTGGCGAGATGGATACGTACCTGAAGTCCAGTTTCAGCAACCTGAAGAAGGAAACGGAGAGTTACAAAGTGGAAACTTACCAGTTATCCTGCACAGTGAACCTGGAAAGAAAAGGGAAGAAATTGGTCGAGAGGGAGCAAGTGATCGTGGAACAGAAGGGGTAATGGAAAATGAGGAGATACCTCAACAGGAAGTTGATGTGATGGAGGAGGAAAAACATGTAGAAAGACCTGATGAACTGGAAGACGTACCTGTAAGACTGGGTGAGAATGACAGGGAAACAGGACAGGAATACAGGTGGCCTAAGAGAGAAAGAAGACCACCAAAGACATTTACTTATGATCACTTGGGTACTCCAGCATGTTATAATATAGAGCCTACAAACACAACAGCGTTTCAACCCATGTCATACGAGATGCAGAACTTACCTCCATGGACTTCCCCAGCGCAACACTATCAACCAGTATACTTGTATGCATACTGAAGAGACTGAGGAAATGAAAAAAAAATGGGTTTTGAAGAAGGAAGATGATGCAGTTCCCAACACATGCCTTTATTCACAGTTAACATGCAGTAGCCCTACACATAGGTTGTTAGACATTGCATACAATCAATAGGAGATTGAGATAAAACCACATTATCAGCAGAAATAAAATTTCTTATTTTGGGTTGGACAGAAAGGAGAGTAATGTCGGGACGACATTTATTTTTGATGGGGAGAGTGTGGTGGTTACAAATATAAATGAAAAGAGAAAATAAAACTAATAATAATTAGTGTCATCAGAATATGTTGTTGTCACTGAAATAAACAATGTCATTCATGCATAGTGTTTGATTTTAGATGATGGCGATTGGTATTCCTTGCATCGATCATTTGATTATTTTTGCCTTGGGATTTTCACATGTGGGGGGAGGGGGCACGCGCGCTGCTCAGACAATACAGAGACTCAGAAGATATTGCAGCAGCTCCGTGTCCTGTGTCTTTTATTGACTTTTTATCTTCCCTAACCAGGTATGATATTAGTAAATTGTAGGGGTGTCATGATTTCGATTTTAAATCGAAATCGATCGAAATTAAGTCACAATCTCGATTATCGAATTCAAAAATGGAATCGTCGATACTGCCACGCCCCCATGTCATGTCCAGTCGGTTTGCAAAGCGGAAAAAAACAGCGTTGAAGTGCTGCGAGTCCTCTCCCTCAGCTACAGCCAGTCAAAAGATAGCATGGCTGCAGATGCAGGAGACCCATCGACAGGACTTCTGACCTCCTCTTTCACTAAAGTCGCCGGTGTGGGACAGTGGGAGTATTTCTGATTTTCAGTGAGTTATGTTGACAATGTTCACATTCGCGTTCAAAGTTCGCGCTTCAAAAAAGCCACAGTTTGCAAGCTCTGCTACTGTATGTGCGTCAGTGCGTGTACCATATTCTTCCACTTTTTAAATTAAAACTTTAAATGGACAAAAACAGCAGACTCAGAACAGTATAAATCTTTTTTCAATAAATCTAGCATGTCACAAATAACTTGATTCTCCACCTCCACGAATGAGACGAGTGTCGTTCATTTCCGCACCAAGTCTATTTCTGCTGCACGCGCCGAGTTAAAGCGACAGCGCACAGTTCGTGGTCAAAATGAACATAACATGAAAATGTTGTAATTTCATCATAAATGCATTTAATTAAATTCTACATTAAATACTAATATTTTTCACAGTCATGTTTGTACTTTAAGACCGAGGTAAAGCAAGGAAAACATAAATGTATATGTTAAACAGTGTTAGTTTTGTTGTGAAATTGAATGTCATCTTCTGTGAATAAGACTGGAGTTACAAAAGAGAAACTACATGGCAGGTTATTTTGCTTAAGTTTCTAATTGACTGAAGATGTTAGTTATTGTAACATTATTTTGTTAATAAATGTTTTAAATTTGACAATGTAGTGTGGTACATTGCAAACAAAGGTCATATATTATATTACATAAAAGTCTAGTCTAAAAACGGCATCGCAAACTGTGCTTAAAAAAATAAATGTAAAAATCGAGAATCGAATCGAACCGTGACCTTAGAATTGAAAATGTAATCGAATCGATGATTTGGAGAATCGTGACACCCCTAGTAAATTGTAGCAGAAATATACTTTATATAAGTCAAAGCTGTGAAAAAAGGGCAAGTGTCATTGTTTGAAGTGTATTTGTCGTGTATATGTATGTTTAAAAGTTCGGTTCAAGTTAACCGCGTATGTATCACGTGTACAACGGGTGAACTGATGGCAGAGACCATGCGGTCATAAAAATGTGAAAACGGAGTGAATAATTAATACCATATTGGTGTTTTTGAGAACTAATTTAAAAGTCAAGTTACAGGTGACAGTGCTTAAAGAAAAGGAATCTGTTGGTTCATAAGAGAAAGTGTCATATGTATATGTGTAATATAAAGAGATAATTAGTTCTGCTGACATGCTATAATTCCTGAGCTAATTTAAGAAGTTTAAAAGAGTTAAATATGTTAAACGGCACATATGTTTAAAATGTAGAGTATCATATGTGAATATTGTATGCAATATACTGAACGTAGTATTATGTGCAAGTTTCTATTGAAATTATTTGTTTAATTGGTGGAAACAGTACCTGTTGTTGAGAAGCTGTGAGTAATTCTATATTTGTTTCTGTATATTGTGTTTTTCTCTAAAGAGATATGTTGTTATACGTTTTATTGACACATGAGAATGCAGAAATATTTGCATTAATGTCAGACAATACAGAGACTCAGAAGATATTGCAGCAGCTCCGTGTCCTGTGTCTTTTATTGACTTTTTATCTTCCCTAACCAGGCGGTTGGGGTACTACACGTGTCAGTGACCTTTTTTTAGCAATACCTCCGCGATATCCTCCAGATCGAGGCAAAAATGGTTACAGTATGCAGTGGAGGGATATATTCAAGTTTATAAAAATACGCAATGAAGGAGACACGACTACTATCAAGGCTAATGCTTACCGGTCTCAAGTGAAATCTGAGAAACCCCATGACCTTTAAGTTAAGTTACCTCAAATGCAACCAGCACAGCCTTCAAGAAGATTTTATAAGCTGGTTCAGTTGCTAATTGTTTGGAGTTATAAATATATAACTCGCGCTGCATATTTAGTAATTTTGCCTCAGATACAGGATTTATTCGTTTAACAAGCTTGTTCATTACCACGGCTACCGCTTGCGTTGCATGTGATGCTGAATGCGATTTTCGTGTTTAAAAAGTAACTACATAAGAGACGGATAAATGCAGATAACCATACATTATTTAAAGTTCTTTCTATTCGTTACGATATTGATATATGAACTGATGTTGTCAAGTAACGTTAAGCTTCATGCGTTCCCCATTGCGATCGTGCACTCCTCTAAACTGTAGTCTACGGGTGTCTGCTAGTGTAGTCTGCACTGCTAACGTTAGTGACTGCTGCTCATTTCCCCCCGAAAATATAATGTTAACAACAACCCTTTAGAAAACATTAGAGGTCGACCGATAGTGGATTTTACCGATAACGATATTTAGGTTTGACCGTACCTGCCGATAACCGATAATTCAACCGATAGTTTTTTAAATGGATGCTGGATAAAAAACAAACATGATACTCACAATAAAACAGTGCTGAACTGAAATGTGCTAAATTAAATAAATATATAAATATTAAAATATAAAAACTTTATACAGAAAATAATTTAAACATTAAAATATTACAGCTTTCGGAGCTATAACCTAGAAACATACGTACATTTCATAGGTAACACGTTGCAAGTCCCATTTGTAAACAAGGATGTATTAGCTGGCTTTCATGAACTACACTGATAAAAATTCTCTGCTGGATTTACTTAAAAAATATGATGAATTTTTTTGCATAATTTTATTACGTAGATCCAACAAGACTAGTCTTTGTACCAACTACTTAATTTTTCTGTTTGTTGAAATAAAATTTGCACATAAAGTTAACTTAATTTTAGTTTTGCTCTAGTCATTTGTGTGTGTGTGTGATCTACATAACTTTAAGAGTTCTAAATGTGTATTTTTGATTGAATCCAACTTAATTTTTAAATTTCCATATTACAAATTTCAAGTGGGATCTACTTTGTTTTTCAAAATTTGTTAGTGTATTTTAAAGTTACAAGTACTTAAATTTTCCAATTAGCAATTGAGTATTTCTACTGAAAGTATAAATGCAAATAGTTAATTTTTTACTACTATTTACTAGTTCAACACTGGTTCTTGTAAACAGAATGCCAGTAGAATGTACTCATCAAATATGGAAATCTAGTTATTACATTACATAAAGCTGACATTTTGGCCATTTGATAGTAAAAATGACACGGTCAGTATTAAAAAATATAAAGTATAATAAAATATATTCACCTCACAGATAGAGACATTGTGTACAATAGAAAATTGGAGCATGGTGGTGCTAGAGCAAAGTTCATTAAGTTGGCAGGCTTTATTGTCTTTAGAAATATGGTCACAAAACTCCCCTTAATCCACTCAATACATCTCAGGATATGCATGCTGTGGCCAAGGGTTGACAGTAATATTAAATCTGTCAGTCTCAACAACCGGATGTTAAACTCTTTCAACACTTTCAGTAAGGACTTTTCAATAAAAATAAAAAAAGAGATTTACAGATTATTTTCTATACAATTGTGTTTTTCAGTCCTGTACCATACTCTAAGACTTTAAAACAACAAGCTCACAAATATGATCCCGTATGAAAATGGAGATCTTCTAAGAAACCTACATTTCAGTTTCTTTGGGTTTCTATTAAAATAAGTTCACATTGTGCAATATATTTTCCATGAGTAACATTTCTGACTTCTTAACTGTCATCCCTCCTTCAGCATTAATAGACTCACAAACAGACCCTCAAACCCTCCAACTTCAACAATGGCTGTATCGCTTTTAGGCCAGTAAGCTGATCTTCAGATCTTGGATTTTGGAGGACATGTTTTCGTTAACATCCAGCTCCAGGAAGATCTTCTGAAATGCCTCAAAGGTGTTTGTCAGTTTTTTTAGATAGTTTAGTTCCAAGGCAGAAATAAGGCCCATAAGATGCAAGCATGTGCTACAATTCCAAAAAGGACCTCTGCTCCCTCGATGGCTATTCCAGCTTGCTTCTCGAGACCTCCATCCATTTGTACATTGAGTGATGGCCTTTTGGATGGCTGCAGCATCGCCGTCGTTACAAACCTGTGAAATATACCAGAGAGAATTTAACCTAAAAATTTAAGAATTTAAGATAAAATTTTTCAGTATACATACATATGCAGAAATATAATTTCTTTACCTGGTAGTCCTTGATTAATTCCTCTTTTTTCACCAAGGTAGAGAATGAGGCCTCTGATTAGTTTTTCTTCTGGACTCAATGCTGTTGGTTCTACAAATATATAAAAT
The DNA here is from genome assembly GCA_036326025.1 of Chrosomus eos. Taxonomy (NCBI): domain Eukaryota; kingdom Metazoa; phylum Chordata; class Actinopteri; order Cypriniformes; family Leuciscidae; genus Chrosomus; species Chrosomus eos. The sequence goes on along the minus strand of CM070819.1, from coordinate 12,429,605 downwards.
ATGGGATTATCTTAAAGGGTTAGTTCACCAGGAAATTAAAATTCTGTTAGTAATTACTCACCCTCAAGTCGTTCTAAACCCGTAAGACTTTCGTTCATCTTTGGAACACAGATCAAGATATTTTTGATGAAATCTGAGAGCTGTCTCACTCCTTCATAGACAGCAACATCATGACCACTTTCAAGGCCCAGAAAGGAAGTAAAGACATCGTTAAAATAGTTCATGTGACTCCAGTGGCTCAACCTTAATGTGATGAAAAGGCACGAATTCTTTTTGTGTGCAAAGAAACAAACAAAAAGAAAACTTTATTTTAACAATTTCGTCTCTTCTGTGTCAGTCTCCTACGCTGTTTATGTAGTAAAGCAGAGTTGAACTACTGCCAGACGCTGTTCACGTAAGCACAATGATGCATGTATGTGATGCTGACGCAGAAGCTGGCCAACCAGAGGCCAATACTAAGTAGGCGTTTTGAAGTAGAACACGGAAAGGCAATACTGTGTTTACTACGTGAACAGCATATGAGACTATCATGGAAGAGAAGAAATAGTTGAATAAAATCATTATTTTTGTGTTTTTTGTGTGCACAAAAAGTATTCTCACCGCTTTATTGAATTAAGGTTGAGCCACTGGAGTCACATGGACTAATTTAACGATGTATTTACCGCCTTTTTGGACCTTGAAAGTTGCAATGACGTTGCGGTCTATGAGGGGTCAGAAAGCTCTCAGTGTATCAAAAATATCTTAATTTGTGTTCCAAAGATGAAGGAAGGTCTTACGGTTTTGGAACGACATGAGGGTCGTTAAGAAATTAATGACAGAAATTTTATTATGTATGACCATTTAAGTACAGATATCGGAATGCTACAACATTAAAGTAACTGAACAATTTTAAAAGTACATGCCTCATTCATAATTTCAAGGGTCATGTCAAGTTTCTTCCCAACAGCCCCTCCTGTCCTCCTGTAGAGTCTCAACAATTTAGGCATGTATTCGTCCAACTTCCCAAAGAATGTGGACTGTAGTGGCTTCAGTGTGATCCTCCGGAATTCCTCCTCGATCTGAGAAAGAGACCAAGAGAGATGGAGAGACATTAGAGACACAGGGAAAGAGAAACAGAATACCAAGTAGAAAAAGTAACCCTAGAAATACACTAAGAATGACATTTAGGTGGTCTGATGTCTGGAAAGGGATGCTGCACCGGATGAGAGTTCATTTAAGTCCACGGTTTAAGTTTAGTTAAGTTAGCAGCTTAGTTTCAGCAAATTCCACACTACTGCAACCTTGTCAGACAAAGTACTTGGTATTACAAAGGTAATTAGAAAAGTATTCAAATGTTCTACATACCTGGGAATTTGGGAAAACTCAAACAGGGCAGGCCATCGAGCAAGTCAATCTGTCTGGCCCATGAGCTAACTGAGTTATTATAACCCCCAGTTTCCTCACTACAATAAACCAATTGAAAACTACTTACCTTTATCCAGTGTAGACTATTGTCAGAAGAATCACCCGGGGGCTGTTCCATAAACCAAGATTAGAGTATAAGCCAGGCTTATTTCGGTTAGTCAGGCTTATTTTTGGTAGATTCGGTTTCATAAATCAAACTTAAAAAAGTTCAAACTCAGTTACCCTGGCAACTTATGCTGGGAAACTAGCCTGGTCCAGGGCAGGCTAACTGTCAGGCTAAGCCTCAGTTGTAACACAGATCCTCAACACTGAGCGACAAGAACACAATGATATTACCACTGACACTCTCTAATACCATTATTGGACTTTATTAACATTATTAGTCCAAAAATAAATACACAGTATACAGAAAATCAACTTATATAAGGCTACAATATAGACACATATATAAGGCGTTTTAAAGTTGTCCGTTTAGGACATGCCATTTTTGTAATAAAGACATTTTAATTAAGGAGTGCCTCGGTTATCAGAGAATTCTTTCTCTACACTGTCACTCTACACTATATTTTTATATATATGTACTGTATTCATAGATATAGATATATAGATAGATAAAAACAATAGGCCTATACATACTACAGGTTTTGTTTTTTTACTGGCTGAATGTTTTGTGCCCAAGATTTAATTAGATTGTTTTAAAGATTTATGAATACATTTCTCTCTGGTTTTATTTGGCAGTTTGTCTGTTTTTTGTTTTAGAACATGTTTATGATTATTAGAAGAACATATGAACACAATCTAAAAAAAAATCTTTTTAAAGCAGAAGTTAAAATCACAAAATCAAAAAATAAATAATTACAAAAGCACATTATAAATTTTAACTGGTAAGATTAATCTGAGCTTTAGTAATTTACAGTATATTAGCCTACATTTGATTTACCCCAAATACACTTGTAGGTTTAAAATTCTAAATAAGGGACATATAATGTCCAACTAACAAATATTTTAGCATATATATATATATATATATATATATAAAATGTACTTTATTATGTCTTTCAATTCAAACACATTTAACACAATTATACAAATGGACAGTTCCTTTAAAGACATCATATTTTCCCCCAATAAATATTCCTTATTTTTCCTTCTACTTTTTTTTTTCTTTTGTGATATTCAATATTAAATAAGTAAATAAATAAAATAACAAATAACTAGAAATAAAAGGGAAGGTTACATAAAAATGTAGGTCATGTAGGCCAATATATATTCCTTTATTTTATAGAATACTCTTTGATTTTAGAGTTGCACAGATCTTTTCAAAATGTATACATTTGTTCCTAATTTAATGTTATCCTCTCCATAATGTACTTTAGAAACTAAATCTAACCACTCATTTAAAACTGGGGATTCTTGCTTTCTCAAAAAAAAATATTGCATTAAAAGCTGTAATTCTCAGCATTTTAAATAAGTATACATCATCTTTATTACGTAGCATAGATCCTATACCCAAAACTATATTTTGTATCTTTATATATTTAGTTTCTTAAAAAAATTATTTCCTGAATTGGGCTACTTCTGTTCAATTTCTTTTTTTTTATTAGAAGTAGCTATAAAATATATGAGTGTAATGAGCTAGAAGTTCACTGCAACTTATCCAACATCCTAAAGATAAATTATTATAATTAGAAGATAATCCTCGTGTTATAAAATATTGCATATTAATTTTCCAAGCAAAATGTATATTTTAGTGAGAATTATTGCGGACCTATTTGGCGCGCATGCGCGCAGCAGCGCTCGTTCAATATGAAGATTAGCAGCAAAATGGACACATTTGCATGACTTTCTAACATTTACAGATGGAGAATATAACTGTAAAATGTCATTTTTGCACTGAGCGGGGGAAAAAAACATGTCACAAACGCATAAAACAGCACAAAATATACGCTGTTTGATGGTGGATCGATTTGATCCACGATCGACCTGTAGGGCTGCTTCAGAAACGCGTGCACACGCAATTATCTAGACTAGATAAACCTGGATCAAATTAGTGAGATTGCGTGAACTTCAATTACCTTTTATGAAACCACTTTAGCCCCAACTTATTTGTTAGGCTCATTCAAGTCCGGTTTTGGAGTTTAATCCCCGCTTTTCTAAGCTTCATTTATGGAACAGCCCCCCGGTAAAGGACACAGTGTTATGGTTAGAAACTGACCAATGTAAGAAACCAAAAACATAGCAAATAATTTAACTATAACTATAATTAAAAATAGTTTCACATTTTCTTCTCTCCACAAACACTGCAGGTAGTTGACCTGCTGATCAGAAATTGCAAATTGTCTTCAGCCAGGACTAAGATGATTGACAGCTGTAAACCTCTAATGAGTGCTCTAAACAGACCGTAAAAACGTCCTAACTAACGCAAACCATGAGAAACAGACAGAGCGCGCATGCTCTTTCAACTTTTCAGATCGCATAATTCTGGGGGAAATGGATTATTTTATGTATTCTGTATGACGAAATAATTTGAAAACTAAATTGATATTTCTACAAATGCGCGAACGTTTTTCTTTTTACTGTCTATTGTTTGGACTAAGAGTCCTAACGGACGCTGGCATCTATATGTGAACACAAATACATTTATGATTAAAAATTATTATTTGAACAATTGCCCATTAACGTAGGCCTAACGTTAATTGTTTCGCATCTGCAGACTGCAGCAGTCTATCTTAGCCTAATACTGGACTGATTTCAAAGATTGTTGTTCCCATCAGTCACTTAAACACAAAAACATATTTTTAAAGAATAAAATAAGGCCCAGGAAAAAAAAAACGACGTTAGGCTACTAGATTATATGGCTGGTCTGAAAATCCACACTTACACTACATATGCCTTATTTTATTGCTGCATTTTAACGTTAGCTTCAAATTACACTAGAACAAACTATTTTATGCCACTTGCAAAGTTTCAATTACACCTAAAGCAACTAGCCACCTACCAGCTAGCCACATGGTAATAGGCTAATTAGAAAATCCACTTACAACAACTTCAAATTACATTTAAAGCCTCCTTTTTGTACAACAATTAAAAACTGTAAAGAATGTACATTAACTGTTACTTTGCTAACTTTATTCTTACCTTAAGTTCAGTCCTCCTCGTGTTCCTCTTCGTTTGAAATGCAAGGGGTTTCCAGACCCCAAAACAGGAAGGGGAGTAGTTTTTTGTACTGAGTAAATTGAACAAGCTATTGTTTGTTGTGTGTGTGTACTTAAAAAGATTGGCTGGGATTACTTAGATTAATTTTGTAAAGGAAAAAAAATGCACATTGTCTTGTGTTTTGAACAAATACAGATTAATTCTAAACTAAATATTTTAATGTAAAGATACAAACTTAACATTTTATTGTTAATATCACACATTTTAATTACATAATATTTACATCCACTCAGATTCATTTTTTTCAGTGTATGCACTATGCAATATACGTTTTTACTGCATGTATTAATATGAGCAATACAATTGTACCTTTATCATTCATGTTAGTTCATAGTACATTAAGGTAATAACAAATAAAATAAGAATTAAAACTCCATTTCAAATGCATTAGTAAATGTTGAAATAAACTAACAATGAATAATTCTTCTACAACTTGTATTAATCTTAGTTAATGCTAAAAAAAACTAACAATGAATAATTCTTCTACAACTTGTATTAATCTTAGTTAATGCTAAAAATGGAATCTTATTGTAAAGTGTTACCATTTCATATAATTCCAAAGAGTCGTGCTTAAAGATAGCCATTAAAATGTAATAAAGACCTGTATAACGGATACGTAATTTAGCCTATATAGTCTCTCACTTTATTTGCTTCTATTTTAGAACACTTGATAATTATCTAATGAAAATAACAGGATGTATTGTAGTGATTAAAACGATCTTAAATCGAACACGTTTATGATTTGTTTATGTTTCTGTCGGCTGAACATACACCATGAACATATCAATGTTGAGAAAGCAATCACATTACTAGTTTTAAATATGCAACTTCGTCGGCTAATGAATGCATAAAAGTGACCAGCCGGATATAAAATAATGCAAATAGATGATAACAATTGCGCCATAAAACATTTGGGTCAGGTCTGCGTGTGTTTTTGTCACATTGTTTAAACCGCTTGACTGAGGTAAGGTTAGAGTCCTCACAGCCTCGACGGCAAACTGTTCTTTCTCTGCTGATGCAGCATCTAGTCAATAAAAGAATTACTTTATAATGATATGGCAATATATACTTTAGTGTTATGTATTCATACCGTTTCGCTGACTGTGTTTTAAATGCGAGTCTGAAGTGTCAGCGGCGCTCTCTCTGCTGCGTGTTCTCTCCGTGGTCCTTGCTGCGCGCAGCCTCGTGTGTTAATGTAAACAACTCAGCCAGTGATAGTTTATTATTTGTCCTCTAGAGGCCGCTCTCGCTCTGTATAATCCCAGCAGTCTCTTCAGTGCTCTAGTGCTGTGTAATGACCGCGCGCACTTCTCAGCCGCTCCAGCAACGGAAGCAACCCGGAAAAACTATCGGTGTGGATTTTTGCCGATAACGATAGTTCCACCAATCAACTATCGGTGTCGATTAATCGGCAAAACCGATGAATCGGTCAACCTCTAGAAAACATACTTCCTTTGTGGATCCTCTTGATCTGCTTTCTCCATGTTGCTTTGAATAACGTTAATCTCAGTGGCTCAGTCTCACGCCCGCTGCACGTGAGTTAACCATGTTCGACACATGTAAGTTAACTGGGAGTGGGGCCGTCCACACTGTTTTATCCACTGTAGGCACCGCTCACGTTGTGTTTTCGGCTTTGGGAATGGAAAAAACAAAACTCCTCCAGACAATCTCTCGGGGTAACTTATCTAGTGTCCGATTTACAAACGCCTTGGGCGCACCGCTTCACCAGCTTGCTTGGAATGCTTGACGGACCTGCTCACATAGTAACGGTTGCTATGATGTGTGATTGGACAATGGCCGTTTTGGGGGAGGGGCCGGCGAAAGGTCAATTGTTGGTAGTGTGTGCATTTCCAGCTCCGTACAGAGACTGATCAGGGCGGGGACAGCTAGCACAGTAACGTCAGTTCAAGCAGTGAAACTGACCATGTACCCAGCAACTGGTGAAGAACAATGTGGTGAATATGACAGTGATGATATTTACACAGAGATGTGATAAACTTTCCTTTACTTTGTTTTTCTGAGGAACATGAAAGACATTTTGTAAAACTTGTTTGATTTGTTTTAATTTTGATATTGATTTACTATTGTTTAGTTTTACTGTTTTAGTTTTTGTACTTTTATTTTATTTATTTATTTTTATTATATAATATTTCTCGTTTATATTGAGGTGACTGAGGGTTCGATCCAGGTCGAGAGTGCAATGGCAGTGTTCATTCATTTAGCCCGACTTCATATAAAATTTTTTTTTTGCTTGCTAAGTAATTAAGAAAACAGCCTAAGTTTTTTCTCTCTTCAAAATTTTTAATAAAGTCCAAGTAAAATGACCAGGCATACTAAAATCAGACATGAAGGGTATAACTGTGATGTAAAGACTTGAACTGTTATGAGGGTGTGGAAGGAGAACCCAGGTGCAGACAGGATGCAGTGACAACGTTTATTTAAACAGAAAACAAAACCCACGAGGGGGCAAAACAGAGACAATACAAATGAGGGATAACTAAACTAAATAACACTTGACAAAACACTAGACTATAAACTAACAGCAAATACAAGATCAAGACATTCTTCAAAGACAAGTTACTCACAGGTAAACTCTCACAAAGTGTGACAATGAGAAACACACAAAGCACTGATTCTTGAAACTTTGGCAAAAACATGTCCCACTAAGAAAAGTGCTAATTCTGTTGGAAATCAATAACATTTTCATGAATAAAAAGAATCAATGTTATAATCAGGGGGTCCTTTGCACATATGTAAGGTTCTTTTAAAGGTTTATTTTTTTATTTATTATTAATTTAATGATATGCTGGCCGGTTGCCTACAAAATCAGTTGTCCTTGGATAGGAGATAATCATTTCAACTTGATTAAAAAAACAAAAAGTAATAATTGAATTGAATAATATCTTTACCACATGAAAGAGTACATTGTAATATGTATTAAAAACTACAAACAGTGAGTTTTGAACAATATTTCCTATTATTTCATGGTTGCTCAAAATGTGTCCCACATATTCGTCACCACCGTCAGATATTTATAAAAAGCAATAAAATCAAGCAACTAAAGGTCAACTACACTCCTGAGGACCCCATTTTCAAACCTTCAGCTCTACTGCATGCTTCAAGATCCTCAAGCTCTCCTAAGTTTTCTATTTTCTCTTAAACTTGTTCATATTTTTGGACACTGCTACTGTCACAACCATAACATGTCAACACCGTCTCTTTTGTATAAAAAATATTAGATTAGATTATGACATAAATGTATACTTTTAAAGAAGTGGTCTGAAGTAGCTAGCAACAGAGGGTAAACAAGATGGCTAATGTGAACAACTCATGCATATCATGTGAAAGAGTAGCTTTTTGTCACCACCGTCAGACGTCACCACCGTCAGGTTTTCTGTCTGACGGTGGTGACGTACAGTCTGATGGTGGTGACAAAAACCTCCAAATGGTCCTCAACAAAGGCTAGAATATAATTGTTTATCACAATAAATACCAATATTACCTGTAATGTGTCATTAACCTCTTTTATATTTTTATTTACATAAATTTTCCTATATTTCTTCCATACAGGCCTACACTGCATGCTACTATTAAGCAAGCGCGAGTGAGAGTGAGGATACCCATGAACATCCTCACGAACTCGAGTGCTATATTGCTTTTATATAGCAGTTCAACTAGCATCGTAACACGTTTAAAGCAATTAAATTGTGTTTTCTAACGTTCATTTAGATTTTCGCCTGCACTAAAAATTAGCTCCAAACAACCAGCTTGGTTGCTCCGAACATTCCAAGTTCAAAGATAATGAAGTTGCGCATTGCGCAGTTTAAAGCGAAAGGTGGAGTGATTATCAGCTGTGAAGATTCTATAGTCGATTGAGGATGTGCATGGATATCCTCACTCAACGGGGTACTTTTATTAATGATAGCCTATTGCTAATTGAACCCATATATTTGTTTTGAATGTTTGCCACAGTTTGTTATCTGTTCTTTATGTCCAACATACAGTTTACAGTCCAGTTTTCAGAAGAACACTAGATGACAGTTTAATATTTTGTCAGTGATGCATTGTACATTATTCCTACTGGTAATGACTTTATTTTTTACTATGATGATTTAATTTTTGATGATATGGGGATGGGGTACTTTTAATAATGATATTGCTTAATTGTACTTGACAAACGTTTATCTCAGTGCTCAGGATTGTTATTTTTTGGACCAAATAGTTAAATAAAGTTGTTAAGCAAGAAGCCATTGACTTGAGTGGTATAAAGTTTGGAATTATATGTTGTAATGAGGCCACTGTCACCACCGTCAGATTAGTGTCACCACCGTCAGTTCTAAAGTCACCACCGTCAGAGGGAGTTTTATTTGTTTAAAATGAATATGCGTACAATATGTTTCTTTAGTGCAGTTGAGTTATTAAAGTAATAGTCTCTTTTAATACAAAAATATGTTTGTTAAATAAAAGCATATTACTTTATGTCTTTAGGCTTAAAGTAAATGTTGTATGATGTTAGATCTTTTAAGGGAGTACACGTGAAACAGTATAAAAAAATGAACAAAAGTGAATATTCAACATTTAACAGCATATATGTGTACTAAGAATGCCAGATAATGATTTAAAAACTCTAAATACATATTAGACCAAATAAATAAAAAATAATTAGCTTTTTATTGAGTCTGACGGTGTTGACAAAAACAAAGTAATAACTGGAAAAACTCCTAGTTTATGAAAAAAATACAAAATGAGGAGGTTGCACCGGTACATTGCTGAACAGCCAAGACCTTGGTCTATACTGATATACCTTCAGATTTTGTAAATTAACTAACTTTTTATTTTCAAAATTAAAACCTGTTTTATCCAAATTCCCAAGAATCAGTGAAAGAGAAACAATGAACCGGCCCAAGACAGCAAACACAAGGGGATTATAAAGGGAACACTAATGACAACGACAGGTGAAGCTGACTAGACAATAATGACAAGACAGGGATAACAAGGGGGCGGGGTAACGTAATGAGACAACACAAGCACATGGCCCAAACAATTGGCTGTGTGCTTGTACACAAAACATGATTCTGTCATGATCCTGCCTCACGACTAGGAAAATCAAGGATACTAAGGCAGAATCATGACATGAACTAATGTTATTTTTAAGAATATAAAAACAAGGCTGAATTTTTATATTTTGTTTATCAGAGAATGATAAAGAGGAGGAAACTGTTGTGGAAAATTCAGTATTTCTTATATTCATTTTTTTTAAAAATTATTTCTCAGCTGTTAATCTCTTTTAATCATGAGTGTCCTGTGAGAGCTTTCTAGCAGCTGAGGGAGGGGGGGGGGGGGGGGGGGGGCGCTGACTTCTTCAGCGTTCTCGTCTTCAGCGTTCTCGTCTTCGGCGTTCAGTCAGAGAGAGGAATGAACATAATTCACAGCTTCCGCATTCTCTTCTTCAGCGTTCTCTTCTTCAAGGCTCAGACAGAGAGAGCTATAAACATGGATGAATGTAACAGCAGTTTCAGTCAGAGAGAGGAATGAACATAATTCACAGCTTCCGCGTTCTCTTCTTCAGCGTTCTCTTCTTCAAGGCTCAGACAGAGAGAGAGTTATAAACATGGATGAACGTAACAGCAGTTTCAGTCAGAGAGAGGAACGAACATAATTCACAGCTTCCGCGTTCTCTTCTTCAGCGTTCTCGTCTTCAGCGTTCTCGTCTTCGGCGTTCAGTCAGAGAGAGGAATGAACATAATTCACAGCTTCCGCATTCTCTTCTTCAGCGTTCTCTTCTTCAAGGCTCAGACAGAGAGAGCTATAAACATGGATGAATGTAACAGCAGTTTCAGTCAGAGAGAGGAATGAACATAATTCACAGCTTCCGCATTCTCTTCTTCAGCATTCTCTTCTTCAAGGCTCAGACAGAGAGAGCTATAAACATGGATGAATGTAACAGCAGTTTCAGACAGAGAGAGGAATGAACATAATTCACAGCTTCCGCGTTCTCTTCTTCAGCGTTCTCTTCTTCAAGGCTCAGACAGAGAGAGAGTTATAAACATGGATGAACGTAACAGCAGTTTCAGTCAGAGAGAGGAACGAACATAATTCACAGCTTCCGCGTTCTCTTCTTCAGCGTTCTCGTCTTCAGCGTTCTCGTCTTCGGCGTTCAGTCAGAGAGAGGAATGAACATAATTCACAGCTTCCGCATTCTCTTCTTCAGCGTTCTCTTCTTCAAGGCTCAGACAGAGAGAGAGTTATAAACATGGATGAACATAACAGCAGTTTCAGACAGAGAGAGGAATGAACATAATTCACAGCTTCCGCGTTCTCTTCTTCAGCGTTCTCTTCTTCAAGGCTCAGACAGAGAGAGCCATCCACCTTATTCCTGACGAGCTTACTGCGTTTTGAATTATGGGTGGCACTTCCGGTTTGAGGAACTTCCATTCAAAAAGACTGAAACGAATAATTTCAAATCATTAGATTGCCTTACAAATAAAGCTGACCTGTCAGTTTGACTGAATGAGCTGTCAATTTTCCTTCATGATTTATTTTCAGACATCATGAGATTAACGTAACACTTGGTATTTTTAACGTGACGTTATAACAAGAATATCTATGGCAAGAGCTCGTTTCAGTCACTGCTTTCGTTTCCTCGTGATAATTTTCTTTTTTCCCTTTTCATTTCGCTGTAATATGAAAAAATTACAACATATAGCCTAGGTACTGCACAGTTGTGGTCTGTTCTCCCGATTTAGTTTACGATATATCCCATTAATAATTCACTGGAATGCACGAAGAATCTCTAATTTTTCTCCTCAATCCTAACGTCTCTTCTTTCCAGGTTTGTTTTCACAATTTATTTTCTGTCAAAATTACGGAAATAACTTTGAAATAGTATCACGTAATGCTGAAGAAATGAGCATTTTTTTATTAAGGCAACATGATTTACATAATATTACTGATATATAACCCGTCTGTTATTACCGTGGAAAGAGTCTCTTGTTGAAAGTACCTTGTTGATGCCTTTACACTTTTAAATGTACTTTTAATGTTCGATGGTTGAAGGGTGAGTAGAATAATACCATGTCATTGTACCCAGCGTACAGAAAAAAAAACATTAAAAAAAGAAAAACGTATGATTGCATTCATAAAGCGAGCCTTTCACTGATTGTTTACAGCTTAACGGAAGTTACACCCATAATTCGCGCAAAGCGTCATGGGGCGTAGGAATAAGGTGGATAAACATGGATGAACGTAACAGCAGTTTCAGACAGAGAGAGGAATGAACATAACTCACAGCTTCCGCGTTCTCTTCTTCGACGTTCTCTTTTTTGGGGCTCAGGCAGAGAGAGAGATGTAAACATGCTGGGACTGCGAGTGAACAGCAGCAACACCATTCCCACACTCGCATATTCACCAATACACTGCAAGATTTCACTCGTGCTCACAATAGAACTGCAATTCAACAGACTCACTGTGCAATCAGGGCTTACACCCGCAATCCAGCCGAAATCTCGTTCTCTCTCACTCTCTCCGGCTCTCTCTCGCTCTCTCCCACAGCCTCCCTCCGCTGCTTCGACCTCTGCTTCGGCCTCAGCCCCGGCCCCTCGGCCTCTCACCCACTGCGTGCACCCCCCTCCTCCTCCGCTCTCTCCTTTAGCTCTGTCTCCTCTTATATCCTCTCCAAACATACACTCTCGTTCGCCACCACAATCAAGTCCAATTTCGTTAAAGGGTACCTATTATGGCATTTAAAATGTTCCTAATAATGTTCTGGGAGTCCCCAACAACAGTTTTACATGCATGCAATGACAAAAAACACTTTTGTTGTCTTATAATATGCATTTATTTTTACCTGATTTGCTCACCGACTCCCTAATGATTCGTTTGACGACTCATTTGTCCAAACCCCTCCTTTGCGTGAAGCTAATCGGCGGTGATTGGTCAGATGACCCAGTCAGTTATATTTTGCGTTAGCCCAAAGCTTAAACATATTGATAAAGCACTGCAGTACTACAATACGCTTCACATAATTTCACATATTTCAAAAAACAAAAAAAATGACATTGGAGACCTAGAAGCTGCTGAGCGTAACTCTCACTCTCTCACACACACACGCACGCACACACACACACACCACACACACACACACACACACACACACACACACACACACACACACACACACACACACACACACACACACACACACATAAAAGCAACAATTATTAATAGTACTTACAGGTTGTGATTCGGAGGAGGAAGCTGATCCAAATAAACTTGGTATTGAACGTTCCTTCAGTATCAGCCGACTCGCGAATCCACACTTGAAAGCATTTGTGTTTGTGAAGCGATCGTCATTAAAATAACGCGAACACAGCTCAAGGTGGCTATACTTGTGTGGTATAGTTGTAAATATAAACTCTAGCCACTGAGTCTTCACATGCTTGTCCCTGGGCAGTGAAAAAAAAAGTTTGCTTTTGATTCGCACTTCAGAACAGAGTCTCGTCGACATGTTGTTGTCAGGTTTCTCTGTCTGCTCGGCGCGCGCACTGAGTGGGCGTGTCGAATTCAAATAACTTGTACAAGTGACGTACGAAAGTGCATCGTTCGTCTATCGATTCATATCAGCGACTCAGAGTCGACTCTTACTTTTGAGAGACAATAACTTTGTATACGGTGAACTTTCTATTTAAAACTTTGCAGGATGTTTTTGTTCACTTAGATCTATGTTACACACTACATGAAAGGTAATTTTCAAAATTCCATGATAGGTACCCTTTAAGCTGTGTGCAGTCTCCGCGTTCTCTCCCGAGATCGGCCATGACGGCAAACCGGAACTGGAGCCGGTGCCACCCCGGAAGTGCTCCCCCTGGGGACAATGCGCCGAATTTTGGTTCCTGTCTTAGTCACCCGGTGACATAAGTATCATAGTCATAGGTTGTCATAAGTATCCAATTTAATGCTTCAGGAGAAATACATGTAAAGGGAAACTTAACCAAGCTAAATGAACAGTATGTTATTCAATACCATTTTTTTCCTAATCTATGTTATTCATTTGCATCATCTGCATACATAATGATATAATTTGCATATTTACATCCGACCAGGTATAGCACATTCTGGTACTTTTTTTAGCTGGTGATTTTAGGACGATTATACACATTGGCAACACAAGGTCCAGGCACCAGGGGCGATTCTAGGATTTTATAAATGGGGGGGCACAGGGGGGACCAAGAACCAGTTAGGGGGGGCCCATGGGAAATCAGCTAGAAAATTCAACTAGAAATAAATACTTGTTTAGAAAATATTAAACGCATATTTAAAAAAATCTTTGCAATATCCAGTGCCCTAATATAGATGGGATTAAATGGTACTGAACAAGAGCCTGAAAATTATTTTGTATTTTACATGTATTGGACCACAGTTTTGTTCTTATAAATAAAAAAAACATCACCTAGGCTTTAATAGTCTTTACCTAAGACTATTCAATAGTCATCTAGGCTTTAAAGCCTTTAAATTATTGTTCTTTCCCATAGGATTTTGTAAAACTATGTTGGGTGGACCTCTGTCCCGGGGGGTTCGGGGGCATGCTCGCCCGCAAGAAAATTTTGTACATTTTAAGGTTAAATGCATCAATCTGGTGCACTTTGAGAGATCAACATTAAGAGCTTCAACCCATAAACTGTGACATTGAACAAAGGAAAAGCATTGACTTGTACCTGGACATTAAAGAGGGCTCAAACATCTTTTTAGTTATGATCTCAGTCTCAGTCTACATTACATTATCACTGGTGTTTTAGGATGCCAAACAATTATTACAATAATGTAATAATGATTTATATAATTATTCCTATTACGTAAAATCCATATCACCTATAAATGTAGGCTATACTGTATAAATGGAAATGAATAGTTCAAAAGTATATTTTACATTACACTATAGTATAGGAAAATTACAATACTTTTGTCCTAATTTCTTCACTTGCAAGAAATAAACCTTTGAGCTTTTATTTAGGAGAAAACACCAGATCACCATGCTGATCGCGTGAGCAAAGTGCGCACTTTTCTTTAAATCACGCAGCACAAACAGAACGCCTAGGCTACTTAATTACAGTCTTGTGCTGTTTTATAAAGGCACAAAGCCATATCACGGTTTTTTATTTTAGTTCGTTGGCTAAATATAACGCTAGAGACCTTTATGGTATAGGCTATACATTTTACATCTGTGTTGGGAAAAGGGAGAAGACAGAGCTCGGCAAAAGGCGGATTCGAACGCATCAAAAGCTGTTTTCAAGCACCCCACGCCCTCGCCCTACGCCACTGTAGATATTTAATGCCGTTAGTCTTTAAAACAACAGTTAGATAAAGTAAACTATTAAAAATGTATATTCGGTGCGATATTTCAAAATATATACTGTAATTGAGTGTGTACATACCATAAACAATGACGTGTCGTGGTATCTCTCTCTCTCTCCTACTGTTTGAAAAACGCGGACCTGTGATTCCGCTTTGCGAATCGCAAATCAAGCAGTGATTGACAGCGATCTGATCCAATGGCGTTGGGCATTGTCAGGTTAACATTAAATCTAGCCCAATGATGTTGGGGGGGCACCAGGGGGGGCCAATCATATTCCAGGGGGGGCCAGTGCCACCCCGTGCCCCCCTTCTAGAAACGCCCCTGCCAGGCACTTGCAAGATTGTTTTTATGTAATAGGGCCATGATGAGGCTGTAGCCTACCAGAAATTTGTGAAACAGTGCTGGCGCTGTAACATAAAACATCATTGGTATGGCATTCAACACAACTAGGCTATTTATAAATTGTATAATATGTGGACCCGACTGGCCTCAACATACATGTGTCTAAAACTTTTGCCAATATGCTCTAGCTGCCCGTTTCAGCCTAGTGTGACATGACTAACTCACAGACAAGCACTTGAAACAGAGCGCCATTAGACTGTGTATTTTGATGGTTATCACCAAAACAACGTGTGAAACCAACACATTCAGAAGTTGGCAAAAAAGTCGCTAATCGATAAATGTGAATTTTTGTCGCCAGAGATTATAAAAATCGGGGATGGGGTGGGTGGGGTGGGGTGGGGTGGGGTGGGGGGGGGGGGGGGGGGGGAACTAATTCGCTGAATTATATATATAGAGAGAGAGAGAGAGAGAGAGAGAGAGAGGAGAGAGAGAGAGAGAGAGAGAGAGAGAGAGAGAGAGAGAGATTGGAAATGGTAGCCCCGCCTCTGCAATTCTCTCCTTTCTTGCGATTGGCTGTCAGATTGAACCAATCACAAACGTTTCTGCCCTCAGGACAACGTTGAGTCAAGAAAATTCCCACAAGCGGCGATCATCGGGAGTTCAGCGCTCATTAACCCCGACTGGAAAAGCTTTTCCTGGGCTAGTCCTTCTGATGTTTGCCGCTGGCTCTGATGTCTCTAGTCTAGTAGTTAAACATGAGATATAATTTGTCTTGTGTATATGTCGATCTTTGGTCTCATTTAATCTATAGTTTGTTCCATGGCAAATCGTTTTGGCTGAGGGCAAAGTTTCATAACTTTATTTAACTTGTAGCCTATTAGAGAGCTGACTTATGTTTGACTGAATTGTTTGCTTTATTTCTCATTGTATAGCTTCTTAGACTACTTATAATTTTATACTGGATATTATTGATCATTAAAACTTTATATATATATAGGCTATTCATAGATTTCATGTGACGTCACACAGTGGAGCGGCCGCCATTTGTAGGACCGAATTGCAACATGCCGTCTATCTGCTGTGCTGTAAACTGTGATAATAGGGCATAACTGGGGCATTTAATACAACACTAAATCATAAATCAGATATACCTATACAACAGTGTTGTGCCTGAACGTGTTCAATTAACGATAGTTCATGAACTCGTTCATATTTTGGGCGAACGTGAACTGAACGTACTGAATTACTGCCTGATGAACGTTACTGTGAACGCACGCTCGCTCAGTTTAACTTCGTTCGGGTGCCAGATTTCTATATAGCCTTCCAGGCGAAAACCCGGCTAAAACACACCGTAAACAGGCCTTAATATGTAGCTAAAAAAAACACCCAATCTGGCAACATCAGCCACAGCCACAAGACTGTGCGGTGTGCGCGAGTCACGAGAGAACACTGTTTCTGCACCACTGATCCAGAGTCAACAAGCACTTTGATCACTTGATTTCAAAAACAACACATTTCAGCGTGCTAGATCACCTCTTATTTTACCTTTATTTATTTGTATTGGTACATCCGTGCCGCGAGATGTTTCAAAAGTGGTGGGGACAGGGAGAGGTATAGTGTAGATGTAAATGTCAGCAAACGTAAAATTTGGCAAGTTTTTACTAGACTTTAGTGGAGTCAGCAGTTCGTTTAACAGTAAATACGGATCTATACCTAAAGTATCTATTTTATTTAAATACCGTTGCTTTTCATCTGTGCTATTTAAGTGTGCAACATATTTCCGATCAACAGGGAGAGATTATGCGATTTAACGCAAAGGTCCTAAAGATGGCGGCCACAACAAAAAAGTCACGTGACTGAAACCCATGAATATATATATATATAATTTTGGTTACACTTTATTTCGATAGTCACTTTAGACATTCTACTAACTATAAGTAACTTTTCAACTACATGTCAACTAACTGTCATTAGAGTATTAGTAGGCTGTAGTAGACTGTCAGTAGACTGGTAGGTTATGGTTAGGTGTTAGGGTTCGGGTTAGGAGAACATATCTGTTGGGGGACCAACAAAATAAAGTGTTAGCAGATATTAAGCAGACAGTCTACTTATACTCTAATGACAGTTAGTTGACATGTAGCTGCAAAGTTACTTATAGTTAGTTGAATGTCTAAAGTGGACTATCGAAATAAAGTGTTACCATTATTATATACATTATCTTCACTGTATGTACATGTATAATAAAATAAAATGACACAACCCTGTCTCTGTTTGTTAAATGTCAGTTTTAATGATCAAAAATGTTTCATATTTTTAAAATGAAAACAAAAAGAAGAAGGGTTGTGTTTTATATTTCGTGTTGTTATAAATATATGCAGTGAAGATAATCAATGTGCGTTGCCTGAACCACATTTGTGTGGTGTGGCCATTATGTTTAAGATTTTTTTTTTTTTAAATGAAAAGAGGCAGAGTGGTGTTTTATTACATATTTCGTTTTATTGTTGATGAAAAGAGGCAGAGTTGTATTTTATACCATATTTCGTTTTATTGTTGCCTAAAATATACATAAAGAGATAACTGGAGTAGCCAGAGCTGCTGAGTGACCCGATCAAGAACGCAGCTGTTCCATTTGCAGAATAACCGGACTCGCGTCCTCTCGTCCTCGGGAGTTCGTTCTCCTGAGTCGAACTTGGCAAGTCTGAACTACCAAGTTTGCGTACTTGGTATTGAGAAACGGCCATTAACAAATTACAAGAAACATGGCAGGATCACATGACAATCAGGGAATCACATGACAGACAAGAACAAGGAGCAAGAAACAAGACACAAAACACAAAACCCACAGCCTATGACACAAAATGTGCGATACAAATCAGGTCAGACAGGAACTAGGAGTGCTTAACAAAATATTGCACTAAACAATGCAAGGAATGGTCTTTTGTGTATTACAAAGTGAAAGTAAACTTTTAATAATCTATAGAACCTGTTGTGCAATGGAAAGGTTTTGTGGATGTTAAAAGTTCTTCATGGAATCATGCCAATATGCCAATATTGAAAGATGCCAATAAAGTAGGCTACCTTTTTATGTGTATGAAATAGAATCATGTGACATTGAATGCAGTGATTGCTATAATGATTTAGCAAATCTTTCTGCAAGACTGCTCAAATCAAGTAAAACCTGTTCATGGCACATTCCTTCACTGAAGGGCCACCTTCTGATATGTAAGTATAAATAGTCCTACCTGAGGCCAATAGCTCGGACAAACAGCAGAGAATACTTTTTAGGTACCAACTTCAAGGATTGAGGTATAGTAGCCATTTCATAATATTTATATCTTATTTGCCTTTAAGTTTGTGCTTCAATTTTTTTAGACCATACAATGCAAATGAGAAAAATTAAAAATGGAAACCAGACAATAATTTTTCTTGTTTTTCCAGTTACATTATCAATGGATAGTTGCCTTTTTCTCCCCTTTTTTCAAATTTACTTGTGCTAAATTGTGACATAAGAAACAAACATTTGAATAAATGAAATCGAACTGATTTTCTAATTTTCGTCTTGTAATTGCACCGTGGGCGGTACCATTAGCACGGGGGTGTGGCCGTGGACTAACTTTACTATCATTTCATTGATGCAACTGCTTTATTTACACTGCATGCACCTTGAGGGGAAGTTTAAAAGACAGAACACAGGACGACATTTTTCACCCGAAGTGACAGTTTTTATTGATAATAACTGAACTTGTGTGTTAACCTTGCTGTAAAAAAAGGCCAAATTTTGACAATATCTTAAATTATTTGCAAATAGTTTAAATAGGCCTAGAATTAGACCTTACCATTGTTATTCCTTTAAATCCCTTTTAAAAAACGACTCGATTATCATAAAAAAAAAAAGAAAATCCCCCACCTGTATATTAAACAGGGAAAGCTGCATAGCAACACCACCTATTGTAGCAAAGCTATTAAATCATACAAAAACACGAAGACAGTCTATACAAAAAAAAAAAAAAACACAAAAAAAAAGCCTAGCCACTCAAAGTTAACACCATTAAAAAAGAAAAAAGAATTATTGGTGCAGTAAGCCCATTTGCAAATCAGAACTTGTTTATTTGTAATGAATAGAAATACTGAAAAGTATCCGGAAATGACAATGTCAATAAAGTAAAATTAAAGTCATGTGAAATAATACTTCCTACAGCCTAAACTATGCCAAAAAAGGTTGAAAGTAAAAGCATTATCTTAAAGCAAAATAGTGTAATAAAAAAACTCTTTGTGATGATCACATGTAGACTAGGATAAAGGCTAGATAACCTGCAGCGGGTATGAGACATATTCATCTTGTAATGCTTTTTATTCCATATCTAGATTTATGAAACATTATTATTCTAATGTAAAGACAACCAATATAGTGCATAAGAACATAGTTCTTGTTGTGTGAGAGAAAAAAATCTCAGGACAGGTTTTGGAGGCTGGCTCCATTTATCATCAAAACAAAAATAAATGACAGATAAGGTGGATGAGGGCGAGGGTGATCCTCGCTCCGATGCGGGACAACAGGCCATCAAACTGGGCGCGGGACAGGTGGAAGTGCTGCTGAAAGCGGCCGTCACGCAGCTCCCGGCAGAGTCCTGCACGGGTCCATTTTTGGAGACCCGCGCCCGCCCGTACCCGCAAAGTTCAGCACCAGATCCGACCCGTCACCCGTGATAATATCAAAATTAAATCCGCACCCGCCCAGACCCGTTAATATTTGGCCCGTTACCCGACCCGTGATAAATCACACACGCTAAAATCATTCCAATTAAAGTCCTTTATTTTTTTTTATCTCGCACCTCTCTCAACATCACAATAGCCTCATGAAACAGGCTAAAGTGTGCTTTGTTTTGCGCCATTCAAGTAGCCTACATCGGCACCTAAATAGGCTATGAAACCTGATAACGCAAACATCTGGCTATTAATGAAAAGAAAAAAAGAACAAGAAAAAAATACAACCTATCTGAGCCTGTCGCTCACAAACAGTATCCTATGTATTTACTTTGCCTTAAGTTATACTGTGCAGGAAAAGGATATCGTCCACATGGTTTAAGTTGCGTTCTCCGTTCTTGAATTACAAATCCAGCTGGAAAAGTCTCTCTCTCACTCGCAGCGCTCGATGCTGGGATGGAGAAAACATTCCGTGCAATCAGGTTGGGAAATGTTTTTGTATGCTCGTTCTTAACACTTTTATATACCGTACTCCACTTGCCAACTTTACTTTTAAATCATCAATAGCTACTCCCTATGGCTACTCATGCAACGCAAGCATAAACGAAAGTCGCACTGACGCAGTGGTGACGTGATGGGTCCAAAGGTCATAACGTTGTTGCGTATGTGTAATGGCAATTTAGACACAAATATTGCATATATTTTTCATCCGCTGCTACCCGCCCGCAAGGAGTTCATTATCCGCCCGCATCCCCGCCCGTGAATTTTAGGAATGATTACAATCCACCCGTTTTAGACACTTTTATGCGGGTACCCGCGGGTATCCGCGGGTACCCGACCCGTTGCAGGACTCTGGCTCCCGGAGCGAGGAAATGGTGAAACTCGCCAAACTTCAAACTTTTGCTTCTGGACACGCGAATGCATTCAAAATGTTCAAGCGTCCAACTAGACCCAATAGACGCGAATTTGACGCTCTATTCGCGTTTGGTGTGAACGCAGACCTTACCAGTTTTATTTACAGTAAAATACTGGCAACACCTTTTAATGGAAAATGGTTTGATATTGTCAGAATTTGGCCCTTTTTTACAGCAAGGGTTAACAGTTCAGTTCAGCAAATGCCATCGCTGTTGTAGATCGAGAGCAGGCCTTCTAGCCCACATGAGAGCCTGCAGCCTCCAATCCAGACAGTCATCGTCGATATACGACGGACTGCCGATGATGATGATGATGATTGCCTGCGAGCTTCTCCTCCAATCTTTACGGTCATTCCTGTACAGCGCGACAGAGAGTCGAGTGGTTATGACGCAGTCGTTAGCCTATTTTTACAAAAACTGTTTCTACGGGACCATAATGTTGAGGATAAATTGAGTCTTTAAACGCCTCAGATGTAAAGTTATTTGCCGTCAAAGTGACGCCAAAATGAATGGGAGTCAATGGGAATGCTAACGCAAGTGAAGTTCTGCTACAAGATGGCGGCTCCCGCGAGGATTCAACTTCCGGTCGATGGATTACCCCCTTGGAAATGATAGTAAAGTTAGTCCACGGCCACACCCCCGTGCTAATACCGCCCACGGCGCAAATTACAAGACAAAAATTAGAAAATAAGTTAGATTTCATTTATTCAAATGTTTGTTTCTGAAAGTAAATTTGTAAACAAGTAAAATTGAAAAAGGGAGAAAAAGGCAACTATCCATTGATAATGTAACTGGAAAAACAAGAAAAATGAATGTATGGTTTCAATTTTTCATTTTTGCATTTGCATTGTCTGGTTCGAAAATTGAATTGTGAAGCGTTACACGGGTCTGTGTACTTTTTGATCATTTCATTTCCTGTTTGGAATTGAATAAAGAGAAATGAAAACCTGCTCGTTTATTCGTTTTTTTTTTTTTTTTTTTTTTTTTTTAGTTTAAAAAAAGAAAAATTAGATTTTAGCTCGATTTTTCATTTTTCATTTGTGGTTTACAAATCGGTTTATGGGTTCGATATTTCATTCGCACACGTGGGCGGCGCTGAAACTCCCCTTTCATCTGATTGGTCAAAACGCTCCGCCTTCAGTAGCTACCAGCTTTTCTTTCTGTCAGGCAGAATAATGCCGCGTTCCAGGCAACCTAGTAACCCGTGTTTTTTCAACTCGTAACTGGGATTACTGTTAATACGCACAATATTTGAAGCAGAAATAGGGACATTCTAAAACGCTTAACGTGAAAAACTTCACTGCACTAATGGTGTGTTCACACCGAACGCGAATTTAATTATTTGTGCGAGTAGATTACATATAAAGTCAATGCAAAGACGCGAATAGACCAAGCGTGCCGCACAAGCCCTCAAAAGTGAAGCCAAAACGTCTCGATCGCCCCCCGGTGACCGGTCCTAGTATAGGTCATAAGCCCCGCCTCCCCATGTTATTCAATGGGACGCGAGACCAACTAAACAATTAAATTACACTTCACGTATAGTGTCTAAAATAGTCTAAAGATAGTTTCTGTCATTTACTGTAGTTTCTATCATGTTGATGTAATTTCAAGTGTTTGTTTTTAAAATAAGTTAGTTTTTAGTTGATGCTATAAAAACGGTGCTGTGACATCATGATTGACAGCTGTGATTGACAGGTTCTCTGCGTGAAGTAATCACTGAAGCACCAACAGACTTTTTTCATAATGTTGACTATTGTGTTAGTAGTTGTACTTACCTTATTTTAAAGGGTACCTATTATGGCATTTAAAATGTTCCTAATAATGTTCTGGGAGTCCCCAACAACAGTTTTACATGCATGCAATGACAAAAAACACTTTTGTTGTCTTATAATATGCATTTATTTTTACCTGATTTGCTCACCGACTCCCTAATGATTCGTTTGACGACTCATTTGTCCAAACCCCTCCTTTGCGTGACGCTAATCGGCGGTGATTGGTCAGATGACGCAGTCAGTTATATTTTGCGTTAGCCCAAAACTTAAACATAACGATAAAGCACTGCAGTACTACAATACGCTTCACATAATTTCACATATTTCAAAAAACAAAAAAAAATTACATTGGAGACCTAAAAGCTGCTGAGCGTAACTCTCACTCTCACACACGCACGCACGCACGCACGCACGCACGCACGCACGCACGCACCACACACACACACACACACACACACACACACACACACACACACACACACACACACACACACACACACACACACACACACACACACATAAAACAAATTATTAATAGTACTTACAGGTTGTGATTCGGAGGAGGAAGCTGATCTAAATAAACTTGGTATTCAACCTTCCTATATCAGCCGACTTGCGAATCCACACTTGAAAGCATTTGTGTTTGTGAAGCGATCGTCATTAAAATAACGCGAACACAGCTCAAGGTGGCTATACTTGTGTGGTATAGTTGTAAATATAAACTCTAGCCACTGAGTCTTCACATGCTTGTCCCTGGGCAGTGAAAAAAAAAGTTTGCTTTTGATTCGCACTTCAGAACAGAGTCTCATAGACATGATGTTGTCAGGTTTCTCTGTCTGCTCGGCGCGCGCACTGAGTGGGCGTGTCGAATTCAAATAACTTGTACAAGTGACGTACGAAAGCTAGAGAGAAAGCATCGTTTGTCTATCGATTCATATCAGCGACTCAGAGTCGACTCTTACTTTTGAGAGACAATAACTTTGTATACGGTGAACTTTCATATTTAAAACTTTGCAGGATGTTTTTGTTCACTTAGATCTATGTTACACACTACATGAAAGGTAATTTTCAAAATTCCATGATAGGTACCCTTTAACAAGGTACTGCAATCAGCAGACATCATTGGAGAGGAAAGGAGCAGACAAGGCCACTTAAGAAAAGTGCAAGGCGTGTGCTTGCGATTGATTGCGAATGACGCGAATTGGGCGACGCGTTTGCCGTTAATGTCTTCCGCGCAAGTTGAAAAATTTGAACTCGAGCGAATGTTCAAGCGTCTAACTAGACGCGACTATGACGCTCTATTCGCGTTCGGTGTGAACACACCATAAGACAGCGATATTAAAAGACCAAACTCAGTAGGCCTACACATCATATTAATAAACCAAACTATGTATAAAAAAATAAGATGAGCCCAGAATATGAACGCAACACGTTTAATTACACTTAAGCATTTTCTTCCCACAGAAAACCGTTAGGCCTATAAGAAAACGCTTAACGTGGCTTACTGTACTAAGACAGTTCATTGCGTTCATATTTTGGACTCATCTTATTTTTTATACATAGTATGGTTTATTAATATGATGTGTACTGAGTTTGGTCTTTTAATATCACTGTCTTAGTACAGTAAGCCACGTTAAGCGTTTTCTTATAACGGTTTTCTATGGGAAGAAAATGCTTAACGTGTAATTAAACGCGTTGCGTTCATATTTTGGACTCATCTTATTTTTTTATACATAGTATGGTTTATTAATATGATGTGTACTGAGTTTGGTCTTTTAATATCACTGTCTTAGTGCAGTAAGCCACGTTAAGCGTTTTTCACGTCAAGCGTTTTAGAATGTCCCCAGAAATATGTTGCTGGTCACGTAATTCGTGCTGCTGCAACTTGCAAGCGACCCCATGTGAGCCACAGAGACAGTAGCTAAGATTATTTTAGCATGATGTATTTCCCATTGTTTTTTTCTTTCCCATCGTATATGTTTTTTCTTTCAGATAAAGTCATAATGATTCAAAGTTCACTCTATGCAATTATCATCCTATTGGTCAATCTGCACAGTGAAGAAAGGACCCTGGCTTTCAAGTTTATGCTAACATTTTCCACTACTCACCAAGAAATAACACAAACAGCAATTTTCCAAACGACAGCAGAAGTATGTAAGGCTCAGGCACTTCAACAAGGAAGAAATTTTGTGGAGGTGAGAAAAGAAAGGAATCAATGTTTTTGGTGTGGCTACAGAAACAGAATATAGATGGCTTGTTTATTTCCAAAACTGATATTTTATCTGTTTGAGGGCATAAATCAATTTCACATTAGAAATACACAAAACAATGACATATTTAAACATTTTAAGCTTTTAAACTATGGCGTTATTTTCCTGTCAAATGTCGAGAGCTTGTAGCGCGAAAGTACATTACGTACTTTCTGCGGGGGGGGGGGGGGGGGTCGGGGTACGCCGTGGGGTACGCCGTCGATTCGACGCAGAAGCATAAAGCAGGCTTTATACTTCTGCGTTTAGGTCTGCGTTGCTCTGTAGTACAGCGCCGAAACACTAGTTGGCGGCGGAGGGTTTTAATGTTCCACTTTTAGATTCCTCGCGACTGTTTTGAGTTTAGGTTACTACAAGCAATGGCGACTGAAAGAGAGCAGATCACGTTGGAGTTGGAGCTTATCGAGGTGGAAAAGCAGTTAATTTTTAGTTTTTTTAACAGTTTCGCTGTACTTAGAATTTAAAAATGGCGGGCGGTGCAGAAAAACACGCCAGAAATGCGTTGGAGGAAACGAGATGCTACCAAGCCGACCAATCACAGATCTTGTGGTCCGCGTCGTCGCGACGTGTAGTTACATTTTTGAGGAGGTGCGCGTCAGGTTACAGCGAAGGGTACGGTGTATGGTACGCATCTGTGCGTATGCTACGCCGTACCAGAGAATGTCTAATAAGGGGAGAACTGGCACTGTCTGGTTACCGTAATTCCTCAAATAAAAACCGGTATTCAAATAAACGCCGGGCCTCTGATAGTGGCCGGGTGCGTGGTCAACGCGGACAAATAAAGGCCGGTCTCAAATTAAGGCCGGGGAAAAATTAGTGTACACTCAAAGACGGACGCGTGCTGCGCTTGTCATATATCACAACTACTATTCAGTGTTTTTAACCACGTTTATTTTAGGTTTCAGACATTTAAATAGATAAGATTTATAGCAAAACAATACATTTATAGTTTGTAAAATACACAATGGTGTCTATGGAAGCAGCAATAATCCATTCAAATATATTTGGCGACGTGTTTTATTCATATCAGATACACAGTGTAAGTATAAAATTTACTCTATTCTTCTCCCAGTTCACCGGCCACTTACTTTCATTCATTTCGGGAGAAACTGAAGAATGGGCTCTATGCACGGCGGTATTTCCGGTGAAGGGTTAAGGATGCTCGATAACTTCCGCCGACCGTAGAGTCCAATGCAATACCAAGAATTTATATTGAATTTTATACTCCATGGTTATACAAAAGAAACGTTAGTCACAAAAACAGACAAAACAGACATCCCTGGTTGTGTTTATGCTTCTTTTTAAAATTATATTAAATAAACATAACTATGTATAAATTACATCTAAACACATGAAAGTTTCGTTTCAAAGACGGGAGGACAGTACATTTTGAAGACTCTGCCATAATCCCGTTTTCCTCGGTTTTCCTCCGCTTTAATCTTCCCAACCGGAAACGGAAGAGCATCCTTGCGTCAAATGCGTGCATATAGCCTATTCACGCGCTGTGTAACGTAATAAATCCAACAGACAGGAATCTCTGAACTGCGGTGCTGATCTCACGTTACAGATCAGGATCAATTATAAAGGGTTTTAAACGACAAAACAAACTCACTTACACTGAATTGAGAGTCAGAATAGAAGATAGTTGATGACATGGTAAGCAAGTTTGTTAATATTTAGAAATAAAAGCGCTACATCTGTCATACAGCGCTATTTTGGCTGTGGTGAACACGTGCCAAGCATGACGCGTCACCATGGAAACTTGGCTGACGGGCGGGCGGGGATCGCGATTTAGAAATAAAGGCCTGCCTCTAATAAAAGCCTGCTTCAAATAAAAGGCGGCTACCATCTGCAGTTCAGGTAAATAAAGGCCCCGGTCTTTATTTGAGGAATTACGGTACTTCCGGTTTCTGGACTGGCTGCAGTAACACGTCTCTGTCCATGCGGGGGCGCTCACAGGCGAGTGCAGAATGAATGGGAGTCTATGGGGTTTCACCCCCAGAAATCCACTTTTCTCGGGATATAATTTTTTGTCTAGTAATTTGAATATTGTATTCGAATGTAGATGCAAATAAATTACACACTGCTGGGTGTTAGATTTTTTAGTCACTTATTTGCTTTAAAAAGTCTTTTAAAATGTCAATGACGTCATACACATCGTATTATTAGCAGAATGCTAGCGTGTTATGGGCAACAACAACTCAACCTGTAAAAAATCGAAAGGACATAAGTACTCGTTCATTCAACTTTCGACCTATAACCCATGTTGAACTTGCAAAACCTACAATAAAATCTGAGATTTCTCAACGGCAATCGGGTGAAAGAGATACATTTAGCCGTCTAGCTCCATAGACTCCCATTCATTCTGCACTTCGGCGATCACCCCCAGTGGAACTCTGGTGGAACTACAACCAAAATTCGGTACAATAGGACTTAATAGGGAGTGCCCAGGCTTTCCGTAGACGGGCTTTGGCCGTACCTACTGCGCGCACCCGACGCAGAAGTATAAATTGTCCTTAAGTACTCTTAAGCCAGTGGCTGTTGTAAAAATGAGCTATATAAATTAAATTAACTTTAACTTGTGAGTGTAATTGGTTGTTTTTGGTCATGCTAATCCTTGTCCTTGTCCTTGTGTTCCCATTGTCTCTTGTCTAGCTTTGTTCCCTGTACCATTGTTGGTGATTCTATGTTTAGTCCAAGTCTATGTTCATGTTAATTTCATATTGTCACTTCAACCCAAATCGGTTTATTGGAATAAACCATGGGTTCAATTCAACTCGACTACAGTGGACTACATTAGGCCTACACATATTATAGACATGATTCATTGATATTTTTTAAAATGATCTTTCTAGATCTTTTTTTCGATTCTCTAATTGCACACCGAGGAGTCGAGGAGTGAGGAGTCTTCCAGAGGAGTCATGAGCGAGGATAGACAGGTGTATCCTATGCGGAAGTGTTTTGTCGACTAAACGTGACGCACGCATCAATTCTCCTCCCCCTTTACATCGGTCACAATCATTTATTTTATACTTTACCCTTGCAGTTTATATAAACCACACATCTCACATTTCAATAGGGTAGCTTGCTTTATTGTTATTTATTATGAATTTCTTAAATAAACAAACTTCAACAACATAAGGCGTTGCAAGTCAGTCCTGGGCCCATATGCAAAAAAATGTATATGGGCCCCCTAACCCCGCCCTCCAAGTACATCGAATATACATTTTTAGACGTTCACAGTAGCATAAAAAAAGACACTACCCAACAACTTTTCACAACCAGAACGGAACAACAAAAAAGTTTAACATAAAAAAGGCCAATAATATCATAAATCAGTGTCAATAATAAACTACTGCATTCATACAAATGATCGTGACACAGCAGCTCAAAATGTAAAAGCACAAACCTACTCACTAATTTAGATGGACTCTCCAGGCCTTTCTTTCGGCAAATGAAAACAATTATGTGACATTGTGCTCCACAATTTTTTTTTATTAGCTTCAGTTTTAAAAAATGAGCGCTCCGCTGAAGCAACAATAACCTCTCACTCACGGTTTTCTTTTTTTAATTTGGTGCTATGCAGCATTTGCTCGTAGTGCAGCGTCATTAAAAAATTACGGGGTAGTTCCACGGCAGCCGCGGGGTGCAAAAAAAAAGAGAAATGAAAAAGAGATTAAAAATGAGAAATTACTGCACATGACATGCACACAAAAAAAATATATATATTTATTGTGGCCACGAATTATTAATACATTCCCTCGTTCTATTGAGCGGCGGGCCCCCAAATGGCCCGGGCCCATTTGCACGTGCATACCCTGCATGCCCAGACGCTACACCACTGGGCAGATCCTTTTAGCGCTGCTGATGACGCTGTGAAGTGATGCTCGAGCGATAAAGTATTCCAATGTATAAAAAACTTTAATTCGATTCCTCCGTCCTCTTTTTCTTTCCTTGCAGCCTTCCCTCGCGTCCTACAGGGGGTGGAGCTGAGACGCGAGGAAAGGAAGCGAGGATGCACAAATAAGAAATGAGAAGCAGTAATAATGAACACAAATCAGTGTGGGGGCTTAAACTTTTTGGACTTCACAATTTTAAGCAATACCTTCAAAATCAACTGGCTCAGACAATTCTTTAACAATCCAACATCACTTTGGAACTTTATTCCAAACTACATTTTCTCTAAAATCGGTGGCTTGAATTTTCATAATATTCATAATATTAGCAAAATCCCAATCAAATTGTCCAATTTTCATAAACACGTGCTTTTGGCTTGGTCTCTAAACATAACATCTCACCTCATCGTTATTACATTTGGAATAATAAGGACATTCTCTACAAAAACAAATCTTTATTTTTGGAAAACTGGTACAGGAATAATATTGTACTTGTTGGCCAACTCTACAACATGACATCATGACTTTTGCGTAAACATACACGCCACTTATGACACAAGTGGCAGACTGTACAGTTATTCAGATTTCTTGCGGAAATTTCAAATTCCTGTTTCCGTTAAGGAGTATGCAATTGTCTTTGATGCAATTCCTTTTGGTATCAGAATGCTGCTGGGAGGCATTTATTTCCCATGGCCATCATTCCTTTCGGGTCATTGTGTCCAAGCCTGAGTGTGACAGGTAGTTTTGCTAAAAACTACTGAACAGAATTTTCTCTGATAAACTTTATTGCACTTGCAAGTTCATGTCATACTAATGTCATACTAGATAGCCACGCCATCTGTTACTTTATGGGATAGTCTACTGATGCAATGTGTACATAATAGATTAATTGCATTTATTTTCTGTTTCAGTCAGCTGTATGGACAGTTGAGTCTCTGACAGAAGCCTGTTCATCTCCTGCATCAGCTAAAGGTTTCCAACAAGCCATTAAAACAGTTTGCAGTAGTAATGCCCGGGTTGATTATGACCATATGAGAGATCCAGAATACCACTTTGATAACGAGAGTTTTTTGAAGGGCTGGAACCTCATCAAAAACAGTGTCACAGCTGTTAAAGATGCTGCAGAAAAAAATAACTATGAAACAGCAAGAGAGCGGTTGGGTGAGGCGCTGCATCCTCTACAGGTGTGTCATTAGAAAGAACATTTTATAACTTTTGTAGACAAGGACATCAATACATAATTCTCACCGAACTGATCCAATAATCTGATTCATTATTAATATTTTTATTCACATTTTTTAATCCTGCAGCTCAAAATATCTTAAATCTCTACTCAGAATTTCAATGCATGGGTAATCCGGAATCATGAATTAATGAGATGTGAAATGTGAAAGATTCTTGTATTATTTTGTAAGAATGTGATATTTTATGAATGTATACCAGTGGTATGCAGTCCATATAATATGTGAATGTTCTGCAGACCCAGGGAGAGGGAGAGAGGGAGAGGGAGAGAGGGGGGGGGAGAGGGAGAGAGGGGGGGGAGAGAGGGAGGGAGGGAGGGAGGGAGGGAGGGGAGAGAGAGGGAGGGAGGGAGGGAGGGAGGGGGAGAGAGAGGGAGGGAGGGAGGGAGGGAGGGAGGGAGGGAGGGGAGAGGGAGGGGAGGGAGGGAGGGAGGGAGGGGAGGGAGAGAGGGAGGGAGGGAGGGAGGAGAGAGAGGGAGAGGGAGGGAGAGAGGGAGGGAGGGGAGGGAGGGAGGGAGGAGAGAGGGAGGGAGGGAGGGGAGAGAGAGAGAGAGGGAGGGGAGGGGGAGAGAGAGAGAGGGAGGGAGAGAGAGAGGGGAGGGAGAGGAGGAGGGAGGAGGGGAGAGAGAGGAGGGAGGGAGGAGGGAGGGAGGGGGGAGAGGAGAGGAGGGGGAGGGAGAGAGAGAGGAGGCGGAGGGAGGAGGGAGGGAGAGAGGGAGGAGAGGAGGAGGGAGGAGAGGGAGAGGAGAGAGAGAGAGAGAGAGAGAGAGAGAGAGAGAGAGGGAGAGAGAGAGAGAGAGAGAGGGAGAGAGATGCCTAATTGATATTCCTTGCATGATTCCAGAATTTTGACTCTGTCCTTGTTATTAACAAATGGAGTCGAGCTATTGATTTTAATGACTCAGAGGACTGGAGTTGAGGATATGATTTCATCACCTAAAACCAGAAAATTATTCCATCGACCGAAAAACTCTGAATACCTGTTTGAAGAAGTCACTGCTCGCCACTGGTATATAGCCTACTTTAAATGTATAATCAAAACCAGTTGTGTGACTATCCTTTTTGTATGGCTTTAAAGGATTTCTACAGTCACAGCAACTGGATAGAACTGGGGAACCTATTTCCATACTCCAACCTGATCAGCCGCGATCGCCCTATAGAAAATATTGCAGGTATAGCAAAAAAATAAAAATAAAAGTTGTGGTATTTCTGTTTGTGCCAGCACTTCTTTAATATCAATTATTTAATATGCATACCATTCAGAATTAAATTGAGAATGTTTTTAAATTCTGGTTCATATCCTGAATTTGAACTGAATTTGAATTGCTAAGTTTAAAAAGTTCTGAAGGACAGCCAGATCTGTTTGAAATGACACCTATAAATTTGTGCTTAATTTGTATACTTCTATACAAATAGTAAGACAGTATATTTCAACTCTTATTGGGTTTATATATTTAAAGGAGATAAAAGACCCACTTGTAGAAACTGTGGAGATACCTGTAAAGACAACATCCTGGAAGACATCAAAGAAGAGAGAAAACTGACATCAGGATACTTTGGATGGTCCAAGCCACCTGGTAATGAATTCATGCATTCAGTATATAAAAATAAAAAAAAACTAATAAAAATGCAAAAACGTCAGTTTACATGAATGAATCCTAATTGAATATTGCAGGAAAATGTAGCCACGGAGGTGCATTTGACATCTCAAGTTGGTTTGAACCTAAAGGTGGAATCAATAAAGATACACGGTCGTCCAGCCATGGTGACCTTCATAACGACGCTGCAACAGTGGCCATTGCTGCGACCAGACAACTACTGGAAGACATTAGAGGTTACCTGGGAGAATCTAACTTTTTGAGGTTGTCCTACTAAAAATACCTTTTTTCCCCATGCATGTTGTGTTTGAATAAATCATTACATCTATAATATAATCAAATTCCATGAT
Organism: Chrosomus eos; assembly: GCA_036326025.1. Classification (NCBI taxonomy): domain Eukaryota; kingdom Metazoa; phylum Chordata; class Actinopteri; order Cypriniformes; family Leuciscidae; genus Chrosomus; species Chrosomus eos. Next base: position 12,397,550 of record CM070819.1, on the reverse strand, counting down.
CAGTTAATTGGCCATGGGCTGGCCATTGGAACAATTCAAGCTTACGGTATGATTGGGGAGCAGTTTACACAACACGTTCATTTGATATTTGTTTACACGGCAACTTAACAAGGCAGAGCTGACAGACAAAGGCCCTGTTTTCATTAACATGCTATCATGGTGATGTGATGAACCAGATCGAATCATCAATCAATCAGAACATGGCACATTTCCATCAATCCACATTTAGGCCAATAGCTTCTGTATCCAGATAACTGATCTGATCCCTGTGCAACAAAAAATTCCTGGAGATGGCCTCACAGTCTCAGAATGTGCAATGTAAAACAGGCATCCTGAATAGCCGAACTAGAACTGTATATGTATTACGTGAACACAACATTAATCCGAATGTTAAAACATGAAAGGTAGCAACAAAGTCTTCAAAATGCCCAGGGCGTATACGAACCCTGACAGGCCGGGGCTCAGGAACAAGGGGGGGGCGGCAGCGGGGCTGATGCAAGAGCGGTGCCCTGAGCGGCAGGAACAGCTTGGGCGAGAGGTGCCGCCATGGGATCCGGCACATGAGGGGCCGGCTCAGTTGCTGGGTTGCTCTGCTCCACCCCTGCCAGGTGAGGGTGATGAAAAGGGGAGGGCACTCTGCGCAGGCAGCTAGCGTGCCAACATGAACCATCAGTCAGCTGAAATGAAGCTGGGCCGAGCTGCCGACTGACCTGGTACGGGGCCGCCCAGAACGATGACAGCTTGTTAGCTCTGTGGGGCCGGCGGGCTCTGACCCAGTCTGACACTCTGATAGCAGGCCACTTAGCCTTGTGCTTCTCATCGAACCTCCGCTTCATGGAATTCTTTTGTCTCTTGACATGAGCCTTTACTGCTGCTGGGCATGGCCGTAGGCCTGCGGCCATTGGTGGACAGAGTCTTGACAGGGGAAGCACAAGCTCCCTTTTCAGCATGAGTGCAGCAGGGGAGACCCCTGGATTGATTGAATCGTTCCACCCCTCCGTTGGCTTGGGGGTGATAGACGGAGGTTCGGATATGGGTAACACCCTTGTTGGCGAGGAAGGTGGTGAACTCCAAGGACAGGAACTGAGGACCATTGTCCGTGGTAATTGCACGAGGCAAGCCCCAGGATGGAACGAACGGTCCTTATTGACCACCTACCGGCTTGGTCTCACACCCCAACTCCGTCTGCAACTGGCGCGTTGGATGATAATATGGGGCTTGAAAAATTCATTCAACAATCCATCAGATGCTCAGACCGTCTGCAATCTTATCAGTCCCATTCTAACGCTTCTGCACTCTTCCGCCCATCTGAAATCGCCAGCCCTCCAGAACCAGAACCCATGATTATCGACTCTGGTAAACTTACTACTGCTGAGCGTCAGAGGAGACTGACCCGGGGTCTATGCCTGTATTGTGGAGCCAGTGGGCATGTTCGGTTGAACTGTCCAATTCGTCCCATACGAACATCGGTGAGTGTTCTCTTACGAGAGTATCTCTCGTACTGCGTAATATCTTACGCTATGGGGAATACTCTTTCCTCGAGATATTGAAGCCAAAAATTATCCTTAATTTTTTAATCATGCAAAACGCTTTTGCAGCAACAAGCAGACAAGGGCGAGACAGCTCGCGCGCCCATTGGCTGCCTTGCTGGAAAAGCAGCAGCCTATCGAGTGAGGCACTGCGTGACGTAATGACGAATGGGGGCGCTTCGCGCCCATTTCGTCATGTCCCGCCAGTAAAGGCGTGGTCTCGCCCTATAATACCCTCGATAGCTGTATTTCCTCTGATTTTCTACTCTTCACGCGAAGCTCACGCATCGCCGGATCCAGAGTGAGAAGCCGCGCCGTTGACTTGTAGCCTTATCAGCGGGACGTGCCATCTTCTGAAGTCGCTGGCCCAGCCGCCTTCAACCGCCGTACCTGCTGCGCTTTCCGGCGTACTATATCCTTTACTCTGCTAAGTGTGTGTGTTTGCTTACGTGACGCAACACCCATTTCTACTGTTCTAAAAGAGCTGCGTCTTTTTAAAGATGCCTTCCTGTGGTTCTTGCCGAGCCCCACTCAGCGACGAGGACCGCCACGTCATCTGCGTGTCCTGCCTGGGTGAGGATCACGCGGCCACCGCGCTCGCTGACGGCGGATGCCATCATTGTGAACGCTTGCCTATGGTGACTCTGCGGACTCGCCTAGCTTCGTTCTCCGAGCCCGCATCCCAGCCCGCCGTGATGCCGCGCCGCAAGAAGCGCCGCGCCCAGCGCGCGCCCGAGCTATTTCCAGCCTGCCAAAGCTCGCCGGTTCGCCCGCCAGCTTCGCCGGCTTCGCTCGAGTCGCTCCCAGACGGACAGCGGCCGCCGTCTGCCGCCGCGTCCGCACTTGAGCTCGACGAACTTACCGGTGACGGCCTTGAAACTGAGCCGATGCGTCCGCTCTCTCAAGCCGTGGATTATATTTGTGGCTAACGCTATCCGAGATGACGGAAGCTGAGCGCTCCGCGTTCCTCGACGTTCTCGCTCTGCTGGACGCCGCCCCCCTCAGCGCGGGCCCCGGCCGAGGATTGAGATAAAGCCCGAGGTCTCAAGGCCTTCCTAGTCTCTCTAGGAAAGCGACGGTGTTCAGTTCCCGCTGCGGCCGGATTTTCACCAAAACTTCTCGCTCGTTCAGTTCCAAGCAATGTGACTGTTCCAGTGTATTTCGCAGTGAGCAAGCTGGTTCCACAGCCCACTTGCCTGCGCACAAAGGCCGTCGTTTCGGCTAACTAGCAGCGCCACCAGGCCCGAGATCAAACACCGCGCTCTCGCTCTGCTGGACGCCGCCCCCCTCAGCGCGGGCCCCGGCCGAGGATTGAGGTAAAGCCCGAGGTCTCAAGGCCTTCCTAGTCTCTCTAGGAAAGTGACGGTGTTCAGATCCCGCTGCGGCCGGATTTCCACCAAAACTTCTCGCTCGTTCAGTTCCATGCGTTGTGACTGTCCCAGTGTATTTCGCAGTGAAGCAGCCGGTGTCTCAGCCCGCTTGCCTGCGCACAAAAGCCGTTTCTATGGCTACCCAGATAAATCCAATAAAGAGTGCATTTTCTGGTGTTCCGGCCACGGCCGATGGTGTTACGAGTGTTGTAAGAATGCCCACGTCCCAGTGCCCATTCCCACACCCAGACACAGCCCGCCACGGTGCAGGGCTAGCACAAATAAAACCAACTCATGTTGGTTGTGCAGAAAATGTAGTGAACGCGCCCATACAATGCCCGCTTACACTACACGATGCGTGTCCCTTGGTTTCTGTAAAAACGAAACTAACACACATTTAGTCGGCGCGAGCCGACAGTGTTCTCAGTGCAGTAAATGTGCCCGCTGTTCCGCATTTCCTCACTGACACGCCGAATCCCACGGGATTCACCCCCGCTCGCTTTCTATGCACAACCCGTCACAGAGAAGCTGAGCGCGGCCAGGCTGCCCGCTGTGATTAGCGCGCACCTCGCACGCTGTGAACACAGCGTTGATTCAGTCGGCGCGAGCCGAGTATTCTCCGTGCAGAAAATGTGCCGCTGTCTCGCGCCCGCATTTCTCACAGACACTCCGAATCTCACGGGATTCGCCCCCGCTCGTCTTCTCTGCACAACCCGTCACAGAGAAGCTGAGCGCGGCCAGGCTGCCGGCTGTGATCAGCGCGCGCCTCGCACGCTGTATACACAGCAGTGATTTAGTCGCGCGAGCTGACAGTATTCTCAGTGTAGTAAATGTGCCGCATTTAGTAAATGTGCCCACATTCCCTCACACGCGCCGAATCCCACAGGATTCGCCCTGCTCGCTTTCTCTGCGCGTCCCGCCATAGAGAAGCTGAGCGCGGCCAGGCTGCCCGCTGTGATCAGCGCGCCCCCCGCCTCGAACGCTGTAAACACGGTGCTGTGTTCCCAGTACACAGGGGCTCTCGAGCCGCCGTCCTGCCGCGGCCAGAGCCCAGATTTCATTCTACCCCCAGCTATTCACGCAGATGCGTGGTCAAGGCTTCCCGGGGTATCAGAATGGGTGTTGAACACTATAACGAGAGGCTGTTCGCTACAGTTCGCTCGACGCCCCGCCGTTATACGGCGCGAGTCGAAACTACGGTGTATAGCGAAGTGTTTCATCTACTTCGAGCCGAGATAGCGAAACTACTGAGAAAAGGGGCTATAGAACCTCTATCTCAGGGCGAAGGGGGCTTATACAGCAGATATTTTCTGGTACCGAAAAAAGATGGTGGGCTCAGACCCATTCTAAATCTGCGACTGCTGAACAGAACGCTCGGGAAGCGCCAGTTCAGAATGCTTACGACCAGGAAAATCCTCGCGCAAGTGCGCCAAGGAGACTGGTTCATGTCAATAGATCTGAAAGACGCCTATTTTCAAATACAAATAGCGTCCCATCACAGGCGATTCTTGAGATTCGCCTTCGAGGGCCAGGCATATCAATACACAGTCCTGCCGTTCGGCCTGTCCATAGCACCCCATACGTTCACGTAGTGCATGGACGCGGCCCTCGCCCCCCTGAGACTTCGGGGCATGCGAGTTTTGAACTACTTGGACGATTGGCTGATTCTAGCTCGTTCACGAACGGAGCTCATAGAACACAGGGCCGCATTACTCGAGCACCTCGAGGAGCTGGGCCTTACAGTCAATTGGGCGAAAAGCTCACTGCTCCCCAGTCGGAGAATTTCCTTTCTGGGAACAGTGTTAGACTCGCTATCCATGACAGCACGCCTGTCACCGGAGCGCGGATTGAATATTCAGCACGTCGCGAGATCCTTCCGCCACGGCTCTATAGTCCCGCTCAGAAGGTTTCAGAAAATGCTGGGTCTGATGGCCTCAGCAGCCTCCGTACTCCAGTTGGGCCTGCTCCGCATGCGCCCACTGCAGCTATGGCTAAAAGCACGAGTTCCCCCAGGGCGTGGACCACGGGTCTATTTCGCCTCAGGGTCGACCTTCAGTGCGTTTCAGCTCTGAAACCGTGGAAAGTGACCGACTGGTATCAGTCAGGTGTGAGTCTGGGGATCGCCTCGGGTGTGAAGGTGGTGTCTACGGACGCCTCCACATCGGGGCGGGGAGCGCTGCTCGAGGGCAGACCGCTAGCTGGCCTATGGTCAGTACGGGAGAAGCTCCTTCACATAAACTGCTTGGAATTAATGGCAGTCGACAAAGCGCTAAGGCGCTTCTGTCCCCAGATAATAGGCCACCACGTATTGGTCCGGTCGGACAACATGTCAGTGGTGGCGTACATAAATCGCCAGGGCGGCGTCAGGTCCCGAAACCTTTACAGGCTGACGGAACGCCTCCTGGTCTGGGCTCAGCACAACCTGCTCTCGCTGAGAGCGGCGCATGTGCCTGGTCACCTAAAAGTGGGGCCAGACAGGCTGTCCAGAAACAACGTCCCAGCAGGAGAATGGTCTCTGCACCCGCAGACGATCCAGCTGCTGTGGGAAACGTTTGGCAAAGCGCAGGTGGACCTGTTCGCGTCCCAAGAAAACGCTCACTGCCCGAGATTCTTCTCGAAAAGCCGGGACGCGCTGGCCCATGTTTGGCCCCGCCGCCCCCCCTATATGCTTTTCCCCCTGTCTCACTCCTGCCTCAGGTGTTGGAGCGAATCAGGAGGGAGGGATGCCCAGTGCTACTCATAGCTCCGCTCTGGACAAACCAGTCGTGGTTCCCTGTCCTGATGCAGCTGACCAGCGCTGCCCCATGGCCTTTACCGTTGAGGAGAGACCTCCTCTCTCAGGCGGGAGGCTCGATTTGGCATCCTCGCCCGGATTTGTGGTCCCTGCACGCATGGGCCATCAACGGGTACCCGCTGACCTCCCAGAGGGAGTGTTAAACACGATCGCGCAGGTTAGAGCCCCGTCTACCAGACGGCTCTACACCTCGAAGTGGTCTGTGTTCTCTGCTAGGTGTCAAGCGCAGAGCTTTTCACCTGTAGACCGCGGGGTTACGGAAGTGCTTTCCTTCCTTCAGGAGCTACTGGATAAGGGCAGGACCCCTTCCACGCTCAAAGTATACGTGGCGGCCATAGCAGCGTTTGTAAAACCGGTGTCTGGCCAGTCACTAGGAAAGAACGACTTAGTCGTGCGTTTCCTTAGAGGAGCTCGGAGGCTAAACCCTCCCAGGCCCCCTTCAGTCCCGACATGGGACCTTTCCACGGTCTTGGAGACCATGAAAGGTGCCCCATTCGAGCCAATCCAGTCGTCAGACATCAAACATTTGTCTTTCAAGACAGCGTTTCTTATGGCTCTCGCTTAAGTGAAGCGCGTATGGGACTTGCAAGCGCTCTCAGTGAGCGCGTCATGCATGGAGTTTGGACCTAATGACTCAAAGGTCATACTCAAACCGAAGCACGGCTACGTGCCAAAATCCCTCAACACACCGTTCAGGGCACAGGTGATTTCCCTGTCTGCCCTTCCGGTTCTCAATGAGGAGAAGGACGCGAGTCTCCTTTGCCCTGTCAGGGCACTAAGGGCTTATGTGTCCCGCTCGTCTGGTTTCAGACAGACTGAGCAGCTTTTCGTTTCGTTTGGCGGCCGTGCCAAGGGACTTGCCGCTTCGAAACAGAGCCTATCCAGATGGATAGTCGGTGCCATAGCGCTGGCTTACACTTCTAAGGGCCTACAGTGCCCTTTGGGTGTTAGAGCGCACTCCACAAGAGGCATGGCCTCCTCGTGGGCATGGTCTAGCGGGGTTACCCTGCAAGATATTTGTATGGCCGCGGGCTGGGCCTCGCCGTCTACATTTATAAATACTATAACCTGGATGTTCCCGCCTTGCAAGCTAAGCTTTTGGCGGTATAAAGTTCAGTGCTATCTGCCCGCTGTGCGGCTCAGATACTGAGTTTGACCTGCGTATTGCTCACTGACCGGTACAGCAGCTCATTAAAATGTCGACACACTTGTGGCCACCCAGTTCAGGCTGAATATTCACCCTGACGGTATGGTCTATTTGTCACATGATCAGCTCCTTCGGATGCTATTTACAGGGAATGATGCTTCTAGCCTCTCTTCCTCACTCTCTGTGAGTTTATGGTGATTATGCACTATATGCGCCCCGGGCTTCGGCCCCTGGGACTTTGGTGTTGGATCCCTACCAGCACGGCGTGTTGCATGGGGTTCCCCATAGCGTAAGATATTACGCAGTACGAGAGATACTCTCGTAAGAGAACGTACTCGGTTACTAACGTAACCTCGGTTCTCTCTAGAGAGGGAACGAGTACTGCGTATCTTGCCGTGCTTGGAATACGCTCTGGTTCGCTTCGGCGTTGAAAAAATCAGAGGAAATACAGCTATCGAGGGTATTATAGGGCGAGACCACGCCTTTACTGGCGGGACATGACGAAATGGGCGCGAAGCGCCCCCATTCGTCATTACGTCACGCAGTGCCTCACTCGATAGGCTGCTGCTTTTCCAGCAAGGCAGCCAATGGGCGCGCGAGCTGTCTCGCCCTTGTCTGCTTGTTGCTGCAAAAGCGTTTTGCATGATTAAAAAATTAAGGATAATTTTTGGCTTCAATATCTCGAGGAAAGAGTATTCCCCATAGCGTAAGATATTACGCAGTACTCGTTCCCTCTCTAGAGAGAACCGAGGTTACGTTAGTAACCGAGTACGTTTTCCATATTGATGAAGAAAAGATGCATCCTCTCACTACTTGTGTCCAGTTAACCACCCAGACATCCTCTGTTTCAGCCTACACTCTCATCGACTCCGGGTCAGCAGGGAATTTCATCTCGAGAACCCTCTGTCGCCAGCTCCAGCTCCGTACCGAAGCCTCGTCAAATGTTTACCAGATCCAACCCATAACCAAGTTCATCACTGCACGTCCACGTATTCACCAGAAATGTGAACCTGTTACGCTCCAAATCGGAGCCCTACACAAGGAGGATATTCAGCTGCTGGTTCTGGAGGGAGCCAATGTGGACATCATACTTGGGCGTCCGTGGCTGGTGAAACACGATCCCATCATCTCTTGGGGCTCCGGGGAAGTGATAAAGTGGGGCAAAGAATGCTTACCAAGATGTTTTCCGGTTCTCCCACGTCCTACTCCGAATCCTGTTCCAGTCTATGTCACATCAGTTGAAAGTCCTCTCGAGAAACAGTCCACGGAGATTCCTGATATCTACTCTTCTTTCCAAGACATCCTCTGCCCCAAGAGAGCTTCCCAGCTACCACCTCATCGGCCATGGGTCTGCACCATTGATCTAATTCCCAATACACCTTTGCCCAGAGGTAAGATCTACCCGTTGTCACTGCCAGAGACCAGGGCCATGGAGGAGTATATACAGGAAGCTCTCAATCAAGGATACATTCGGCATTCCACATCTCCTGCAGCATCCAGCTTCTTTTTTGTTGCCAAAAAGGATGGAGGGCTGCGGCCATGCATTGATTATCGGACTATGAACCAAGGTACAGTCAAATTCAAATATCCCCTTCCTCTCGTCCCTGCGGCCCTCGAACAACTTCGTTCTGCTACCATCTTCACGAAGTTGGACCTCCGCAGCGCTTACAACTTGGTGAGAATACGAGAAGGGGATGAATGGAAGACCGCTTTTGTGACCCCTACTGGTCACTATGAATATCTGGTTATGCCGTATGGTCTGGTCAACGCCCCTTCCGTGTTTCAAAACTTCATACATGAGGTCCTCCGGGAATTTCTACATCGCTTCGTGATCGTCTATATAGATGACATCCTCATCTACTCACGGAGTGAAGCTGAACATCGTCACCACGTTGCGGAGGTCCTCCACACACTCAGAGCCCACCACCTCTTCCTGAAGGCAGAAAAGTGTTCTTTCCATCTCCCATCAGTACAGTTCTTAGGCTACCTCATTGACCGTCAGGGGGTCCGAATGGACCCCCTAACTACCTGGCCAGAACCCACCACGATCAAGGAACTTCAGAGATTTCTTGGATTCTCCAACTTTTACAGACGTTTCATACGAGGTTACAGCCTCATCACCATTGTTGGGAACGTTACTTTAAAAAAGTAATTAGTTATAGTTACTCACTACTTGTTCCAAAAAGTAACTGAGTTAGTAACTCAATTACTCTATAATAAAAGTAACTCGTTACCAGGGAAAGTAACTATTTGCATTACTGTTAAAAAAAAATTATATGTTGCTATATGTCAAAGAATTTTTTTTTTAGCAGTTTTCACAAGTCAGTTGAAATGAGTAGAACAGACAGGTGTTTGTACATAACTTTCTACATTTATTGCACGTCGACAGACAGCAAGAGGTTTATCCTGCACTTAACTTCACTGCACTTATTAATCCACCTCCTCACTAGCTGTGTGAGCCAGGGGTGCGTTCGGATTACACAGTTTATTCAATCAATAAACGCACATAGGCGTCTATTTTGTCATGAGTCATTTTGTACCCACCACTTTTAAAAACAAACAAATAAAATATCTCCATTTAACTAGCAGAGCATTCATTTAGTTCGCTATTAAATAAGAGATTTAGCGTTAAATTTTTTTGGTTTTGAACTAGGGGTTCAACGGATCAAAAAACTCACGGTTCGGATTGTTTCTCGGATAAGCAAAAAAAAAAAAAAAGTCAAATAAACATAAGTTTTGTCTTTTTGTTTATTAACACTTTTAAATTATTAAACTAAAATATATAAAATCAACTTAAAGTGCACAAGGCATAATTGTAGGAGCCTAATTTTGCTTTTGTTCAGTGACAATTATTGCATATTACGTGTTGCATTTCAGTATTAGAATATTTGTGTTTTGATTGTAACTTTCTTTCTTTGTGTGTACTAATTAAATAAATATTCTCTATATTTACTTTGAAATATGTTATATGTAAAAATTGTGCACTGGCCCTTTAAGAATTTCGACTGTAAGTGAGGTCCTGTAAGTGTGTCACAGTTTTCTTTACCGCATCCGTGATATTTAGGATTCAAGATTATATTTTGTTTCTTTTCTTTTCTTTGTTTGATTTACTAACGAGTTTAGATTAAAATGAAGAATTTACATGAAGAAAACGGTGCATGTGAATTGTTTTTTATTGGACACGGAGTGAGGTGACTGGAATTCTTGCGATGCGCACTCACAATAATAATTATCTTCTTTTTAGAGATATTAGGGGGGTTGACTGGTTGACTTACCGAAACAGGCCGATCGGGATGCTTTCTGTCTTACATGCGCACACACGCAAGGTCTCTCGCTCTCTCCCGTGCGCGCGTCAACAGGTTTAGAGCACAGTATGTTCTGTCTCGCATGCGTTTGACAAATTTGTACCCACTTCTGAAAATGCACTTCCGAATGAGTCTCTGTCCCGAGCACATTTCAAACCAAACTGACGCCCGTGGTAACGCACCACATTTAACATCCAGTAACGTTAACGGCGTTGTAACGACGGGAAAAGTAATTAGTTAGATTACCCCGTTACTGAAAAAATAACGTCGTTACCTAACGCCGTTATTTTAAACGGCGTTATTCCAAACACTGCTCATCACCACTCCACTCACCAACTTGCTCAAGGGTAAACCGAAAAGTCTCCTCTGGACTCCTGAAGTGGCCGCAGCCTTCCAATCCCTCAAATCTGCCTTCACACAAGCACCTCTCCTGACGCATCCAGATCCTGATCTTCCTTTCGTCGTGGAGGTAGACGCCTCGACTTCCGGAGTTGGAGCCGTCCTTTCTCAACTTCACGGGACACCTAAATTACTCCATCCAAGTGCCTACTTCTCCCGGAAACTCAACCCGGCAGAAAGAAATTACGACATTGGCAACCGTGAACTCCTGGCCATCAAACTCGCCCTGGAGGAGTGGCGACATTGGCTGGAAGGTGCCACTCATCCATTTCAAGTTATCACTGACCATAAAAACCTCCAGTACCTCCGGGATGCGAAACGACTTTGTCCTCATCAAGCCAGATGGTCATTATTCTTCTCAAGATTCCACTTCTCCATTACTTACCGTCCTGGTCCTAAGAATGTCCGTGCCGATGCTTTGTCCAGATTACATGATTCTACAGAAACTCCCGAGATAACCACCAACATTATACCCGAAGATATCATCATCAGTCCCATCGAATGGTCTGCTCCTCCAGCCGTCGCCACTCCTAACCCACGACCTCCGCCGGGCTGCCCACCTAATCGTCAGTACATCCCTAGGGCACAACGGGTAGATCTCATTCATACCATTCACACCTCTCTGGGCACTGGGCATCCTGGGGCCAACAACACTATCTCGCCGCTATCCGAACGCTTCTGGTGGCCGGGTTTGGCAGGAGGTGAGGAGGTATGTACGAGGATGTAAGGAGTGTGCAATGTCCAAAAGTCCCAGACATCTACCTGCAGGAAAACTCTTACCCTTGCCAATTCCTAACCGTCCCTGGTCACACCTAGGAGTGGACTTCATGACTGACTTACCTTCATCGGATGGAAACACCTGCATCTTCGTCATAGTAGATCGATTCTCTAAGTTCTGCAGGCTATTGCCCCTAAGAGGTCTTCCCACTGCCCTGGAGACTGCCGAACTTCTCTTCAATCATGTATTTCGCTATTACGGGATCCCAGAAGACGTTGTATTGGATAGGGGACCCCAATTCATATCCCGGGTATGGAAGTCGTTTTTCAAGCTCCTAGGTGTGACAGTAAGTCTCTCCTCTGGCTACCACCCTCAGACCAACGGCCAGACGGAGAGGAAGATCCAGGAAGTGGGACGGTTCCTCAGGACCTTCTGTAATGGCCACCAGAACTCCTGGAACCAGTTTCTGGGCTGGGCAGAGTATGCCCAAAATTCACTGCGGCAACCCACGACCGGCCTCACACCATTCCAGTGTGTTCTTGGATTCCAACCTCCCCTATTTCCATGGGATGGTGAACCATCTGAGGTCCCCGCAGTGGATAACTGGTTCCGGGAGAGCGAGAGAGTTTGGGACGAAGCTCACCATCATTTGCAGAGGGCAGTTCGCAGATCCAAGACAATCGCTGACCGGAGGAGGATTCCGGGTCCAGTCTATGTTCTGGGAGATAAGGTCTGGCTCTCCAATCGTGATATGCGTCTGCGTCTGCCCTCCAAAAAACTTAGTCCCAGGTTTGTTGGCCCTTTTACCATCCTGCAACAGATCAATCCCGTCACCTACAAAATCCAGCTACCACCGCAATACAGAATTCACCCCACATTCCACATTTCCTTGCTCAAGCCCTTTCACGAACCTCTTATTCGCTCCACAGAACCTGGCCACGAAGAGGAACCTCCTCCCCCCTTGATGCTGGAAGAAGAATCCATCTACTCCGTTCGAGAAATCCTGCAGTCCCGACGTCGTGGTGGTCGATTGGAATATCTCGTCGATTGGGAAGGATACGGACCAGAAGAGAGATCATGGATCCCAAGAGTCGACATTCTAGATCCCACAATCATGGAAGAGTTCCATTCCAGCCATCCTCAATACCCTGGACCTCGTGGACGAGGAAGACCACCACGGCGCCGGAGACCTCGGCCCTCAGGAGCGGGCCCTGGGGAGGGGGGTAATGTCATGGATTGGCCAGGTTCTTCCACCACAATCACCCAACGATCACAGTCACCTGAGTTTTACCGAGAGACACCTGCACCCCATTAGCCACTCTGCTTCATAAACACACACCACGCACCTCTCATTGTCCGGGCTCGTTCATACGAAGCAGACTCATAGTGCTTCTCTCCGAGTGTCACTAACCAATCTACCCTGTGTTTACTTACCAGTTCTCTGTGCCGATCCCAGTCTGTCCAGATCATCTCTTCCGTGGTGTGTGAGCCGTAAGCCTTTCAGTCCAGCCAAGTGGTGCGTGAGTGTGTGCCGTCAGCCTGTCAGCCTCTTCTCCACTCAGGAAATCTCCATCCGACGATCCTGCAAAGGAAATATCCATTATCCATTCGCGGACTGCACTCAAGAATTATCCATATCTGAACTCTGTTACTCACCCATTTCTACTCATTCAAGTATCCTGAAACTCTGCTGTTTACATTAAACATTATCATCACTACTTACCTTGTTGTCCGTCTGCTTCCGTAACAATACCCAAGAAAGAAGCCAGTTGCGAGGCTGTCGTGGGGCTGGGAACTGCGCTGATGGCTGCCACATTCGACTGGAGAGGGGAGATACCATCTGCCGACACACGGAACCCGACAAAATCAATTGCTGGTGCGGAGAATGTACACTTCTCAGTGTTCAAGGTGACATGGTGGTGGCTGAGGGAGTCAAAGACCTGTTCCAGGCGGGCGTTGTGTGTGTCAACATCTGGCCCGTGTACCACAATGTCGTCCAAATAGGCCACTGTACCGGGGCAGCTGGCGAGGATTGTGGACATGATCTTCTGGAAACTGCTTGGCGCTGAACTGAGCCAAAAAGGCATCCTTGAATAGCGGTACAGACCAGTATGGGTGATAAAAGCCGTCAGGTTCCAACTCTCCGGGTGCAGAGGAACTTGTAAGTAGCCCTGACGTCTAACTTAGAAAAAACTCGAGAGCCGTAGAAGTGGGTTGTCTGTCGTCGGAAGAGGATACTTGTAAGGTTTTTAGGGTTCATAAGCTCTTTTATCAATTTTAGGTTTGGGGATAGATATTCAATAATTATTAATCTATGATCAACAAATTATTGAATACAGTTTGAACCGGGTCCTTACGTATTTAAATTACCCACGAAGGGTTGTACAGCGTACCCGTCTGTTCAGGGTAAGTATATAACAATTAAACACAACGAATTATGGTTAATTATTAATATACATCCTACACAGAGGAATGGCTGATCTTCAACAATACCAAAGCATTTGACCCCTCCTCCTTTTTCACACGTCCGCCGTGTAGTCCGGCTGGAGGCTACAAATGACTTATGGTCTATTTAGCTTAAATTTGCTGACAATGTTTGTGCACTTAAACGATTATCAGATTAGCTAGGATCTTTATATTAAATAGGCTTTGTTATACGAGCAACAACCACAGAGTCAATAAAGTATAAAATGAGGTTTAATTAATGAACTACACTACATGTAAAACAAGGATATAGATCAGGTGTGCCCAACCCTGCTCCTGGAGATCGACTGTCCTGCACAGTTTATATCTAACCCTGATCAAACACACCTGCCTTTAATTTTCAAGTAATCCTGAAGACCTTAATTGGTTGTTAAGACCTTAATTGAAGACCTTCAGGTGTGTTTGATTAGGGTTGGAGATGAACTGTGCAGGACAGTCGATCGCCAGGAGCAGGGTTGGGCATACCTGATATAGATTAAACAAAATGAAATAAAAACAATAAGAAAGGAAAAACACAAGGAAAATACAATTGCTAGCACAATTTTAGACCCTTAAGAGACAGCCACAGGAGACACACTTTACAACGTCTAAATTTAGGTGAAACAGCTTTGCATTCAGACCTGTATGTTTGTTGGTCAAGTCAAGTCAAGTCACCTTTATTTATATAGCGCTTTTTACAATACAAATTGTTTCAAAGCAGCTTTACAGAGATAACAGGAAAACAATGTTGTAAAAGTATTATTCAATTGAAAATTAAATGTCCCCAACTAAGCAAGCCAAAACGCGAAGGCAACAGTGGCAAGGAACCAAAACTCCATCAGGTGACAGAATGGAGAAAAAAACCTTGGGAGAACCCAGGCTCAGTCGGGGGGCCAGTCCTCCTTTGGCCAACGAATGAACAGTGTATGATTATGAGTTAGGCAGCATAATGTCAGGAGTCAGATGGGATCAGAACTTTCACGATATTATCCAGTTCATCTGGTTGGGTAGGGTCATCCGGCCGGTGAGGAGATGAGTGGTGAGGTGTCCATGGGCCTTCACAGCCCTGATAATGCGTGTCGTCGTGTCCATGTGATGGTCCTTCATCAGATCTGGATATATCCTGGATCCGGCGGTCTGCGGTAAACCTCGGGATAAACAGAGAGACTAATATTAGCGTAGACGCCATCCTTCTTATGATGTACAAAGTACATCAGGAATTATGGGAAGTGTTCCCGGTTCCGGCTAATCTAATCTATGCAGCCTAACATTGAATTATAGAAATCTATAATGTGTTATGTGTATGCTAAGCCAAAGAGATGTGTTGGTGTTGGTGTTGGTGTTCGGGAACAAACGTGCGGCGTCCAGAAGATGGAGGGCGGGTTTCTTTGGCTCCAAGCGTGGTTGATTCGCGGGAGATTCAAACGTTCTGACTTAGTTCTGTATGCGTGAAGGGAGTCTTTTCACCGGAGTGCTGGAAGACTTAAGAAACGCACGTGGAGGTCTCAGTCGGGAGACGAGAACACTAAGAACGGACTGGCTATGCGCAAAATGAAACGAAGTTAAAGTAAAACAGGAACATTAAAATAAAATATGAAGATTACAAAGAATACACAGGAACAGGGTACACACGAACAGAGAGAGAGATCGTCTCTGTTTTGGGGATTATAAAGATGAGCTAGGCACGCCTGGGTAAGGCGCGCCGGCCAATGATAGCATCCCATATCGAGGAGCGCGTACGCCCCCTGAGTGGGGTGGAGATCAGCGGTAATATGAATTTATGACCAAGTAGAAAATTAAGCTTACTTTGGTAATAGCATATGCATGTAGTTATACATTTTACGATATGGATATACAGCTTAATAGATAGATCAGATTTGTAGAATTACAACGATATCACACATCATACGTCCAAGACATACTCTTGCAGAATTACATCTCAAAGCGTACTTTCAGACATTTATAAGTATCTTACATTTATGAAAACATTCGTAATACAAGTTTTCACATTTACAGTTCTTCTCCATGTATTTTACACACCGAAGATGTTTTAGTAACGACTTAGGATGTAAAGTTAGGGTTCCTGCGCGTGTAAGTATGTGCGTAGGTGTATGTGTGTGAATGTGTATTGCTCTCGGGCGGGAAAAACAGACAAAGGGAACGTCTGTTTTTGCGCTTCTCCCTGGCCCGATTTCCGCTAGGAGGGGGGAGAAATGAGGAAGGCCTGTTGGTACCAACATTCAGGAACCCTTTATCACCATAAATGACACCTTTAGAATGTATTTTCTAGACTCGGAGACGCCAGTTCGGGACTGGGGAGTCGTTATCAGTTGACCATATGGCCTCAAGAATGTGTGTGTGTCAGCCAGGGCTCTTTGTTCTGAGTTTAAAAATTGGAAGTGGTCCATAGTTGTAGAGGTGTAGCGAACTGGGAAATAAAGTAGGCCAACAACATCGATTTTGCTGCAGCCGTAGCCACAGAGAGCAGTGGATGGGGGCTGCATCTGTCTGTTTGGGAAGAGTAGGTTACAGGTGTCAACATTCAGCAGTGACACCTTGGCCCCAGTGTCAAGGAGAAGAGGGACACAGCAGCCATCCAGGTATACGGGGCACCTGGAGAAGGTCCCTGGGTGGGGGCCTATGGTGCGCACTGGCACCACCGGGTCATGTGAGTGTTCAGAGTAGTCAGCCGGAGCAGACCGGCACCATTTAGCAAAGTGGTTAGATTTCTGACAGCGTCTGCATGTTTGGCCCCTAGCAGGGCAGTCCTGAGCCCTTGTGGCATGACGGGTGGAGCCACAATTCACACAGCGTCTCTGCTGGCGTGTTTGCTGAGGCCGCGCGACCTGTATAGCAGCAGGGTCAGCCAGGTTGTCTGAGCTTGATAGCTGTTGCACTGACTGTTCAGTAATGGCAGTATGAGACTTGTTTTCTGCAATTTTAGCAGCACATTGAGTTGCCGCCTCCACTTGTAAGGCGAGTGTTAATGCATCCTCAAGTAACAGTGTTGCATCTTTAAGTAACAACTCCTCCTGTACTCTAGGATTAAACGTTTTTTCAATGAGCTGGTCACGAATAAGATCATCCCTCATGACGCCGAAATTACAGCGCTGTGCTAAGGCTTTTAAATCTGCTACAAACTGCCTAGCAGACTGACCAGGGCGCTGACATCTTTGTCTGAACTCCAGCCGCGGAAAGAGGATGTTCTGTGACTTCACAAACTGTCCAGTCAAAGCTGTAATTACATCATCGTAAGTATCCAGAGTACCATCGAGCGTGTTGAAGATCCTGGTCCCCTCCGCTCCCAGCAAGTACAGTAGGATAGCGCGCTTCCTCGCGCTAGCGGCATTATCCAATCCAACGGCCAAAAGGCACAGTTCAAAAGACGTTCTTCACTGATTCCAAGGAACGACAGGTTCGCCAGGTAGGGGCAGAAAATAGTCCGGAGGTGGCAGTGAAAAAACCGGGGCATCAGCCATCCTCGTCGCCAATGTTATGTTGGTAAAAAATCACGACTAGTTTCACCTTTCAATGCAACAACTCACTCGTTTATTTCCGGAAACCAAAACGGAACAACAGTGCACCTACGGTGGCCTCACAGTCTCAGAATAAGCAATGTAAAACAGGCATCCTGAATAGCCGAACTAGAACTGTATATGTATTACGTGAACACAACAGTCACAATTCAAAATGTATCATAATACTTATTGACGTGATGGATGTATAATGATACACATAGGCGGAGGGTGAATCAACTCCAGGGTAAGGCTAAGATGTGTTCTTCCCCTTGATGCATTGAAATAGATTTCCTACCACCTATAACCATGTAGTTTTAACCAACGTGTCGCCTAGCAACAACTTAAACGTCCCAGTATAAAAGCTCCGGTTAACTCATTTGTTATTAACGCGACTATACGTTTAATTTTAGCAAAAAAGCAAGCAGTACTATGCTTGTGGGCCAATATAAATAAACATTGCCTTACCTAATGCAGCAAAATCCTGCGTTTAGACCTGACATCATATGTGTTGATAATGTCCTCATTGTTTAGTTTTGTGGTTATGTCACTATCAATATGCAGCAGACTCAAGGATGAAAGTCTCTCCTGGCCTATTGTTGAACGCTGTTTTCAATGAATGAATATGCCTTATAGTAATCAGACAAAAATTACCGGTTCTGCTTACCGAACAATGTTTTTGGCTATTCGGGCAAGTTGTGTTGTGATGGTCCAGTTTCCTTTGTGCCCAAATCCACAGGTGTGCTGCTTTTATTTTTAACACATTCAAAGATCCGTTTACAAGGCCTGATGCAGCCAGACTCAACGGCAGTATCTGTTGATATTTTTTTGTCAGATATTTGCACACTTGAATTGGATGGGTAAGGGATGTTGTTTAGATCGTTGCAGCTTGAAGTCTTTTTCTTGAAAATTTTTCAAATGTTCTTATGTCCATTATGTCAACTAAATTGGCTGCCAGCTCAAAATTAGCCTAATAGCCTAAATCACTCTTTTTTTCTCTAAAGCACATAAACGACATTTTTAGGTGAGTGCCGGATATGGGTGTCATAAATATATTTTTTTAAATGAATGAATTTGTATTTAAAGTGTTCACAATTTAATAAAAACATTGTAATTTAGGAATTATATTGCTTTTATTTATTTAAAAATTGTTTATCGAAAAAAAAAAATCCTGCATAAATGAATTATCTCTGCGCGTGTGGACGGCATGCAATTTACGTTTCCATAGACCACAGCTGAGCCAATAAGTGGGGCCCATAATATTTTTCTCTTCAAGTTCTGAGTACTGATAAATGGTTACAATAAGTATAATGGGGTATATGCACCAACAATTTAAATGTATCACACATAGGATAAAATAATATATGTGTGAACTCCCCTTAAAATGCAATGTATTTGAATTATATTAATTTGAGGCTTTACATGTAAATGCAATGTTTTTATATGAATTTGGGATAATTTATTTTCTCTTTTTGGGTCACTCTCTCTTAGATTGATGGGATTCTCTCAGACTTCAGTACTGTGCTTTGTGATTGATACCACAGGCAGCATGGGGGATGACATTAATGAAGTACGACGAGTCACTTCTAACATCACAGACAGTATGAAAGGCACTGTAGCAGAGTACATTCTCGTGCCATTCAATGATCCTGGTTAGAAACATTTTTATTACTTGTTTCTTAATTTCACAGAGAAAATGTATGTACCTCTGAAGAGATGCTGAACTCAAGATTAGTATTACTATAATTACTATAACTAGTAATTAGTAATAACTATGCAAAGTCTGGAAACATGAACCTATTATCTGATAACTGACCCTATTACATTCCCAAAGACTTTGGACCACTAATAAGAACAACAGATCCTGATGAATTCAAATTAGAAATTAATGCCCTTCAACCGCATGATGGAGGGGACACACCAGAGCTCTGCCTCTCGGGACTCCGGGTATGGAAACAGCAATACTAATGGACTAAAATGCTATTTCATAAGAATTTGTTTACACTATGCATTTGAATGATCTTTAGTCGTGCACATTTACACAACACATCATATAAGTCGATCAACTTCTGCTGGATTATTTTTGATTTTTACACTACAGACTTTTTCTTTTTCCAGCTGGCTCTTACTGGCTCACCTCCCCAGACTAAGATATTTGTTTTCACGGATGCTGATGCAAAGGACAAAGAGTTAAAAAGTACTGTTTTGGCATTGATTGAAAGCACAAAGTCTGTGGTATGTATATTAAGTTTCCCTTTAATATTCTGGTAATGTCAATAGACAGTTAATACAGTTTGCCTCTTAAACAAGCTGAAAGCCTACATCTCAATATACGATTACCTGAAAGCATCGGCTGTCCATGATATAATATGCATGTTGAGTAAAAAAATAGTGCTTTTACTTTTTATAGGTAAACTTCATGCTGACTAATGGTCTTGCTGCTCGTCGGAGACGGAGTATGGATTTGAATCAAGGGCAGAGTCAGCATTACTCCACCAGAATCTCCAATCCCTCAAATCAGGTCTATGAGGATTTGGCTCTGGCCTCTGGAGGGCAAGCGATTGAAGTTACCAAAGCAACACTTCCTCGAGCCACCAGCATTATATTGGATGCCTCCACGTCTGCTCTAGTAATGAAATCAATATCTCAAACCTTTCCCACAGTAAAGTAGTTGTGATACTGTATGTTTTTTCTGTATCACATGGCTGGAAATTAACCATCATCACCATCCACAAAAGTGAAGAATATGTTTTTGAAAATGTGTTTAATTGAAATATTAATCCAAAATCAATAAAGATGTACACAACAGCATCTCTGTATCTTAAGGTAACAGTTTTCCAAATTGTAAGGAACCCAGGAAAAGCAGAAGCCTTCTCTTTCATTGTGGACTCCTCATTGAAAAATATGACAATCTATATTACAGGCAATTCTCTAGTGTTCAACATCACAAGCCCATCGGGTATGTAGAAACAAATTCTGAGCTGGGTATTGCAAATACATTATCATATTTATTATCAATGATCAGTTATCTTTGATGGCATTATTTACCTCCACAGGTGATTCACAGACAAATGAAGAATTAAGTGGAAAACTGGGCTTGGTTGAGCATGTGGGCAACTTTTACACAGTGCGTTTGACTGTACTTGATCAAGTAGGCCTTTGGAACATTAACATAAGCTCATTACAGGCCTATACCATCAAAGTCCATGGTAACTTTTTCTCTCTCTTACATACACAAGGCACTAGAGGTAGTTCACCCAAAAATGAAAAGTATGTCATTTACTCACCCTTGTGTCGTTTTAAACCTGTATGACTCTCTTTCTTTGGCAGACTACAAAATTAATACAATGAGAGCCAATGGGGTCCATAACCATACCGGACCCTACTGACATTTGTAACCCAGGCTTATGGGAAAAACATGCCTGTGGCAATGTTATCACCAAATGTTATCATGTTGCTTCATGCGTGTTTCATGACACTTTCAAAGTGAAAGGTTTAGTGAGTGGTGGTAAAACCGCTTTAAGCTTGATCCAAAACAGATCATTATCACAACACATTATTATTACATTTGTCGCTGTGTGTATCGCGGCAGTTCGTTAATGAAATATCTTGTATGTGGTAATATAAGGATAATGCTCCATCGCGTTTGAAACCAACACTAAACCCTTTCCCCAACTGACAGTACAGCGCAGCCAGCCAGCGTAATAAACATGTGATGAAAATGCATTTGGAGAAGTATCGATTCCATTTTAGCTCGCTTCTACAATTCTTTGAGCTCTTGTGACTGTTTCATGGGACTCACGCCAGTGCTCTGCATCTCAAGTGCAATTCTGTACAAGGTGGCCTATACCGAGCAAGTTTTTCCGAGCAAGAAATATGCTATAGGTAGACTTAAATTTTTCCATTGAGCTTAAGTTGGCCTTTGAGGTTCAGATTTAAATGAGGATGAATAAATGAAGACAGAATTATTGTTTTGTATTAACTACCTCTTTAAGCACTGTTTACTTGTTGAATTGGCAGGCCAAAGTGACATTGACTTCCTATTCAACTTTGTGGAGCTGAGCAAAGATGTTCATTCAGGCTACAGTGTATTAAGAGGCAGACCCCCAGCAAGTGAGTGACCATATTGCCTATATGACTAATAAGCAACTTGTATTTTAACTCTCTGTATTGCTCTTTCCTTGCCACAGACAGTAACATCACACTATTGCTTACCGTCATGGGTGGGGACTCAGTTACCCTTACAGAGGTGTCCCTTGTGGAAGCATCAGGATCCCAGACTGTTAATGGAACACTGGAAAGGGTTGCAGATAGGGATTTCTTAGTCACAATGAACAGTGTCCCAGCAGGCGAATTTGTTGTCCGGGTGTTTGGGGAGAGGAGTTCTTCACGTTCATCAAATAGTCTCTTTCAAAGACAATCTGTCACTCAAAACAGAGCTTCCCGTGTGGTTATTACTGTAAGTTCAGGCTTTTAAGATTAGTTAATAAATGCACTTACCACCACTTACAAACATTAATTGCATTTATTTTTTCATACTCACTATTTATTCTCAATTTATACACTTAGGCTACAACCAGTGAGGTATGGGAGCCTGGGAAGACACTGAGCATCCCTTTCATAGTGGTGTTCAATGGCTCTGATGCACTCTTCAACATTAATGCCAGGAATGACCGTGGGTTTGCCACAGTATTTCCAAGCACCATGTCCGCTGGAGGTGGGAGTAGTGGAAGTAGCACAGTAAATCTCACAGCACCATTATCCACCCCTTCAGGCACTGATGTGACTCTCACCATTGAGGCTGAAACATCAGGGGAAAGTGATTTCAACTATGCCGTGCTTAGGCTTACAGTTGTTTCTCCGGTAACTATCTTACTTTATTTCTGAATCATGTAATATATCTCAAATTAAGCAAAAAAAAAAAAAAATGTAAAAGGTCCCACTTTATATTAATTGGCCCTAATACATGTGAACTTACATGGTAAATATGTGTACAGTATGGTATGTAACTACAGTGCACTGGTACATAATATCTACAGCTGTAATATTTGTGTAACACATATGTAACAACCCATATGAATGGTATGTGCAAGTAAATGCGTAATGTGTAACAGGACATTGGTAACAACACTTTTTCACTTCAGTACACATGTAACAGGATTTATGTAAGTATATTTTTTAACAACAATTTGTATTTACACAAGTTGTTCCACTTGCTCACGCAGTCTTAAATACTGCAGTTACCAGTTTGGAATACACTGAATATTTATGGAAACCATTATGATTCCTATGTGTATATCATGTATTCATGACTGGCAGGACTAATGTTGAATTACAACTAAAGTTTCACCTTGTGATACCAGTGTCCTTACATGTAACTCATCAGGAACTGTCCACTTAAAGTGTAAAATGGTCACAACTTAAGCGCAAAATGCAAAAACTAAACATCTGTGTAACACTATAACAACAGTGAACTTACATGGTAACTCCTCAAGAACTGTCCAATTAATATGTGTAATTGTTAAAGTAATTGTTGTGTACCATAGTGTACATGATAATTTCAAAGGAACTTCCCATTAAATTGTGAAATGTTACAAGAACTGTGCAATTGAAAGTAATTTAACAATTGCATTGGTGAAATGCCCAAGTATTAAACCTTGATCACTTCTCAGTAAATAAAGTATAGAGGACCGCAAAAAGAGAAAAAAGCAGTAAAGCTAAACAATGTTTATTATTACACATTACACTTAACAGTGTAACAGATTCTGAAGTAAAATGTCAGTGTACCTGCAGCTGGGTTAACACTAGAACAGCACAAGGTCCTATAGACTAAGAGGAAACTGGTACTAAAAGGAAACTTTATATCCAAACTGGTAACTGGAGTATTTAAGACTGCTTGTGGAAGTGGAACAACTTGTGTAAATACATATATTGTTGTTGTTACACATTTGTACTTACAGATACCATTCCATTGGTTGTATGTGTACACAAATATTACAGCTGTAGATACTATGTACCAATGTGTACTTACACTGTAGTTACCATGTAAGTTCACAGGTTTTAGGGCCACTTAATATAAAGTGGGACCAGCTTGCTGTAAATAAGATTTTGTTTAACAAATTAACATTAAATTGATCAAAAGTGACAGTAAGTATACATTAATAACATTACAAAGATTTATATTTCATATAAATGCTGTTCTTTTGAACTTTGAAATTTTTCACAAAAATATTAAGCAGCACATAATAACATTATAATAACAACAAATGTTGTTTAAACACCAAATCATCATACTAGAATGATTTCTGAAGGATCATGTGACACTGAAGACTGGAGTAATGATGCCATTCAGAGGAATTAATACGATTTAAAAATATATCAAAATAGAAAACAGATATTTTAAATTGTAATATAAAAAAATATAAAAATATACGTACCTCAAACCTTTGAACGGTCACACACATATAAAATCAACATACTTGGTTACTTTTTATTAAAGTTAAATTTATTGAATAATAGATGGTATCTGAAATAATGTTCTGAAATAATCCCACAAGATTACAGATGTCACCTCTCCAGTCTGTGAGATTATCAGCGTAAATGCTAATTGCTCAAGCAACTGTAGCCTGTCCTCATGGGAGCTCTCAGCCAACCTTAATGATGGAAATGGGTCGGGTATCGTGTCTGTGACTCTTCGTCAAGGCCTTGGAACCCTCAACACAAGCACCACAGTCGGGGACGGAGGTGTGAACGTCACTCTTGCATTCTACAGCGCCTCTTGTTGTTCTGAAGTAATGGAACTGGTGGTTGTAGACAGAGCTGGAAATGTTGGTGTTTGCTCAAGATCAATAGCATCTTCTGTTAGCACCACACCAAACACCTCAACTTCTACAACAAACAGCATGGCAACAATGACAACACCTCCCACTATTAATGCCCCAAACAACAGTTCTGGGCACCCTTTTTATCCACCTATCAATATTTGGGTTAGTGTGGGAGCCATTTTGCTATTCCATATGTTACACATCTAACCTTTTTGTACTTGGCTTTATGCTAACATTCCTGCATCTCCCTGTGCATTGGTTTATGTATAGCTGTCTTTTCCTCCATCACAGCTGACAATTTTTTTAAATGATCAAGACTAATTATTTGGTTTTACTTTGCCTATTGAAGATGATTCATGCTTTAATGACATTTTATGAATACTTGTCTATGGCTTTAAGGGTGTTTTATTTTTTACAAATGGTAATGGTATTAAAAATTAGATCATAAAAACAAGTCTGGACTATGGTGTGATACCAACTTGTAAGATTATCCGAAAAAGGGTTTTTATGTTTTATAACCACCAATCAAACTGACTTTTTTTTAAATCAAAATGGGAAATATTGGATGATTTATAGATGTATCTATTTTTCTGTATACACTTTACAATGTATGGCA
The DNA here is from genome assembly GCA_036326025.1 of Chrosomus eos. NCBI lineage: Eukaryota > Metazoa > Chordata > Actinopteri > Cypriniformes > Leuciscidae > Chrosomus > Chrosomus eos. The sequence goes on along the minus strand of CM070819.1, from coordinate 12,372,870 downwards.
ATTATATAAAATATACCATATCTAATTCGCATTTTTTGGTTTGGTGGAAAAAAAAAACATCTCAATGTAACTACTACTGTTCAATAATACTGTTAGTAATGGAGATAATATTTCTCATTAAATCATTATCATTAAAATTTCTCACGCTGACGTTTGGGTTGAATATTTACTAGAACTTATACTATAACCAGCTTTAATATATCACAGTCAGCTTCCGTTTACTCAACTTTACACAAAATTACACATCAGTTTTAATGCAGACCAAATAACCAATACAAGATTGATTGATTTTTGAGAACCATTGTTTTCTATGCAATGATCTGAGATCCTCTGCTTGAAGATGCATGAATTTATTAGCACTAAAGTTGCTGACGTTAGCCTACATAACAGCTATTTACAGTCTTTTTCAGGTAAAATATATACAATTATCTTTCACATTTCTTCCAATTAATGTAGATATTTCAAAAAAATTGAAAGGGAAATCTACTGCACACATACATGAAGTCAACATGAAACAGCAGTCACCCAGTTTACTTAAGAAATCTGATGCATTTCTCAGTGAAACATTATATTCATGATATTCAATGAGAAAAAAAATATGTAGGTACTTTATTTTTCACCCATCGGGAATTGATTGGATAATCAAAAGTGGGAGTTTTAGAATGTAGTGGGAAGCGGTTGAAAGCAATTTGTGATGTTAAAAGGAAAAAGGAAATGGTTTTAGAAAGCGTCCGAAAAAAAAAAAAACGCACTCTAGTTATTTTGAATAACTAATTACTTCACGAAAATGCCACTAAAAAAAGCATGTTCTATGAATGTGTGTAGTATGAATATAATCCGTACGTACTACATTTGCCATGTTGTAGTCAGTTGTAGGCAAAGGCAAGCACACGTTTCAAATCAGTGCTTCTCCTGGGAGACTAGCACTAAAATAATCCCATATTTTAGCGCCATCTACTGTTTTAAAAGAGGAGGTTGCCCAACTGCATTTTTGAGAAAATCTGCCTGAACACCAAGGGGGTAATCATCGACGACCGGAAGTTGAAGTCGGCCGGGTGCCACCATCTTTTAGCAGAACTTCACTTGCGTTAGCATTCCCATTGACTCCCATTCATTTTGGCGTCACTTTGACGGCGAATAACTTTACATCTGGGGCGTTTAAAGACTCCATTTGTCCATTATTTATTTCTAAAGAAACACGACAATGTATAAAGGGCTCCATTACCTTCTATGTTACATTATGGCCCCGTAAAAACAGTTTTTGTAAAAACAGGCTAACGACTGCGTCATAACCACTCGACTCTCTGTTGCGCTGTACAGAAATTACCGTACAGACAGGAGGAGAAGCTCGCATGCAATCGGGGGGATGTCCCGTCAAGGGAGAAGCCCATAGATAATGAGTCCATAAAAGCAATGGGACAAAATACTCCTGCTCACTCACTTTGCTCAAGTTCCCCGTCTCTGCAAGATTAACAATGGCAATTTTCACGCACAGCTAGAAGATTAACGTCTGTCAGACAGGTTGCTCACGTCATCAAGCTTAGTTTGAGTCGGTTTGAGTCTGCGCGTCAGGAACGGAAGTGCTCAAAAATCGCTAAAAATGGGCTTCAACTGTCTCAACTGAGTTCCAATGAGATGGCTCTGTCCACTTCTTATACTGTCTATGCTGAACACTAGCCTGGGAAAACGTACTCGGTTACTAACGTAACCTCGGTTCTCTCTAGAGAGGGAACGAGTACTGCGTAATATCTTACGCTATGGGGAAAACTCTTTTCCACGAGATATTGAAGCCAAAAATTATCCTTAATTTTTTTATTAATGTAAAACGCTTTGCAGCAGCAAGCAGACATAGGCGAGACAGCTCGCGCGCCTATTGGCTGCCCTGCGGCAATAGCAGCAGCCTATCGAGAGAGGCTCTGCGTGACGTCACGACGAATGGGGGCCTTTCGCGCCCATATCGTCACGTCCCGCCAGAAAGGGCGTGGTCTCGCCCCATATCTAGGCTCGATAGCTGCTCTTACGTTGGTTTTCATCGCCGAAGCGAACCAGAGTGTATTCCAAGCACGGCAAGATACGCAGTACTCGTTCCCTCTCTAGAGAGAACCGAGGTTACGTTAGTAACCGAGTACGTTCTCTTACGAGAGTATCTCTCGTACTGCGTAATATCTTACGCTATGGGGAACACAATGCAACACGCCGTGCTGGTAGGGATCCAACACCAAAGTCCCAGGGGCCGAAGCCCGGGGCGCGTATAGTGCATAATCAATATAAACTCACAGAGAGTGAGGGAAGAGAGGCTAGAAGCATCATTCCCTGTAAATAGCATCCGAAGGAGCTGATCATGTGACAAATAGACCATACCGTCAGGGTGAACATTCAGCCTGAACTGGGTGGCCACAAGTGTGTCGACATTTTAATGAGCTGCTGTACCGGTCAGTGAGCAATACGCAGGTCAAACTCAGTATCTGAGCCGCACAGCGGGCAGATAGCACTGAACTTTATACCGCCAAAAGCTTAGCTTGCAAGGCGGGAACCTCCAGGTTATAGTATTTTATAAATGTAGACGGCGAGGCCCAGCCCGCGGCCATACAATATCTTGCAGGGTAACCCCGCTAGACCATGCCCACGAGGAGGCCATGCCTCTTGTGGAGTGCGCTCTAACACCCAAAGGGCACTGTAGGCCCTTAGAAGTGTAAGCCAGCGCTATGGCACCAACTATCCATCTGGATAGGCTCTGTTTCGAAGCGGCAAGTCCCTTAGCACGGCCGCCAAACGAAACGAAAAGCTGCTCAGTCTGTCTGAAACCAGACGAGCGGGACACATAAGCCCTTAGTGCCCTAACAGGGCAAAGGAGACACGCGTCCTTCTCCTCATTGAGAACCGGAAGGGCAGACAGGGAAATCACCTGGGCCCTGAACGGTGTGTTGAGGGATTTTGGCACGTAGCCGTGCTTCGGTTTGAGTATGACCTTAGAGTCATTAGGTCCAAACTCCATGCATGACGCGCTCACTGAGAGCGCTTGCAAGTCCCTTACGCGCTTCACTGAAGCGAGAGCCATAAGAAACGCTGTCTTGAAGACAAGTGTTTCATGTCTGACGACTGGATTGGCTCGAATGGGGCACCTTTCATGGCCTCCAGGACCGTGGAAAGGTCCCATGTCGGGACTGAAGGGGGCCTGGGAGGGTTTAGCCTCCGAGCTCCTCTAAGGAAACGCACGACTAAGTCGTTCTTTCCTAGTGACTGGCCAGACACCGGTTTTACAAACGTTGCTATGGCCGCCACGTATACTTTGAGCGTGGAAGGGGTCCTGCCCTTATCCAGTAGCTCCTGAAGGAAGGAAAGCACTTCCGTAACCCCGCAGTCTACAGGTGAAAAGCTCTGCGCTTGACACCAAGCAGAGAACACAGACCACTTCGAGGTGTAGAGCCGTCTGGTAGATGGGGCTCTAGCCTGCGCGATCGTGTTTAACACTCCCTCTGGGAGGTCAGCGGGTACCCGTTGATGGCCCCTGCGTGCAGGGACCACAAATCCGGGCGAGGATGCCAAATCGAGCCTCCCGCCTGAGAGAGGAGGTCTCTCCTCAACGGTAAAGGCCATGGGGCAGCGCTGGTCAGCTGCATCAGGACAGGGAACCACGACTGGTTTGTCCAGAGCGGAGCTATGAGTAGCACTGGGCATCCCTCCCTCCTGATTCGCTCCAACACCTGAGGCAGGAGTGAGACAGGGGGAAAAGCATATAGGGGGCGGCGGGGCCAAACATGGGCCAGCGCGTCCCGGCTTTTCGAGAAGAATCTCGGGCAGTGAGCGTTTTCTTGGGACGCGAACAGGTCCACCTGCGCTTTGCCAAACGTTTCCCACAGCAGCTGGATCGTCTGCGGGTGCAGAGACCATTCTCCTGCTGGGACGTTGTTTCTGGACAGTCTGTCTGGCCCCACATTTAGGTGACCAGGCACATGCGCCGCTCTCAGCGAGAGCAGGTTGTGCTGAGCCCAGACCAGGAGGCGTTCCGTCAGCCTGTAAAGGTTTCGGGACCTGACGCCGCCCTGGTGATTTATGTACGCCACCACTGACATGTTGTCCGACCGAACCAGTACGTGGTGGCTTTTTATCTGGGGACAGAAGCGCCGTAGCGCTTTGTCGACTGCTATTAATTCCAAGCAGTTTATGTGAAGGAGCTTCTCCCGTACTGACCATAGGCCAGCTAGCGGTCTGCCCTCGAGCAGCGCTCCCTGCCCCGAAGTGGAGGCGTCCGTAGACACCACCTTCACACTCGAGGGGATCCCCCAGACTCACACCTGACTGATACCAGTCGGTTGCTTTCCATGGTTTCAGAGCCGAAATACACTGAAGGTCGACCCTGAGGCGAAATAGACCTGCGGTCCACGCCCTGGGGGGAACTCGTGCTTTTAGCCATAGCTGCAGTGGGCGCATGCGGAGCAGGCCCAACTGGAGTACGGAGGCTGCTGAGGCCATCAGACCCAGCATTTTCTGAAACCTTCTGAGCGGGTTAGTTCTGAAACTATAGAGCCGTGGCGGAAGGATCTCGCGACGTGCTGAATATTCAATCCGCGCTCCGGTGACAGGCGTGCTGTCATGGATAGCGAGTCTGACACTGTTCCCAGAAAGGAAATTCTCCGACTGGGGAGCAGTGAGCTTTTCGCCCAACTGACTGTAAGCCCCAGCTCCTCGAGGTGCTCGAGTAATGCGACCCTGTGTTCTATGAGCTCCGTTCGTGAACGAGCTAGAATCAGCCAATCGTCCAAGTAGTTCAAAACTCGCATGCCCCGAAGTCTCAGGGGGGGCGAGGGCCGCGTCCATGCACTTCGTGAACGTACGGGGTGCTAGGGACAGGCTGAACGGCAGGACTGTGTATTGATATGCCTGGCCCTCGAAGGCGAATCTCAAGAATCGCCTGTGATGGGACGCTATTTGTATTTGAAAATAGGCGTCTTTCAGATCTATTGACATGAACCAGTCTCCTTGGCGCACTCGCGCGAGGATTTTCCTGGTCGTAAGCATTCTGAACTGGCGCTTCACAAGCGTTCTGTTCAGCAGTCGCAGATCTAGAATGGGTCTGAGCCCACCATCTTTTTTCGGTACCAGAAAATATCTGCTGTATAAGCCCCCTTCGCCCTGAGATAGAGGTTCTATAGCCCCTTTTCTCAGTAGTTTCGCTATCTCGGCTCGAAGTAGATGAAACACTTCGCTTTACACCGTAGTTTCGACTCGCGCCGTATAACGGCGGGGGCATCGAGCGAACTGTAGCGAACAGCCTCTCGTTATAGTGTTCAACACCCATTCTGATACCCCGGGAAGCCTTGACCACGCATCTGCGTGAATAGCTAGGGGTAGAATGAAATCTGGGCTCTGGCCGCGGCAGGACGGCGGCTCGAGAGCCCCTGTGTACTGGGAACACAACACCGTGTTTACAGCGTTCGAGGCTGGGGGCGCGCTGATCACAGCGGGCAGCCTGGCCGCGCTCAGCTTCTCTATGGCGGGACGCGCAGAGAAAGCGAGCGGGGCGAATCCCGTGGGATTCGGCGCGTGTGAGGGAATGTGGGCACATTACTAAATGCGGGCACATTTACTACACTGAGAATACTGTCAGCTCGCGCCGACTAAATCACTGCTGTGTTTACAGCGTGCGAGGCGCGCGCTGATCACAGCTGGCAGCCTGGCCGCGCTCAGCTTCTCTGTGACGGGTTGTGCAGAGAAAACGAGCGGGGGCGAATCCCGTGAGATTCGGAGTGTCTGTGAGAAATGCGGGCGCGAGACAGCGGGCACATTTTCTGCACGGAGAACACTCGGCTCGCGCCGACTGAATCAACGCTGTTCACAGCGTGCGAGGTGCGCGCTAATCACAGCGGGCAGCCTGGCCGCGCTCAGCTTCTCTGTGACGGGTTGTGCATAGAAAGCGAGCGGGGGTGAATCCCGTGGGATTCGGCGTGTCAGTGAGGAAATGCGGGACAGCGGGCACATTTACTGCACTGAGAACACTGTCGGCTCGCGCCGACTAAATGTGTGTTAGTTTCGTTTTTACAGAAACCAAGGGACACGCATCGTGTAGTGTAAGCGGGCATTGTATGGGCGCGTTCACTACATTTTCTGCACAACCAACATGAGTTGGTCTTATTTGTGCTAGCCCTGCACCGTGGCGGGCTGTGTCTGGGTGTGGGAATGGGCACTGGGACGTGGGCATTCTTACAACACTCGTAACACCATCGGCCGTGGCCGGAACACCAGAAAATGCACTCTTTATTGGATTTATCTGGGTAGCCATAGAAACGGCTTTTGTGCGCAGGCAAGCGGGCTGAGACACCGGCTGCTTCACTGCGAAATACACTGGGACAGTCACAACGCATGGAACTGAACGAGCGAGAAGTTTTGGTGGAAATCCGGCCGCAGCGGGATCTGAACACCGTCACTTTCCTAGAGAGACTAGGAAGGCCTTGAGACCTCGGGCTTTACCTCAATCCTCGGCCGGGGCCCGCGCTGAGGGGGGCGGCGTCCAGCAGAGCGAGAGCGCGGTGTTTGATCTCGGGCCTGGCGGCGCTGCTAGTTAGCCGAAACGACGGCCTTTGTGCGCAGGCAAGCGGGCTGTGGAACCAGCTTGCTCACTGCGAAATACACTGGAACAGTCACATTGCTTGGAACTGAACGAGCGAGAAGTTTTGGTGGAAATCCGGCCGCAGCGGGAACTGAACACCGTCGCTTTCCTAGAGAGACTAGGAAGGCCTTGAGACCTCGGGCTTTATCTCAATCCTCGGCCGGGGCCCGCGCTGAGGGGGGCGGCGTCCAGCAGAGCGAGAACGTCGAGGAACACGGAGCGCTCAGCTTCCGTCATCTCGGATAGCGTTAGCCACAAATGTTTCTCACCATTCAGGGGGGAAAGGCGCGGGTCTCGACTGTGACGGAGCTTCGTCTTTCCCGAGAAAGCGTCCGTCCAGCCTATTGCGCGTTAGTTGCGCGAGCGCCTTTCAGTCGAGGCCGATGTAATCCACGGCTTGAGAGAGCGGACGCATCGGCTCAGTTTCAATGCCGTCTCCGGTAAGTTCGTCGAGCTCAAGTGCGGACGCGGCGGCAGACGGCGGCCACTGTCCGTCCGTGAGCGACTCGAGCGAAGCCGGCGGGCGAACCGGCGAGCTTTGGCGGGCTGGAAATAGCTCGGGCGCGCACTGGGCGCGGCGCTTCTTGCGGCGCGGCGTCACGGCAGGCTGGGATGCGGGCTCGGATAACGAAGCTAGGCGAGTCCGCAGAGTCACCATAGGCAAACGTTCACAATGATGGCATCCGCCGTCAGCGAGCGCGATGGCCGCGTGATCCTCACCCAGGCAGGACACGCAGATGACATGGCGGTCCTCATCGCTGAGTGGGGCTCGGCAAGAACCACAGGAAGGCATCTTTAAAAAGACGCCGCTCTTTTAGAGGGGTGGGAAAAAAAGGCAGATAATGCAATCACACACACACACACTCTAAGCAGAGGAAAGGATATGTACGCCGGAAAGCGCAGCAGGTACGGCGGCTGAAGGCGGCGAGGCCAGCGACTCCAGGCTCGATGGCACGTCCCGCTGAAGGCTACAGGTCGACGGCGCGGCTTCTCACTCTGGATCCAGCGATGCGGGAGGCTTCGCTGAAGAGATGAAAATCAACGTAAGAGCAGCTATCGAGCCTAGATATGGGGCGAGACCACGCCCTTTCTGGCGGGACGTGACGATATGGGCGCGAAAGGCCCCCATTCGTCGTGACGTCACGCAGAGCCTCTCTCGATAGGCTGCTGCTATTGCCGCAGGGCAGCCAATAGGCGCGCGAGCTGTCTCGCCTATGTCTGCTTGCTGCTGCAAAGCGTTTTACATTAATAAAAAAATTAAGGATAATTTTTGGCTTCAATATCTCGTGGAAAAGAGTTTTCCCCATAGCGTAAGATATTACGCAGTACGAGAGATACTCTCGTAAGAGAACCCAGACGACTTTCGGCAAATTTAGATTTGCCCGCCCATTTCCAATCCGTCGAAATCGAGGCACCAATCAGAAACGTTGGGGCGGGCTTTACACAATGACGACAGCGCTGCGACGGTGAAGCAGATTTTGTAGCCTACATTACTAAGATGTATCAGCTATCAGCGTTCAAATCAGCTATCTGTAATGTACGGACAGAGGCGGTCGGAATCGGATCCATGTGCAGCACTTTCTTTCAACTTAAAAGCAGACATAAACTCGAGCAGACAGTTTAACAAGGGGCAATCAGGTAACTTGTGGTCAAAACAGGCTTAGGTCGAGACAGGCAGCACAGGTTCATAAACAGTCCAGATAACAGGTAAGGATCAAGAGTCCAGGAAAACACGGAATACTAAAACAAGGAATAATGCTAAGAGATGTATGCTCACTGTGTAACAAGACTTCGCACAGGACACAGGGATAACTCAGGTTTTAAATAAGGAACTCAATAACCCGTAATGAAACACAGCTGAACATAATAAAACATAATGAGTCCATGGTGAAACAATGCACAGGAAGAGAGTGCCCTCCAGAGGCTCACACGGGAACTCGCAGCTGGCATTCATCACAGGCATTCATGACACTATCGCGTCTGTTTTAAGCGATTTGAACGTTTCCTTTTTGTTAAAACCCGAGCAAAGAAGTCGCTCTGCCTATATAGGCCTACGTCATCTCCTTCATCGCTCTGATTGGTTTTAGGTCTATCCAATTGACCCTTCGCGTGGAGCTTGATTGACAGGTGTTGTGACCAATCATACTTCGCCATCCGCCATTTTGTCGGACAAAGCACTCAGGAGAGTTAGTAGATTAACATGGGAGGATTTGAACTTGAAAAACTGAATATACTGACGCCTTTCCGCGGTTAAAACAACATTCATTCTTATGTTCATTCATGTTTATTTGATACTATAAATGAACTAGAAGGAAGAGATGATCGGATCACGAGCAGTTTTAACTGATGCTCTACAGCGATCTGTCACGGCACATTAAAGAGCCACAAAACGGTATTTATTGTTTAAATTTCTTTCAAAAAATGACCATATTTGAAAGGTGAGACTTTGTTTAATATGCTTAATATCAAAAGTAACCGAAAAGTAACCTGGTCTGTCCTGTCTGTCCGCGTGTTGTCAGTCTCCTCTCTGCTCCGCGATGTATTTTTCACTGTGTGAGAACATGAGAGTAGCTTGTCGGACATAGCGACAGTAACTAAGGAGGGCGGGTCTTTGCGAAGGGTCAATTGACCCTTCGCGTGGAGCTTGATTGACAGGTGTTCTGACCAATCATACTTCGCCATCCGCCATTTTGTCGGATCAAGCTTAGTAGATTAACATGGGAGGATTTGAACTTGAAAAACTGAATATACTGGCGCCTTTCCGCGGTTAAAACAACATTCCTTCTTATGTTATTTCATGTTTATTTGATGCTATAAATGAACTAGAAGGAAGAGATGATCGGATCACGAGCAGCTTTAACTGATGCTCTACAGCAACCTGTCACGGCACATTAAAGAGCCACAAAACGGTATTTATTGTTTAAATTTCTTTCAAAAAATGACCATATTTGAAAGGTGAGACTTTGTTTAACATGCTTAATATCAAAAGTAACCGAAAAGTAACCTGGTCTGTCCTGTCTGTCCGCGTGTTGTCAGTCTCCTCTCAGCTCCGCGATGTATTTTTCACTGTGTGAGAACATGGTGAGAGGGTGAGAGCGGCGTAGCTTGTCGGAACATAGCGACAGTAACTAAGGAGGGCGGGTCTTTGCGAAGGGTCAATTGATTGGTAGGTTTGTATTTATTTGTGAAATATTATCTATAGGCTTATTTATTTATATTTGCAAAACAGAATGCATATGTGTTACTCCACAACATTTTTGCAAAATTGGCCTTTTCACTTGCACATTGCTTTCTGTTTGTTGGCGTGTCGAGTTTTCCTTGCAAAGCAGATCGAGTTTGTTTGCAAGTCGAGTTTCCCTTTGCAAAGCAGATCGAGTTTGTTTGCAAGTCGAGTTTTCCTTTGCAAAGCAGATCGAGTTTGTTTGCAAAATGCTGGATTTGTTTGTTTAATTAAGGCACAATAATAACTCTATAAGGAGGGAGGGTCTAGTCTGTAAAAAAAAGTGACGTCACCCAACATCGCTTGCTTTAGTTTTGTATTTTTTAGATTTTTTTGTTCATGTTCTGTAATTGTTGTTCATGCAATAAAAAATAATAAAATAAAATAAAAATAAAAATCAATCGCAGATCTACAAAAAAAAAAAAAAAACCTTTAATGCGACCTCACCTTTGCCTGAGTCACTGTTCAATTTCAATATAGACACACATACACCAACGTTATAGTGAAGGCGAATGGTGACTGGGACTGTCATTCTGACAAACATTTACTTTTCCATCGCACAGAAATGAGTAAATTATTTTGAGTAAAATTACACAGTAAACGACGAATAGACTTTTTAACCATTTAATTGTCTTAAATTTTCGGTTGTACTGCCCCTTTAAAGCAGTAGCTAGGCTACTTTCTTTACTGCCCCTTTCTACTTCTCCGTCGCACAGAATAAATGAGTAAATGATTTTGAGTAAAATTACACAGTAAACGACGAGTAGACTTTTTAACCTTTTAAATTTTCTTAAATTTTCGATTGTACTGCCCCTTTAAAGCAGTACTGATCACCCCCCCTCCCCTCCCCTGCTCCCTCCTTCCTCCCGTATGTTTGCTTTAAGAAGTACTTCCGGTAAGACCCACACAGAATGTTCCTAGCTGGATCAGCATTGATTCTCAGCGTAACGTATCGTCTATGTTACAATGTTTAATTGCGAGACGAATGAGAGTGCAATAAACGATAGTTAGCGTAAACAGTAGCTAGCACAAGAACAGTCATCGCTAGCATTTGGACTACACATTTGACAAAACTACAAGAAGGTTCAATAAAAACAGTGAAACGGTTGCACACCAACGATATTGAAAAGTCTAATGAAAAGCTGGAGGATAAATTGTCGGGTTGTTTATAATCACCGGACGTAGCTAGACTAGGTTTTTCCATAGGGGTTTTCCCCATCCAAATACTCGTCATTATGTCCGAAGCCATACACTCGTTTCAGTCACAGCTATCCGGGGTCATGGAGACGGTTTTCAAAGCTGCCATGTTTGAGATCACCCGGCTCGTGGAGGACAGTTTCGTGAAGGAAGTGTCCCGCAGTCAAGAGCAGGTGGAGGCTCTCAAGAAGAGGCTGCAGTGGAGCGAGAGCAGAAGGAAAAACCAGGAGATGCGCGTCCTGAGGTGTGCAGAGTGTGGGGACAAAGCTCGTGTGGGTAACAGTGAAAGAGAAGAATTGTTACCACAATCAGGTTTGTTTGTTCACCTAAATTCAACTCAAACTCCATATTGTTACTATTTGTAACGTTCTACAAAAAGGAAATGTAATAGTTTTATAATCTGTTGGAATATTATATACACTTAGTAATTAGAACTGAACAAGAATTTATTGTGAAGTGTTTATGAATCATGCATGTTGACATACTGGACACTTAACCCAGGTTAAACATAAATCTGGGTGCGATAGTTGAGGTGGTGGTCAAAGTGACCCTAATTGGATTCAGTACAATTGACCAAAAATCACACGATCTCACGATTTTTTGGAACAAAACCAGCAGGTAAAACCAGCAAACCTTTAACATCAATATTATTATCATACATTATGAAACAATAAACATGATGAGGTGATTTTTAAATCTGAATTTAGCAACTTTTTTTAAAAAATTCAAAAGCTCAATATAATAGCATTGTAGCCTAACTATTTATTTAATCATTCCAAAAATGTTTTTCAAATTTTTTAACAGAATAAGTAGAGCAGTAAAGCATGGTGCTAGCAACGCCAAGATCATGGGTTCGATTCCCATTGAACGGAACATGCATGAACAGATGAACTGATAAAAGTGTACACCTTCAACGCAGAGAAAGTTTCTTAAATATACATAAATACATGTAAATACCGTTAGAGGGTAGATGAGAAACTGACATATCAAAATACATTAAAATATTTTTTTAATTTGGGGTCTGTGCAGCTGCCTTTAATTGAAAACATAATAGTAAAATAAATTTTGTACGCACATTTCAAAACACATCAGTGTTGACACTTTGCAGGCATGTTCCTGACCTGAGACTAAATGAATAACATCTTCAAGGAAAATTGGTTAACCATTAGTTTTCTCCAACTCAAAGTTCCAAGTTGTCAAATTGACCTGCAGCACAATATAAAGGAATAGTTTAAAGACCACCATCATGTCATTCCAGACCATATGCCATTTTTCTTCAGTCCCTTTAAAGACCATTAAAGGACTGTGTAATCAATGCCCTCACAGTTGCTTTCACCCTTGATGACCACATGTAGAAAACGAACGCAGTCTCAAACAGGAGAGAGTACCAGCTGGGAACTGGGGAAGCTGTGAGTTGGAGACTGACACACATTTGGGAAAAGAGAGATTAGAAGATCAAACCAGACCCAGTAACACAACAGAGGTGAGTAGCCGAATGTATAAACCACTTTACTGATGACCTCTAACCTTGATAAGTTGCTTGTACAGCAGAGTTTCACAATGACCTGAAAATCCACTCTATTTTATAGGTGCATGTTATTGATTTTATTGTGAACAATAAACCTGTGCATGTAACATGAAATGACCTCGTAATTCTTAATTACTAACTTGATCTTCCGGTGAAACAACAGACTTATCTCTGGTGACGTATGCTGGACTTCTCCAATAATTTAGTCCCATACAGTCGAGTCCCTTTCATTCAGATCTACCCCCATCCAATCATCAATTGATGACAGAATAGTTAATTTATTTCACTCTGATGTACATCACAACATGGAAGAAAAGATCTGTCACTATTCTAAAATTCTGTGCATGTTCTGTGTTTGTGTTCTCTGTAGTCTGCTGGTACAGAGGACAGGAAACTGTTGAAAGAGGAGGCTCTCTATGCCACTGCTGATAATAAGGAGCTTCAGGATGGGTGGACACTAAATACTGAAGGTGTGATTTAAAGAGATGCATTCTGTCATCTCTAATGTCTTTCCAAACCCATAAGACTTTCGTTCATCTTCGGAACACAAATGAAGATATTTTTAATCAAGTCTGAGAGAATTCTGTCCCTCAATTGAAAGTCTCTTCACTCAAAACTCTTGATGGTTCATAAAGAGATCATACAATAAATGCATATGAATCGAGCAGTTTAACCCAAGTCTTCTGAAGAAACATGATCGCTTAAAGGTGGGGTATGTGATTTGGAAAACGACCGGCAGATTTTGAAAATACACAATTTAAATGGTCCTACCTTCTTTCCTCCAACGCTGGCCCTGACTGGGTCATTCGCGCTTGGGGGAGGGGTGTGTGGTACAACCGTTTGATTGACGAACTTACTGTCCAATGATTCTAGCTGGTCTTGCAAATGATTGGCTGGAGTTTTTCGAGTCCTGCCCGTTCCACAGATGATTAAATTGCTTAATTTTCATTTCAGTGCTTTAAACTCAGTGGATGTAAGTGGGTTAGGAATAGGATTTCAAGTTATTTTGAAAAAATTGACAAAAAAGAGAATCACATACCCCACCTTTAATATGACGAACAGATTTAATTCAGGCTTTTATTCACATATAAACTTTGATCAGCGAACATACAAAGAGCACTCAAATTTGGACAATGGAAGCTCAAGTATGTTTGCTTGATGCGTGAGTACTAATGAGGTTCATTCTCATGTGCTACACCAGCACATTTGAGCTTTCACAAGAACCAATGAGGTTGGTTGTACGCTTGAGCTTCTGTTTACTATATTTGAGTGCACTTTTTGATCAATGTATGCAAATAAAAGCCTAAATTAAATCTGTTTGTCAAATAAAGTGATCATGTTTCTTCAGAAGACTTGGATTAAACCACTCGATTAATTCGGATTTATTTCACAATCTCTTTATTTTAATTTTTTTCTAGTACTTTTTGAACTGTCGAATTTTAGGTGAATAGACTTTAAATGGAGGGACAGAAATCTCTAAGATTTCATTAAAAATATCTTCATTTGTGTTATGAAGATAAACAAAAGTCTAATGGGTTTGGAACAACATAAGAGGGAGTAATTGATAACAGAATTAAAAAAAATTGGGTGAACTATCCCTTTAAACTAGAGATGCACCGATTACAATTTTCTAGGCCGATTCCGATTTCCGATTTTTCTTGAGTTTGACCTGCCGATACCGATTTTAGCCGATTCCGATTTCCTTTTTTTAAACCACTTTACAGCACACACAAATATTTATTTTCTACCTTCTCTTTAATAGAACATGTTGTATAGAACATTTTCTAAACAGATAATAGCTATAAAATAGAACTAGCCTATATAAATTACTCCTGGTGTGGGAAATTCACACACATCTAAAGTACAGTGTTATGGAAGAACTATTTCTTTCTTTTCACATCCAATATCCAACTAAAAAAAAATGATATATTTAGCAAACTAAACTTCTGTATGAAAACAGGTAATGGCAATAAAATAATATAAAAATAACAATACCCTTGCAGTATAAAGATATTTCTCACACACACACACACACACACACACACACACACACACACACACACACACACACACACACACACACACACACACACACACACACACACAGGCCTATTGCAATCACTTGTACATCAATGGCAAGTTATATTTTCAAACAGTTCTTCTCTCTGACACATGTCCAGGCTAAACAGGACAAGTGGAGCAAGTGCAGGAAAACGATTGGGAAATGATAAAAACAAGTTTAAATAGGTACATTTTCTATAAATATTGTTGAGTCTTAATTTTATTTTCTGACATAGCCTAGGCTACTTCAGTTCTTGTTAAAACACACCAGACATGCAAATTCTGTGCATTTTGGGCATTTTTCGGGTGAAATCATAATTATTTTGTCCATCATAAGTGTGCTTTCACTTTAATTGAGCGCAAGCAGAATAGACTCGGCGCCGAAACCCGCACTTCACTGTTGCTCACGCGACTCTCCAGCTCGACGCTCACGCGCTGCTCACGCTCCCGATGTGAATACACTCATTGATAACAGGCACGCCGAAGAAAAAAAAAAACAGCTGCTCATGCTTGCGGTGTGAAACGGCCGTAATTCACGAGGTTATGTGCGTTCCGTGTGCACGTGTGATGCTGCACGATGTTAATCATGCGGCGCCCGAGTGCATTTGACCGGTATATAAATCGGATTACGTCAGACTAACCGGGCGGTCGTCGGTCATGGCCGATCACGTGAAAATCGGCCGATTCCGGTCACCAGCCGATCAATCGGTGCATCTCTACTTTAAACATCTGATTACTGCAAACCTCAGACATCAGACTGCGTTTGAAGATTACAATGTTTTTACTTTTTCTTTCAATGTTTGGTTTTCTAGGAGCTGAGAGGATGGATTTCTCAGCTCACAGTTACAGTGAGCAAGAGCTGCAACAGATTCAGGAAGACTGGAGCTCCGGACTTGAACAGACCGCTGACAGTGAGACTTACGCAAATATCATAGACGTTCAGGGCTTGCCATACCGAACACATTACAATGCAGAAGAGCTAGCGAGCTACAGTGTACATGAACTGGACATGGGAAACCTGGACAGTCTTGGAGGAAAAACTCAAGACACATTAGGTCATGCAGTATCAGTTGCAGTTGGGACTGATCAAAAGGACCTGGTTGAGGAAGGTGGGAGACGTTACAGCGCTTCCATTAGGAGTAAAAGAGGAAACAAAGCATCTTTACCTGCACAGGTCAACCCCGAGACAGAAGACGTGGATAGAGACTGTATACTTATTAATGCAGATGGCCACATACAAGACACAAGTGCCCTCACGGAAGTTCACAGTGGGATTGCAGATGGTGCTGGACATAGAGGACACTCACTTTACACTGGGGACACAGCTAGTAGTGCACTTTATAAGGGACATGCATCGAATCAATCTCTGAAGTCTAATGTTGGACAAGCATTAGGTGACAGCAGGGCTTCTGTGAAAGGCTACCCGGTCTCCCATCGAGTCGTTTCAAATGCTGGGTATACTTGTAACCAGTGCGGTAAGAAGTTCACTCAGGCCTGCAACCTAAAAGTCCACCAGCGTGTCCACCAGCGGGACGGTCTCCATTTGTGCAGCCACTGTGGGAAAGGCTACTCGTCCTTCAGTGACCTGCGTAGACACAAATGCAGCCAGAGCGGAGACAAACCCTACACCTGCACACTTTGTGGGAAACAAATTCAGTCGACTATGGAATCTCAAGCTGCATCAACGCATTCACACGCAGGAGAAGCCACACAAGTGCACTCTGTGCAGTAAGAGCTTTACCCGGGCCGACATCTTGAAAGTCCATCAACGTACCCATACAGGGAGAAAGACCGTACTGCTGTGGTATCTGTGGACTGAGCTTCAAACGAATGGACCATCTCAGGTCACATCATCGCAAACATAGTGCTGACCCGAATAATCAGTGACGAAAAAATTCACCTTACAACCTTTCAGAGTTGGTTTGACTTTTAAATAGTTTGAAGGCCATAAATCCTTTTTTATTTTTCATAAACCGTTACACTGTTACTTACTGTAGAACCTCCCGTTGTAGTCATTATGGTTTCTGTATAGTTTAATTTTGTTTTTGTAAAGGTGGGCGGACACTGTGCGAGTTTGGAAACCTGGGAGGCCGTACGTCATTGCACACATTATGAGTCAGTTAACCTGATAATGGGTAAAACAGCTGGGACACGGCACGACTGTACTGCACGGCGAGCTGCCGGCAATCACATGAGCATTCGCGCTAAATGGGGACTGGAGCTTTCAATGTTGCTGCTGTAGCTTCGTATTGAAAAAAGAAAGCGAATAAAAAGAGAAGTGTGCAAATGATTTTGTGAAAAGCAGAGAAAAACACAGCCATTCCTCTCAACAAAAACAACTAGAGAGTATTTGTGTGTGTCAGTATGCACACACTGAAGGGTTGTAGCATCTGGGCTATAATAATATTCATAGATCTAGCCTATCTGACATGGTTGCCACTGCATGGTACGGCACGGTTCGGCTCGCTTCGCTTTTCCACTGCGTGGTACGACTCGACTCGGTACGGCACGGTTCGGTTCACTTTAGCTCGGTTGCTTTTCCACTGCAGTTAGTACCCCTTCAAAGTGGGTGGGACTGATCGTTATTTGCGCCGCCTCTACTGCGGCGCACTCTAGTTTTTTTAATTTGTCCCTACACTGTTTGTAGGTCCGGTAATAGCCGTGTGCGGCTAAGAGCTGAGCTACTTCTTGGAACACCTTTTCATTCCGTTTTGCCCCATACAGCTCTCGCTGGATCCGCTCCTCGGCAACCAACGAGAGGAACGTCTGCACCTCGTCCACTGACCACGATTCAGCCATTTCTTTTTTAAAGTTTTGATCTCTTTTTTTTCAAGAAAGTAAAAAACAGGTGCTACCGCGTTGGCTGTTGTCTACTGGTTATTTAAATCTAGCGGGTTTAGTGTCTCATGTCGCAAATCCAATGACGCTGGTAGTGATGATTCTGTCTGACCAATCAGTGATCTGCAGTGTTTTTACGTCACATTTTAGTACCGGTACCATGCGATTGGAACCTCAACAGACCAGGTACCATTTAAAGCGAGCCGAAGCGAGCCGTAGTGTACCGTACCATGCAGTGGAAAAGCACCACAAGTGAGCCGTACCGAACCGTACCGTACGCGTAACACCACAGTGGGAAAAAGCGTAAAGCCCAGTGCCGTACCGAACCGTACCGTACCATGCAGTGGAAAGTAAAGCGTGCCGTACCGAAACCGTACCCAGTAACCATAGACTAGTTGGGAAAAGCGTCAAATGCCCTGCGCCGTACACGGAAACGCGTACACCGTACCGTACATGCATGGGCAAGTGGAACAAAAGCGCCAAAGCGTGCCATACCGAAAGTACCGTACCATGCAGTGGAAAAGTGCCATATGATTTGGCAATAGGGGACACTGGTCAATTGGACTCTTCAAATTTATGTTAATTATTGTGAGTACGGGAGGTGATTGTTATGTACACGGCTTGGCTTGTAATTCCTCTCACACAATGCGAGCCGCGACCATACAAGCATCAAAGATTTCCACGCGATATCTACAGAGAGAAAATAAAATCGCCTGCAAGCTAGTACGAAAGCAAAAAACGCATTATGTGCGCCCAGCTTTAAAGGGATGGTTCAACTAAAAATTCATCATTTTCTCACCCTTATGTCATTTAAAACCTGTAAGACTTTTTCTGTGGAACATAAAAAATATATTTTGAGAATTTTTTTTTTTTGTATAATCTGTTTGGTTTTCAGCATTCTGCAAAATATCTTATTTTGTGTTTAGCAGAAGAAATAAAGTCATGCAGTTTTGAGGGTGAGTAAACGATGACAGAATATACATGTTTGATTAGACTATGCCAAGTAACACTGTGTTGGTTAATGTGGCCATCTTTGCATCTGATGTAAATATTGTATTTTCTATGCAGAGTGGTAAGACAGTGTCACTTTCACTATCTTTAGAATCTTATTGTCTACAATGCTTATTTTGAAAATGTAGGTGGAGTGATCTCAGTTTATTAAAGTAAACTTACCTAATATACTTTCAAATACACAATGTATGTCACATGCAATATCAGTCTTTTTTCTGCTCTCTGCTTCAGCAGCACCTTCAAATATAATTTTAAACGTTCATTTGTTTGTCAGTTGATTTAGCTGTTTATTCCAAACACTGATAATAATTATGAAACACATACTTGTCTCTTCAGAGCTCATGTAAGGAATAAATGACAACGGGATATTGAATTATGGAATAAAATATAGATAACTAAGTCTAAGGCACATATTAGATGTTAATATTGCCACAATGTGAAGAGGAACTGTAATGACCTGGAACTACTGCATAGCTGTGCATTTAACTAAGATATAATTGCACACCTTGCTTAGAATTTCTATAAACCAATCAGAATCAAGCGTTTAATGGCCCCTCTGGTATAAAACATTAAAACAGTAGAATATTTCTGCATAATGTAACTTATTGTTATGAGACTAAGGATCTAACTAAAATTAAAGAATATTAAAATAATACTGTAAAGATTAATAAGATATTTAGTTGTGCCTGAAGTGAATATTTTATATGTCCTATGAAACTGCACAATTTTAGTTCATGTGTGTTTCGATTTGGGCTATTTGCCAAGGCAACATTTTCATTTAGTGTAACTTGACTCCACCCCCTGGTCCCTAAACCCACACCCATCTCCACCCCTTAGATCTGGATCCAACTCCGCCCCCTGGATTTCGTGTACTGCAATGAGGTGCTACTGCAATTTTAGCCCAACAAGGCCACCGTACAATATGTGACGTCACACCAACAACAACATTATTGTCCGTTTTCGTTTTCTTAGCTGCGCTTCCTCTTGACACACTGAATGAAGCATTAGTCCAACATCTTGTAGTTCATTCATTAACAAAATAAAATATGTAAAATGTGCTACAGTCAGCTGGACATGATGCGACGCATTCCGCCTTGCGCCTAAAGGATATTTATTTCGGTTCGCGGTTCATAGTCTGTCAATCAGATGTAATGAGCTCGATGCTAACAGTGCGAGGTTTTTATATTCGGGATTTTATGGTGATTATTTAGCCGTGAAAGTGTGAAGTGCAACATTTACTGTGAATTTTGAAACTGAGTTTCCCAAAATGCTGATGTGTGGACTTAATGAGAAATAAAACATTTGAGCTAGAAATCAGCATGGGTGGTCATTAATGTCACGATCACTGTTGTGTCTGCATTCAGCAATCAATTCTTCTCCATAAGAACAAGCTCGAGTAGATCAGATACAGGATGACGGGCACTCTGGTCATCTCCTTCCAGACTCGGCTGTCTGCGGTCATGGAAACTATTCTCAAGACCACCATGTACGAGATCACCAGGTTAGTGGAGGAGAGCTTCTTGGAGCAGATGGATCGAGGCAAACGCGAGGCGGAGGTGTTAAAACGGAGGCTGATAATGTCAGAGGCCAAGCTGAGAGAACGGGAGAGGTTTAAAAGGGTGAGGTGTGTGGACTGTGGGCGGTCAGCAGTGTCCAGGAGGAGGGTCACGTTACTACACAGAGGCCCCGAAACACAGAGCAGTGAGTAGAAACACGTATGACTTTCCAAAGGACTTTCACCTTTTATGCAGTGCTTGTGCTTACGCGAGTAAATGACACAATAATGGCCTGTATTTTGGGTTTTGTTAGTTTCATCCGTTTATACGAAATGTTTATGCCAATTTTTTTCAATAATAATAATAATTGAATTAACTTACAAATGTCAAATGACTTTAAAGTACAAAAGTAATTTCCTCCTGTTTTTCAGACATATTTCAAGGTATCATATTTCTTATATTTGACATATTTACATACTTTTATGGCTTCAGGTGGCACGAGAACCACTGATCAAATTTTCCTGTCACATGATTACAAAATGGCTTCCTTGTTTGTTTGTTTGTTTTATTGACATTTTGCAAGAAACAACTATTTAAAATCATTCAATTAACATAAATCCTACTGACATTTGAAATTAACAATGAGTAAAATAATTGTACGAGGGACATATTGTCCTTTAAACAGAAATACATTAAATTACTAAATAAATAAGCAAACAAAATGAATAAATTTGCATTATTTACTTTCGTTTTGACTCAAGTAGAAGGATATAAATGTCTCATTTAAACATGTTATCTCTGTTCACATGTGACTTTATAATCTTATTTAATATCTGGGGTGTTTTAATTGTTTTGTTACTTTTAAATTTACATAGAGAATCAGTGAGACTTTTTAATTCAGAGCAAAAGACAATAAAATTTGGTTTCAAAGCTGTAAATTTAGATTTGTGGATATAACCTTTTCCAAGCATGTACAGGATTTTGACTGCTTTAACTAAAAGAACAGAACTAGTGTTAGAAAGCAAAAATAAGACCATTTCTTCTGTAATATCAAAAAATGATGTAAAAATCAAAACTGAAATCTCTGTCCAAAATTATACTGTTAAGGGACATCTTAAACAAATGTAGCACAGATTAATTTTCAGATCCACAAAAATAACATTCTGGTTGAATATCCATAAACTTAGATAAAAAAATAACTTGCAGGGGTAAAAAGTGTGAAGGATTTTAATATGGATTTATTTAACCTTTTTTGGTATTACAAATTTATTATGAGCAGACCATATGTTACACAAAGATAAGGACGGCTAAATCTGTTTCCATAAACCCACTGCTTTAGGAGCAATACTGCTCATAGTGATTAATATTGTTCTTATATGAATATTATTGCATTTTTTATCTAACAAATCAACTCCACCTATCATTAAACAGGGAGTTTCTTCCTTTAATGGAGAGTAATGTAAGGATGATTTAATAAGATGTAGAAGCTTAGGTGATATACCATTAATTATCATCAAACTCTATACGAGTAATATCACATTTGTTTTCCTTAATTACATTTTCATAACTTTATACATAATTAACTTAATTAATTTCCACAGGTCTCTATGAATTTTTCCCAACACATTCTTAAATATGGTCCTATTTTTATACAAAACACATTGATTATTCCGTAAAATACAAATGTGCGGTGGAAAATTATGTTTAAAAGCCAATTTCCATGAATCCAGTGCTTACTTGTGAAAATTTGCTTACTTGGTTGTCAATTTACTACAGATAAAGTCACAACTCTGCGAAAATTTTAAACCACCACAATAGTTGAAGAATAAGTTTGGAATGAAAAACCAGGAAGCATTTCCTCCAAGTATGCATTGTTTGAGTGGCTTCCTTGGTTATATCAAACCAAAATGTCAAATGGTTTGAAAACTACAAAAGTAATTTCCTTGTCGAAGAAAATATATATCTATATATCTGCATACATTTACATCATAATGAGGGTCTAAAACAGTGCTCTGTTATTTTCATGGTTTTCTTGTCACGTGATGACAAAGTGGTTTCCTGAGTGTTGGATATGCTACACTTTCATTTAGTAGACATGTTTTTCATATATAAAAAGAAAATGACAAAACGGTAAGAAAAGAGACTGCCAGCATCAATTTCTTTTGCCGTCTATTTAACATGAACTATGAATGAACAATACTTCTACAGCATTTATTAATCTTAGTTAATGTTAATTTCAACATTTACTAACACATTATTGAAATGAAAAGTTGTATTCGTTTACATTAATTAATGCACTGTGAACTAAAATAAACAAACAATGAATGACTGCATTTTTATTATCTAACATTAACAAAGATTAATAAATACTTTAATAAATGTATTGCTCATTGTTTTTAATTAACTAATATAAACAAATGAAATATTGTAAAGTGTTAGGCTACCGTTTTTTTCAAGAATTTCAGCAGTTAAAAAAAGAAAGATTGAAATTCATTTTTATTTTTATGAAATATAAATTTTATTTTTTAATAATGTCACAATGAAATCTTTTATTTTTTTATGGAATATTTCAGTATTTATTATAATTGATTTATCCATGCTCATAATAAAAAAAAAGAATGTGCCCTCATAATCTTTAAACAAAATAACGTCCCCTCCCTCTTGCATTGACATCTTTTGTCTTCTCTGATGACATGTTTTTCTTGTTCAAGAAGTCGTTTCAATTGGATGTACATTCATTATGAAGGAAAAGACTGTTGCAGCTTTCGTTTCATGCCGATTTTGATAGATCCGGACTAAATGTCACGTCATTGACCCATGTACCACATTACATCACTATGAAATGTTTATGCTTTGTCAAATTAATAAACTTGGTTTAAGTCCAAATATGTACTGGAATCTGCTCACTGAATGCTCCTTTCTCTGTGCGTGCGTGTGTTTAAGGTTTGGACAATCCACTTGTGAAGCAGGAAGATGCTTCGGACAGTAGCTGGAGGTGCAGTCCCAAGGGTAGTGCAAATCAGGAGAAGACTTCAGCAACTCTGGAAACTAAACATAATGTGTGTATGCCATTGTTTTAATGGCAATCTGTAGTGGCAGAGAAGACAAAAAGTATCCGGACAGTATGTTGCCAAAGAGCATCTGAGTGAACTGATATCTTACACTGGTGGTACAAAGTATGGAATAATTAGGTTTTTTTTAATGTTTTTGATTTTTTTAAAGAAGTTTCTTCTGCTCACTAAGGCTGAATTTGTTTAATCAAAAATACAATAAAACAGTAAAGTTGTGAAACATTATTACATTTTATAATAACTCTTTTCTATTTTAATATATTTTTAAATGTAATTTGTTCCTGTTATGACAGCTGAATTTTCAGTGCCATTAC
This sequence comes from Chrosomus eos, assembly GCA_036326025.1. Classification (NCBI taxonomy): domain Eukaryota; kingdom Metazoa; phylum Chordata; class Actinopteri; order Cypriniformes; family Leuciscidae; genus Chrosomus; species Chrosomus eos. The sequence continues at coordinate 12,349,527 of CM070819.1, read as the reverse complement.
TCTATTTATCAGTGTCACATGATCCTTCAGAAATCATTCTAATATGCTGATTTGCTGCTTAAGATACTATTATATTATTATTATTATCAATTTTGAATACAATGATACCATTCAAACGTTTGTGGTAAGATTAAAAAAAGAGAGAAGTTAATACTCCTCAAAGATGCATTACATTGATCAAAAGTGACAGTGAAGACATTTATAATGTTACAAAAGCTTTAAACGCTTTGATAAATTGATTAAATGTTCTTTTAAACTTTCTATTCAACAAAGAATACTCAAAGTATAAACATTTCCACAAATGTTATGCAGCACAACTGTTTTTTAACGTTGATAATAATAAGAAAGGTTTCTTAAAGATCAAATCAGCATATTAGAATGATTTCTAGGATCATGTGACACTGAAGACTGAGTAACGATGCTGAAAATTCAACTTTTTCATCACAGGATTAAATTACATTTTATTAAAATAGAAAAAAGCTATTTTAAATTGCAATAAAATGTATTATTGCTTTATTTTTCATCATATAAATGCAGTCTTGCTGAGCATAATTCAATAAAATCTTAGTTATTCCAAACTTTTGACCACAATTGTACGTTTTCTAAAAAAATGTAATGAACTGAGAGAAAGGCATTTGTTTGCTCATGCCATTTGGTTTTGTAATGCAATAAAATTCATAGATTTTTAAGTGTCTAAATACTGCAGTTTTCTAAGATGGTTACTATCGTTTTTGAGTGGTTTCTAATTCACGTGCGCTTTGTCCATGACAGGCTGTTCAAGTGGGTGAGCATAATCCTGGAGGAGAAGTGAAAGAGGAAACAACTGAGGCTAGAGACACGCAAGCTTATCTAGTAATACACTCTCAAATACACAAACCGAACGATCCTCAGAGCTGTGTGGAAGAGACCAATGGACTCCGCAATACAGATCCTGACCACAAGCCAGGTGGACCATCCTGCACTGAAAGACCCGGGGATGAGGATGAGGTCAGACACAGAACCCCCCCGAAATGGTTTGACTCTAAAACAGACCCTTCAGCGCGGTCATCTGTTTCACAGCCAGAGCCAGTCAGGACCTCAGTATCTTCCGAGTCTCCGGGTTTGAGACCCCAGGTAAGCGGCGTAGACTCAGGCTCCGTTAAACAGGAAGTTATAGTGATGCTTCCACCAGACTGGGAGGAAATGGAGAGAATCAGGCCTCAGATGGTTTCTGCTCACAACAGTGCTAAGAAGACGCCGTTGGACCTTCAGCCTGGAGATCCTCTCACCGTGAGACCTCAAGTACAGGAGCGAGTCTCCTATCCCGCGTCTCCCGTCAAAGCTCAGAGCCTCGCGCCACAAGCCATGCAGCATCTCAGATCACCCGTTAGGAAGAACACGAAAATAGTTTTACATCCCAACGCGGTTGTGTCAGATCACAGCGCCAGTGATGTAAACCGAGCACAATCCATCTGCAAAGGCCTTCCTACTCCCAAACCCTCTCACGTCCGTCAGTATCCCGAAGGAGCCGCTGCAGGGGAAAGAAGTTTCAGTACCGTACATCCAGGAAGAAGTCTGCCGCAGATGGTCAGCGTGAGGGTTCAAGGGGACACGCGCCACCATTCGGCAAGGACAACGCACAATTGCAACCAGTGTGGGAAAGGCTTCTCTCATCTGTGTCACCTCAGAGCTCACCAACAGATTCACACAGGAGAGAGGCAGTTCTGCTGTACCATCTGTGGACGGAGTTTCACCAAACTGAGTAACCTGAAAGCACACCGCAGGGTTCACACTGGCGAGAGGCCGTACATCTGCTCAGACTGTGGGAAAAGGTTTACCCAGAAATGCAACTTGAAGAGACATCAGAGAATTCACTCTGAACTCTCACACTCCAGTAAATGACGAGACGTGGAGCTGTACTAGTGGTAGAATCTGTTACATTATACATATTAGTTGATGCTGTTTCCCTGACTGGCTTAAATTATTTTTAATATCATGCATGAAAGCTGTACTACACCTAACTTTTCAGACATTGTTCTGAAACATTTCTTTTGCAGTGACGCGACTGGATCACTCAGGGGAAAATGCAGATTGTATCATTTTATATAAAAAGCAGAGGACTTTTCCACTCCCTCTTGATGTTACAGGCTATTGAAGTAGGTGAGTTTGTCTCACAAATAAATACATGTTTTGTTTCACCCTAAGATCAAAAGAACATTTTTGCAATTATATTTTCCTTAAAGTAACACTAAGTAAATTTTCCTCTTCGGTCGCCCTACTGGTTGGAAACGAAATTGTCCATTGCCGCTGTCGTAAATAATTTAGCCTACCGTCACACGCACGCTCGCTGTTTATCCAGCACCGGCTTTAGAATGAACGATGTCCACAGACAAGGTAGAGTATGTTACATGATTTCATGAAAGGATGATGTATTGCGATATCAGAAACGAAGAAAAACTAAATAATGACTATTGTAGCGCTTGACGTAAAGCAGTCGAGTTTTGTAGTTCTTTTTGTGCACGAGTTCCTACCCGAAACCCGAAGTTACATAGTGCCAGTAAAAGCGATACATACCCCGTCAGTCTATGGTAGACGAGTCATTTAACTTATTTTAAGTCGATGTACCATCACAAGGGTCTTGGAAATATATTATGAAGGTTGAAAAACTACTTAGTGTTACTTTAAAGACCTTTAAGATTGTTATTCATTATTTTTATTTCAGTATAAATTAAATTCAACAAAATACAATCATGGAATATGCTTAGAATGGTACACATGTCCATTAACATTTCAATTAGGTATGTATATACACAACCGTTCAGAACATTGGGTTAGTAAGATATATTTTTTAAAGAAATTAATACTTTTTTTCAGCATGGATTCTTTAAATTGATCAAAAGTGACAGTAAAGACATTTATAATGTTAGAAAAGATTTCTGTTTCATAGGTTTCATTTCTGTTTTATATTCAAAGAATAAAAAAAATTATCATGGTTTCCACAAAAATATTAAGCAGCACAGCTATATTCAACATTGGCAATAATAACAATGTTTCTTGAGCTGCAAATCAGCATATTAAAATGATTTCTGAAGAATCATGTGACACTGAAGTAATGATTCTGAAAAATCATCTGTGTCGTCACAGGAATAAATCACATTTTAATATATATTAATAGAGCATAAGATACTTAAATCTTGCTGACCCAAACTTTTGATTGGCAGGCTTGGGAGATATGTACTTAACTCTTTAAATAATGGCAATGCAAATCAGTCAATAAATAAGTAAAGTAAAACATTTTTTATTTTCTTTAAAATAGACTTCAGTTTCTATATGCAAAAAGTATGATTTTCATTTATTCTTTTGATTTTGGGGTGAAATGTGACCCGGACCGTTTCATCCATGCTTTGGAAATTTTTCTCTGTTTGTTTAAAAGTGTTTAATTCATTTCAAATTGGAGTTTTACAAGCTTAAACACGATGAATACAACACAACTACTCAATGTTATTCTGTTGAATCAGATCCCTTTGATTTGTTTGTATATTCAGATGTGTAGCAAGATAGCCAGTAAACTTTGCTGAACAATTTGATGTGCACATGCTGCTGTGGGTTACATGTTCACATTTAGATGTTTTAGGTTCAAATCCTATGCAGGGGTTTTCAGAGGACTATTTTTAAATGTAGTGATGTGGTGTGGCTGCAGTATTCTTTAAAGTGTAAACAAAGAGTGACTGCTGGGACATTCACACTACCATCCCATCTGTTTTTAGTTTAATATCTTTTGATGATTAAATGCCACACACTGTGTTAATTACACACTGATTAAACTCTTCCAGTAATGCATGCACACAGACTATTGGTGATTCAGGTACACCACAGTAAGCCATGCACATTACAGCTCAATGACTGTAATTCAAATTACTTTCTCCTTTTTTCTGTGAAAATGACAAATCTGAATAATGTTACATTTTAAATGGACAAAATGGCTAAAGTGCAGGAAGTTCATGTCTCTATTTTAGTCATATATATGTTGTTTTGTAATGTTTATGTCAACAAAATTAAATAGTTCTCCAGCTCTTTGGTAGACTACTAACATATGTACATGTGTGTTGTGTTCTCAATGTTATTTTTTTTTTTTTTACACAATTTTACACTACACTACATTATCTATTTTTTAGAAAATATCCTAACAACTATTTCTGTCAGCCATAGAAATATGACTTTTCAAAAACATATGGTCTAGTGAAACAACTTGTCCTACATCACAGGTAACCCTCTAGTGGTCGTGAGCCATTTTTGACTGAATTTAATTTTTTAATTTATTTTTTTTACTTCATTTGAATGGGATAAAACCTGGTGACTTTTGTGGCGCTTGCTATATGAACAACAAAAAGATAAATCATTAAGATAATTAGAAAAGTCTAAACAAAAATAGTCACACTTGTGATCTGAAATTACCTCCATAGGAAATTAATGAGAAATACGAAAATAAACAAAAATACAAAGCAATTTTTTATTGTGGTACAATCAACAAATTATTCATGACAAAATAGTCTTTCATCGTAACAATATATAGTGGCACAATAATATAACACAATATCACAATAAAAATGCATCAATATAATTCACCCAAAATGAATTTTCTGTGTGAGGAAAAATTAAAGTTTACAGAGTTTTATTGTTAGTACTACATTAAACTACTTTACACATTGTTGAATGTAATGTATAATAATGCAATGGGCGAATATTTGTGGGTCCTGATAATGCCAAATGTGTTTTGTTACCAGTAAAAAGTGGCCGACATTATTTTAAATGTATGTTTGACTAAAATTATTCTGTATTTTCAACTTCAGAATCATCAATATTTTTATTCTGATGTCACCATTGTCCTGTGCATTGGGTTACCTGCACTAACTAAATTTAGCATTTTAATCTACAGTCATTTTTTTGTTTTGTTAACCAACCTTTTACCATATGTCTTGAAGTATCACAATAATGTGGTATTGTGAGTTCAGTATCCTAATATGTATCGAATCGTGACATGAGGGTATCGTTACACCCCTATTACGTAGTAATGTCGGAAAATGCAAATATTTATATAAGGCTACACAAGCATCTAGTGATTGGCATCTGTGATTTCTTTAGTTCTTCCACCAGGTGGCATCAATCTAGGGATTTTCTTTGGATAAAATCTTTGGATTTTAAATACCTTTGCTCTATTTTTAACCTTAAACTCTGTATTAATTGAAAACAATATGAAATGCTTGTTCTAATATTTCTATACATTTTTATATGGAAATGGTGCAACATCTAGAGGTGAATAATGTCTAGTAGGCTACTATGATACATAATACAAAGTACTAAAGAAAAAGTATTATTAAAAAATATATAAGCCATTAATTTCATTTAAAAACAAACGTTACACTTACTGTTTTTGGTCCGTTTATAATTTCCAATTAATACTGCAATATTCCATAAAAATAAGAATGGTCAATTTTGGTTACTTTAATTACAGTTGACTAAAATAGAATAATGACTTAAAGCAACACTATGTAACATTGTTTACCTTAAAATAATGTTTCCAAAATCTTATCAGTGGTTCATCAAGTCGTAACAGGGTGAAAGGCACTTCTGTCATAGACTGACGGGGTCTGTTTCGCTTTACTGGCGCTACTGAACTTCGGGGTTTGGGTAGGAACTCGTGCACAAAAAGAACTACAAAACTCGACTGCTTTACGTCAAGCGCTACAATAGTCATTATTTAGTTTTTCTTCGTTTCTGATATCGCAATACATCATCCTTTCATGAAATCATGTAACATACTCTACCTTGTCTGTGGACATCGTTCATTCTAAAGCCGGTGCTGGATAAACAGCAAGCGTGCGTGCGACGGTAGGCTAAATTATTTACGACAGCAGTAATGGACAATTTCGTTTCCAACCAGTAGGGCGACCGAAGAGGAAAAGTTACTTGGTGTTACTTTAATGAAGAGCCAATTACATTACGTACAGCAGGTAATCATAAAATAATAATAATAATAAAATATAATAATTTGCCCCCAGTTTCACAGACAAAAGTCCTATGCTAAAATTCATGGTTGAGCTGTTTTAACTCAAAGACACTTGTCTTGCACTGACCTCTTATATGCCAAAAGAGGGACATATGGTTTCTCATGTCATCATCACAATTTAAAATATGTCAGTGCCATTGTTTTGTCTCAAGATGCACACACAAACAAATAAATGTGGTTCCCTCAGTACACAATACATAGGATGAGTGGCATCTTCCAGTCCACTGGATGGCAGTAACAGAAAACCTTCACCATTTTTTGCATCCGCTTAGACGACTGTCAACTAAACGGTGATTTTACTGCAGTAATAACGTATCTATTCACGTTATTTCGCGGTTTCCTCTGAGAAATCCGCTTTCCGAAGATCGTTTTATAAGGTATTTATCTCCTGAATAGTGTGACTGTTATTATTTGCCTTTGTCCGTTTCATTTCTTTTACTTTTTACACAAAAGGCCCAAAGAGAGGGTGACTAGCGAGCTTATTTTATATAGAAAGCCAAGCGAATATAATCATATACCAATATACACGCATTTCTAATAACATAGTGTTGGTAATGTTGCCTTAATAATGTGCTTGTATGCTGTATATCATGCACGTGGCTGCACAAACAACAATAACAAATCGCCCACCTGGTGACAGAAACGGGAGGAAATTTTTTGTTGTTGTCTTCGAACACACAAAACAACATGTTTTTAGCTGGCTATGATTGCAGTTATAACACATTTTTATAAGTCTTTATGCCTTTTCAGGGTGATTGTTTTCATTGCATCAAGGCGTCCTCAAGGCGACAGCAGGACGATGTCGGAAGCCCTTTTCCTCACATTCCAGTCTCAGCTCTCCGTTGTCATGGAGACAGTCCTCAAGTCAGCCATGTTTGAAATAACCAGGCTGGTGGAAGACAGCTTCCTCGAGGAAGTGGGTCATCGTAAACAAGAGGTGGAAGTTTTGAAACTAAGGCTGCAGTTGTCTGAGAGTAAATTGAGGGAGAGGGAGAGAGAATGGGAACGGGGGAGGAAGATACGCTGCTCTGACTGCGGCCGGACAGGAGATTCCAGCAGCAGAGATGAGAGCCAGCCGGTAGAGACAGTCCGGGCCCGGGGTGAGTTACAAGTAGTGTTGTGATAATCAAAACTATTACAAATCCACTCATGATCCATATACATTTCTTTGCCATACTGCTCATCATCCTCTGTATGGTCGTGGGAGGGCCGGAGCCCAGAAGACAAACAATTATAAACAGTTTTTATTCATAGAAATAAAATACGTTTAAGTTGAATTAATAAAATTACTATTGAATCTCTAAAAATTAAAATTGATTAAAGCAAAATAAAAAAAGCAAAACCAAGCAAAATATGACTAAAAATTTAACTATAAAAAAGCTAAATCAGAATAAATACTAGTGGTTTATAAATAATATTGAAATATCACTGGTTACAACATATATAGAACTTGACCAAATTGCACTTGCGCACACACACACACACACACACACACACACACACACACACACACACACACACACACACACACACACACACACACACACAATGTCATCATATATCACGTGTAAGTTGTAATAGGCTACCAGTGTAATATGCATGTCATTATAGACATTTGTGTCCTCATATATCATAAAACAAGAGCACACATACACACACACACACACACACACACACACACCACACACACACACACACACACACACACACACACACACACACACACACACACACACACACACACACACACACACACACACACACACACACCAGGGCTCCAGACTAACTTTTTTCACTAGGAGCACGCGCGCCCCCAACTGAAATTTTTAGGGGCACAACCAGAAAATTTAGGAGCACACACCGTAAATCAACATACTAACCAAATATTCAGATTTCAACTAATTTCCAGTATATTACTATTTACTAATAAATACTTTGATAATAGATGCAGAAATTACAATGCCTTTGCAGTGGCCTTTTCGCCACACAAACTTCTCACTCTGAATCATCTTCCAACTGTGACACTGTACTAGGGCTGCAACGTTTCAAATAGCTCACGGTTCAGTTTGTATCTCGGTTTTAGGTTCACGGTTTAGGTATGATTCGGTATGTGGTATGTTCAGGGGAAAAAAGACTGCTGTCAAATAAAATAAAGAAACAAATAATCTAACAACAAGCGAAAGCACAAATAAATACAATAGAGCAAAGATACTAATAAAATAAACTATGACTTTATGCTTTTCAGGTAGATCTAACATTAGTTTTCAGGTACAGAAGTTGAATAAAAATAATCAAATGTAAAATAACATTGCATATTTGACTGTATAAATTAAAGAATAATCCTTATTAAAGTTACAAAAGCTATTCAATTCAGAGCTGATTCAGTAGATAAGTTCACTTAAGGCATAAACAGACTATGTCTGCTAGGATACTCATCAAGACGGACATGTTTACTTGTTGATGTGAATTTGTCCATTCAAGTGCAAAACTTGAAAGAGAACTCAATATTTGCGCGCTGTCATACATCTATGGCTGTCTGAGATGAGTAGCCTACACATACACACAGACGCATACACACGCGATCGCGTGCGGGCGCACACACGCACACAAATCTTCTATACGCGAGTTCTCTTTCGCGTCTTGCTCTTGAATGTTTACATTGGCAAAGCTTAAATGAGTTTAGTTTAAATGCCGATGGTAACGTCTGCAGTTCAGGTCTCGCCTGCGCTCGCGCGCTATCAACTCCCGGGTGATGACGGCGTAAATGACCGGTCATGTTCGAGCATTTGGCACTCACGTGAACAGTGTTTAGTCATTTTGTTCATGTTTTTTTGATTATCGCTGTTGTGATGTATTATTTTGGAAGCCAGCAAGTGAATTTAACTGGCACACTAGCCGCAGGTCGGAAGAATAGTTTGTTTGCTTGCTCATTGCTCAGACGCACATGTTGTGATATTTGTCTCCTTCTCCTTCCCACAGACGTTTAAAACAGACGCGCGCTCAAATATCTCTAGAACCCTCCCTCTCCACACATTAGCCACTTACACTTGCATCCTATTCTTCTCACACTCATTAGTACACATTCCGGATTCATTGATAAGCCTCTTCCACGTTTAACGTGTAAAAAAAAAAAAAAGGGGGGGGGGGCAAATTTACTGGTCGCACATGTGCGACTGGATGTAAAATTCAGTCGCACACTCTCAAATTTTGGTCGCAAAATGCGACCATTTGGTCGCAGTCTGGAGCCCTGCACACACACACAAAAATATATATATATATACACGTCACCCACACACACATTCATATGTGTACATATAAATATTTAATCAATAAATAATATATATAACAGTGTGTACTGTAGTACTTTTTTTCATTTTCACTGGCAGGAGATAATAGGTGATTTTTAACACTTTTATATTTGACATTATCACAGGATGTTTAAGAGAAAATCTTCGTCATGAGTTTCAAAATACTTTTTTTACCTGCAAGGATGACAGTTGTGTCTTGCAAAAAAACAAAAACCCAGTATTCTTTAATTGATTAAGAATTAATAATTGTTAAGAAAATCAGATGCCAATATATGTTCTTCATATTATTAAATACTTTTTGTGCTGTTCTTTAATTTTGTGTCTGTTCTTCTGGTGCAGGAGCAAACGCCCTTTGTTTAGGCCTAAGCCTGAGAGATCAGTCTACCAATCAGCCTACATTTACAGAAGAATTGTGGAGTACAAGACCGCGCCTGGAGTCTAACAAACAAACAACAACAAACTCGCACTCTAAAGAGAAGAACGATGTACACAGGCATAGTGCAAAAGAGATCATCACACCTAACCCCAGTGCACCAATTCCTCAGGATTTTCTGCAGAGGCTTCTGGGAAATTCAGCAATCCAGAGCGAGTCCACTAGCGTCTTCAAAGCCAAAGGGAATGACTTAGACCAATCCGAAAAGGACTTTACACTTGATAAGGAAATGGACTCAAACCACTCAAGAGTGATACAAAGCAGCCCTTCGGCTCAGGACGCGCACGAGGATTTGCCATCGTCTTCACCAAACGACAGAGTAAAATCAGAGACAGAGCTGGATCTTTTACCTGTCAAGGAAGAGGAAGAGATGGTTCCAGTGTGGGATAGCGTCAACAGAGATGACGGTTGCCATGCAGAAATGTCTGATCCGAGTCAGGGAGAGCTCAGAGGATCTTGTGATCAGGAGGAGATACAGGTAGAAAGCTTTCCAGGTCTAAACTCTCTCGACATGCCAGACGCCACCTCATATTTCACACCTTATTCAGTGAACACATTGGCACATCAAGGTATTAGGGCACAATATAATCATTTATGCACGGCAGAGCTGATGCTATCTAGCGTACCAGAGAGGTCAAATTCATTTGTCAAACCAGAAAATGAACAAAGTTATCCTGGTTCTGAAAGTTCTGTCCGCTATTCTCACAATGATGTTTGTCCAGGCGAGAAAACGGTCAGTCACGCGCAATACCCAAAGTGTTTCTCCCAGGACAAACGTGGGACGCCCGAACAGATCCATGAGGGAAGACCCCACCATTGCGTCCAATGTGGTAAAATGTTTGCGAGAGCATGCGACCTCAAGGCTCATGCGCAGATCCACAAGGGCAAGAAACCCCTGAGCTGTTCGCTGTGCGAGCAGACGTTTTCATACAACTTCGAGCTCAAGGTTCACCAGCGAAACCACTCAGGAGAGCGACCTCACGTCTGTCCGCACTGCGGCAAGGCCTTCGCTCGGATGAGTAACTTCAGGCAGCATCAGAACATCCACACGCGGGAGAAACTCTTCAGCTGCACTCAATGCGGGATGCGATTCAATCGAGCCACCAACCTGCGAGTTCATATCAGACGACACAGCCACGCTGGGAAGTCTTGCAATTGCCCTTATTGTGGAAAGAGCTATCTGAATCCCAGGCAAATGAAGACTCATTTATTGAAAGCCCATGGGAGAGGAGGGAAATAAATGTATTTAAATTTTCACTCGTTTTTTTGATCAATTCATGTTTACATACTATAAATGGTCTGCACTGTTAGAACTCAAGAAGACCCATCATTGCCACCTTAAAGACAGCTGAACAGGACCTGGACAAATTGTCATGCATGGAATCATTTTAAACTATACCTTTGCATTACAGAAAGACAAGGAGACTTAGGTTTCCTTAGAGATCTAATACATGCATATAGAAATTGAAATGACAGATTTACTCCCAAAGGAATTTTGCTGTTGTGCGATTAATGTGTAATAGCTGGTATAGAATATGTATTTGATGTTTTTATGTATTCCCTTCAACATCAGTAAAGATGCAGCATATCTTCTCTCCTGAGAATGTTTGTGGAATGAATCTTTTTAACTTGTGAATTTATAATTTCACTAAAAAGATACCCCGGCCTTCACTTAAAATTGTGTTAGGTCCCTGTCGTTTCAACTTTCATGGCATTTTGTTGGAAAAAGTAAATGAACCATCAGATGTAGCGACTGGTAACACGTCTGTCTCACCTCAGGAAGTCGGTTAGTCCAAAGATGCTCCATTTCCTTTACTTTAGTCTTCCATTCAGACTTCAAGTCTTCTTTTCAGTGTTTTCTATTTTGTATTTATTTGCTGTGGATTTGATGAACACTGATGTTGGACCTCCTCCTTAGCCATTTCCACAAGAGTTCTGTGATCTCCTGCAGCATTGTGTCTTGATGCCTTCCTCTCCTGGAGTGATTGTAATCGGACAACCATTAACCCCTTCATACAGGTCATTATCTGATGGATTTGTATACTTTTTCCCAACAAAATCAGTAAATTATTCTAGCAAAATTTGTTCAGAATATTCAATTTGATTCTTTTTATTGTTCCTTCTGACTTTGTAAACTAATGCAAGACTGCAGATATTTCAGACAGACTGTCAGCACTCCATATGGAATATAATTTCAAATGAAATTTGTGTTGCAGACTTCACTTCATGTCTATTATGATAAACGAGCACACTACATACAGAACATAGACCGAATGAACTAATGTTAACTATATTTATGAGCTGAATATTGTATAGAAATGCTTCTAAATGCATCCAAATTGATGTGAAATGATTGCTAATTTGTTGTTGTGTATGTTTTAGATTGGCCAAAGGTTTGCAGAACACCCTTCCACAGAACAAGGAAATTCACTCCCCGTAAACAGGCAAAGAACATTCAGCGTAAGAAATTATACTTAATCAATTTGAAATATTTTTTAGGCTTATGAATGCTCACCAAGTTTATGTGTTTCTTGTGTCTTCAACAGATTGTGGCCAGGGAGATCCTGACTCAGTTTCAGGTGTGGCAGAAGGCTTGCTATAGCAGGAACATTGATTGGGGCCCGATTACAGCCAAGGTTCAGTTTCTTCATTTGTTCGATTTCGATTAATGAAAAATGTATGCAGAAAAGGGCATGTTTTCAGAGTGTGATTTTACATCTTTGTTGTTTACACTTGAACAGATCATATCTGCACTGCCGCAGTTGTTTGGGCGGGAGGCAGAGGTGATCGTAAGATGTACTAAGATGCTACACAACCGCAGGGATTACCTTCGAAGGAGAGCAAAGGTTAGACAGAGTTCATAGGTTTAAAGATTTAATCTCATCATTTCATAACCGTATTGCTTGTATGATGATTGTACAATATATCTCTGTATATCTCTGTCAATATATCTCTCAGATGAATTGTGTGAATGAAGGCAATTTTCTATATGGCTTCACAATTTGATCTGCTGTATGATAAACAAATATCATTATATTGCTTATCGTGGATGAAAGCTAATTTTAACATTTGTCAACAAAAAACAATAGCAAAAGACTGTAGAAAAAAATTCTACATTAAAAAAAACTTTTAAGATTAAAATTATATGTTTAACATAACAAATTAGATTAGTAAAATAATATGAATCATTATTTAAAAGACATGTATTTGCATAGGTGTTCTGAAAATCCATTAGCGCAGGATGATCTACCCAGACAATGTTTTAAGTTGTTTATGCTTGTCTGCACTGACAAATGCAAAATGTAATTTAATAGATTGAATGGACAATATGTATTGAAAAACAAAAACAAATTGTGCCACATCGTGCACATGTTAAATGTGAAGGCTATGAAAAAACGCTAATAATGAATTTGTATTGAATATATTAAATATATTATGTTCACAAAAACATTTTATAATATAAAATTATTATAAGAGCGAAAAGTTTCACAGGAACAAGCACATTCACTCCTCTGATCTTGTTAACACTTTCACAAATGTCTTTTAAATCTAAGACGCATCCTACATATAACAGCTTCAGTTAAATTTGCTATATATATATATATATATATTAGTGCTGGGATAGACAAAATTTTTTAATCTAGATTAATCTCACTGTAATCTAAAAAAATTCAGAATATGTTAAATATTGTTAATGTTTACAAAAAATGATAAGTATAAATATATATATATTATATATATGAACAACTAGCCAAACATTTCAAGCATTATTAAAGACAATAAACACTCTGTAATTAAAAAACAACATATATATATATATATATAAACATATAATGGTATTTTTTGCATTAGCACATAAAAAAAATATAATATATATATAATATATATATATATATATTATATATATATATATATAATATATATATATATATATATATATATATATATACTTTTTTTTTACTGTACTAATGCAAAAAAAATAAAATTTTTAGGAAACATGCTAAGTTAACACTCTCCGAAAAGCATAGCTACAGCCAGTTATTCTACTTTAAGAGTGTTGGACTGTCTGTTTTTGTTATGGTTTGTGTGATCCCGCCCTCTGCCAATTTACCCAATAGTATTTTGACACCCCGGGTTGCCAGTTGGCGGACAACAAAGCAGCCATTGACGCAAGCAAACGAACTGGGTCAGAGATCGCAGATTCTACATGAAATTTAAAGTATTACCATCCATCTAAAAAGCTCTATAAGGCATATTTAAACGCATATACATTAGCTGATCAACAGCTCTTCATCTTCCATTGTAAACTTGCACTTGCTCCTGTCTCGTGTCTCCAATCTAGCAACCCACGTGAGCGTTGAGTCTGAGGATTATTTGTGGGGCAAATAACTCCAATATTTTGAATTTGGACTGCAGTACCCTTTTCAACCACTATCTGTCAATTTACATACTGCACCTTTAAATATTGTCAACATAATTATCACTGCCTGACTGTTAGAGAGGGTTTTCAGTCTCTGCAGACTGTAGCACAATGACGTAGTTCATATAATCCACTAGTGAATTTGGTTGACATAGTCAAGGTTTTTGCAAATGCGCCGTAGAGGATTTCGATGATGCACTGGATGTCTTTAATGTAAACATTTGTCACTATACTCCATGACAAGGATGGACTCAACACCAAGAAGTGAGACCGTAAGTGAATTGAGCATAATTTATATTGTCAATTTATTTTGATGACACTTGCTTTTTACATTATCCCTTTTGAAACGGAATCCTTATTTTCCTAACGTCACGCTGGGTTCTAGTGACCCTTAAACTGCGCATGTAATAATGATAATAATAATTATGAATTTTAATAGGTTGTCAAGGGCAACTTTTATAGTGACAAAGTCAAGTGTCAAGCTCAGGCTGTAATCGTGATTATAACAAATTGTTAATATTCACACAAAAAATGTTGAATGAATTTAACCATTATTTAATTGTTTAATCTATTTCTAGATGCATATTACCATCCTTAAAAAGGAGAAATGCCCTGCATCTCTAAGTGCACTCAGTGTTGTGACAAGTATCACTGCCCATTTTGTGAGACCTGGGTCTACAAGCCAAGAGGGTTAGGGAGCGTTGTTAACCACGTCCAGAATCATCTGAAGTTGGCTGTCCATCTTCATGGTGTGTATAGCAGTGCTTCCACATCCATTCAAATGATTTTGTCAAGGCATGTCAATTCACACTTGTTTTACTTTTTTCAGATTTCACTATTATCAGGTGTAACTTAAAATGCAGGGAAAATGCACACTTTCATTGCTGCTACTGCTCTGCCACCATTCTGCGGAAAGCACAATTACAGATTCATCTCTCAAACTGCATCCAGAAGTTAAATGCTGAGGAGGAGTTTGAAGAAAACTGCTCACTTGATGGAAGTCCTAAACATGAGTAGTTTTGTTATTATTGTATTCTCTGTTATTTCAGTTTTGTTCACTAGTTCTTGGATTGTTTCACAAGTTGTTTTCCTGTTGGTTACAGGTTATTCGGAATTGTAGTATTTGATGGATGAAGCTCTATGGAAATAAACATTTATTAAAAAAAGTATCCGCTTGTTCTTTCAGAACTGTGAAGTGCTTTGTAAGATCTTGAAACATCTATATTTACTACACTTTTTTTTTATTTCACCACTAGTGAGACAAAATAATGATTATAAAGCTTAGCTTTTGACATGGTTATATCCATAGATTTCTTCAATAACCTGACCCACAATTTTTTCCCGTCCATATCAGTAATACAATGTCGTGACGAGCATGGTCTTGTGGAGATAAAATTCTAAACATTGCATATTAAACATTTTATATTAACACTGAACACATGAAAGTTCTGACAAACTTTCAGTACTCAAAAACATTGGGTTGAATTTAAAAACAGCTTGACTTAACGTTGCTTATGTAACAGCTTTATATAAACTGTTAAAAATGCAAAATATTAAAATGTGTGCACATGCATATTAAAAGTGTTGCCAAAATCCATGATGTAGTGGGTTATGTTTACAAATAACTATATGTCATCATGCTACAGATTGCAGCAAGAAGAGTTTTTGAGTTAACGGTCAGTTCAATAGTTTGGGATCGGTAAGATTTTTATTTGTATTATTTTAAAGGAATTAATGAATACTTTTATTCAGCTTGGATGCATTAAATTGATCAGTAAATTATCATTATTATCAGTATTATCATTAAATATTTCTATATCGAATGTGTGCTGTTTTGTTGAGCTTTCTGTTCATCAAAGAATCTTGAAAAAGTTTTCACAAAAAATTAAGCAGCAAAATGTTTTTAACCATAATAATAATAATCCTCCTTCAGCACCCACTCAGCATATTAGAATGCTTTCTGAATGTGCATATCATAATGATTTCTGAATCATCATGTGACACTGAAGACTGGAGTAAAATTCAGCTTTGTCATCAAAGGCATAGTACATGACATTTTATGAAAATAGAAAAAAGACATTTTAAATTGTACTAATATCTCACCGTATTACAGTTTTTATTGCAAAATGCAGGCTTGGTGAAAACATTAAAATTGCGTTCAACATTGCTTTCAAAAACATTTAAAAAAAAAATACCAAACCCAAACTTTTGAACATTAGTGTACAATCAATAAAGACAGACAGTATTTGTTGCTAAGAGCTGCATCAGCTCTTTTATTTCATTAGTCATTTAAATAAGCAAATGGTGCTTGAATACACTTTTCAAGTCAACAGGGCCATTGGGTCTTTTAACAGCAACTTTGATTTGCGGCCTGACTTTCTCTTATTCTTGCATATGTAAATGAAGTATACAACTGAGAATCTGCCAGAGTGAAACTACTTTTGTCTGTTGACCAAACAGACTCTTCACACATTACTGTAAAGCAGACAAAACGGAGCGATGCATTTTCTGTTTTATAATCACAGCTGTTTGTCATGTAATTCAAAGCCATTATTGCAAGCTTTACAATTCCCAGTTGCAAATGTTAAATATGAAAATAAAATGATGTGAAACAGTATTTTAAGATGTTCTCTCTCTTTTTGGCTGCAGGAAACTGCTGTGGAAAGAAATCTTTTACCTGTGGGTCAGAGATATCTTGTACAACTTCAAAGAGGTGATGTTCAAAGTGTACAATTTTGAATAAAATATAGTTATGTGTGAAATTGTGCTCTGTTTTTTTTGTGTGCAGTGTGATATGTTTTGCTTTAACAAACGGATAGATTTTGTAACATTCATGGAAACTCTTGTGTGGGAAAGGACTGCACATGGCATGAGACAAGATTGTCGAGTAATGATTAAAGAGAATTTTTTTAAAAAAACTAGATGGGGTGAATTAACATTTTATTTGGTCATGATCATTCAGTTCAATCCCGAAGTTCACTGATAAACGTGAAACATGAAACGCTCGACTCAACAATATAATTGCATAGATTTCTTTTTTTTTCTTTCTTTTTTTTTACACAAAGTTTTCCTACGTACACAAATGGGTTGCTTTGTTGGTTCTATTTTTGTCTACATTAACAAAAAAGGTTTGTTTCGACACATGCCAACAATAATAAAGGTAACAATGAATAGTTTGTCCGGGATTTTGTGGAATCAGCTCCCATCGATGTTTGTTTCCCGTCGGCCCGTTATGCGGTTACGCTTCACATTCCACGCAGCGACAGTGGGAGTCAGAGAGCGTCTGTCTCGGGCAAAATCTGGGATTTTAATCAAAGGTAAGTTGCTCTCATGGAGCATTGAGCATATACATGTTTTACTTGTGGTTTTCGTTTCCAGAATTTGCATGATTATATGATTCCCGCTTCATTCTATTGATGAGGTGAGGACTGAGGAGAACACGCAGCTTTTCTTGCAACGGTGAAAGTTATTAAAAAAAAAGAGCGTCACCACTTTATCTTTGTTAGCTTAAAGAGAGCGTGAAATATTTGACCCGAAAAAATCTTTTTCTTTGGTAACTTTTTGAGAGAAATCAGTTTTTCTCATCATTAGCTTCCTTGCTTTAGCAGACCTGTCCCTTTAAACCATAGAGAAATGTCCCCCCCCCCCCCCCCAAATTTTTTTTTTTGCTAGCTTAACTAAACGTGCAACTTTACCTGCAATTAGCTTTAAAAAAAGAAATGTTTGTTATTTTTAGATTTTCTTGTAGATCGTTTTAGTAACTTTCCACAATTCAAATCAGATCAAATAAACAACTAAATGGTCACTGCAAAATCTTAAGGTGTTCACCAAATACATGATACAAAAAACCATACAAGTAATTTATTTATTGTCATAAATGCTAGATTTGTCAATATTCTATAATATAATGTGTTTCTATCTGGCAATAATAATACTATATGTGAGAAAATGAAAGAAACAGAAGCATCTAAACACAATACAAAACTTTTATTTTGTCACTAAATCTGTCTGTAAATATTTTAAACTGTATGTGATTTATTAAATATATACTTATTTTAAAAGAAAATTCAATCATCTACTCACTCTCATGTCGTTTCAAACTTGCAGGGCTTGCTTTTTAACACAAAATAAGATATTTTGAAGAATGTTGGGTAACCACAGTGTTTCGTGTGGGCTATCCCTTTAACATTGTTTACTTCAAAACACTACTTATTTTTATTTTTTATGGTATGTTATGAAAGCTCTGTCTGAATTCATACACACTTTGACATACAAAATTGCATATTGTGCAAAAAATAATTTGTTTGATGCTTACAAGATTGGCACAAGAAGGCATCCAGATAATATTAAATAACACTAAAACCAGTAGAGGTCACACAGGAACATTTAGTATCTGTTACTGGCATAAACAACTTCTATATCTGTATATATCTCCTCCTCTGTTGAAAGGTAACCTGAACCTGGACAGCTGTTTCGCAACTTTACTCTGTATAGTTGCACAATAGAAGGGTTTTGGGAAAGTCTGTGTAAGAAATCCACCACCAGCCAGCCACACACAATGGAAGTGGAAGATCCCTTATCAGCCAAGTTCAGGACTCTTATTGAAGGACTCATGGTGACGACAACCTCAGAGATAGTCAAAATATTTAGCAAAGTGCTGCTGGAGACCAGAGTGGAGATCACCCGGAGCTGGAGGGAGATCGACTTGTTGAAGCAGCATTTGGAGGAAAGTGAGCAGCAAAAGACAGAGGCCATCTGCAGGGCTCAGAGGGGGGACTTCAAAAGAGAAGATGACGAGATGGAAGTGTCACGTGATAATTCTCTGCTTGACGTACAGAGCTCAAACGCTCTCAGGCCAGGGGATGTGGTGAGTGGGCATGTGTTGTGTTGTGCTTTCAGTGTTTCCACTTGTTTAAAGTGCAGATTAAATCGGCATTGAGTCTATATTGATTCAAGCAGTGTTTCCAAAAAACAAAACAGAAGCATTTAATTTTTTTTGGCTGAAATCTACCAGTTTTGGTTAAATCAATGCTTCTTGTTGGTCATTCTCATCAGTTTGCCATTTTACTGACACCTCACTGACATTTTATTTATTTAATGTTTGTTTGTTTTTGTTTGTAGATTATTCTGGTGAATCATTTATGCTCATTTGATAATACAAATTATTTATTTTTTTCTGTTACAGGGACCTGAAGAAATGGCAGATAATGTACCACTTCAGAAGAGAGGTGTCAGTCTGGGGAATGCTAAAGCCAGTGGACCAAAGACAGCACGGTTAATCAAACCAGGTACTCATTTTTAAGTTTATGAACGGCAATAAACAATTTACAGAAAAATTCCACTACGAAATATAAGTGAATACTATATAAAAAAAGTGCAATTAAAGATCTGTCTGGTGGTCTGTAAGATTAGTTTTTTTTTTTCTCAAGTTTGTTCTTAAAAATATCACATGTCACTAAGATGAGTTAAAATGAGAGTTAAAGTGAAAAGATTTTGTGGTGATCTTTATTAGTATTTTTAGGACTGGGTAAAAATAATTTCATTCAAGATTCTCATTTTTTTGAACCGCTAGTCTATGCTGTTTTCAGATTATGACTGATCAGAGCTTCTCTCATCCAACAAAGAGAGAAGGCCTGTTTCCACCCAGTATTAAGATGTGTTTTTCGGTGACCCGATTACGAATGGTCAGCCAAAACGCATTACCGTTTACACCCGGTGCTAACATGCGTTTCAAATGTGTCTCCTGTGACCACTTGCGTTCTGATTTCGTCAAGTCCCTCCCCTCTTATTTCGTGACATTCTAGCCTACATAACTTTTGGCGCAAAAAAATAGCCTACTATTGAATGAACAAACCCATGTTTTGTGGCTTAAGCGGCTTATGCGAACTAATAATATAATTAATATATAATTTTTTTTTTATGGAGTGGTGTGCGCTACCTCCCGGAAATGAGTGCAGGGTGGGATGTCTGCGTATTGTTGTATTTACCTCAGAAAAGCCATTCAATGGCCATAAGCTCATTAGTCAGCTAGAAAATGAACTCTAGAGAGGAGCATTTTGCTAAATGTATGAAAAAAAATATATATATATATCTTTTTATTTTTATTTTTTTATAACTGTTCTTCAAAACAAGTCATGAAAAAAAGTTATGACGGCCACCATTTAAATGTTTATATTTCAAATAACAAATTATATTAGAAACATAATCATGTAATTATAACACTATTACTATAAACACTTCCTTGTGTGTAATTTAATTGTGTACAAATCCATTAATTTGAACCTTATATATTATAGTACTACCTGTATAGTTTGCAGCATTGGTTGAGTTTTATTTTCCCCTTGAATCACTTTGCCATGTACTGTACTGTACCTGATATGAATCGATATCGAATGTAATCAAAATCGGGATAGAATTGCAAACTATTGAATCGAAATCAAAATCGAGGATAGCTAATGACCCTACTTTTAAAGCATTTTTTCAATTCAGTTTTGATTCACATAATCTGGGGTATAAACCAGTGTTGGTATTAACTAATAAAAATATATATTTTTTGTTAATTAAAATAAAATATAGATCATCTATTTAAAAAAAAAAAAACTTAGGAATGTTGCCTTGCCTCTGCAACTAATTGAAATGAAACAATTTTAAGTTGAAGCACCAAAAGTACTAAAACTTAAATAAAAATAAAGCTAAAAAGAAATATTTAAACAAAACTAATAAAAAATTACTAAAACAAAAATTTAAATGAGAAGGGAAAATATAAAAAAATATAATTCAAAATATTAAATACTATAATTGTATATACATTATACTAAATTAACACCATTATAAAATGCATATTTTGCATCTTGTTATTATAAATAATGTGCTTTCATTGAATTTAAGCAATCCTAATTTTTGCTTTTTTGTTGTTGTTGTAGCTTCATCAAGCCATAAGGTTCAGAAAAGCTTTGCGGCTGCTGAAAAGGGGCGAGAGACGAAATGCAAACAGCTTGTGGTAAAACCGAAACTAGTTTGTCCCAGTAAGGCGTCACAAGTGAAGGGACAGAAAGCATCATCAAGCAAGACAACATCACAGCCCACATCTGAAAAATTCAAAAAAAGAAAAATAATCAAAAAGCAGAATCACGCAAATGAAATCAGTGTTGCTCATGGTCTTCGAGACCGACAGCACCTCAGCATGCAGAGGCAATGTCTGTGTTGTTCATCGGATGAGTGCGACAACCCCTCTAGAGCCCAGCACCAGGTCCCTAGTGTGTATATCTGTCGTAAATGTGAGAGAAGATTCAAAACGGACCTCCTGTTCAAGAGTCACAAGTGCTCGATGCCTCAGAATTGCAACAGGTGTGGGCAGATGTTCACTACCCTTCAGGGGCTGACCGCACACAGACAGGAAGTTCAACCTCAGTTCGGCTGCAGTCAGTGTGAGCAAATGTCTGCCACTCAGTGTGCTTGGACTGTGCACAAGAGGATCCACACCAACCTTATTGTTCCCAATGAAATGAAGGCTAAGAGGTTCGAGATTCGTCTCGAAAGAATCTCAGACTCCCAGCTAGAGGCTGCTTTGTCCTCAAGTAGCTCTCCCTTGCGAAACAACTCTTCAAAACAAAATCTTTCGAGTGAACCGAATCTGGCTTCTGCAGGCACAACACCTGGATCTCCATGCAAACGCGGTGCAGAATCCACGACGGTGAACGTACCTGAGACCAGCACGTCACAACCGTCACCCCAAAGTCTAGCAGAAAACCCAGAGTTAAGACCAGGAAACATGTCGGATTCAGGCGTTGGACAGTCAAGTGTCAGGAAAGTATATGCCGTCATGTCATCTGCCTCTTGCCAAATTCAGATTAGTGAAGATGCAAATGAATCGGAGTCAGCAACTGCACTTGAAACTGAAAAAGTAACAGATGAAGGAAAAAATCCCAGTGCAAGTGATGAGTCCGGACTCTGTACTCCTCCCCGAAAGCGGAAAATGGCAGGTAATATTACAAAAATAGAACACGTTGATTGAATGACATAAACTTGACTGGATTCACTGTTTTATTAGTATTCTCATGCAGATTTATTTGTTAATTAAATTCTCATTGCTGATGTTTTTTTTTTTTTAGATTGTTCTCATGACGCATACAATGGCGTGTTTCCTGTTGAAAATATTCTGAGATGGAGAAACAATAAGGTAGGAATAAAGTGTTTTTATGCATCATCCCATGAGCCCTTAAAGAGCCCCTATCATGGATTTTTGAAAATGACTGTTCATGTAGTGTGGAATATAGCTCTAAGGGAATGAAAACATCCTGCAAAGATTTATATCTGAAAGTGCACCGTATATAAAGTTATTGTCTTTCAAAAGTGAGAGTCGACTCTGAGTCTATGAAATGAATTGTTTTTGAAACGAGTCATTAGCTGTTTCGTAGTGACGTAGATACGATATTGGCCGCGCGCAGTAAGGAAGTGTAAACTTGACGTCTAGAACACATTCAAATACTTCAGCTGATTAGCATCATGTCGAGAAGACGCCGTGTTCTACAATAGTCGCGTTTCCACTGTCGGGCCAGGGCCGAGCCGTGCTGGTGCGTGCCAGGGCCAGTCGCGTTTCCACTGTCACTTCCGGGGCTTGAGCGGGGCTTCCTCGGGGCCAACGGCCAGGATTTCTGGCCCGTCGAATACCTTGGGCCAAAGCGGGCCAGCTCGGGCTAGAGGCGTGCTCAAGGTAAAAGGCGGAGTTTATCGGTGTTATGGACTGTTATGATCTGAAGCAAGATGCACATTTCACTGTTTTATATCGCGCAAAATAATCGCTGCTCGAAATGGAGAATCGCCTGTGCTCCTCTGTCGAAATACCAAAGCTATTCTGAGCATTTGGGCAGAAGAATGACGGCGTGTGAAGAAACGAGGACGTTATAAAATACATCGATGCTGAACTTTCTAAGCTAAGCATTCAGCGAGCAACGCTTCAACTTCAGGAAAAAAATAAAAAAAAAGTCGCGGGCGCAGTATTGTACAAGGCGATTATAACGCACAATGGACAAAGCGGAGCTCAGAGAAGGGACTTTCCATGGTTCGACTTGATGGACAAGCTGGGTCACCGTCCCTCTGTTAGAGGCGACTCGCGAGACAATCGGGACACTATTGCAGCCACGGCCGGTGAGTTAATATACATGCTATCTTCCTATTATAAATAAATTCATAATACCCGCTGAAATGGGTTGGGTTTTTATGACGTTTGATCCAGAAAGGCGTGTTAGGGCGGGGTTTAGGGCAGCGCTGCAGGGCTACTGGCCCGGCAGTGGAAACGCGAGCCCGGTGCTTGAGGCCCGAGGCCAGTGGCTCGGCTCGGCTCGCTGTTAGCTCTGGCCCGGCCCTGGCCCGACAGTGGAAACGCGGCTAATGCAAAGATAGTTCAGCCACTTTGTTTTCATTGCCCAGGGACGAGCATGTGAAGAATCAGTGGTTAGAGTTCATATTTGCAACGATACCACAACAGTATAGCCGAACCTTGTGTTGTGTTCTCATCATTTTAATGACGAATCATTCAAAAACATAAATGAATTCAAATGTGGATTCGCAAGCCGGTTGTTCCTAAAGGAGGGCTCAGTACCGAGTATATATGGATCAGCTTCGTCCTCCGAAGAATCACAACCTGTAAGTATTATTAATAATGTTTGCTGTTATGTTTTCTGTAGCATGCGCAATAAGTATTTTGCTGTGTGTGTTGTGTACGCTCCGCGCAGCTTCTAAGCGGGGTAAAGTTAGTTTTGTTTTCGATATTCCCCAGACATTCGCTGAAAAATGGCAATTAATTACCTTCTAAACGACTTGCCCAAAAATTATTTAAACCCCATTGAAGGATATCAGATGTTAAATATATCCGAAGTTCGTTAGGAGTTGCAGAAACTTGATGGCGTGTCCTTTGCTCTCTTTTATTTTAGTTCAGGATGATTAAGTCTTGGGTAATTCACATGACAGGAAGTGCATAGATTCACATGGAGCTGATTCACACGATGTAAATGGACAGGTGTTAATGGATGGACAGGATGGTCTTAAGTCACTACAAACAATACAATAAAGAAAAATCAAGCTCAGATAATTCAACAATATACATATCATATATATACTCAATCCAAACAATTCAAATAAACAAATTCAAACAATACAATTGGCAAAACAAACTTACTTAACACATCCTAAGGAAAGGACTCAAAGGACATGGTTGGGTGTCCATTCAAACACCCACACCTCACCAATGCAAAAGAAACAAAGGAAGGAAATGAGGCCTACTTATAGACCTTGACCAAGGGGTGTATGGGTAATGTAGTGCACTAAATATAGTATTGTAGTTTGCTTGGAATTCTGGGATATGTAGTACGCATATATGAGGAGGAAAAAAAAGGAAAGAAATTAAAAGGGCCAAATTCACAACACCCATTGCTGCTAATAAGGCAAGGCTAACAATGTTTCACAAGCTTAATTTTACGTATTTTCTCTCTATATAATAAGCAATGCCCCTCAAAAGCCGCCGCAATGTGAGTTTCGCGGGGAAAGCTCGCTCTTGACGGAGACGCGAGTAAGTGACCGTGTGGACGTGTTCGCTATCAATTGTTTAGAAATATGTCTAATGTTTGTCGTTGTTATTACTTGGATTGTACTTGGTGTAGCTACGACTGCAGTGCTTTATCAATAGCTATCTGCGTTGGGCTAACGCAAATAATAACTTGATTGTGTGTTTACCACCTAACTGTGGCCTATGGTCGCTAACATAAACATAAATCAACTTATTCCCTCTCTGAGTTATTATTTTTTACAACAAAGCGTGAGACCACCATTATTATTGTAACACAATATAATCCGACAATCTCTACCTACGGTTTACCAATCACAACTGACTGGGTCATTTGACCAATCACCGCAGATTTGCGTCACGCAAAGGAGGTGTTTGGGAAAATGAATCGTCGAACGAATCATTTGGGAGTCGTTGAGCAAATCAGGTAAAAATAAATGCATATTATAAGACAACAAAAGTGTTTTTTGTCCTTGCATGCACGTGAAACTGTTTTTGGGAACTCCCAAAACAAAAATAGGAACATTTCAAATGCTATGATAGGGGCTCTTTAAATCATTTTGTAAAGAGACAATGTCATTATGCTTTAACCTGACATCCATTTAATTTTTAAAGGGAAGAAATGAAGTTCGGGTCAAGTGGATGCCTTGCACACTGTGGTAAGTCTTCCTCATCTGATATCCTAAAAAGGCCTTAAAGAAACTCGTTTACTTTTCCATTATAATGACCCCTTTAATTTAGACACGTTGGTGTGGTGGCAGCTCCCAAAGATAAACTCAGTTAATTCTTTTAAAATAAATTTGGATTGCAGACAGGTTTAAAAAAAAAAATTTTAATCACTGAAATTTAATTTTCTATTTACATTTTATTTACTTTTCTCAGTGGGGCAAAGTTTAAGAACACGTGGGAACCAGCTGAAAGCTTTCCAGGCTATTTCGATGACAAGAATGAAGAGCCAAAGAAAGACTAACAAGGATCAGAAATGGTGTATATTGTTCAGTATGCTTTTATGAAGTTCTCTGTTTACACTAAGCATGTGTTCTTTACAATGCAGTTAATTTAATGAATGTTTTCTCTCCATGCCATGTTTTTCATGCAATATACGATGGTTGTAACCAGTTCCACACAGTTACCCTATAGATGAGTAGTGAAGTTAAATGGGTAACGTTACATTTAATACATGGTCTTAAGTGCCTGAGATCAAAACTGCTTTATGGCTTGGCATTGTATAATAATTTAGTTTGACTTCAGACGTGTTTGAGTGTTGAATGTTTATATTTACCTCTCTGCAATCCGATTGGTTCCTTTTGTTAGGTGTTGTGCTGTGTTTTAGATGTTTATGGTGAGCCTTATATTGATGGATTATTTTATACCCAGTTGGATTTTAAAATGATATTAATTGACTAAAATAGTTGTGAATTCGTGTCTTTAACACTAAATATAAGTTTATTAGGCCTATCCAGTTAATGAGGAATTACTCTACCTGCTTTGGACTTCTTGATATACTAAAGAATTATAATGTGGCCGTTCGTTTGGTTTTTGCAACAGTTGTTGCATGCTGGCAAAATAAAGTGGTAGATGTATTGAAACGCCCATTAAATTGAATAAACCATTTTTAAACCTGCAAGGCTCTGTAACTTCACCCATCCATGACATGCCACTATTTTCTGTCAGATTTCTCTATATGTTTCTGTGCTCTGGACGAAAAAAATCTTGTCATAGAAAACGAGATATGTTTATAGTAACCATAGTAAAAATGGATAATGGGGAAAGCTGCAAAGTAGAATCAGCATTGTAAATAAATACGTGAACTGTCCTGCTAACCACAATTAAATGCTACCTCTGAGTCTTCAAAAAAGAAATGCTAAAATTGATCGATAATGTTTAGAATTGTTTTTTGTTGGTCTATACTTCAGAACAAATAAGTAGGTAGGTTGTGGCTTTCACACCTATGAAACTCTTAAATGATTGTGTGAGTAAACCTATTTCCTTTGGCCAAACAACTTCGTGCTGCAAAAGAGTGCAGTGAACTTACTGAATGTGTGAAGGAAAACAGAAGTGTGTCATTTCACCTGAATCGCAAGTAACAGAGAATCTAACGCTGACTTAAGAAGTAAATGACTGCTTTCTGCTTAACAAAAAATATTTCTTCACTTGCCGCCTTTAAAAGCTAAACATGTTTTAGTAGGAAATCACCAAGTATTTTCCTTAAATTATTTAAGAGACTATACAAATAACAACACTGATGGAAACATAAAAAAACCCCTTGTACACTTGGAGTGGGCAGAGAACGGTTTTACTTCCTTTGACTGGAAAGTCTTTCAGAAATCAAGCGAACCCTGGACTGACAACAATGGTGTATTCATGCTTAATAACAGGTAAGATTTAAAATCTTTTTTTTTTTTTTACTTTTTTTTTACTTTTTTTTTTTCAATTTCAGTGTATCTGTTACAGGGAAAAAGGTTTTTTTTATTATTCTTTTTTTTTTTTGGTTACACAAAATGTATGTGTGCATTAAGCATATAGTTTTTTTAAACTTTAAAAAAAAAATCAACATTTACTCTCTGAGAATGTTGAGAACTAGCAATTCAAGTTAATGCAACAAAAAACATTAATGTAGTCCCCCCAACACAAATGGATTAAGTAATCATCAATTTTACATTGAGTGGATTAAACACATTTATAGCAATTGTGTTGCTTCATGATTATCTTTTCTTTTTGTCAGTTCTCATAATTCTCCCCCTAAAACATTTGGAAGCAGTACAATTGAAAGAAGTTAACCTTGGAGACACAGTGGTATTAAAGTGTAACATCTCTGTCTACAATGACATCCACTGGCTGAAGATGAGTGAGGGGCGGCCAATGGCTCTGATGGTCACAAGTCTAAAACATAATGGAGAACTGTCTGTTGTCTGGAACTATAATGAAAGTCGTTTTGAGAGTTTTATGGAAGAGCAAATGACGGGACTAAGAATTTCCCAAATCTCCACTAGCGACCTTTCCACATACCACTGTGCAACATTATATCAAAAACACCTGGATTTTGACAAAGGAGTGCAACTATACAGTAAGCCAGGGCATTGGATTTCTTGAGATATATGTGAACATTATAATTATTAGTGTGTTTTTTCCTGCTCACCTTTTATATGTTGTTTTTAGCAAACCAACAAAGCAAAGAAAAACCCTTTGATCGTGTAAAAGGTAAGAGTAAATGTGCTGCTTTTCTATATATTTGGAAACACTCACTTGTAGTCGTTTTACTGATATATGTTTTTGTATGATTTAAATATAGCATAAAATTGATTTTGTGAGTAAATTATTTCCCAACCCTCAAGATAAGCTCTTGTTTATTACTTATTCACTTTATTTCCTAAAAAAACAGATTTGTCAGGAGGTCTTAATGGACTCTCTCTGCATTATCAAGTATTTGCGGCAGTGTTGTGTTCTGGCCTACTGGGAATGTTACTGGCGGTTTCTGTGGTGCATATGAAGACCAGAACAAACAAAAAGCTACAACATTGAAAAATAATTCCAAAGCCATTTGCTCTCTCAGGTTTTTTTTAAAAGAATTATTATTATTTGTTTACTTGGTAAAGATCATTTCATGGGGAGTAAAAATCAATTTACGTAGTAGGTTTTGTTTCTTTCAAAAATTACATGTTGTAATCTTGTAGAATTATCTTTGTCTGCTTTCACTTGCGATATTAATGTCCAGGTTGGCCTCAATTCTTAATAAATCAACAACAAAAAAAAGGATGTAAGATATTTGGTCTTTATATGTCTTCCTTATAACAGTATCATGTCGTGTTTTAAGTAATTTAATTGAATGATATTTAGATCAGTGCTTATCAACCTGTTTCTTTTTCAGCCGATACTAGGCTGTCAATTAATTCTTCACAAAAGTGGTTTATTCAGTGTAAAAAAGCCTCTCCATAAATCCATAAAAAGGCCTCAAGTGGCTTTGAGTTACAGTATTGCAATTTGCAATATAATAGATATACTCACTAAAAAATTACTTATTGCATTATTTAGTTACTTTTTATGGAAAGTAATGCGTCATGTTACTTTTTTGTTATTTTTTCTCACCTGGGCTGAAAAAAAAGTGATATTTCTGGCAAATGTAAAGGCCCTTGAGTGAAATGAAAAAGCTTTGGGGCCGAAGAAAATGCAAATGCACGCCTGAACAGTAGAGGGCGCAGCTCACACAAACAAAACACAAATGTTTTTAGTTTTTTTTTACAAAACAAAATGTGATGTTTATCTAAAGTCATTGTACTCATTGGTCTGGTTGAATTGGATCATCGAAGGTCAGCAGCTATTATTATAGATTAATAAAGTGAGATTAAATAGTATATTTGTGTTATTTAATATATTTAATTATTGCAGGTTTGTGTAATATTCTTAATTTACACTTCTGCACTTACTCACGATGTCTCTCAACATGGGGACGGCAGAGCTGTCAGTCAATAAATGGGAAAACAATGTAACTTGTGTTACACCATCAGAAAAAGAGGTGTACCTTTTTAAAGGTCCCAGTGACAACTTTTGTACTTTTTTTTCTGAGTGTACTTATTCACACCCTACACTGCATAAATTATTATTATTATTAATGTTGAAAACAGTTGTGGCACTTTTAATATTTTATGGAAACCAAGGATGTTTTTTTTTGGTGAATAGAAAGCTAAAAAAAAAAGAATTTATTTAAAAATCTTCACTGTCTTTTTTGATCAATTTCATGCATGCCAAAGCAAAGCATAACCATTAAAACAATATATTACTGACCCCTTTGTGTATTGTTTACGATTCATGCTTTTTTTTTATCTTTAATCTCTGTACATGTGTAGTGTTATCAGTTGTGTGGGATATATATATATATATATATATATATATATATATATATATATATATGTGATTGTGTACTGTAAGTTGTTGATTGTTGCATAAATAAAAACGCACAAAAAAAATCTCACTGACCCCAAAACGTATTATTATGATAAAATACCAACAAATCTAAGCAGCTTACTGTCTTTATTTTGTCTGTATAACATTTGAAGAGTTGCGTCTTTTTCAGTCCTGATGCTATTTTGTGGTAAAACAATCTTTTCTGAAACAACCACAGTTTCGGCATGCTTTTAGTCTGAACCATAATAAGTGTTATGGTTTTCTTTAGTCTAGTCAGTTCCCACATCAGAAATGAGTTTTGTCAGAGATTGACAAAAGAATACACATTCTTAATGGAGAGCTGTTCGCTTTGTGAGGGACTGAGACAATTTAATGACTGAGAATGCAAAAACAAATATTCACAGTTGCTACAAAGTGACTTTTATTAAGTATTCAGTATAGACATTTATTACACATGCTGATAATTTGTCAGTAGCAAAGGGTTAGACAATTAGAATGGGTTAAGTGCATAAGGAATACATTTTACTTATCAGCAATGATTATGTAATATTGTAAATAGAAAATGACATTTAATGTAGAAAAGAAGAGGAGATATCTCGAAAATATCTGTGAAAATAAACAAACAGCTTCTCAGCAAAGGTAATGATTAATGTGCATTAAAATATATGTCTAACAAAGCATGTAAAACACACCTCAGCGATTCAACCACGTCTTTCACTCATATTTCCAGACACAGTTGGGCTGACCTGAGCTGGGATCTGTAGACGATAAAGTCAGAATTATATTAGAATGTACCACCCATGAGATTTCAGATAGATACAAAATATTTGTTCTACATACTGTACCTGGGTGATTGAGACGGGTGGTCTTGTGGTCCTTCTGAGGAAGGAGCGCTGAGAAACATGAAGAATGAATTAACAGTTAGAACGGTGGATGACGGGAATTCAGCCTTTTGAATGCTGCATAAACACTGCTAAACAATGAAGTTACAGCTACACTTTATACCAAGAACTTATAGAACAGATATTCTTTGACTTGTAAAAAAATCTAAATAATGGTTATCATTCTCCCAGTTGATCAATCACAGTACATTAGGACAGTTTTTTTCTGAAATGTTGATCAAATTTGCAAATGATCCATTATCTAAATAAATATGCACTCATTTGCATAAAATCACAGCACAGAAATCTGAATATTGGAAAAAGCCAGGTTCAAAATTCATGTTTCATTTTGCTATATTAAAGTTAAAGATTTGGACATCGCTTTTTATCACTACATAAATCAGAAACTACTGTCAACAAATAAAAAAAATGACTAAAACATGTTTTTAGGAGTAAATTGTTGAATATATATGAGGTAAATTACATGTTAACTATAAATACCTTCAGAATATATTAGGAATAAAACTGTAAGATTATAGCTTATCATGAAAGAAAACTCATTTTGAGAAAACAGCCTTTAAAGATATGTACTGTAATTGAAATCAGCAGATACAAACAGATAAAGTGTAATAAATCAAACAATTAAATATGCATTTTGGGTGTTTTCTTTCCACAAGTCTATAAATAATTAAAATGACAAAATTGACCGCCAGAGCCTGAAAAAACAAGGGTTTTGAAAAAGAAGATCCTGTATGTTTTATTAATAATAACAAGAAATGCAATCATTCCTACTCAGGATTGAAATCTGTGGAAATGCTTGATGATGGACGGATGTTTGATGCTATGACTGAGAAATGGCATGATAAACTTACCTTAAATCTAGTCAGTGAACCTGGTGGTATTAGGCCTACAGCTTGATTGTTTCCAATAGGGCCTTGTCCAGCCTACAGTTCCAGAAACATCATTTGTAGTCCATGCTTTGAATTTTTAGCATTAGCATAGTACTAGCAACTAGAATTTTGTTTACCGCAACTTGCTGCTGAGGAGGGAATAACCCTGGTTGATTCTGTGGCCCGCCAATGTAATACGGCAACCCCTGTTTATCAGAACATGGTCGAAACACAACACAACATCTCAGATTAGATTGGAAATAAATGTATATATAAACATTGTGAATGAACATGAATGAATACCCCGTTAGAGGGAGCGAAAGGATACGCCAACTGAGGTCCCATGTTGGGTGGAGCGTAGGGAACCGCGGCCACGGGTGGCTGCTGAAGCACATATGGAGAAAGAGCGGCTCCAGGCAGAAACTGTCAGACACCAAAGAGTTTAATCACTTTGGACATTATCCAAGTGGGATATACAATGCACTTAAGTGGTAAATCATCAGTTCCTACTTGTGTAAACGGAGGCTGTCCTATAACAGCAGCACCACCAGAAAATATGGGTGGATTCAGACCACCCACCAGTTGAGGGTTAACTCCATTTCCAGTAACCAGACCACCGTTCAGACCGTTGATCAGACGCAGCTTCTAAAAACAAGTGCAGCTTAAAGCGTCGATATTAACTTAACACAAGATAATCCTGATGACATGAATGATCTTACCTTGCCTGAGGTGATCTAAAAAAGAAGAAAGTATCAGAGTGATTAAAGCATGTATGGATGAATTGATCAGTCATGAATGACCAAAAGAAGAGTAAATCGATGAATCAATGTACTCACATAAGCCATTATGGCCAGTACCATAAAGATGACAACAAAGTTCTTCATCTTACAATCTGAAAAAAATCATCAAACAGCAATTTTTAAAATTGCACAGTCTAAATTTGATATTCAAATCATCGTTTAAGAGCAAAAATGTTGCTGGCACCCACCTGTTTGTCACTCCAGCAGTGATTTGCTTTGTCATGTACAGTACAGTAGATCTCCAGTCTTTTATTGAGCTGGATGGTCTAGTTCAACCAATTGGAGTTCGACACTAATCCAGATGTGTTTATCAGTAGGGTATTGGGAAGCATTAGTCGTGGTTTTGTTATTCATATGTTTTTAAGTTCACCACCAGGATTCTGGAAGAATTTGTGGTCATTTGAGTTTTTAAGGATTTGGGGTTCTCAGAGTGACTAAACGTACACAGATGTGCATAAGTACATACGTCACATGACATCACATTCACTGAAACCTGCACAGACAGATGAAAACAAAAATGTGGTCTCAGCCCTAGTTTTTCTCTTGACCTATATGAAAACACTGTTTGTGTTAAAATTTCATTGCTCCTGGTGTCAATGTCTTAGATCATTCACATTGTCATGTAGTCAACAAATGCCAGCCCTATAGACCATGATACCACAAAAGCAGCTTTAACCGAAAACCTGTAATGTGACCTGATGGTTTAAAACAATGTCTACTTGCATATATATAAATATTGGAAGAAAAGAAAGAATTGGTTTTAGCTGGGGATTTTCGCTTATGTATAAGTGCTATAAATCCATTGGTAGCTGTAATCCATAAGTTAATTACATTAGTTATACAAAACATATCAAACATATAATTTATGAAATGATCATATCTCATTTTTTGATTACTTTGCAGAATCTAAAATTGTTTGATTTCCATTTTTTTTTTATCATGACATAACACCTATACTGGGTTTCATTTCAGTTTTGATAACATTACTATTATTTTAAAATGTGGTAAACAGTAGTAATAAAAAATAAACGAGTATAGGCAAATCCTATACATTTATTGTGAATTTTTATATCCTACATGAGCAAGAACATTTGTTGGGACTTAAGTCACAAAAGATCATAACTGAAAAATATCAGATTGTTCAGTCATTTTATCTTCTCAAATTGTAGAGAAACAAACATTATTATTAACACGGTACACAGTATACAGCATTTACTGAAAGTCTGGTAAAATAAATTGACATTTTGTTAAAAAAAAGTTCAATAATTCATCTTCTGTAGACATAACACTTATTAAATGACTGTCACTTATTATGACAAAATCATTTCTGTGAATTCAGAACACAAAGGTTAACTAATAACAAAGACATTCAACTATAATTGTTAGATTTTGCTGTATTTGGCCGAGCAGTGGTTTGGGTGGCTCTCCAAAGTATTCGATTTCTCCAATACATAAAATAAGTAAGCTTGACCAGAGTTCTTGTGGGGAGAATAATTTATTGAATGTAGTAGTGTAGCACAGTTCTTCAGCAGCGATGTTT
The DNA here is from genome assembly GCA_036326025.1 of Chrosomus eos. Classification (NCBI taxonomy): domain Eukaryota; kingdom Metazoa; phylum Chordata; class Actinopteri; order Cypriniformes; family Leuciscidae; genus Chrosomus; species Chrosomus eos. The sequence goes on along the minus strand of CM070819.1, from coordinate 12,315,746 downwards.
GCATGTCACCCTTCAACAATCTTAGCTGTGAGACAGAACTTTATACATGAAGACAAATGGGCTACAAACAATAGAAACCTGTTAGGACCTCCCACAGGAGATCAATCTACTCTGAGCAATGCTGATTCTTTGTCATTAACACCAATCAGTTTCTGTGGGCCATACATCTGTATGGGCCATTCAGTTTCTATAGGCCATACATCTGTATGGGCCATTTTGTTCACACCTTTACAGACACAGATAGAGCTGATTACATCTGAGGCACAGTAACAATGTAAATGCATCTGACTAAAGTTAACTGAAAATACACATTTCAATTAGTCTGGGTTTCCCCGTGCTGCCTTCCCGCAGCACGATTTTATTTCACGCTGAAAGGCAGTATGGATACCATGACCCAGATTTTCACCTCATTTAGGGAACCAATCACAGAACGGGATCACAGAACGGGGAGGGAGCAGCAAGACGATGAAGACATATGTTGGCAGGCGCATTTGATAGACATTCTTAGCACCCAATAAACGGCGCCGGGCATTCGTAAACCACGCCTCAAATACGAGAAAATGTACATGTGGTTCCCAGACCCAAGTCTCAATGAGAATTGGGTCTGGCGTTAGCCAGGCTACATTTCAATAATAACTTACTTATAAAAAACACTATAAAAAAACTAAAGCTTTAAAATATTAGAAAAAGTGCAATGTGTCAAAGCGCAACAAGAAAAAGTGCAGAATAATGCAGTGAGGGCACATAGACATCTGGAAGAAATGAATGAATGAAATCACAGTACATTCTGTCTAACTGGAAGCTACTGCAAACACCTAAAAACATGTGCCCTTTCCTCTTTGCATGGTTTCTATTAACATTTAGCTGTAAAAACGTTTTACCCAAAGAAATGTGTAGGGAACAGTTCTTTTGGGAAAAAAAAGTACATTAGAATTTATCAGTTTCCTGAGATGAGATCCTAGTCATTCCAGTGGTCCAGCAAATGTCTTGAAGGCAGTTCATGTTTTCCCTGAATTAGACATCCCTGAGCTTAAAAACAAACAAACAATTCCTTTGTCTTTGTGTTTCACATATTGTTCAATGGCACAGTTGTGCAATTACCCCAAGAGTACCCTAAAATAATACCATTATTCTGTACTTTAAGTACAGAATAGCTTAAAAGTTTATAACAGTCCTTAAAGTACCCCACATTGTTTCTCCTAGTCTTGTTCCAGGGTTAATATAGATTCCTCCTCTTCAGTCTTGTCCTGCTTCACAGGCATGGTCTCCATCACAGGCATGGTCTCCATCACAGGTGTGTGTGTATGAACGTCAGACTCCTCTGGAATATTTGGGCTAGTTTCTTGTTGTGACAATTCAATGTATGCAGGCTCTCTGAGTGGCTCTGTAACCTCAGTAGATTCACTTGCATATTCTCGTGACTTTCTATAACACCTAAAGAACAGACAAATGCAACTGAGAACAAAAGCAGCCAGTACAGACGGAGCTACGAAGTAATATCTCTGGGTCACACTCACACCTGTGGACGACAGAAAAGAGAATGCAAAAGTTTACAAAATTTACAATTTTTCATTGTAAAAATCAGATTTTTTTTTTTTACAATAAAACTTGATTTACAAGTTAAACTTGTTGATTAAATCAAAAAGTTTGATTTAAAACTTACCCTCCACAGTGACAGTGTTGATACTAATGACTTCACCCATTTTGTCTTTCACAGTAAACGTCCCTCTATCAGAAGATGTCAACATGCCCAGCACAAGGGAGTAGTTCACGACAGATACTCTGTTAGTGTATTCAGGTGAACACGAAGCATCGTTTCCCCTCACATTGCAAACCAGGGTCTCAGTTGAACCACTAAAAGTCACCGTCACAGGGTCTGAGCCGAACAGGTCAAGGGTGAGATTGTCGCCAAACTTCTTTGCACAGAACTTTTGATGAGCTGAAGAAAAAATAGCACATTTTAGTAAAATAACCCTTTCTTTCAGAAACACTGAAAAAAAAAAACATTCACCAACCTTCAACATTAAGAGTGACAGCAGCAGGATCCCCATGTTCCTCTTCTGTATCGTGATAGCACCGATATAATCCCTTATCTGCCGTGGTGACCCAGAATATGGTAAGCGATAGATCTCCGTCCTTATAATGATGTAGTGAAACTGTTCCCCTGCCTGTGAAACTTGAACCATACTTTGTAATCCCTTTTTGAACTTGTACCACAGTTTGGTCATCTTTTTTCCATAAGATGTTCACAGCATCATCAGCGATCAGTTTCTCTGTACGTGCATAGCAGGGCAGTGTGGCGTTGCTTCTGATTGTGGCATTCACAGTAGTGGGGACTAAACAATGAAAAGACACAAAACAAAGCATATCACATCAAACAGTGGCAAGCAAACTAGGATGGTAAACTTTCCAATTAAATAAATTATCTTATACCATGCTTAAAGGTGCAGTGTGTAACATTTTTGACTATTTATTAACAGAAATGCAATATGACATCCATAACTATGTGTTCAGTTGTGTATAAAGAACTTACTTAAAGGCACACCGCGGAACTTTTGGCCACTAGTGGCGCTCGACCTGTAACTTTCACGTCTAGCGTCCCTAGAGGCCACTAGCTCCGCAGCACTGTCGCAAATGTCAACAAACAGTCAACCGGTCTGCTTCCCGTGTCTTTAGATTGTGTGTGCTTGCAGTGTTTGAGGTGGGCAGCCTTGACTCGCTCGATTCCCTTATAGTAGTCTGCTGAGAGAGAGCGAGTGGTGGTGAGCCCGGCTTAACATGTCTGTGAGTGAATGTGGCCGGGGGACGCGGGACGCTGACTGAATGTCGGCCGGAGCTGACTAACTTATGTGTGTTGGTTTCGTTTCACAGAAACCGTGGGACATGTTGTGTGCAGTGTTTGTGGGCACGTTCACTACATTTAATGTACATTTGACATGAGTCGATTTTATTTGTGCAAGCCCTGCACTGTGGCGGGCTGTGTTTGTGTGTAGAAATGAACAATGGGCTGTGGGCATATTATTACACTCATAACACCATCGGCTGTGGCCGGAGTACCAGAAAATACTACACTACTTATATGATTTATCTGGGTCACCTTGGAAACGGCATTTGTGTGCAGACAAGCGTCAGCATCGGTCGGGCACCCCTCCTCCTCCTCTAGCTCACGCCAGCGAGCGAACACTGGACCAATGTTGATCCTCGTCCTGGCCTTTCATTTGATTTGTCACTATACCTTTTTTTTTAAGTGTCCTCTGACAAAACCTTTGCTTTCTTCCTTGTAGCTGTTGGTTCAGCCATGACAAAAACATACAGACGGCAATCAAACGCGAGTTGAGCTCTCACGTCAGAATCTGAGGAAGTTGTGGGTGGTGGGGGAAGTGACGTATGCCGTAAAGCGGTCAAATTTTGTAGTTCTTTTTGTGCTCGGGTTCCTACCCGAAACCCGAAGTTACATAGTGCTAGGAAAAGCGATACAGACACCTTCAGGCTACGGCAGACGTGTCATTCAACCTATTGTAAGTCGATGTACCATCTCAATGGGTTTTGGTAATATATTATAAAGGTTGAAAAGTTCCACAGTGTGCCTTTAATAAACCGTAATGTTTTTATTACCTTAGAATTAGGCATTTATATCTACATAAGCGCGGGAATCCCCTTCTATGAAGGCCGCCATATTATGACGTCATATTTCTACCGTAGCCGACAGCGAACAAACAGCGTTACAGAGCGCGTTTCGTCACTACCTTGAAAGAGAAGCCGCAGAAAGCTAGAAGAAGCTAGTCATAAACACCGTGAGTGTTTTCCCTTGTCAGTGGTGTAAATATGTAGTTGTATTGTTTCATGTAACTTAATTCTTCACCCTCGCTGTGTTATGACTTTGCTATGTGGGGATAAATGTGCTGGTTACGTTCGTGAGACAATCAGCTGATTACTATTATTTACAACAACTGTGACGAGATCTGTGGTGTCGACAGCTCAGACCAATATTATTATATTATGTATTAAGACCCTTGATCCTCACCTGACTATGGCTTTGTAAACTTTATCCATGATGTGGTTTATAATGGACTGTGGTACTCCATGTTAGCTGTGGCTTGTTTTACTCTGGCTCACTACGACGATGTTTGTCCGTTTTAGCCACCGTAGCTTCTTCGAAAGGGAGGGGTGAGCAGTGGGCTGAGCCCTTAGTGTAAACTCGCAAACGAACCGCTAGATGTCGCCAAAAAGCTACACACTGCACCTTTAACTAATGAAGACAAAACTTACCAAAAACTTCCAGGTGAAATCTACAAAGATGCTTCGAATCACACGAGACCATGTACCAGCCTTCATCATTGTACCGAACAGGATACAGTTTTAGAGACAGGTTTCCAGCCTGGAACTTTTCAGAGAGGCTTACTCTGTTCTTAAAGCTGTCTCCTTGGAAGACATCCAACTTTTCATTTTTGGTTTTAAATTCCCATAAAAGATTGCCATTACATGTCTCGTTACAAGGGATAATAGCAGTATCCCCAACTTTCACCGCATCAGGGACTTTTCCACCGAGACCGACATCTATAGCTAGCAGGAAAGACAGAATTAAAAATGAATTTTAGATTGATGTTTCATTATAAAAAACGAACAAACAGAAAAGCTAGTTTAAATAGCAACTAATTAAAAAACTATAATGTGTAGGGAAGTGACGGCCTTTTGCAATGACAAAGTGTTTAGCGATAGTAGCCATTGATGATGCAATGTAACAAAGTTGAACAGAGCTCAATAAGCAGCTAAATGTGTGGACAGGCCACACTGCTTATTTAAAAAGTTATCAACAAGAGAAATCACAATATATTATTTCACAAAAGAATAGAAATTAGCATCTTACCAAAGAGTAATAGAAGACAATAACTGTGGATCCCTGATGGGTTCCTGGCTGGCACATGACAAAATGGCTTCATAGTTTGACGCTTAAACTGGAGCATTTATGAGGGAAAACAAGAATAAGACTTCATTTAGACAAAATAATGCATTTATTTACCACAAAAAAGGCGATAGACTGAGGAAGCACTTTCAGTCATTCATTTGTGTCTTACACAGTTTCAACATCATGCTTATGATTTTATGAGTATTAAAACAGAGAGATTAAAGATTACTGAAAGCAAATATTAATATTTAACTACCTTAATAACTAATACATACATTAATAAATAGTTATAAATTATAACATAAAATATAATATAAATTGTAAATATAAAAGTTAGTAAAAATTCTTTGGAATTGCTTTGATAAACTTTTTTGCTTTAATTAACTTTAATTGATTTTTTTTATTTGTAGGGCACCAGTTAAATATAAGTAGGGCTATTCAAAAGGCATATTAGTGGTTAAAACAATTGGTAATGCAGAATATGTTTAGATGAAAAATACAATCTTGAAAATGTTCAAACAATAGCACCTCCATATATAGACTTTACACACCTGTCCGGTTTCAAGATGTTGCTCCGAATTTTATAGGATTGATTTTATTGAATGTAAGAAGTAATCACAGGCCTATTAATCGGTCACAAGTGGGCATTTAATTGCATGAAATGCTGAAAGTGAAAAGAACATCGTTAAAACAAACCACAGACTCTTTAATGTAGCGATTTTAAGTTACTTTCTTAACACTTTTTTCTAAATAAAACGTTGTGTTGAACACATACCCCCTACTCAAATATGTAACTCACACGCATAGTTTGGCCTACAATCATCACCCTCACCCTCAACCTCAAACTCACCTTCAACTACAACAACAGTTGAATAAAGTCGGCAATAAATTCACAGATTCGAACTTCCCGGGTCAATAACTCGTGAGATAAACGTTACTAGGCCTGCACAAATAGCACCTCTTTTTAATCGTAGTAACCTAGACAAGCAACTACAACCTAATTTTCCTCGAAACGAGCTTTCCTTCGCAGTGGGCAAAACATCGATCTCTTTGCGGAGGCGGCCCGGCTGAGAGACAGATCCGAACTAAGGGACCGTCTGCAAAGTGCAAAACCTACGAAAACATTCAATAACTTCACTGTCATACATATTGTAACCAACTTCAATTTACACACCACCCCAGCTAACAAAAAAAGGTCCCCAGAAACGTCCCCTAAATGGCCTGTGCGAACGTCCCCCCCGAACGTCCCCGTGTAGGGTCCGCTTAATGTCCCCCGGACTTTCGGGAAGACGTCCTCCGGACGTTCAAGAGGACGTTCCCAGGACCACTATTGCATGAAAATGTGCACTGTGATTTACATTATGAAGCATACATTAAGTTGACAGTGTTTAAAAGTCATGGTAATGGTGGGGGAAATTATTTAATGTAAACAATTACATAGTATCAGATTTTACTGATCATTTTAAAATCAGTACAATTGTTATAGTACACACATAAACTGGTTTAGGTGTCTCTTTGTAATATAATCTGCAAAGAATAATTATGAAGGCCGTTTTAACAGAATATTGAGTAGTAACTCGATAATCTGTAAAAAAAAAAAAAAAAAAATCATTATAAAGGCCATTTTAACAGAATATTTAGTAGTAACCCAGTATTAAGAAAATACATTTTTTCCATAGTATCTTTATTATTTTTAGTAAAACCAGCAACCACAGTTAGCCGGGGCTTTTTCTTCTAGTTTTTACCATGGTTTGTTTGCAGTAAAATCATAGTCAATCTTTATAAAGAAAAAAAAAAAAAAAAACGTGGTTTCTGCATAAAATCCATTATCAAGTTAGGGATTTTAAGAAACACAAACCAGCAAACGTCACAAAGCGGACCAAATGCGGATGTAAGTGGACGTCCTCGGAACGTCTCACACCGAACGTCACAAAGCGGACCAAATGCGGATGTAAGTGGACGTCCTCGGAACGTCCCACACCGAACGTCACAAAGCGGACCAAATGCGGACGTAAGTGGACGTCCTCGGAACGTCCCACACCGAACGTTACAAAGCGGACCAAATGCGGACGTAAGTGGACGTTCGGAACGTCCGGGGGACGTCCCTTGTTAGCTGGGACTGCTGTCCTGATGGTTACTACAACGCTTAAATTTTAATTGTATATACAATTGTAAATGTATAATTTTTTAGATTTTTATTATAAAAAATATTAAATAACTTCACTGTAATACACTGCATTGTTACCAAATTCAGTTTACATATCACTGCTGTCCTGTTGGTTATACTACAACACTCATTTTGGAAAAAATATATTTTTTAATTGTATATACATACAATTTTAAATTTATAATTTTGATGACTGTTATTATGAAAAATATTCAATAACCGTGCTGCATTGTTGCCAAACTCAGTTCACACATAACTGCTATCCTGTTGGTTAGGCCTATATTACAACACTTATTTTGGACAATTATTTTGGACAACAATACAGTCAATTACAGTGAAGTTAATGAATATTTTCAATAAATAAAATTATAAACAATTATGCAAAAAGACGTGTTGTAGAAATTTTAATAGTCATTTATTCCTAATCTATTCAATGTGTAAAAGTATATGTGTGTACGTGCTTGTGCGTGACGTTTCAGGAATATATGGGACAGGACATCTTGACCTTAGGAATGGTCAGGTTTGGCTAGTTTATTCCAGTACCAGTTTGTGTCCTTAAGAAAAACTGAACAGAAGTGGGGGCCTTATCTGGGTGGAAAAGTACAGCGGGTGAGAAGGAACCTTGAAAAGAGTATAAAAGCTGTCTCATGTCTTCCTGGTGCGTGCCACTCACTTCACAGAATGTAATGGCTGTGATGGCGACTGGGCCTTCTTGCAAGAATAAATATTTCTCTTTTTATTAATTTGACTCTGAGTGTCTCTTACGCAGTGATGATGTTTAACAGAAGTTTTTGCCACAACAGACGTTTATAACAAAATAAGTGCTGTAGTATAACCACCAGGACAGCAGTGGTGTGTAAATTGAATTTGGTGACACACTATAGTGTGTGACTGAAGTTATTGACTGTTTTCGTCGCTTTTCGGGTTTTGCACTTTGCACACGGTTCCTTAAGGACCTGTCTCTCAGCCGAGCCGCCTGCGCATAGAGATCGATGTATTTTGCCCACTGCCGCTGCGAGAGATACCCCTCGCTGCAGACTGTAGCGCGGTGACGTTACGTTTGTACGTCATGTATGTACGTCACGTATGTGTTACCACGCATGCGCAAAGTATACGCATATGCGCACGCGCAGTTAATTACGATCACCTCCGGCGATGGATTCGATAGCACAGCAGTAAGTCAGCATTATTTATGATGTTTTAACAATTGTGTTAACGGCTTTTAATTGTAAGATACGCCGTAGAGCGCGTCATACATGTTTTAGGTTAAAAAAAAAAAAGTTATGACATGTTTTGATATGTGTTGCATTCAAAATGACAGGGTTTCAGCGAGTCTTAAAATAATATGCAAGTCTTAATTTGCCTTTAAACAAATTAAGGCTTGAAAGATGTCTTCAAACAGAGCAGAAATACTTAAATTAATGAATGTTAACGTTACATGCATTGAAAAATAAATGTTGTTCCTCAGTATCAGGTCGTACTGTAAAAGTTACATTCCTGAATTAGTGATCAATGTACTACTGTTAAGTTATGTTAAATAAATTTGTGGTAAACTGAATTAAAAGTAATGAAGTTGAACATTGTATTTTGCTAAAATAAAACTCATTGTGATTCTCATTTTTTTTTTTATCATTTAGAGAGCATATTAATGTTTTTAGTTCCCTTATATTTATTCAAGACATTTTCTTTACTCTTAAAATGTGTTAAATGAAATCTTAAATTGACCTTCATGTGACTGGCAGAAACCCTGTACATATCAGATATAGAATAAAGCAAACCTTAACTTGATTGTTGATGTTCTTATCTAGATGCATGTTAGTGTCCGTACAAAAAATTACTTGCTCTTAATTAAATTAATTAAATGAATTACTCTGTACTATTTTAATGCCTTTCTTCAAAATTATTCAATATTGTTAATTCTGCATTTTATCTAAATTAGGTGTTGTGAACTGGAGTGCATTTTCCAGGCAATACAAGGAAGAGTTCCGGGTGCCGTACTCGTTGACTGTGTGCTTGCACTGCGATGCAATATACAAGGACTGCCCACCTGGGTATATTGGTGATGGCAGAAGGGGAGTCCTGCGTGGATTTTATTCTGATAAGGAGGTTGAGGGCTATTGCTCGGTTGATTGTTTTTTCAATGATGGAGGGGAATTTCAAGCTGTGTGTGTGTGTGTGTGTGTGTGTGTGTGTGTGTGTGTGTGTGTGTGTGTGTGTGTGTGTGTGTGTGTGTGTTTGTTTGTTTTTGTGATATATGAGGACACAAATGTGTATAATGACATGGGTATTACACTGGTATTACAACTTACACATGAAATATGAGGACATTGCATGCGTCCTCATATTTCAAACAGCTTAAAAAACATAAAAAACAATGTTTTTTTTAAAATGTTAAAATCCAGCATGTCTCCTGTAAGGGGTAGGTTTAGGGACAGGGGCAGTGTAGGGGGATAGAATATATAGTTTGTCCAGTATAAAAACCATTACGCCTATGGAATGTCCTCATAAGTCACAAAAACAAACGTGTGTGTGTGTGTGTGTGTTTGTGTGTGTGTGTGTGTGTGTGTGTGTGTGTGTGTGTGTGTGTGTGTGTGTGTGTCAAACCCTACATTATGGGGACAAAATGTCCCCACAAAGATAGCAATATCTGAAATCCTTGTCCTTGTGGGGACATTTTTTTGGTCCCCATGAGGAAAACAGCGTATAAATCACACTAAGTGATGTTTTTGGAAAATGTAAAAATAATAACAATGTACAATTTACAATTAGAAAATACAATTTTTTTTAATTTTTTTTTTTTAATAATGTTTATTACAAACTCTCGTGGAGACAACAGCAAAAATACAGGCAAGGCATCAACAAAATGCAGATTGACAATGAAAAAGTAAATACATAAATAATGAATAAATAAAATAAGGCATTGTTCTCAAAAGAATACTGTGTTACAGGATCAAAAACATTTCAGCAGCATAACATATAGCTTCTACAGTTTGTTTAGAATTTTTTACAAGGTTCAAGGAGGATAAAAACATACAAAATTCATTTTTAAAACAGTTTATATTTGGCAATTGTTTTTTCCATTTATTTTTGTGAATGTGGTATTTACCCATAATGATGATAAGGTTTATCAAAATTGAAATGTCCCTTGTTATTTTAGAATTATAAATAAGAATGTCTTCGATTGTAAATTTTTCAAGTTCACTAATTTTATTTTTCAACCAGCTGTGGACATCTTGCCAGAACTTCCTGCTAACTGAGCAAAGGAAGAATAAATGTTCTGTTCGTTCTGGGTTTTCATGACAAAAGTCGCAAGGGTCAACTTCAAAACCAAACCTACCCCTCAGTGTCTCTGCAGATGGATAGTAGTTGTTAAGAATTTTAAATTGCATTTCTTTTACTTTGGGTGCAATTGGCCATTTTATACATTTCCAATGTTTTTCTGTAATTGTTGGATTATCTAATATTTTAAGTTTTATCTTCCTATCATAATCATGATATATATAACCTTTGAAAGCTTTATTTAAATATTTGTTGTCACATTTTTTGTCCGTCATGTTTAATTCTCCTATCGTTAAGTTTGGAAGTTTGATTTGGACATTAGAAAAAAGAATTGTGTTTTTTATCAGCTGTATCAAATTCACTGGGATAGATTTACAGATTGTCCTATATTCTTTAAAAGAATATTGAATATTATTAAATTTGTTTTTTAGATCTTGCAGCTGTAAGATTTCACCGTTTATATCTAAAATGTCATGTACAAAGATAATGCCTTGTTCAAACCAAAGCTGGTTGAACAAAGACTTTTTGTTTGATACAATTACTCTATTATTCCACAAGGTGGCACAATGAGGGGTAAAGTTATGGGTAAATACCATCTTCCAATAATGCAAAACCTGTTTGTGAAACTCATATAATTTAACAGGTATTTTAGAAATTTCAAAGTCACATTTCAAAAGAAAGTTTAACCCGCCGAACATCTTGAAGATACTTTTTGGAATGTGAAACCATATTGAATCCGGCTTCACTAGAAACTCTTTCAACCACTTTATTTTAAATGTTCCTAACATTGCCTCAAAATCCACTGTTTTGATACCCCCCCTACCCCTATTATACTCTTTAACCAAGTGAGATTTTTTTACATAGTAGGTCTTATTTCTCCAAATAAATTTATATATAATGCAGTTAATTTTCCTCACGTTTTTTGGAGCAATGTAAAGAGATTGACATGGGTATATCAGTTTGGATATACCCTCAGCCTTGGACAATAAGTTACGCCCAAAAATGGAAAGATCTCTACTAAGCCAATGGTTTAAGGATACTTGTATTTGATCAATTTTTTCTTTCATATTAATTTCCTCTCTTTGTTTTTCATCTTTGACCATCTTAACTCCAAGATACTTAACTTCTTTTTTAACAGGGATTGACATTATTTCTGTATCTAAGCAGTCAAATAATGCAAGTATAGTTCACACTTTTTCATATTTAAGCGAAGACCTGAAGCTTTGGAAAAAGTTGAAATTGTTTGCAATGCATTACTAACCATAGATTTATCCCTAAGGAAGAAGACAGTGTCGTCTGCAAACTGACTGAGGCGAAATTCGTATTCAAAAAAATGTATACCCTGAAAACTTGGATGATTTAATATCAGATATGCTAGTAGCTGTGTACATAAAATGAACAACTTGGGACTAATTGGACATCCTTGTCTTATTCCGCAAGTTATATTTATTCTAGGTATTAGTCCTGGGTTAAAGGAGACATAACTGTAAATATCAGTATAGAACATTTTAATCACTGAACAAAATTTTTTGTCAAATCCAAAATTTTCTAAAGTAGAAAATAAAAATTCATGCTCTATAGAATCGAAAGCTTTGAAATAGTCTATAAATAAAATGAGGCTTTCGGATTCCAGAAAAGACCGATAGTCCATCATGTCCAATATTAATCTCACATTATTATGTATACTTCTACCTTTTATAAACGCAGACTGAGTTTCATCTACTATTCTATCGATTACCGTTTTCAATCTCTCTGCATATACACTCTAAAAATGCTGGGTTGTTTTAACCCAATTTTGGGTCAAATATGGACAAACCCAAATGTTGGATTAAAAATGCAATTGATAAATGTAACCCAACAGCTGGGTTTGTCCATATTTGACCCAAAACTGGGTTAAAACAACCCAGCATTTTTTAGAGTGTATTAAAGCTAATAACTTATAATCGTTACAGAGCAACGTAATAGGCCTCCAATTGTCTAACTTTGTTATGTCTAGTAAAGTTATTATACCAGTTTTCATTGTTGGAGTAAGACATCCTTCTTGTATACATTCGATAAATGCATTCAATAACAATTCTTTGATATCTTCCCAAAACATTTTTAAAAATTCTGAGGTCAACCCATCAATTCCAGGTGACTTCCCATCTTTCATTTTTTTCAGGGAATCTTCTGTTTCTTGCAGATTTATTTTGCCTTCTAACCTTTCTTTGTCATTCTCCCCAATCCTTTTAATATTGCTCTTAATCAGAGTAAAAAAGGATTCACAGTCCTCTTTGTGGAAATTTGAGCTATACAAATCAGAGTAAAAGAGTTGAACTTCCTCCTGTATTTGTCTAGGGTCTTCTATGACGGTATCATTTTTTGTTAATTTGCAGATTCTTTTTTTAGACTGTCTAGACTTTTCTAAACCATAGAAATATGTTGTGTTCTTCTCACCCTCTTCGATCCATCTAGCCCTGGACCGTACAAAGGCTCCACTTGCTTTTTCTAAATAAATTTCATCAAGCTTTTTTTGAAGGGAGTTCAACTCCGTTAGTTCTTCCTCTGAAGCATTCGTTTTACCACAGAGTATGTTAATCCTTTTCAGTATTTCTTTATGTTTTAATTTACTTGTTCTTGACATACTTTTTCCCATTTCAATTGCCAACCTCTTTGTTTCAAATTTAAACCATTCCCACTTCCCTTTATTTGACATATTCATTCCTGTTACTTTTATACAAAGGGATTTTATTTGTTTGCAAAAACCATCATTTGATAAAAGTCTATTGTTTAATTTCCATATATTTCCTGAAGAGTGTGGTTGTTTGGTTACTAACAAGGATAAGCTTATTAAACAGTGGTCTGTGAGTGGAGATGTTATAATCTCACATTTCTGAACATTATTACTTATTGAATGTGAGATTAGCCAGTAATCTAGCCTTGACCGCTGGTTCCCATTTGAAGCACTAATCCATGTATATTCCAAATTTGTAGGGTTATTCAATCGCCAATAATCAAAAGTATTCGTTTCAATACAAAAATTGTGCAGTACTTCGTTATTTTCAGGTTGTTGGCCTCTAGGAGGTAGTCTATCCAACCAAGAATTTGAAGCAATGTTAAAATCACCTAGCCTGACTACGTCAGACTTCCTACTTCCGCTAATTTCATTTCACTCCTGTAGTCAGTCTGAGATAGCAGCCTATCTTTCTGTTTTCCACCGGCCTGAAAACAGCCGGGCCAATCAGCGAACAGAAGGCGGGCTGAAAGCCGTGACGTAATCGCCAAGCGCCGAGTTTAAGAGTTAGGTCAGAGAAATCGAAAACGACCGCGGACGAGACACGGATGCAATTCGCTCTGTTGTGGAGAATATTCCCGGCATTAGCAAACTGAAGCCTGAACAAGAAGAGTGTGTATTAAACATTTTGAATGGAGGTGATGTTGTGGCCCTACTCCCTTTGGGAAAAGTTTAATTTATCAACTACCGATCGTCAGCGAGAAACTGGGGAGCCTTTTGACAGGTCAGTGTCTCCTTTCTTTTCCAGGTCTTAAATACCGTAAAACTTCAAATAATAGCCCGGGCTTTTATTTGCCCAAATCGTCTAACTGCACCGGCTTGTATTTGAGACAGGCGGCTAACGTTATATGAGACAGGCCTTTATAATTTAGTGTTGAGATGTTGTTCATTGAGATGTTGTTCCTAGAGTCTCTAATCTCTAAAAATCTCCAAATGCTCCACGTGAAACTGAGGTGTTCCGACCTTTTACTAGTCGATTGATTTTGATTAATATTTGCGAGGGAGAGAGAGCAAGACAGTGCTCGTGTTGTTTGTTTAAAGACGTGATAGTGCGCGCGCACGCGGCCGGGGCTCGCTCGCTCTCTCTCTCTGCTTGTTTGCGCCCTGTCAAGTGCAGCAGTCATTCTATTACATCACTCACCGATCAAAAAAGTCGTTTACAGCCATGTTCACTCCGGTATTTCGCTCGCATCATCAAGTGTTTACAGCAGGTGGAAGTTCGATCATAGATTTGAGTTCGATGCATGATGTCTGTGGATCGATGCGGCTGTGTCAGCGCATAACATACGTCATAAATAAACTTATCTGATTGGCTTACGGTTAACCAATGATTTTAAACTTCAGAAATCGCCCCCTAGCGAGAGAGAAAACACTTCTCTATTATGCTATGCCAGACTCTGTCTACGAAGCAAAGTGAAGTAGCAGAGTCTGGTATTACCAGGCTAAAAATCACCTCCCATAACAACTTTATCTGTCATATAAACAGCTTTCCAATCTGTCGCTAGCCTACCCAGTTTCTCTAACATACTTCTGTTGTTCACTTTGTTATTATATCCGTAAATTGAGAGCACAATAATTTTTTGGTCACATATTTCAATAGCTGCAATCAGCCAGTGGCCATCTTCATCTCCTACGTGACTAATTACTTTTCCTGTAAACCTGTTACAAAGTATCATAACACCTGCCGAATAATTGGTACCATGAGAATATAAAACATTATCCCCCCATTGCTGTTTCCAAAATTTTTCATCTGCTGTAGCCGAATGCGTTTCCTGTAAAAAAATTAAATTTGCCTTAAGTTCTTTACAAAATAAAAAAAGTGCCTTGCGCTTTGTAATATTTTTCAAACCTCTAACATTTAAAGAAGTAAACAAAACCGACATGTAACACTAAAAAACAAATACAGAATAATGCCTAATGAAACGCTCTTGAATTAACAAAAGAGCAGGAATGAGCAAATCTGTCCAAAGTATATTAGGGCTCAACCAAACCTCCAAATGTTTCAGTCAAAAACTTGGGCTATTTAATCATATCAATGAGTCTTTTTCCCCCAGTCAATACAACAGCTCATAATAACAGAAGAAACAACACCTTGGAAAAAACGCGTGGTTCGTTTTTTTAAATCAACATTGTGCAACGTACCATATGCATCAAGGATAAACTTTTTTCCCATCAATGATCGCGTATCCTTCCTTCAAAAAAGCCTTCTTTCCGCGGCGCCTGGCTTCATCCACCCGTGGCCACAGCTTCTCCCTCGCCTCCCGATCTTCTTTGGAGAAGTCCTGTTTAAAGATGATCTTCTTCTCTTTGCACACTCTGGCCTCCTTCGACATCTTCCACACGTCTTCCTTCACCGTTCGCGAAACAAACTGCATAATGATGGGTCTCGGCATGTTATTATTCATTGCACCTTTTATCCCCAAACGGTGAACGGTGTCAACATTTCGGCGGAGCTCGTCCACAGACATGGGGACCACTCTCGTAAGGATACCTATGACTTCGTCTCTGATCTTCTCATCTTCCTTCTCAGGTAACCCCAAGAGCCTGAGGTTCCATCTCCTCTTGTATCTCGCAGCTTCCAAAACCTTCTCCTTCAGGGATTTGTTTTCTGTAGCCAGGAACTCAACTTGTCTTTGTAGCTTCTCGATGTTTTCTTTATTTTCATCCGTGGCTCGTTTAATGGCGTCGGTGCGTTCTTCGATGTTCTGTATTTTGACTTCTATGGCATCGAACTTTTTCAAAGCTTCTTGAACATTATTCATTCTCGCTTCAATGTTTTCCAGCTTCCCATCTAGACCGTCAAATCTTTTCATCACAGACTCAATAGCTTGCGTAAAGCTATTTACATTCTCCTCCCTGGCCTTCGCGCCTCTCTTCCTCAACTTTTTTGGTTGCGGACTACTTACAGGATTTAGGTCGTCCTCAAGATTAGCAAAAGATTGCTCCATTTCTTGGATTTCATGTTCACTCGTTTCACTCATATCCCTCAGCGCAGTGGTGCCGTAGTCATGGTCGACGATGATAGCTTCAAGTTTTTCCATTTTTTCCAGTAGAAATTTCGGTGCAATTAATTCGTCAAAAAGATCAATAGTTTGTCAAAACCCGAATAATAGTCACTTCTGTTACAATATGGTTTGGTTGATTTTTCCTTTAAGTAAAGTTTGGACTTGAAAAACAAAATTTCCTTCAGAGCCTGCTCGAGACTAACCGCTCACTCCGCCATCTTGATTTGTCTCCCCCCAATATTCTGTTCTGTGTCCTGTTTTTTTTCCAGGATCCTCATTATTGCCCATATTATTCTACAAGTTTTCTGGTCCTATATTTAAAATACTCACACTGCCAATCTCATGTTAATCGGCTACATATAGTGTAGTAGGCCCTATTGCATTCTTCATATCTCCGAAGAGTCTTTAGTTAAAGTCCTCATGAAGTGCACCATTTGAGAAAGGGCCTCAGTCTATGGGCAAAAAAAACCCAAAACTTGGGCACATAAATACTTCACGTATACGTCTAACTCGTTTTTTTTAAAAAAACTTTGGCCATGTTTTGCATGAAATAGCATTTTAATCATTTATTTATTTCCTGTTCATGTTTGGTAATCATCTACTGTTTCCATTTCCTGACATTCCTGACATCTCCACTGCATGGTACGGTACGGTTCGTTTCGGTACGGCTCACTTGACCTTTATAGACCTGCATGTGTCGAATTGGCACTTTTCCACTGCATGGTATGGCTCGGTTCGGCTCGGTACGGTTCGACTCGGCGCGGAACGGTTCGGCTCGCTTTGCTTTTCCACTGAGAAGGGTATTCCTGCACAACCGGAGGCTGCAGTTTTAGGACCCCAGTTTTAGGACCGCAGTTTCAGGACCCTAGTTTTCTTTTACAGTGCCACCTACCGAACTGGATCACCAAAAACACTCATTTAACGCCTTTCGTAGCAAAGATCACAGACGGCCCCAGATTATTGTTCAATGTTCATTATTCGTTAAAAAACATCACACTCATACTTATTTGATCTAGACAAACTGAGCGTCATTATAAATATTTAAAACTCCAGCTTCGATAGACCACTGTTTATGATAAAACTGGTTTGCAGTGACATTAATTTCTTAATTTATGACAGGAGTGCAAAATTATTAATCTGTAACGTTCGTTATTTTGAATAGAAATCATTACTCATAAAGCAGTCATTCACGTTTTCTCCGGTTTATTTGTGTTCACATACATACGGTCGGCATCCGCCAGGGCTCTTAGTCCAATGGTGCACATATTTGGAGAAATAATGATTTTCATGTTCCACTAAATTATGCGATCTGAAGCTCAAACAGCGAGATCTGTCTGGATCTATCTCTCCTCTTCCTGATTTGTGTCAGTTCTCTGCGCTCTCTTATTCGCTATAGAGCTGCCAATCATCTCACGTGGTTTAACGTGACAATAATCCCGCCCTTCTGCATGACGCGCTGCTGTGTACACTTCCTCATTCTGACCTCCGTGATAACAAAGCTAAGACACATCTCTTCACCTGAAACAAGAAGCTAATAAATGCACGATTTCGAGTATATGTGGTTTGTGTGTGATTTTTGATATTTTCATATGAATAAAGAATGTTTGCAGTATTGCTAAACAAGGTGTAGCCATTAGCTGCATATAAAATGCTATATATAACATATTTCAACATCTTTTTTTTACTTAAAACCATTTTAAACCGCGACCGGAATATGATACAAATACTCGATGGTGGTTTAAAGTGAGCTTTAAGTAAAAGTGTAATATTAATATTTTAAATTGTGTCATGTAGCTTGATGCTACTTGCTCTAATCCACCTGCTGTAGGAGCTTTTCTATTCCATAATCTTCTTCGTTATATATATATATTCTTCGTTAATATATATATATATATATTAACGAATATTTTCCACTGCAGTTAGTATCCCTTCAAAGTGGGTGGGACTGATCGTTATTTGCGTGTGCGGCTAAGAGCTGAGCTATTTCTTGGAACACTTTTTCATTCCGTTTTGCCCATAGACTGTAAAAAAATAGACAAAGCGTCTGTGATGTCACCCATATGGCGCTTTTCCACTGCATGGTACGGTACGGTACGGTTCGGTTCGGTACGGCACGCTTTGGCGCTTTTCCACTGCATGGTACGGTACGGTTCGGTTCGGTACGGCTCACTTGTGGTGCTTTTCCACTGCATGGTACGGTACGGTACGGTGCGCTTCGGCGCGCTTTAAATGGTACCTGATCTGTTGAGGTTCCAAGCGTACCGTACCGGTACTAAAATGTGACGTGAAACACTGCAGATCACTGATTGGTCAGACAGACAGAATCGTCACTACCAGCGTCATTGGATTTGCAACACGAGACCGCTATACAGAGTCATATAACCAGTAGACAACAGCCAACACGGTAGCACCTGTGTTTTACTTACTTGAAAAAAAAGAAGAGATCAACACTTTAAAAAGGAAATGGCTGAATCGTGGTCGAGGTGCAGACAATCCTCTCGTTGGTTGCCTAGGAGCGGGTCCAGCGAGAGCTGGATGGGGCAAAACAGAATGAAAAAGTGTTCCAAGTAGCAGCTAGCTCAGCTCTTAGCCGCACACGGCTATCACCGGACCTACAAACAGTGTAACGATCAGTCCCACCCACTTTGAATGGGTACTAACTGCAGTGGAAAAGCAACCGAGCTAGCGAACCGAACCGTGCCGTACCGAGTCGTACCACGCAGTGGAAAAGCGAAGCCGAACCGAACCGTTCCGCGCCGAATCGAACTGTACCGTACCGAGCGTACCATGCAGTGGAAAAGCGCCAATAGACTTTCCGAAAAACGGTTCTGAAGCCGTTTATGGGGGGTATGGGCGACACCATCTTTGAAAATCTTGGGAAAGCCTAACCCAGCCCACCTTCTGGTCAATCCATATATGGGTAAAAGGGCGGGCTTTGTGTGAGACTGAGCCGGCCGGTGGACGCGCCTCTTCAGCCAAGCAGCCTCAGCTATCTGTAACATTACTATTGCGAGTGTACACAAATATAAGTAAACACTTTGAATGTCCTGTATGAACAAAATGACGGAATATGTTTTTATGCTTCCACTGTTCGATCACGCCCGCGCAACACCAGGGGCGTAGGAATGAGTTTAACATTGGGGGGGACCAGGGGTGATTTTAAGATTTTAATTTTAGGGAGGCTCAGTCCCCAATGACAATACGGAGGGGTTTTTCTTGGCTCAAAACGAGGAGGAAGACACGAAATCCTGATCATGTATTTATTTATAAGATAATTAGAATATTATTTTTCACAGACCATAGGCTGTTATTCCCACAGTATTTGTGTGGATGTAGGCCAGTACCTCTAGGGGGGTCCGGGGGCATGCACCCCCGGAAGAAAATTTTGTACATTTTAAAGCTAAATTCATTAATCTGGTGCACTTTGAGTCATCCAAATCCACTGTTGAAAATAAATAATCCACCCGCCAATCGACTAACCTATGAATTCTCTGATTTAGATATCTGCATCAAATTTTTTTCTGCATCATATTTTCTGCATCATATTGTCACTTCAACCCAAATCGGTTTATTGGAATAAACTATTTGGGTTCAATTCAACTCGACTTCAGTGGACTACATTACACATATTAGACATGATTCATGGGTCTTTTTTAAAATTATCTTTCTATATATTTTTTGTCTTCATTTTAAAATCTGAAAGTTCTTGTTTTAGGTTCTTCTATGGATACCTTGTTATAGCCTATATATATATATATATATATATATATATATATATATATATATATATATATATATATATATATATATATATATATATATATAATAAAGGTTTTAATAAGTGAATAAAACGTTTTTCATTATATCTTAGAAAAACATTAAGAGAACGTTTATATAGCCTAATGGGAGAATTGAACGTTTGAATAACGTTCTTATAACCAAGCAAGAACGTTAATACAACGTTTATATAAAGGGAGAATTGAACATTCTTATAACCTAAAATTGTTAACTGGGGAAGAGGAGAGATTCGCGATTGCACTGAACACGTTTTAAGTGCAGGCATATTCTCTGAGCGAGCCCAGAGAGAGAATTCCTACAAGAGAAGTGTATCTGAGAGCGCGTGGGAGATTCACGCTCGGCACATCATATTCCGCGCGCGAGCAGAGAGATTCACGCTCGCGCATTCTATTAATGTACTTTCGCGCTACAATAATGCGCTCTCGACCTTTGGATAGTGAAACCAATCAAATACGTGTGTCTCACGGGAAAATGCGTGAGAGTTGGCAAATATTTTTGTCTTCCGCGGTGTCATTTTTGGGTGAGACAAATGCGTCTGTCTCCAATATTGGGGGGGGACACGTCCCCCCCGTCCCCCCCGGTTCCTACGCCCCTGCAACACACACACACGCGCCTGCTTCTCTCCCACACACACGCGCACACACACTGTCTGTTGGAAGCAGCGGCGGCGCCAGGGGGGGTTTTGGGGGGTCTCAAGACCCTCCCAAAAATGCTTTGACCCTCCATTTGACCCCCCACCCCCTTCCTGATTAAAAATATATATCCGGGATAAATATTTTAAAATGTTTACCTTCAAACTACGCAAACAATAATGATTAATAATTTATTCGACATACAAAATATATAAACATAAGAATCACGTTCCCTCTAAGCTGCGCGCGTGCGCGGTCGTGCACTTCTGATGCCGCGGCCGCGCAGAAAAAGAATAATATGCCACGAAGAGGACTGACGCGAAATGTGTGGGGAAATCCATTTGATTTTATGTGAGAAATAATTGCAGTGTTCAAACTGGTGAGTGCAGTTAACAGGTTTCAAAGAAAGAGAATGATGTGAGCGCGTGTAAGTTGGCAGTGAGTCGTGTGCGCGGACCAAATATCTCAATACGAGAGGCGACGAGAAACGCAAAGACATGTGAAATAAAATCATGTCATAAACAATATCATGTTTTAAAGAAGAGTGGTTTGATTAAAGTGGTGGAAATAACGGATGATGGACACAGAACGGTAACAATTACACACACCCACAATGCGTGCAAACTCAAATACATCATTAGTTTACATAGATTTAAATAGTTTCAGGCATGGTTAGATTAGGCTAATATAAAAGAGTTCACATATTCACTTTTCTTGAAAATATTTAACTATTAGATCTAGCTATTTACAGTAAATGCTTCAGTTTGTTTTCATATTATAATAATATAATATGAAAACAAATTGAAGCATTTACACTGATATATTATATCACTTCAAATACTTCAATTCATTTTTTTTATATTATATTAGGCCTATATTTTATTATATTATAAGGCCTATATTTAATTATATTATATTTTATTATATAAAAATTATAAATAAAGAATCTCACAAGGGTATTGTTTAGGGCTCATTGCCATTAAAAAGTTTGAAACCCCTGCTAAAGAAAATATAGGCTAGGAAATTCATAAGCTATAAACAATCATTTAACTTTGATGGTTTAATGCTGCCTGTACAATTTATTGACTGTACAAAAACACTTTATGGTTTTCCTAAACCATAAAGTGTAACAGCTTAATTTTCTTTCATAATATATTATATTATTGTAAAGAATTGAACTTTCCTGCAGAAGATTTTGTAAATTACTTTTCATAGGATTTCTTAGTAAAGACTGAAAACAGAGGACACCGAGGAATTGGAGGATGAGGAGGATACTATTTTGTAAATATGTTTTCTGTCATGGGTGTGGCTATGGAAATTAAAGTTCAAGCATATTGTTTGCAAACTGCAATTGATTAATTAATTAAACACAAAGTAGTTGATATGCTGTGTTGTTTTTGTTGTTAAGTAGCAGCAATATGCAGTTATTAGCCGTGTCCACTGTATTTTTTGTTGAGACCCCCCTTGAAATGACCAGGACCCCCCATTGCCCCCCCAATCAAAATTGTCTGGAGCCGCCACTGGTTGGAAGCTAGTTATTTTAATTGATAAAGTTTTAAATATTACTATTTTTCCTACACAAACGGATTGTTTCACTTCAGAAGGCCTTTATTAACCCCCCGGAGCCGTGTGGAGCACTTTTATGATGGATTGATGCACTTTTATGGACTTCAAATCAGAAACAGCCATTGACTCCCATTAAAAAGCTTGAGCCAGGACACACACACATATATATATATATATATATATATATAACTCCGATTGTATTCATCTGAAAGAAGAAAGTCATAAATCATGGGCTAATTAAATTTTTTGGGTGATATCCCTTTAACCCTTTGACGCATACGATCACAATAGACATGCAAGTTAAAGGGTGAGCTGCGGTTTTTCTGGATGGAAACAAAAAAACGTTTACATTTATCAACTGATTTCAGTGGTTTGTACGTGTGAGACTTCCAAAAACATTATCGACCCCAAACTTTTGATTGAACAATAGTATACATTCACAGATGTGCTACCTTAGCTTTCTTATTTCATTACTCATTTAAATAGGCAAATGGTGCTTACTTTATCATATCTATTAGAATAATCTGACAGTAGTGTGTGTGTGTGTGTGTGTGTGTGTGTGTGTGTGTGTGTGTGTGTGTGTGTGTGTGTGTGTGTGTGTGTGTGTGTGTGTGTGTGTGTGTGTGTGTGTGTGTGTGTAAAAAAGACTGTGAAATAGAGTTACATAATTAAAATAGTGACTAGACATCTGGTGACTAAATTCTAAAATAGAATGTAGTCTAAAATAGATAGGCTACTAGATAAATAGTGTTTTGAGATGTTTGATGATTGTATTATAATGCCATCTACTGGACACTTAAGGTTTCTGCACATTTTAGAAAGGAGAAAGGTCAACAGTTGTGTACATAAAAAATATTTCAGTCTGGTTCTTCTGTCTGGAATACTCAGCCCCTAAAACATGTAATTATAGAGTGGAGATGACCACACTAATTGCTATGATTATTGTTTTGAAGAGAATGATTTGATCTGTTCGTCTTGTTTTTTCTTTCTCAGTCAGACAATAATTTGTCTCCTCCTGACCTCACAGAGCAAACAGCTCTTCATTCTGCCTGCTTATTAGTCTGTGAATCTGACAACACTCAGTCCTGATCTCAGGTATCTGTTTGATCTGTTAACCATTAAATGTTTTTAATGACTTACTATAACATCATAATGATAGACTTCTTATTTCATCAAAACATGCAGACATACTCTCACCCAGACAATAAATTGAGGAAAACAATTAGCAGTGTGTGTTTGACCATAATGATATATATATGACGTGTTATGGACAAATTGAGAAACATGACACACTGCATGTGTCACAAATGAAGCAACCTGATATTATAAGAGGGCAAGAATCACTTTAAAAAGCAAACGGGGAAAAGACGATAATAGTTTGCACTTCTGCTCTGCAATGAATGTACTTTTATTTTCTCTAATATTCTGTTTTTATTGACTGTATTATTAGAAGTATGTAAAATATTATTTCCATCTCTCTGTTTCCGTCTGTATTTGTTCATTGTCGTTGATTTTTTATCCTCAGCTTACCAAGATGAAGTTTCAGGCCATCTTTTCCATGGCTGGTCTTCTCAGCATCTGTACTTGTGCCCCTGTAAGTGTACATTTATAAATAATAAAATAAATTAATAAAGGTTTTCAGTTTGAACCAAACTGTTTGTATTTCACAGATCTACCAGCCACAAATTGGAATAATTGCAAGTAACAGTAATGAGGTATGTATCTTGTATATATTTTTTGTTTAAAAGTAAAGTATATATTACATGTTGCATAATTACACTATCTTTAAAAAGTTTAGAGTCAGTAGGATTTTTTAAAGTCTCCTCTGCTCACCAAGGCTGAATTTATATGAACAAAACACAGTAAAAACTGTAATATTGTAAAATATTGTTCCAATGTAAAATAACTGTTTTATATTTTTAATATATTTAAAAATGTAATTTATTCCTGTGATGACAAAGCTAAATTTCGATCCATCAGAAATCATTCTAATATGCTGATTTGGTGCTCAATTATTTTATTTTTTTTAAAAAAATTTTTTTTATCAATGTTGAAAACAGTTGTGGCTGCTTAATATTTTTTGGAAACTGAGATACATTTTTTTAGGATTCATCGATGAATAGAAACTTCGAAACAAACAGCTCTTATGAAATAGAAATCTTTTGTAACCTCATACAAGTCTTTACTGTCAACTTAATTTAATGAACACTTGCTGAATAAAAGTATGCATTTCTGTCTAAAATAAAATAAAATAAAATAAAAAGCTGACTGATCCCAGACTTTTGAACAAAAGTGTGTATATTTACACTTTACACTTTATTTTAAGGTGACATTGTTATAGTGTAATTGCACATAGGCTACTGCATAACATTATTTAACTAGGCTATATACTTACTATAAGGTTATGGTTAGGGTAGGGTTATAGTTGCTTGTAATTATGCATAATTTACTGTTATTATTACTATAGTAAGTACTGTATGTAACGTGTAAGTACGTCACCTTAAAATAAAGTTTTATCTTTTCGTTTTCTGTTATGCATGCTCATAATTGTTAATCGTTGCTTCCTTGTAGGTTTTGCGTCTCAATGGGCTCACTCTGGCAAGTTTGGGTTTGGGTCAAGTACAGGTAATTCAGCTTTCAGTCTAAGCAAAGTATTTTTAACTAGTAGATCTGTTTTTTTGGGAAACACCTGTAAGTTTATTCTAAATTAAGGAGCTCAATTTGAATCTTACCGGAATCATCTAGCTCTTTGCTTTCTTTCTCTTTAGGGTACTCCATTTTTCTCCCCCTACCTGTTCCAGCAGCAACCCCCACAGGTGCTAAACTTTAACCCTGCGATGCAGGGACCCTTCTATCCCCCTCAAATAAACCAGCTGAACCCCGCACAGTTGCCCCCGTTGCAGCAGGAGCAGCCCATCCCTGGCTTCGGTCCCAATAACGGCATACCAGCACAGAACCCTCCTCCGGTACTGACAGACTTCAGAGGAACATCACACACACTCACTTTTTTGAGCATAGATGTTGATTTAACTTGTTGATTTAAGTTATTATCACAGATTTTTTGGAGAGTAAGTCAAATTTTGTTTCTAGGGCTTTCCATTCTTCCTGACGAATCTATATCCTCTGAGAAACACCCCTGTAAGGCTGATACCCAACCAGAACGCTGGCCCAAATATTCAAGGCCAGGCTACGATGCAACCAGTGCAACCAGTGCAACCAATTCAACCAATACAGGTATTGTAAAGACTTAACATTTTTACCTCCTTTTTAATTGATCATTTAAACAAGAAAAAAATGAAAAGTATATTTCCTCTATCAAGAAATCACATGTTTTTTTTGTTTGACTTACCCGTTTCATTACTCTGATGTAATCTTAAGGGTCTTTTATTTGAGTTTTTTTCTCAGACAATTTTAAAGACCAATTTTCACATGTTTCAGAATAGGGTAAAGGCAGTAGACCCGATGGTAACGTCTGCTCCTGATTACCGTGGTGATCGACCCGGTCCTGGAACTGTAGAGGTAATGCAAGAGTATAAACTCTCATCTTTTTTCACAAGTTTTCTTTGGTTTACACATGCTGTTATTAACCAAACATGACAAAAACATGGCTGGGCAGAATCAATGCGGGAGAATTTGTAGACACATTAGTTTGTTTATTAACCAATACTGTCTCTGACAGGGGCATCCTGGCTTCCCACTGTTTGAGCCATAGGCTCAGAAGACTTCATTAACAAACAGGTATTAAAACGTTTTCGAAAAAATATATTATAATGGGATATCATACCTATTAATTTATCAGAATTTAAATTTATTGTTTGGTTTTCCAGATATCCGACCATGGAGATTCCTCACAGGACACATTTTTGTTCAATTCGGAAATATCCATTTTACCAAATAAATAAATGATGCTCAGTTTATTTTGTCTGTGATGATTTTTTCCTGTTCAAAATACTCTTTTGAACTCCTGTTAAAATTTGGTGCTTGCAAGTATAATAACAATCATGAAAATAATAAGTCATGCACTTTAGTGCCAAAATTATAGCAGTGTGTCACATCTGGTTGTAGAGAGCACACAAAGAGATAGTATTAGATAAAACAGTCTTTTTTGATTACACTTTATTTTAAGGTGTCCATGTTACAGTGTAATTATACATTTAGGTACTGAGTAATAATAATATTAATTACATGTACTTAATATAGGGTTAGGATTAGGTTGTGGTTTAGGTTAGTTGCAATTAAGCCAATTTATAGTACTTACTAATATGTAATGGCACACTAAAATAAAGTGTTACCCAGTCTTTATTTAGTCATGGAAAAACTCAGGAGATCACAGGATGAACCTAATACAACCACATTAAATTAAGATGATACCAGACAAAGGAACTATGGAAACACAGGGCTTAAATACACGAGGAGCGCAATCAAATTTTAACGGAACAGGCGAGGGAACTAATTGACCGTTCGCAAAAGCCACGCCCCCTAGTTATTGTTGCTACGCCCGTCAAACAAATGGTCAAACACGACCAGCGCCACAGATTGCCATGAATGGAAGAGGTATACCCGTGCGTGTCAGTGACCTTTTTTCGAGCAATTACCTCCGCGATATCCTCCAGATCGAGGCAAAATGGGTTACAGTATGCAGTGGAGGGATATATTCAAAATATAAAAATACGCAATGAAGGAGACATGACTACTATTGAGGCTAATATACCGGTCTCAAGCGAAATCTGAGAAACCCCATGACCTGTACCTCAAATGCAACCAGTAAATTACAGCCTTGAAGAATATTTAATACGCTGGTTCAGTCGCTAATTGTTTGGAGTTAGAAATATATAATTCGCGCTGCATATTTAGTAATTTTGCCTCAGATACAGGATTATACATTCGCTTTAACAAGCAGGTTTTTCATTACCACAGCAACCGCTTGCGTGTCATGCTGAATCCGATTTTCGTGTTTAAAAAGTAACTATACATAAGAGACGGAAAGATGCAGATAACCATACATTTAAGGTTATTTCCATTCATTACGATATTGATTACGTTATATGAACTGATGTTGTCAAGTAAGCTTCATGCGTTCCCCGTTGCGAGCGTGCACTCTTCTAAACTGTAGTCTACAGGTCCTGCACTGCTAGTGACTGCTGCTCATTTCCCCCGAAAATATCACGTTAACAACAACCCTTTAAAAACGTACTTCCTTTGTGGATCCTCTTGATCTGCTCTCTCCATGTACTTTCTTTGACTAATCTCAGTGTGTCAGTCTCATGCACGCTGTTCGCGAGTGAACCATGTTCGACACATGTAACTGGGAGTGGGGCCGTCCACACTGTTTTATCCATCGTAGGCACCGTTCACGTTGTGTTTTCGGCTTTGGGAACGAAAAGAACACAACTCCTCCAGACAATCTCTCGGAGTATGTAGTGTCCGGTTTACAAACGCAGTGGGCGCACCGCTTCACCAGCTTGCTTGGAGTCAATGTTTGACGGAGCTGCTCACATAGTAACGGTTGCTATGATGTGTGATTGGACAATGGCCGTTTTGGGGGAGGGGCCTGCGAACGGTCAATTAACGACCAGGGAAACTAACTAGGGAACACAGGCAGACAGGAAACAGTTAAACAAACACACCATGACAATATAGGAAAACAGAACACACACGGTACAGTGTTGATGCTACAAGTTTTAATGAGCAGATTCTCAAAATGATTAAAGATGAAAATCCAGCAAACTAAGAGTGAACAACCACCAAGTTTAAGACATTAAATAAAAATAATAAAAATCTATTTCAATTCTACGCTTATATAATAGCTGGAAGTCCACCTGTGGAAAAAGAAAAATAAGTTATTTAAAGCCAAAAATGAAGTTTTTAATCAAATTCATTGTATTTATTGTAGGTACAGCAATCTGCCCTACCAGTGTGATTATTGATGTTTCTTTTCTAGTTTGTCCCATGATCACTTTCAGACTCCGCCTGGAGATTCAATAGCAATGTTGAATAAATCAACAAAACAAGAAAATATAAAATGTATACTCAAATAATTCAAAAGCAGCGATCACTCTCAACTTTCGGACCAAAATACTGACCTTCATGAATGCAGGGAGCTGCAAAGACAACCAGGGCATTTAAAAGATCAAGAAACATTTGATACAAGAAAGAGAATGCTGTTAGCTGAAAAAATAATTCTTGCAGCTATTTCTAATGTAACGGATGTGATATTAGTACATGTTCCTGATTACTTACAAGCTGTGTAATGCCATATTCAAATGAGATTCTTTGCTGTGGGGAACAAATTTGCAATAAACTGTTATATAAAAAAACAACAACAACATCATCATTTAGTCCAAGATATGCGATGTGATTAATAGACTTATTGTTTGTGACTGACCGTTGCAGTTGGGTTGTAGATGAGCTTCACATAAGGCTGTTAGATGGAAAAAATTTGGTTTGGGAACGTATGCATTTAAATATACTTTAAGTCCTTTTATATATGTTATATATATTTATTTGATATATTCTCATTATAAAGCCTATACAGTTTAATGAATTTTATTATAGTGCTTATACCTGAGGGCCATAGAGGGAGAAACCCTGACCAAACTAAAAGAAATAATGCAATTAATTATTACACAACAAAGAAATCACATGGAACTTATTTCACAATAATAATAAAAAAAATGTATAGGCTAAAAAACAACAACAACTTTACCCCCATTTCCTGAGGTCTATTCACTCCATCCTGTAATTTAGTCAGAAATGGTATGCATTATTTTAACATGAAACATACTATACTATAAATTAAATCTAATCTTTATTACCTTTTTTGGTGGCTGCATCTGCCCTCTACCCTGGAAAGAAGAATGTTTTCGATGTGAATATCATTAATCTTAACTTATACTTTCTCATTACTTTTAGCCTATTCAAATTATATCTCTCATTATCTGTTCGATACCTCAAATTCAACAAAGCATGAAATAAAAACATATTGTAATATGTTGTGAATAGAAAATGAATGGCAGTGTATTATCTTTATATGTACAGTTCCAATCACTCACTTTTGGTAAAAGGAAGACATTCTCTCCCTGGAAACAAAAGCAAAAATTAATTCTGATTGTACCGGTATCTATTTTATTGCGTTTTCATATCTTGTAATACGTAAGGTTAATTGAAAATGTCAATTTCCCCAATTTAGTGGCATTACCTCCTTTAGATAGAACGCACTGACATTCTGTTGAAGGGGAGAACATATAATTTTTTTATTTATGCTTTTTTATATATTCAGAAAGTTTTTTAGTTATAGCAAGTACAAAACAGCAATACAAAGCGTTTCACTCACCTGCACAGTGACATTGTCAGCCTATATATGTTCATCCAAGTGGATAAAAAAAATTATTAAACACAGATTAGAGACTTCAAATGCATTTCCATTCCATGTCTGTGCGTAAATGATCATCTTCTTACCTTGAAGATGGGAATGAACTGCCTGTTGTCCTAGAACATTTATGAAAGTGAACTCATAAATCCATACACATTCATTAACAACTGAACATACAACTGTTTAATCCATGAATGAATTTGAAGAGCACATTTAAAGAGCACATTGATATAATAAGCAGTATGAGCCTACCATCATGTTGGGACTCAGGGGTTTTCCAAAGAGTGGATTCATTTGATTCTCTCGACCTCCACCTACTGGAGCTTGAGTTGGCTGAAAGGTTTTTTTTTTTTTACAATATTTAAAATTCGTTTTTATTCGTTTCATTCTAACTTTCAAAGTTCTATTATTCCACATGATTAAAAATATTTAATTGAATCCCACTCGCCCAGAACTATGTAAAATATTTAGACTTTGACATATTGTTTTCATGTCTTAAAGACAGTTTTCTGCAAAATAAAATCATTATTTCAGTGACATAAAGTGACAATAGAACTAAATCTGCAGTCTAACTTACTTTGTAAGATGGTCTAGCTCTTCCATTCATCTGTGGTTTTACAGTTCTTCCCCATCTATGCCATTGTCCGCTCCTCTGTGTTCCCTGGGTCAAACCGGACCCTGGTCTAGTCAATTCAGACTCATAAACCTACAGCAGAAGATAAAAATAATGTTTATTGTACTGCATAATGATTGCAAAATGTGCAAACAATATTGAAAATCTTGCCCACCCTGCCTCCTCCATTTTGACCAGGGAATGCTGGATCTTGTCCAAATGGAGATCCATTCGATGGATTTTGTGCTTGTTGCTCTGGTTCATTTGGATACAATGGGACCACCGGATCTGGCTATAATTATAGATTATATATAGATTATATAATATATATATATTATATTAACATTTTGAAGTTCAACCTTGAATGATTTTAGAGTCATGCACAATTTGAATCTAAATTACAACAAATACATACAAAAACTGGACGTCCAAAATACTGCTCCCATCTTGATCTGTTTGGAGTTCTTCCCACTGGCTGAGGCACTTTTCCTCCTCCATTTACTGGCCCTGGGAAATATCTCTCTCCATTCACTGAGTACACTTGATCCCAGCGGTCTCTGTCCCTAGGCTGAAAACAACATAATAACTACACCATACTAATATATCCACCTCATTTTGCAACGCGGAATAAACTAATTTCTGTTAGACTTACTATCATTAGCTGCTAGGGAAATAACTAGCTAACAAAGTGAACGGGAAAATTATTTGCACTACAAGCGTGTTTATAACTATGACAATATACAGAGAAATGTAGCATATACGCAATCTTGCTACATTACTTAGGTGAAAAAGGATGCTTTAATTAACATTGTTCTGTACAAAAATATCAAAGTTAAGACTGGCATCAAAAATAACTCCAAGGTTCCTCATTTTACTTTGAGTCTCCAAAACAGTGCCACCAACAGACAGATTCAGTGAACCAGCTTTAAAAATTTGATGGCGGGAATCAATAAGCATAACTTCGATTTTAACACTATTCAGGCAGAGTAAACTATTATTAATCCATGTTTTTAACTCAGAAATACAGTTAGAAAGAAAACAGGCATCAAGGCTTTTACCCTGAGTATCCTAGAAGTGATAATGGAGGCCAAGCGATCACAACAGATGCCCAAGTGGTGACAAATAATTATTGAACAGTAAAGGGCCTAAAACGAAGCCCTGAGGAACACTGTAAGTGCAGAGCTTATCTCAGGCCTGTAACCAACCATATAAATGAACTGGGAACGGCCAATAAAATAGGATTTAAACCAGTTTAAAGATGTCCCTGACACACCAAAAACTCTTTCAAGGTGTGTAAGTAAAAGACTATGATCCACAGTGTTGAAAGCGGCTCTAAGATCAGGAAGGATGACAATGGAAATTGCACCAGAAGCCATCAACAAGTCATTGGTAACCTCAACCAAAGCAGTTTCAGTACTGTGAAATGTATGAAAACTTGACTGAAGGGGTTCAAAGAGGTTATTAATTATAAGACGGTTACACAAATTAGAGGCAACAACGAACTCAAGCATTTTTGCAAAAAAATGAAAGATTTGAGATGGCATGAATTTTTTAAAAATCGTCCAGAGCAACCTTATCTCTTTTTTTTTTTTTTGGCATGCAAGAGTTACAGCAGCAATCTTTAATGCTGCTGGAACAACCCCGGTCTGCAATGAGTCATTTATAATACCGAGGATAGCAGGGCACAAAACATCGAAGCAATATTTAAATAAGCTTATGAGAATAGGATCAAACAAGCAAGTGGTAGATTTCATGATACCTCCCTTTTGTGAGCCTCAGAATCAAGCTGTGTGAAATGAGTGAGACAAATACCAGCTAACCCAGATGGTATATCAAGCAGCATAAGAAGCTGTTTTGCAAGCAGTTAAAAATAACTAGAATCCAAACACATTTAATTTACAAATGGCCACACCCATGGCTACTCTTACATTAAAAATAAGGCGAATACCCAAGATAAATGTCAATGAAAATAAAACACAGAATGTTGCTACTCACCTGAGCTGCCACCACAACACATGACAATACCAGTAGAAACCACATTGCTTCTGTAAAATAATAAATACAATTTTCAGAATTAAATGTAATTTGACTGACTTTAATAACTGATCTCAATGTCGCACTAAAGAGGTTACCTTCTCAACGTTTGTCCCCGTTTCCAGCTCTGTCACATTGGTCTTGCTTCTCTCTTTTTAAAGACCAGTGGTTGAGCAATTGTCACTATTGTTGTGGCTCATTTGTTTTGACCAAGGACTTATCAATTGTTAGAGAAATTGTTAAAAAAATACTAATACAAACCTGATGTCATTTAAGGTGGTCAAATAACAGTGGGCCTTTTACAATACAGTAAGCATTTTATTTCATAACATTACAAAATTCTGGCTTCAAAGAGGTGTAAGTATTGACTCTCTTACAAATCTTTCTCTATTGCAATATCAGGAGTGTCATGTGTAGGAGATGTTTTACTGATTGCTAAACTTATTTGTTGCCTTAAGCCCAACTAATGTTTTAGGATTGACCCGTCTAGTGCATTTAGTAAGAGCAGCCAGGGTGAGGTGTTTGTTAGGAATCAACAAAACAGAGGGGTGTGTTCTATTACTGTATTTAAATCCTCAGGCATCAGAGAAAAATATTATTCTTCCAAAAAATATTATTGCTGTTGCTTTGGAGAATTAGTCTTTGACAGAAACATGAAGACGGTAATCTTATTTGTATGCCTGCTTGGTCTGACCTTGGCTTTCCAGGTATGTTTCAAAAGCTATACTTTTGCAGTTATAGTTGCATGTGTAAATAATGATAATAATCATTATTATGACTGTGATTAGGCTGAAGATCACCAGCGTGTGGCTCGCTCATTATCAAGCTCGGATTCCGATGAGGTTTGTCAAAAAATTTGACTCAAATTTAAAAAAGTAAAGTTGAACAAAATCTATATATCAGCTTGCTCGTATGATTTTATCTGTCATTATTTATCTTCTCAGATTGCTTCCCCCATCTTTCTGCCTCAAATGACCTTTGACCAGCTTCTTCAGCTGCTGGTGGCCCTTTCCTCTAGAAAGTCCCAGCTCCAGCCACGACCCCCGCCTCAACCCCGGTGGCAACCCTTGCACCAATCACAGCACGTTAAGACTCCTAAAATCGGTCTCCTCTTTTGTTGTGAGCAGTTACAATTTTGAGTTTATATGTCTGTCTAAATAAGGATTAGAACAGCTCTTTATTCTATATTAGCCTATGGTAGAAACAGCAAAGAAATAAAATAGTAGAAGGATAAAATCAACCCTCTCTTTACACACTCGAACAATAGAACATTTACAGTTATATGTGAGCTAAATGTCCATGTCTTCTGTATTTTTGTTGTTGTTGTTCTCATTTTATTTCTGCAGATTGTTACCATTAAAACTAATTTGCTTTTATATCTTTTGCTGCCTGTGTGTGATTCACTAGTCTGGATGTTAATTCAATTACTGTTTTTTCAAATGCTTACACATAAAACTCTACACACAAAACCACAAAACACACACACAAAATGCAAAACATCATCTCTTGCAAAAGCAAACACATCATTCAAAACTATTTTAACTCTTCCAAAAATGATGTTTTTGCGTAGTAACTCTAGACACAAACCTAAAATGATTAGCCACATACAAACTAGCCACATAAAAACACTACTCTATTTTGCTTGTTCTAACACAGTCTCATCCCAAGAAGTCATATATTGACGTCTTGCGACATTTTTTGACCATACGTCAATATCCGCCTTTTTAGGGTACCCTTAAACGTCGGTAAATGACGATCCTGGGACGTCATACAACTGACGCTTTACCTTCAACGTCAGTAGGTGACGGGGTAGGTTTAGGGGTAGGTTTAGGTCTGGGGTAGAGTTAGGATCCGATAACGTCATCTAACCGACGTTTAAGGGTACCCTAAAAAGGCGGATATTGACGTATGGTCAAAAGACGTCCCAAGACGTCAGTATATGACTTCTTGGGATGAGACTGCGCTGCTTGTTCAGTGTCCAGTGAGTGTATAGGAGTTTGTCATACATGTATGTGCACAAATACTAATATGCAGAATTGATTAAGTTTAGAGTTACTGAACTGAACTGAATCAACACTGAAGTGACTTGATATATATATATATATATATATATATATATATATATATATATATATATATATATATATATATATATATATATATATATATATATATATATATATATACACACACTGAATATGCATACAAGCCAAGTCAGAAAGTCAACTTTATTTCTAAAGCACTGTGTGTGTGTGTGTGTGTGTGTGTGTGTGTGTGTGTGTGTGTGTGTGTGTGGTGTGTGTGTGTGTGTGTGTGTTTGTGTGTATGTATATGTAGTGAATACATACATAAATATATATAGCCTATATATATTTACACTATAACGCCGGTTACTGGTGTAACCTTGGTTCTATGAATAGTGGAAGACCGCCAGAGACGGTCGAATATAGTGGAAGGAGTCGCGTCTCGCGAGCCATATCGAGAATCTCGTATTGATTTGTCACCTGTGACCCTGATCGATGACGTGTCGGAAGCTATATCCGCTCCGTTCATGTCACGGTCGTTCTCTGTAGTCATTCTCTCAATCCGAGTGACCAGAGACTCTGGCGGTCTTCCACTATTCATAGAACCAAGGTTACACCAGTAACCGGCGTTCTATTTCACTGTTACAGACCGCCAGAGACGGTCGAACATAGTGGAAGACGAATACCACCAAGTCACGAGGATCACTCACCTAGATACTGCCCGCTAACACAGCAGAACTGACCAAAGGAATAGGGGCCACATTGATCCTGTAGAATCTTGTGAACGTGCAAGGTGACGTCCATGTAGCCGCTGCACATATTTCAGAAAGGGGCACCCCACGTAGTGCTGCCCAAGAAGTAGCCACTGACCGGGTTGAATGGCATTTAATAGACGCTGGTACTGTCTGACCAGCCGAATCATATGCCTGTACAATGGTATCCACCACCCAATGAGACAACCTTTGCTTCGACAGGGGAGAGCCTCTCTGACAAGCATCAAAATGGACAAACAGCTGATCAGTGGTGCGCCATGAAGCGGTCTTCAACACATACTGTTGCAATACTCTCACTGGACACAAGGCTGTCTGGGAAGCCTCTTGACTAAACGCTGCAAGCTGAATGGGTTGGTTCACAAAGCCATCAGACAACACCTTAGGTCGGAAAGCTGGATTCGGCCAGAGTGTAACCTGATTGTACTCAGGCCCCCACCTGAGACACTGTGGACTCACCGAGAGGGCATGGAGCTCACCTACTCTTCTGGTTGACGTTATAGCCAAGAGAAAAGCAGTCTTCATCGAAAGATTTCTAATATCAGCCTGTTCAAGTGGTTCATAAGGCGGTAAACGCAGACTGTTAAGCACCATCTGAAGATCCTACTGGGTATGCATTATCCGCACCGGTGGATTAAGACGTACTGCTCCTTTAAGGAAAGCCACCACCAATTTTTCCGCACCAATCGATTTCCCCCTCAAGGGGTTCCGATGTGCTGACAAGGCTGCCACGAATACCCTTAGAGTCGCTGGGGACCGCCCAGTGTCCAATAAATGTTGTAAGAATTCCAACACTGAACCGATGGAGCAAGTGACTGGGTTAACAGACCGATCTGTACACCATGAAACAAAGATCTTCCATTTACTGGCATAAGTGCGACGTGTTGATGGGGCTCTTGCATTCATGACAGTGTTCCTCACATCTGCGGAACACTTTGAGAGCTCCTGCTCAACCCCAGGGGCCATACACATAGACTCAACTTGCCCAATAGGTCCCTCCGAACTGGCAACGGCTGTGGTGGGCCAGTCGTAAGGGCCAACAGCAGACTGAACCACGGCCTTGCTGGCCAACAGGGTGCCACTAGAATGAGCCTGTGTCGTCTCACCTGCACACGCCTCAGCACAGGCCAAAGAAGTGGAATTGGAGGGAACGCATAGAGGAGGAGGTCTGGCCAGTCGTGGGCCAGGGCATCCTGGCCTAGTGACCCCTGCTCTTCCTGCTCCGCAAACCACAGCGGACAATGTGTTGTCTCCCTGCTGGCAAAGAGGTCGACTGCTGCGGTCCCATAAAGTCCCCAAACTGATTGAACTACCGCTCTGTGCAGACACCAGTCCCCTGGTTTCGGACCCGACAGAGAGAGTAAGTCTGCCACACTGTTGCTGTGACCGGGAAAGTGTGCCACCCTGATCGACAGGAAGTGCTGGTTTGCCCACAACAGCAGCACCCTTGAAAGCCGAAGGCAAGGTAGAGACCTCGTGCCCCCTTGGTGATTGATTAAAAACACCACTGTGGTGTTGTCTGTCCGCACCAGGATGTGCCTGCCCGATAACTCCTGTCTGAAGTGTCTTAGGGTGAAGAGCACTGCCCACAGCTCTAGGATGTTGATGTGAGATGTCATCTGCTGCAAGGTCCAACTCCCCTGCACGCCTTGGTGTTGCCACAGCCCTCCCCATCCGGAGAGAGAGGCATCTGTTGTCACTACTTCTCTGCGGGCTGGGGGTGGCCCCATTGGTACACCTCCTTGTAGAAACTGTTCCCGTCTCCAAAGCCTCAGGGAGACAGAGCAACTGGTTGTCACTAAAACACGGGTATGCCGGTTGTGAACTGCTGACAGCCGTCTGGCTATCAACCAACGCTGAAAAGGACGAAGGTGTAAAAGTCCTAAGTGAATGGCCGATGAGGCCGCCGTGAGAAGGCCCGCTAGTCGTAAGAAGTGGAGATATGGCAGCTTGCGCTGAACCTGGAACCTCGCTATTGCTCCTCGTATAGCTTGCCTCCTGTGTGCTGTGAGGGTAGCCCTCATTATTCTGGAGTCCAGATGCAATCCCAGAAAGCATATTGACTGGGATGGAGTAAGGCAGCTTTTCTCTAGGTTTACCCTCAGTCCTAACGCAGTAACATGCTCCAGTAGGCGCTGTGTGTTGTTTGCTACTTGCTGAGGTGATCTGGCACAAAGCAGCCAATCGTCCAGGTAAGGAAGAATCAGCATGCCCTCTCGTTGTAGAGGTTCCAGTGCCACCTGCATACACCGTGTGAATACACGGGGAGAGAGGGAGAGGCCAAATGGTAGGACTCGATACTGGTATGTCCTGCCCTGGAATGTGAACCGAAGAAACCTTCTGTGATGAGGTGCAATGGGGACATGGAAATATGCATCCTTCAGATCCACAGAGGTAAACCACATGCCGGGTTCGACTGCTTGTAGGACATCCTTGACACGCAGCATGCGGAAAGGAAGATGTTTGAGACTCCTGTTCAACCGTCTGAGGTCCAAGATTGGCCTGAAACTTCCATCCTTCTTGCGAACTAGGAAGTACTTTGAATAAAATCCCCCTGGTTGGACTTGGGGGTCTACCAGCTCTACTGCACCCTTTTTCAGTAGCTTCTGGACCTCGAGAGATAGAGCAAGAGCTTGACGAGGGTCCCGAACCACTGTGGGCCGAGTGTGTGTGCATAATTGGGGTCTGTGACGAAACTGAAGACAGTAGCCCCTGTCGAGTGTGTCGAGGAGCCACTTGTTGTTTGTAATCCCCCTCCAAAGTTGTAGTTGAGAGGTTGAAAAGTGTCCCATCACAGACCCTGGACCGTCAGCGACGATGGGGAGCGGTTTCCCTACCCCTGGGGGGGCGACGATAAGTCGCCGCGGTCTACGAGCACGAGATGCCTCCCTTCTCGAGTCATACCCAGATCGAGTAGCCTGCTGTCCACTCCTGTAAGACTGTCCCTGCCTGTGTTGGAATGGATTTATATGACGCACAGGCATTTGATGTGAGGACGGACCATAACTCACACTGCGTTCAAAGTGCTGGGACCGAGACTCCACTGCACGAACTCTGCGTTCAAGAGCTTCTTGAGCGGCTGGCCCAAAAACCTGCCCAGGTACCAGTTGTAGTTGACGAAGATTGTTACGGCATGCCTCTGGAAGTCTAGACTGTGCTAGCCAAACCTGCCGCCTAGCTTGTGTAGTAAGCCCAAGAGCCTTTCCGCTAGAGAAAGCGATTGACCCCAAGGCTTGTAAGGAAGCCTCAAGTAACTCAGATGTGGCATTATCTGGTGGGTCTGTACTCAAGGAGGAATGAAGTGCCAACAAAAGATGAGCCATGGAGTTTCCCACACGACTCAAGCCTGAGACAGTATTGTAAATCCTGACCAACAGATCATCTGTGCGTCTACACTCTGGGTTGGGACAGCGAAGATTGTGTCTAAGGGCCTCATCTGGTGACACTACCAGTGAAGAAACACATGGCTCGACTGGAGGCATGTTACCAAGGCCCTTTTCATCAGCTTCAGCCATTGCCGCTAATGTACGAGCCATCACAATCTCACAATCAGGCCTGGATAAAGGAGCTGACCGAAACGCAGAAGCAACCACATCTGTGAAGTCAGGACAACTTGGCATTAGGAAATCCTCCTGCTGGGAAACTGAACGACGCAAGAGGTTTGACTGGCCTGGTAGGGGAGGAGGTGGATCCAAATTCCGCTTAGCGAGCGCCATCTTGAGTGTGTCTTGCAGAGAGAAAACCACTGAAGGCGCATCCTGAAGGCTAGAGCCGTCACCACTGTGGGAACGTTGGAACTGGGAATGTGAAGGTACCATCCCCTCCATAGGCATATAATAATCCTGTTCCTCTCGGTCTAATGCGTCAGAGGCCGCAATAGATAAAGTGTCTGGTTCTCTCCTGGAAAACCTGGATGCCAGCTCACACCTGGGCAAGGGAGGGGCTAAAACATCCACCGCTGTCCCCTCGCTCACATTTTGACGAGCAGGGGGTACAGATAATAAGGCCTTAATGCCCTGAACTGCATTCGCAAGCTCAGCTACTTGCTGGGTTAATGAACCTGATTCAGAGGAGGTTCACATCTTTTTTGAAGGCCTTACAGTCCCACTGGCCAAACGTTTGCTACTCACATGCGGCGCTGCCCCAGTGGATGGAGGAGAACTCCTAAACTCAGGATCTAATTCAGCCAGTCGATGTTGTCTCATCTCCAAAGACATCAAACTACATTCAGGACATGGGTCTACTAAAGCCTCACGGAGGTGATCAATGCCTAGGCAAGTGGGACATTGAATGTGAGCATCCATGAGGTCCATTGGACCGGAGCAGAGGGAGCATGAAGCTGCCATAACATCCGGACCAGTAGTTGGGAAAAAAAACCCTGGTCAACCAATGGGGTTATATATCAAAAGGCGTTTAAATTGCTACAATAAGCCCTATTAATGTATTACTCTGGTTAACCAATGAGTATTACAAAAAAACAGTCAATCAGGCAATGAACAAATACTACACACAGTCTGACAGAACCCTGGTTAACCACTGAGTTCGCCTGAGTACTCACCTCAATACTGCTAGTAGCGATCGATCGGTTCCAAACAAACCCTGGACAACCAATGGGTATATGGTCCGATGTACGTCGATAAATCCAATATAATCCAATAAATCCAATATATTTCTCCCGAGACACAGCTGTAGCGGGGAGCAGTTGCTCACCAAAAAAACGCTGTGCACGCTCGAGCGAGATCTCTTCGCGAGAATGACAAAGAGAACGACCGTGACATGAACGGAGCGGATATAGCTTCCGACACGTCATCGGTCAGGGTCACAGGTGACAAATCAATACGAGATTCTTGATATGGCTCGCGAGACGCTACTCCTTCCACTATGTTCGACCGTCTCTGGCGGTCTGTAACAGTG
Organism: Chrosomus eos; assembly: GCA_036326025.1. Taxonomy (NCBI): domain Eukaryota; kingdom Metazoa; phylum Chordata; class Actinopteri; order Cypriniformes; family Leuciscidae; genus Chrosomus; species Chrosomus eos. Next base: position 12,275,893 of record CM070819.1, on the reverse strand, counting down.
AAATAGAAACAGAAATTCAAGGGTGTAAAAATAATTTCTTTCTTTCTCAAAACTGAGTTTGATTTCTAATTGATCAATTTATGTATGTTTTCACGTTTCACACATGATGTGTGTAGGTCATCAGTAAATGAGTGTAGCATTTAAATGGCAATGTTTCCCAAATGAAATAAAAGAGCTGTTAGTTTTGAATTATGAGTGTAATGTAGAGAACTGTGTTTAGAGCTTTTGTTTTTCAATTTCAAACTGAGTGAAGTGTATAATGTGCTTGTAGTTTTGCAGACTTTTTCTGAAGATTAAGTACATGAGTGAATGGTTTCACTGAGTGGGCCTCAAGTTCCAGTTTTAATGTGCAAGCAATTTGAAAAAACTGTAAAAACATAACTAGTACATTTCACATACCAGACTTCATGTGGCACCTGTAGAAATAATGCAATGCAAAATGCTAGAATCGCAAAGAAGGAATAGTAAACGTGTGTAATAAAATGTGTATCAGTGTTTTTTTAGCTTCAACTTGTGGCCAACTCAGTGAAAACCTTCCTCTTCAGACCAAGTCTGCAAAAGACATACCTCATTCGATCACTTCAAATCAAAACTCAATGTTTTGAGAATCAAATCAATTTTTCACACTTGTATTTATGTTTATTCTGTAAAAATTTACTGAATATGCAAGCCAAGTCACTTTTTTTCTATTTACAATACATGCTTTTTAGAAGAGTTCAAATAGTTTTGAATGAAGTGTTTGCTTTGCAAGAGATGTGTGACTTTATGCATGTTGTGAACGTGATTTGTGGTTTTGTGTGTTAGAGTTTAGAGAAATTGAGCCATAGTTTCAGAAATTGTGTGAAAGCAATTTTAAATCTAAAATTGCTAATCTAAAACATAAATAAGAATCAAAGATATATTATTAAGAAGTAAGAAGAAAGAAGTAAATAAGACAAATATACAAAAGACAAATGCTATGTTATTTACTTGATTTTAATGACTGAAATAATCTGGCAACAACTGGAAAAGTCTTATTTGTTGTTGTTATTGATGACAAAACCTGAAGAGATCTTTGAATTATGGTCCATTATAATTAGCAAAGCTCATTTTAGAATCTGCTGAAATGAACAAATGAAGACAACTGTCAACAGTTTTCACGTCTTGACACACAAATCAATTATTATTATATTTTCTCCGTATTTTATCAATATTATGATTGCTGTCATTCACTACCCTTAAAACCATTTATCCTCAAACCATAACTCAAAACTCAATACTATTTTAAAATATTACTACTGTACCATGACCTGGAAGAATTTAAAGACAACAACAACAACAAAATACTACTTGCTTTTAAAGACTATTTTTAATTAGGTAACAACAAATGTATGCTTCATTCTAAATATATTGTTCCCATGTTTCACCTGATATGACTGCAAAAATATCATGATATGTCAACTCCAGACCCCGTCCCCGTCCCTGTAGAAATATACTAATTCCAATTGACATTGGATAATTAGAATGTCACAGATATAATGAATGTACTAATTTATAATCCAGCCCTTAGGTGTGCCTTAATCTTTTTGTTTTGTTTATGTGTTGCATAAACTCAGTTTAAGTATGTTTCAAATTAATATAAGAGACAAACATGTGAATCATTTCCCTATTTCCCTATTGTTGAGTAAAGTCTTACTACCGAGTATTACATTTTTCAAACATGTCACTAGATGTTACTTCCGCTGATTGGCCAGTTGCATGTCAATAATGTATATATATATAGCATTTATCACTTCTGTTTTGATGTCACACCTGAAACAGAGAAGTATCTCATTCATCTGCCATAAAGGTAAGAAACAATCTTTGAATCTACGGCATTTACATTTATATTTGGGCATTTAAGAGACATTCTTATCGATTTACACATGATGAATATTTCTCTATTAGATCTGAGCAGCTCTTCTTGAGAACCATGAAATCTTTCCTCCTTGTTGCCTGTGTCTTTGGAATCTGCTGTTTCGTGCTAGTGAGTATCATTCTCTTGCTTTATTATAAACTCTATTTACTGATGTGCATGTGATATTCTCTTCCTTTTTAACCACCACCTTTTGTGATATAATTTACAACACTGGAAATGTGATGAAGATGCAACATGACAAAATAATTTCTTTTCAGGCAGAGGATGAAGAACACCGAGAGAAGCGTTCATCAAGCCATTCCTCAGAGGTCAGTTTGAAATCAAAAACTCTTGCATAAAATCATTTTAATTAACTGATCATGTTTATTCCAGATTTTCTCGAGTTCAAAAATGATCCTGAGCCATGCAAAAACATTTATGTAAAGAAATCATAGAAGTACCCTCTGATTATGTTGATATATGTATGTCTTTCTTCATTCTGTTGAATGTAGACTCCTTTTCAATGTAAATCTTACTCTGTTCTTCTGATTTTACTACAGAGAGGACCTGGAGGCTTCTTTAACCCGTACCAATTTCAGCGTCCTTATCCCTACCCATACTTTCCCCCTAACCTGCCTCAGCCTCAGCCTCAGCCGCAGCTTCCAAACAACAATGCCCTCCTCAGCCTCTTGCCGTTTATCTTAGCACAGCTGGCATCTGCCCCTGCCCCTGCTCCTGCACCGGCCCCGGCCCCCGCACCAGCCCCAGCCCCTGCACCGGCCCCAGCTCCAGCTCCTGGTGGGAGATAAGCAACCAGTTAAATCAAACTAAGAAATGTGTCTGATTGACTCTGAATGCACAATATAATGCCTGCCTCTTGCTCTTGCACTGTTAAAAAAATAAAAAATAAACTTTGCATCATTTAATCATATATTTGTGTTTGTGTTATTCTTCCTATTTAGTGTGTTTATGAGTTTTACCATACACTGTAAAAAAAGTTAACTCATTATTTTGAGTTATCTTTTTGCATGGTTTTTTTTTAGTTTAACTAACTTATTTCGATAAGTTGAGGACAAGAAAACTTAAAATTTCTTGTTGTCTGGACAATCTAGTTAAAAAAATAAGTTGAAATAACTAAATTGCTAAAATATTTTTTACAGTGTACATGCAGCAGCCAAAAGTATCAAAAACATTTACAATTAAAGCTGCTAGCAGCATTTATCGGTGTTCAAGCAATTAAGGCAGTTAAGGCAGTTAAGCTCAAAAGCATCAAAAGACATTAAGTTTTATGTAGCAAGCATTTAACCACTGACATCATAGATGGAATAGACCATTTTTAGCATGATTTACCATGATATACCACATTTCAGTGTGATTTTTCATGATTTACAATGTTCCAGTATGATTTACCATTTACCATGGTTCCACTAAAGTGCTTGAACACCTAACGGGCCAAACGGGGTCATACTCTTGATTCTAAGTCAAACGGTCTAGGAGTTATGAGCAATTTAGTACTTTTGGTTGCTGTAGCACCACCTATGGGCCAAACGGGGTCATACTCTGATAGGTTGTCCCCATATTTGAGGCCTACCATCTGGGCGAGTTTCAAGTCTCTAGGCCTTACGGTTTGGGCTGCACGATGCGTTTTAGGTTTTTTTTTTTTTTCAAATAGCAATTACAATAGGTTTTCAGCACTAAAGTGCTTGAACACCTAATTATTAGTTAGTCCTCAAATCTTATTCAAGCAGCGTTGAGACTTAGTCAGACTTAGTCTTAGTCGGGTTTTATGAGGTTTTTGTGCTCGTGCACGGCTGGACATGAAGTCGGAGCAAAACCCGCCCCTGTCAGTGATTGGTGGAACACTGTTTATTTTGGTTTTGAATGGCGGTTGTTCCCATTTGTTTTTGTGCAGATCTCAGAGCCTAGGCTGCCTACAGAGACGCGTTTTTTTGACAGCCTGCTTATGGGGCGGGCAGCTAGCGGATCGTTAGGAAAGATTAGATGAATGTGATCATTTATTTTTGGGCCTGAAATCGCTGATACAACCTTTAAGAGAATCAGCGTTTTCAAATGAATCGCTTGAAAGAATGACTCAATGACTCAGTTACTTGTCTCCATTTCCATTTGTAATTATGTAACCTTATTTAAAATATCTTTGATGGTTTTGGTTGCTGTCATGTATGATAACAGCCATACGCACACTTCTATATATGATATAATTTACCTTAAAAAAAGAGAGAAAGCATTACACTAACACAAATATATGATACAAAGTTTCTTTTTTTTAAAGGGCACCTATTAAAATGTTCCTAATATTGTTAGTCCACAACAACAGTTTTACATGCATGCAATGACAAAAAAAACACTTTTGTTGTCTTATAATATGCATTTATTTTTACCCGATTTGCTCACCGACTCCCAAATGATTTGTTCAACGACTCATTTTTCCAAACACCTCCTTGACGCTAATCTGCGGTGATTGGTCAGATGACCCAGTCAGTTATTGTTAGCCCAACGCATAAACATATTGATAAAGCACTGCAGTACTACAATACGCTCTATTCTTTATGACAACTCCAATAACAACGACAAACATTTCACATATTTAAAAAAAAATTGACATTGGAGACCTAGAAGCTGGGCTGAGCGTAACTTACACAACACACACAAATACTTATTGAGCATGCTACAAAACGCATAAAAGCAACAATTATTAATAATATTTACATTATTGTGATTCGGAGGAGGAAGCTGATCCAAATAAACTTGGTACTGAAACTTCCTTCAGTATCAACCGGCTCGCGAATCCACACTTGAAAGCATTTATGTTTGCACAAGGTTCGGGCTATACTTGTGTGGTATAGTTGTAAATATAAACTCTAGCCACTGATTCTTCACATGCTCGTTCCTGGGCAGTGAAAAAAAGATCGCTTTTGATTCGCACTTCTGAACACAGCGTCTTGTTGTCGGCATTACCTTTTTCAAGTTTTACCCATAGAAAGGTTTTCCCTGGTGTCTGTGCGCCGCGCGCAATGAGTGGGTGCGGCCAATTTGATCATTTTTCGTCTTGACGTCACAACGAAAAGGAAAATGACTCATTGAAAAAACGATTCATTAAATTGACTCAGAGTCGACTCATACTTTTGAGAGACAATAACTTTTTTTTACGGTGAACTTTCATATATAAAACTTTGCAGGATGTTTTTGATCACTTAGATTTATGTTACACACTACATGAAAGGTCATTTCAAAATTCCATAATAGGTACCCTTTAAAATATCAAGAGCAAAATATCAAGGCAGGCATTATTAGGTACATTCAGAGTCAACCAGACACATGCTCAGCTTCAACTAGTAACTTATACTTCATATACTTTTACCTTTTCAAAAATAGAAAGCATAACACAAACACAAATATATTATTAAATGATGCAAAGTTTATTTTTTTATTTTTTTAACAGTGCAAGAGCAAGAGGCAGGCATTATAATGTGCATTCAGAGTCAACATTTCTTAGTTTGATTTAACTGGTTGCTTATCTCCCACCAGGAGCTGGAGCTGGGGCCGGTGCAGGGGCTGGGGCTGGTGCGGGGGCCGGGGCCGGTGCAGGAGCAGGGGCAGGGGCAGATGCCAGCTGTGCTAAGATGAACGGCAAGAGGCTGAGGAGGGCATTGTTGTTTGGAAGCTGCGGCTGAGGCTGAGGCTGAGGCAGAGGCAGAGGCAGGTTAGGGGGAAAGTATGGGTAGGGATAAGGACGCTGAAATTGGTACGGGTTAAAGAAGCCTCCAGGTCCTTTCTGTAGTAATATCAGAAGAACAGAGTAAGATTTACATTGAAAAGGAGTCTACATTCAACAGAATGAAGAAAGACATACATATATCAAAAAAATCAGAGGGTACTTCAATGATTTCTTTACATAAATGTTTTTGCATGGCTCAGGATCATTTTTGCACTCGAGAAAATATGGAATAAATATGATCAGTTAATTAAAATGATTTTATGCAAGAGTTTTTGATTTCAAACTGACCTCTGAGGAATGGCTTGATGAACGCTTCTCTCGATGTTCTTCATCATCTGCCTGAAAAGAAATGAATTGGTCATTTCTAGTTATAAGTAATAAAGGTTTGTGGGGGTTGAAACATGAATTAAATACACATCAACACATATGCATTTGATCAACAAGAGAATGATACTCACTAGCACGAAACAGCAGAGTCCAAAGACACAGGCAACAAGGAGGAAAGATTTCATGGTTCTCAAGAAGAGCTGCTCAGATCTAATAGATAAATATTCATCATGTGTAAATCACAGTGGATAAGAATGTCTCCTAAATGCCCAAATATAAATGTAAATGCCGTTTATTCATAGATTGCTTCTTACCTTTATGACAGATGAATGAGAGACTTCTCTGTTTCAGGTGTGACATCAAAACAGCAGTGATAAATGCTATATATATACACGTTATCGACATACAACTGGCCAATCAGCAGAAGTAACACATGTTTGAAAAATGTATTTAGTATTTAGCAAGTTGGACTTCACTCAACAATTGGGAAATTGGGAAATGATTCACAGTTGTCTCTTTTCTATGGTATATACTTGTAAACATACACTGAATGTATGCAACACATAAACAAAACAAAAGATTAAGGCACACCTTAGGGCTGGATGTGACTGGGATTCTTTATTGAATTATAAATATCTTTACGACATCTGTCAAGGTTTTCATAAATCTGGAATTGAATGTGGAATTTTATAATTTATTAAACCACCTGCAATTCGTTGGACATTATGTGAATCCAACAGTTCAACTTTGAATAGCCTATTTTAAAGCAAAAAATGGTTTATAAGTAATCAGTTATTTTGCTGATGCTTTTATCCAAATTGAACTTTACATTTGACCTAAAACTGACATATGACATTTATTAGTAGTAAACTTAGTTCAGTTTTTACAGTAAATGGCTAGGCGGTGTATTGGGTGTACTGGAGCTCATGTATTGGGGCTCAACACATTACTACATCAACATTTCTTCAAATCTAAATAAAACTAAATCAATATTACATAGCATTTTCATTTCATTGAAATTTTGTTACTTATAAATCAATCTTCAATACTTGACTGTTTTGCATTGATATATTCTCTAAAGTAAAATGCCTCAGGAACAGAGAGATTATCAGAGATGAGCAAATCCTCTGAAGCAATGTAAGTTTTTAAGATGTTCCTAAAATGTCACAATTGCATAAATTGACAGTAAGCTTTTGGGAATTTGTGGGATTTTAAGGATTACGACATGACTAAATATTGTAATATCCTTATAGATTAAGGTTTGTGTGCACAATGAGTAAAAAAATGGTAAATACATGCGCTGAAAACTCTGAATGCATTAGCTGGACTGGGATAAATCTCACTGTTTTCACATTTCTTTCAGGACATCAAGAAAACTCAACGAATTGCATGACCGTAAGTACAACTGATACATTTTTTGTCTTCTTTTTTTTACTTTGAGTAAATGTTATCTGCATCAACTTTATTGAAGCTAGGGAAGACCGCGGAAAGTTGTCACAATTTTTACACCTGTAAAAGTTTTTAAGATTGGTTTATTTTTTTTTTTAAATCTGTACAAAATATTTTCTACATTAAACAACAATAAGCTATTAAACATTTTCAAAGACAACAATGGATCCCACTATTAAATAGGGTTTTTGGCAAAATGAAAACAATTATGAAACTTTTTGAAGGAAAAAAGTACAAATAACTAACAAAAGTTGTAATAAGTTGAACGCATTTTTAACATTTAAAACACATTTGACAACTCTTATAATATGGCATGCAACAACTTGCCCCAACATTGACATGAAATTGGAAAAATACTCTTTTTCATTATATATTTTACTGTTGTCTGAACATACATCATGCTAGTGTGGTTTTAAATGGTTGTTTTAAACTAGGCCTACAGCTTTTAGGAAAATATGATGTTGGAATTTGGAGATTGAAATATTTTTAAATAGCCTAATTGAAAAAATTCTCTCAATTTATCATAAATTTTTTATACATTTTACACATCAAAGTTTTTGTGAGGAAAAAAAAGATTTGTTATCTGACTGAACCTCCTCTCTTCCTCCTCATGAGTGACTCTATGTGGCTAACTATGGTACTTGCATGCAGAATTAGTTGCAGTCTTTACATTTAGTTTATTTATTTAGTATCTTTACACGTATCACATTTATCTGTCCTAGTTCAAATGCTTTCTCTATTTAATATCAGTTGCACTGAAAATTGCCATCATAACTGAGATAACTACGATTTCAGATCTGTTAGGATTTTCTTTTCTAAATAAGGTTAAAAAAAACGTGCCATCCCAAAATGAAGAGTCTCATATTATTGACTGTCCTGTGGCTCATTTCCTCTGGAGCTGTGAGTAAATTTTGTTTTTGAATGATGTTTTTACTCTCTTTATATCACATATTATTGTACTAGTATGTAAATAGTATGTCATTTAAGCCTTTAGACCTGAATCAAACAACATTCAGGATAATGTATGAAATAACAATTATTATAATACCATGAACTCATGTCGTATAAAAATTCCTCCCAGCTTTGCCAGCGTTATAAGCCTTGGAGCTCATCTGGCAGTGATGAGGTAAACTCCCAATGTTATAACAAATATGTAATTTTCTCCAGAAGCTGAACAAAATGCCTCATATGCAAATGTTCCACGTGACTGTTTAAAATGTCTTTGCTCTAGAGGATCTATTGGCCCTATTTTCCTGGAGGTCATGTGAGGCCGGTTCGACCCGGACCACTGTTCCCACTGTGGCCATTTCAGTGGCCCCTGTTGCTGCCTCGTCCAGTCCCTGCCCCGGCCCCGGCTCCGGCCCCTGCGCCAGCACCCACACCCAGACCCCCAGTCATTCCCACCACCATTCGTGGAGATGGTGGAAAGTAGAGCAGGGGTTGTTTTGTAAAGTACTATTGACATTTCAGTAATGCTTTCAATAAAAATAATGAATCTGTTTAACATGTTATTTGGTTGTTATTTAGAAATAATACAACTTTCAGTAGAGTTTTTGAGTAGAAAATCGTCTCCAAGCTCCTCATAACAGGGGGTAACCATGTAGTTTAATATTAAATGGGCACACAAACTCGTGAAGTACTACTATACAGAATACACTTATGATATGGTCTTGTACGTCATTATTTCGGATCATTGTAGTCAATCGAATTTTCATCAACATGCTGACCAAGCTCTGTGACCAAATGCTAATATTAAGCATATAGTCACTCAAAATAGTGAATTTCAGATTATAACTTGGTAGTGTTGTTTAATGTAAAGGGCAATGCATGCAACTCTGAGGCATTATGCACTACAGTATAGGTGTGGTGCAAGTATCAACAGAGAAAGATGTGGATATGTAATTTTGAGATTTTGAGATTTGGGTGAGACAGTATGACTCCTGAGTCACTACACACTTATTAAACACAGTCTATTTTAAGAGGAAATGTCTTCAAATGCATCTTACCTGTGATACCATGACAAGTGTACAGTCTACACGCTGTCTTGCTGCAAAATGGTACGCAAAAATGAGCACGGTTGAATTTTTAAAGCTGTCGTTTGCATATCCAGTCATGTTTAGGGAATTCCTGGTTTTATTGTTAAAACTGCTGTCTGTGTCTGCATTTCTATTTGGTCTGAACCCAACTTAATAATAACAGTTATCTCACCACAATGTGAAATTAGTATAGCTCTTACTGTGGGAATGACAGAATTATACTGTCATTAACTGAACCAGAGTGGCTTTTCAGAAGGTAGCTGTGGTTTCACTTTAATCAACATTGTGAAGACGAAATCAGTGAAAAGCGACCTCAGATGAGACAAACGTTTCTGGTGTGGGGGAACACATTGAAATAAACCAGATGTCTTCATTATTCTGACACACTATCCTGTTTACTCTAAAATGTGCTTGCTGTGAGAATAAATGTATGGCATTCACTTACAGACTACCACAAACACACCTAGTATTTATGATCATATTTATCTTTTATTCATTGACTTTTACTACTATAAAACTGAACCAATATATCAAATCACCCAAACTCGTCTGGATACGTCTAACATTTCAAATGGTTCGATTTGATGATTCAGACACTAAGTGTTATCAAATAAATTATCGTCTGAGGCAACGCAGTCTCATGAAAGTGCGTATCAATACCACGAATGTTATTTCTCTTGGCATTTATACGCCAAAAATCGTTTTGGCGTGCATATGCTACGCACTGAAAATCCTTTGGGTAGGATTAGGGGGAGGGGGGGATGGGGGTGCGTGCGTATTACACGCCATAAAGTGCGTATCATATGTACGCGAAAACTGCGTATCATATACACGCCAAAACTGATTTTGGCGTATAAATGCCACGAGAAATAACATTCGTGGTATTCATACGCACTTTCATGAGATCGGGCTCTCTGAGGTTCAATATTGTCTGAGGTCAGAGCCCATTTCCAGAGCTGATTGGTTGCTTGATGAATGGACACTGTTTAAGTGCACCCTTCTCCAATCGCATTTTTTTGTTGTGATCAAAGGATTTTGAAGTGAGTATTTGGCTTTTTTTCTATCATGCAATATTAGCTATAAATTTCACATTGTAGCATAGTGCACATCTATTTACTTTGTGTGCGTCTTTAGGTATGACACAAATGAGGCTTATAGCGTTGCTCACATGTTTTCTAGCTGGAACATTTGGAGTTCCGGTGAGTCATTACGGTCATCTCTTTTCATCCAGATAAATTCTTAAATGTTCTCTTTTAGACGTTCTTTTCACCATAAATAACTTTTTACATACATGCCATCTAACTCTGTGTGAATTCACTACTGCATTAATAATCTGAGGTGCAGTTAAATGGTAAATGGTAAATGGACTGCATTTATATAGCGCTTTCATAGACCCAATGGCCACCAAAGCGCTTTACATGTTGCCTCTCATTCACCCATTCACTCACACATTCATACACCGACGGCGGTGTCAGCCGTACAAGGCGCCATCCAGCTCGTCGGGAGCAGCTGGGGTTAGGTGTCTTGCTCATGGACACCTCGACACTTGGTCAGGTGGAACCGGGGATTGAACCACCAACCTTTCGATTTGTAGACAATCTACATGAACCACTGAGCCACTGCCGCTAATGGTGAAATGGCATACTTTATTGTTGCTTGTTTACTTGATTATGTTATACTTATGGTATTCTATTAACCTTTTCATAGATCTCCGCAAATACTCCCCAAAAAGTCAGTAGCACCTCAATGCAGTACATGAGATCCACGGGGAGAAGTTGGATCAAGATCCAAGGGGTGGAGATGGGTAGGATTAGGGGTGGGTTTAGGGATTAGGGGGCGGAGATAGGTAGGTTTAGGTATATGTAAGGTGGGAGGAGTTGGATCTGGATCCGACTCCTCCCCGTGGATTTCATGTTCTGCAGTGAGGACCATCTCCAAAAAGTCCCAATGGGAGACATGCCAGCACAAGGAACCCCAGTGACACAGTCTTCACATTCTGGGTCAAAGGTACTGGTACAAGCCCATCATGTGCCACAGCAGTTTTAGCCTAAATCTCCCAGAGTGCCCTCTAGTCCTCAGCAACAGCAACATGGATTGGCTCTGACCAATCCATGGGCCTCTCATCCCAACCCCAATGCAGGTCTCGGTCAACTTCCAGCACACTTTCAATCCTTTCCGTATCCTCATCCCCAGCAACCGCAGGTAATAAACTTTTATAAGTTCTCTTGAATAATGAACTGACTAATTTCTTATCTTAATAAGACAGCCCATTAATTAATTATCGGTAACACTTTATTTCAATAGTCCCCTTTAGACATTCGACTGTAGGTTACTTTGCAACTACATGTCAACAGTCATTAGAGTATTAGTAGACTGTCTGCTTAATATGACAACACTTTATTTTGATGTTTCCCCAATAGACATTCTACTGACTAGTAACTTTGCAAATACTCATATACTTAACCCTAAACTTAACCCTAACCCTAACCCTAACCCTAACCTAACAGTATCTTGTTATATGTTACTTGTAGTTAGCGTACTATCGAAATAAAGTGAAACCAACTTTTTAAATAACATGATATAATTAATATTATTATTTAAAATAATACTATTTAAAATATTAAAAAGGATTTTAGAATTTATTAAATTTTATACACAAACTTAATTAATGTTAGCTATGTAACCCTCAAGCAAGCCTTTGTGTTTAGACTCTTTGGAATATTATCAAGAATATTTCGCTGGAGGAAATCTTTCCGTCTCCACGTCTGAGGAGTTTTGATTTATTGAGGAAACCTGATGCACTTAATGTGTCCAAACAAAGAGGGTTGACGTAATATATTGCCTCGTGTATCAGTAAAATGTGTGCACACAAATAAAATCTCTGTCAGAAGTTTGTCAGTTCAGTATCCAACTATCCTAAGAGGAGTCATTGAGGTTATTCACTCTTGATTGAATCTCATTTGTGCCAGAATCCACTTCTAAATATCATCTTTTTGCTCACTTGTCAATCTCTTAAGTCAGAACTTTTACAACTAGTTCTCAAATGCTCCTTTCCATCATCAGTTCTCCTTCGGAGTGCCTGTTTTCCAGCACGCAACGTCTCAACAAATACCCTGCTAATGCAGTTCCAGCTTCATGACAATTTATAGCACAAAACAAACAACACAAGCCAAATGCTCACGAAATGCATCCAAACCAGATTCAGCAACATCAGGTATCATTCTGGACTCAAACATTGTGGACTCAAGCAAATCTGTTTGCAATATTCTTATATCATGTGTTTTTCCACAGGTTCAACAATTTCTTTACATGGATCCACAGATTCAACAACGAATGGTGAATGAATCGGCATGAATTGTTATGCAATTGAATATTTATTCTCTAAATATGTTATTGGGGGGTAATTCCTTATGTGAATGCTTTTTAAAGGCTGGACCATAAAAAGGTAAAAAATTCTAAGGCCCAGGGCTTGACAGTAACTTTTTTGCTCACTAGCCAATGTGGCTAGTGGTTTTTCAAAATTACTAGCCACGCAGCATTTTTACTAGCCACATTTTTGTTGTTGGAAAATTACGTTTTATATGATTAAAATTGACAATGGGGCTTAAAACTTGAAACTAAAATGTACTAATATCATTAGCTCTGATAAGGTTGTGTGTACAGTTTTGCATCAGGTTTTTTTATCAGTAAATACTGTAATAATTATCTGCATTAGAAACAATGAGCAAAGAATAAATGATTTTTTCTACGAAAAAATCCACTAAGGCAACATGATTAAATCTTTATATAGGCCTATGATCGTTTTGGAGACTTTGGATTGTTTGTTTTGCATCTGCATTTCCTCTGAGCTCTGACTGGTTTAATAATCATCATGAAGCTCTCTGAGTAACTGGAGATATGTCCACCTGAAAGTATAGGCCTACAGGTCTTTATTTTCCAGATTATTCCCACAAACGCCTCTCCTGCTTTCTTTCATGGCATGATTAATTTATTAAAACATAGAATTAACTCTGGAAATATAGTTGTGATACGTGACATAAGGGCAGCCCTATTAGTAGTTACACCGTGTCCCTTAATCATGAAGATAATTTTTTCTTTATCTCAGCTCTGCCTATTCTCTTTATCTCATTCTCCAGCGCATTTTTTCTACGCACTGCTCACGCACACTCACGCACTGACTGAACGCTGTGTTGATGTGTGTGTGCATGCGACCAGTCGCGTGTGATGACAGAGATCATACGTACCATCAGGTTAAAATCAGGCGGGAGGCTGACGGTATACAGGTCTGAGGAACTGTGGCTGCCCTGTGACAGATTCAACTTTATCGTTTGACAAAAGTCTGGATGTCATATTTGGCGCGGGCACCCTCGCGCACTGCAGGTCTGGATTCTCCTGCTATTAAAAAAGATCGCTATATCATCGCTGCTGCTGGTTAAGTTGATAATTAAGGGCAGACTAAAACAGCCCTCAGTCCGACGGCCAGTCCGCGTGTTTTGTTATTTCAGATGCCTTTTTGACATGACTACAATTTTTCAACACGCCAAAATGGCTAGTGGGAGTGACTGTGTTACCCGCCACGGGTGAAATCCACCCGCATTTGGCGGGTTGGCGGGTGTTAATGTCAAGCCCTGCTAAGGCCATTAGTGAAGATGCTTCTTTATTTATTTTATTTGTATTCTATGTTTCCTGTAGCTGGACCACAACCTGTTGTACCTGTTAACCCTTTAAGATCAGCCAATACCTTCCACATTACCACCTGTCACTGGAATGACCTTCTCGAACCAATACTGAGGTCCAGCCACCAAGCGTTGTAGCTGTACCACACAATGGGGATGCCATACCTGCTACTGGTGGATCCCATCCAAATAATGAAGCGCTGCCTAGTAGGATTGCTACAGTAGCAAGCAGGACAGTGCCGTGTGATCATGTCCAATCTGCTGAAAACCCCTTAACCAACACTGGACCTTTGTCTTCTGTTCATGGGGCTTTCATTTCGGCCGTCTTGCCCACTGTCCAACTGATCCCCATTACAGTGATCCCAATCTAGTTCCCACTACCAGAAGAAGTCCCAACACCAGAAGAAGCTCTTGTTCTTGTTCTTGTGTCCCCACCACTGCTTTCCGATACTGTTAAGACCAACCCTGATATGTACCCCTAAGACAAATCTTTGCATACTGCAAGATTTATTTAAATATGCATTTTGTATCATGCTTTTGGTTCATGGGTTAAGGCAGCATAATGGAAGTTTTTTTAAATAATATTTTTTGTTTACTATTTCTTTATCTTTTATTCTTCCCAGTATAAACTAAAGTTTTGACTTCGTTGTGGACTAAAAGATTTAAAAATCAAAACCCTTTAAAATTATTTCTGACTTTTGTACTGTGAACTTTGTGTGTGGTCCTCAACATATATACTAGACATACTGTATGATTAAATATAAAGTTAATTACAGCCTGAGGCTCCTTCTGTGTTGCATACAGTATATCTGTCATCAAGTGTCAGCTGTGTTAATAGAACTGGAAAAATGTGCACATTTAACACAGAGAATCACAATATGAGTGAATAAAAATTTGTTTTAAACTATATAATTAAAGTGCAGAGCATTTCTGAAAGTTCTTAAAATGCCATCAGAAAAACAGAATCTACTGGTAAGGGACACATACAGAAAGGATCAGGGAAATGTACTGTTAACTTGTTTAAAAAGAATGGGATTGAAGTAATTCATTGATTGTAAGTGATTATTGGGTTGTTAAGTCTGACGTCACGCGTGACGTGTAGCCTCTTCCGGGCCCAAGCGCTCCGCTCGTCTTTCAGATCCTAGACTACATAAACCCTTTTTTTAAAGGGCTTTTTTCGCTTCAGTGCCAGTGGGTGTTACTAATGGATAGCACCCACTGGCGCCAAAGTTTCTTCATTCGTTTAAGATTTGTAACTTACCTAATCAACTGCCGCCATTTTCTCTTATCTTTCTCGTCACAGGGAAAGCGGTAGATGACAGTTAAATGTCACTTGTTTTTTTTTAACTCCGATCTATTAAAACTACACGGGAACACGTTAAAACTCCGGCCAAAGCGGTAGGTAGGTAGAGAGGACCCGGCCTTTGGACCCGGAAACAGTATTATCGGAGAGCGCTTAAGTCACGACTTAACAACCGGATTGAGCCAAGGACCAGTTTACTGAGAACTGGTCAGTACATGAAGGCACATTAGATTGAATGTATCAAAACAAAAAACAAAACAAAAAAACATATATGACAAGGTTAATGGCAAGAACTTATATATATTTTTTTACTTTTATACAGCACCTGGAAAACATTAACACAATAAAAACATTAGTGGAATCTTTTTTATCTTTTCAAATAATTTCATAGCCAATTGTTTTTTCTTCTATTTTGGTACTTATTATTTATAATATTATTTATAAATTCTTCATTTTCTAGCAGTG
Organism: Chrosomus eos; assembly: GCA_036326025.1. Taxonomy (NCBI): domain Eukaryota; kingdom Metazoa; phylum Chordata; class Actinopteri; order Cypriniformes; family Leuciscidae; genus Chrosomus; species Chrosomus eos. Next base: position 12,260,025 of record CM070819.1, on the reverse strand, counting down.
TCCTCAGTCAGGCAGAAGGTTCTTACAGTTTGAACAAGTGTGAACATTGCTGTCAGAGAGCTATTATGATTTCATCACATGTCCCCATAAATGTTTGATTTATTTTATACTATACTATATCATGCCAAATAATTATAATCTCAGCCAAAATGTTGCTTTGAGATAAGCAAAGATATATATTTGCTTTGAATGCACATTTTTGCATTTTATAAAGGAACTTGGCTGGTCACCAAAGCCAATCAGATGCTGATTTTAAGGGCCTTTTGATTTCAAAGAGAATATAAGGAGTAGATCTAGACCAGTATCACAAAATCCTCCTCCTTAATCCTGATCACAATCAAGAGTCTTAAACGAAGGTAAGGTACCATTAATTCAACAAATAATTTTGGGGCTGAAGGTTGATCTACTTTCCTGTTGAAGAAGGTTACATTGAAACAATGACAATGAAACTATATCTTTACATGTCATATTTCAGACATCATCATTCAACATGAGATCCCTCATTTTGCTGGCATTTGTCATCGGTGTGGCCTATTGCGCTCCGGTACGTGATCAATTTTACTCTTATGTATTTATGTATGAGCCAAATATGACTAGAGAATGTGGGATGCTAACATTGTGATACTAGCCTTAACTCTTCTGTTCTTTGACCCACAGCAATTTATGTATTATGAGCTAGAGTACAAACCTGTCATGGCTCCACAGGTTAGTTTGGTCCAAACATGAAATTAATACATATAAGGGTGAATTCAGGTTGATTGGGACAATTTTCCCCAGTCATTTCAATGGCAAAAGTGTCCCAATCAATCTGGATTCACCCCTATTTCAATAAAATGACTCAAGGAATATGGGAATATACAGTGTCTTAATATACAGTAGGATTATAGTACATTATGTATTGTATAAAAAGTGTGTATGATGATCTACAGGCTCTTCCTGCGGCCGCCGCTGCAGCTACACCTTCTGAAATAGAGATTGTAAGTGTGGAGTGGAGGGAAACAGATTACTATTACCATTATATTACTCAGACATATTACATTTCATATTATAGTAATATTTTAGATGTACACTTTTATATATGAATATAAAATGTTACATTAAACATCTAATTATTATATTATATGATATTATTTGATATTATATTATTCTATTCTATTTTCATGAACCTTTTTAGCTTCTGGCAGCTCAACAGGCTGTAGCTGGAGGATCTGTAAGTTGGGTTTAATTTCTTTTCGCAGAGTATTCATTATCTTCTGCTAGTTGAGCATGGAATCGGTTTTTCTTATTCTTCACAGGGTCAACCTGTCCGTGGCTTCATTAAACATGAGATTCCCCAGCCCGCAGGAAAAGAAAGTATTGAAGTTGTATGTGTTTCTGTCTTTTTTATTTCCCTATACTGCTACATGAAATCCCCCATTTCTCGTCATGCATGTAGAAGTTCATTAATTTCCCTCTGTTTTCTAGCTGTACCCCTTTGGCTTTCCTCAACCTTCCCCTGGTGTCCCGGCTGCCCCAGCTGTCCCGGCTGTCCCAGTTGCTCCTGCTGCCCCAGTATAGTCCAAACTATAACAATTTGATATATTTAATAATATCACATATATATGAGGCTGTATATAATTTGTTGTTCTTTTTTAGGCTCCTGTTCCAAAGGATGATGATGATGATGATGATCATGATGACTAAACCAGGTTGGTTACATAATAATTATAACCATTAAATCAATCATAACGCTGCAATGCCACATATTTAACAGTTTTTGCATTGGAATATGCAACATTGTACACTTGTTAGTGACTGACATTTTAAATAGAGAAAAACTCCATCTGGTAAACTTTTTTTTTAACATCATATTATTCTTATTTGATTATTATAATAGATGCAGAATAGAAACCTTTCTGTACAATGCAACACATTTCTAAAGCCTCCATCTTTTCTTTTCTCACAGATGAAAGGATAAGCTGACCACCAATTCCTGAACGACAAAGCTGTTTGTGTTTTGCCGAGTGAGTGACTGCATAAATGCTTTCCTGCTTTAGAAATAATGATGACCCATCAAATGGTGCTTTATCAGTGGCTTGATGCTTTAGAACCATACAATCATATGTTTTTTTTTTTTTTTTGCAAACATGTTTTTAAATCTTGATTTATAATAAAGCGTTCAATCAATACTTTGTCTCCTTGTGTGTGTGTCAGGGTTCTGTCACTTCTGTCTAGTTCAATTCTTGGTTTTGTTACAGAGCTCTGACACTCTTGGTTATGTCTGTTTTGGTACTTTTCAAGGATGTCTTGGACAATACTTCAAAATGGCAAATAATGTGTTACAAGAAGGGAAGATGCAGAGTTCCTGGGTGCACAGGAACACCCAAAGTCACCGAAGTGAGACCAATGTACAGCATCCACCTGGATAATGTGACGGCAGCCATGTTGCACCAGAACGCCCACCACACACCAGCTTATTGGTGGAGAGGAGACAGAGTGATAGATGGCTTACTGTCTCCGCTCCATTTCATCCCAAAGGTGTTCTATCGGGTTGAGGTCAGGACTGGTGCGCAGTCATGTTAGAACAGAAAGGGGCCATCTACAAAGTTGGGAGCATGAAATTGTCTGCCTGGTCCTTCACTCCGGTCCTGCCCTGGCCTTCTGCTGGGGTTCTTGATTGGCTGGAGTCTCCTTGGTCTGTCCCTCCATTTCCTGCCCGAGCTTCCCTGGCTCAACCCGCCTGTCCCTCCCTGGTTCCTCCTTATGACTCTGTGGATGCTCCGCTAGCTCTGACTTGGCTCCCTTCCCTCCCTCCCTCCCCTCTTTGTCTTTTTAAAAAAAATGTAGGTAACACTTTATTTGAAGGGGTGTGCATAAGACTGACATGACACTGTCATAAACATGACATAACACCTGTCATGAACATGAAGGAGTCTTTATGAATGTTTATGACTGTTGTCATTAAGTGTCATTCGGTAAATTATGACACTTTTAATGCAAAGTTGACATTGTTTAAAATGTCTTTGTTATGACAACTTGACATTACCCAAGACAAAAATGTCTTGATTATGACAACTTGACATTAACAAAGACAGAAATGTCTTTGTTATGACAACTTGACATTAACCAAGAAATCATAACCTGTCAACCTGTCACAACTTTGGCTGTCATGACACCATTATAACTGTGTCATGAATATTTTACTTGTCCTCAAGTAAAGTGGAACACATTGTACTAGTTATAAAGATGTCATTAAAGGTTATTACACAGCGAAATGCTTTAAGTTTGATAATTAGACCTGTTATGACATATTTGTGACAGGTTGACAGGTTATGATTTCTTGGTTAATGTCAAGTTGTCATAACAAAGACATTTCTGTCTTTGTTAATGTCAAGTTGTCATAACAAAGACATTTTTTGTCTTTGTTAATGTCAAGTTGTCATAACAAAGACATTTTTGTCTTTGTTAATGTCAAGTTGTCATAACAAAGACATTTTAAACAATGTCAACTTTGCATTAAAAGTGTCATAATTTACCGAATGACACTTAATGACAACAGTCATAAACATTCATAAAGACTCCTTCATGTTCATGACAGGTGTTATGTCATGTTTATGACAGTGTCATGTCAGTCTTATGCACACCCCTTCAAATAAAGTGTTACCAAAATGTATCTGCCTGTCTTTTTCTGTTTTGTTTCGGTCTTGTATTGTTGTGTTCCTCTCTTTTTTTTTATGTCCAGGTGGCATACCTTTAGAGAGAGGGGGGAGGGGCACTCATCTTTGTCTGAGTGCCTTGTTACATATGCGGGGCATGGTGTTTCCATCCCGGCATGACGGTCTAGTTTGATTTCAGTTCTGTGTCGGGACTCAGACATCCATGCTCTGCGTGTTTGTTTTCTGTTGTGAGCGCACAGGATGAGCTTATGCTCGTTCTCGTGCGCTCTGTCTTGTCGTGTGAGCGTGCGGTTTCGAGTTCGCCCGGCCGCACACTCTTCTGTCCACGTGTGATGTGTTTTGTGTAGCACGCGGTTCGTGTTTACATCGGCCACGTGCTTTCAAGTCATGTTTTGTCTTGTGTCACCTTGTGTTTTACACTAGCTGTGTGCAATGTTATCATGTTTTGTGTGGCTTATGAGTGTTCTCATTGGCTGCGTGTTCATGTTTCCTTTTGTGTGAGCACATGGCTTGTGATTTGTTTTACTGTCCATGTGCTTGTGTTTTGTTGTGAGCACATGGCTTGTCATGTGTTTTCCTTGTGCCATATGCTCTCCTGTCATTGTCTAACCCTGCTCACCTTGTAACCTGATTATTGATTCATTTGTCCCACCTCTCCTCCCTCGTTACCTGCCTTGTTTGTTCCCTATTTATTTTCCTTGTGTTCGCAGTCTTGTGCTGGTTCGTTGTCATTTTTACGTGGTATTTTTACCCTTGTGTGTTCTTCCTGTGGTCTGGTCAAGTCATGTTTTCCTCCTCAGGGTAGTTTTTGTTTGTTTTTGTTTTATTTTTTATTAATAAAAGCCTTATTTATTCTGCGTTTGAGTCCTCGCCTCATCTCCTCAACCCCAATTCTGACGGTGTGTTATAATTGACATTTATTTAGAATTTTTTTTTTAGATTGTTTATTCATACATAACAAGATGACTAAACCAGGTTACATAATAATTATAACCATTAAAACAATCATAACGCTGCAATGCCACAAATTTAACGTTTTTTGCATTGGAATATGCAACATTGTACACTTGTAAGTGACTGACATTTTAAATAGCGAAAAACACTTTAAATAGAGAATAATAACATCATATTATTCTTATTTGATTATTATAATAGATACAGAATAGAAACCTTTCTGTACAATGCAACACATTTCTAAAGCTGATGTGTTTATACAACACATTTCTAAAGCTGTTGTGAGGGAGTTTGCCCTGGAGTTCAGCGCTGCTGCAGAGGGACTGGGGTTTAATGATGCGGCTCTTAAGGATATGTTAAGCTATGCCCTTGATGAGCCCCTCAACTGGTGGAGAATGAGAGGGCTGGACCATTTGACGTTTGGGGAATTCCTGGATTTCCTCGATCATCAAGGGGATCATCAAGGGAATCTTCCAGCTAAAGAGGCTGCAGATCCCCCAGTGGTGGCCCAAGAGGCTGCAGCGCCCCCTCGCTCACGGAAAACGGAGGAGTAGAAAGGCTTTCTGCTTACCACAGGGCCCGGATGCCATCCCCAGGTTCATTGCCCTGCCGGCACCACCCCAGCATCTTGCCCTGCCGGCGCCTCCCAAGCTCCTTGTCCTGCCGACGCCTCCCAAGCTCCTTGCCCTGCCGGCGCCACCCCAGGCTCTTGCCCTGCCGACGCCTCCAAGCTCCTTGCCCTGCCGGCGCCACCCCTGCGTCTTGCACTGCCGGTGCCTCCCAAGCTCCTTGCCCTGCCGGCGCCACCCCAGCGTCTTGCCCTGCCGGTGCCTTCCAAGCTCCTTGCCCTGCCGGCGCCACCCCAGCGTCTTGCCCTGCCGGTGCCTCTCAAGCTCCTTGCCCTGCCGGCGCCTCCCAAGCTCCTTGCCCTGCCGACACCTCCCAAGCTCCTTGCCCTGACGGCACCGCCCAAGCTCCTTGCCCTGCCACGCCTCCCAAGCTCCTTGCCCTGCCGGCGTCACCCCAGCGTCTTGCCCTGCCGGCGCCACCCCAGCGTCTTGCCCTGCCGGCACCGCCCAAGCTCCTTGCTCTGCCTGCACCTCCCAAGCTCCTTGCCCTGCTGATGCCTCCCAAGCTCCTTGCCTGTTGGCACACGCCCAAGCTCCTTGCCCTGCCGGCACCCGCCTGGTCCTTCACTCCGGTCCTGCCCTCTGGTCCTGCCCTGGCCTTCTGCTGGGGTTTTTGATTGGCTGGAGTCCCCTTGGTCTGTCCCTCCGTTTCCACCCTGGTCTTATTGCATGACCCTAGACCTGCCCGAGCTTCCCTGGCTCAACCCGCCTGTCCCTCCCTGGTTCCTCCTTATGACTCTGTTGATGTTCCGCTAGCTCTGACTTGTCTACGTGCCTTGTTACATATGGGGGGCATGGTGTTTCGATCCCGGCACGGCGGTCTAGTTTGATTTCGTTTCTGTGTCGGGATTCAGACATTCTGTTGTGAGCGCACAGGATGAGCTTATGCTTGTTCTCGTGCGCTCTGTCTTGTCGTGTGAGCGTGCGGTTTCGGGTTTGCCCGGGCCGCACACCTTTTCTCTCCACATGTGATGTGTTTTGCGTAGCACTAGGTTGTGTTTACATCGGCCACGTGCTTTCAATTCATGTTTTGTCTTGTGTCACAAGCCTTGTGTTTTACACTAGCTGTGTGCTTTCATGTTGTCATGTTTTGTGTGAACACGTGGCTTATGAGTGTTCTCATTGGCTGCGTCTTCATGTCTCCTTTTGTGTGAGCACATGGCTTGTGATTTGTTTTACTGTCCATGTGCTTGTGTTGTGTCATGATTGTTGTGAGCACATGGCTTGTCATGTGTTTTCCTTGTGCCATATGCTCTCCTGTCATTGTCGAACCCTGCTCACCTTGTTACCTGATTATTGATTCATTTGTCCCACCTCTCCTCCCTCGTTACCTGCCTTGTTTGTTCCCTATTTATTCTCCTTGTGTTTGCAGTCTTGTGCTGGTTCGTTGTCATTTGTACGTGGTATTTTTACCCTTGTGTGTTCTTCCTGTGGTCTGGTCAAGTCATGTTTTCCTCCTCAGGGTAGTTTTTGTTTGTTTTTGTTTTATTTTTTATTAATAAAAGCCTTATTTCTTCTGTGTTCCTTCTACTTCTGAGTCCTCGCCTCATCTCCGCAACCCCAACTCGGATGGTGTGCTATTATTGGCATTTATTTTGAACATTTTTTTTAGATTGTTTATTCATACATTACAATTCCTAGTTTGGCTGAAAATAAATATCATCCCAAGAAAGCTCTTCATAATAACCTGACATTGTTGTTCAGACAGTTCTCTTGCTGCAATTAAACATTACTAAGTTTGTACACAAAAAACAAACTCCGTACCTATTTTTTATATTTTGTAGCTTCAAAAATATAGGCTGGTGATATCAGCAGTTTCTCACTGTTATCATTATAATAATAGCTGACAGAAAGGCAGACAAAGTCTGACTACAGGTCATTTTCTCAATAACCATCTTTCTGCATATGTGAGGTCATGATAAATTCTAGCCTGAGAGGGATTGGTTAAGAGCTAAGCCAGAGAGCAAATAAAAGCAAGAAAACTCATGTGTCAGAGCTATAACTCTACCTGCAACCAAGGTGAGAAATCTGGTTGACCATTTTCCTACACTGTAAGTGCTTCTCTTTCTATGTTATTGTTCAGAAATAGCACGCCTTCATTGGTGTTGTCTGTCTTAGGTCACATTTTTGCTCGTGTAAGGCTGGTGATTCCTTAAACATGTGGACATCTATCCTGTGTCTTCTTCTGGCGGGTGCAGTATCTGCAGCACCAGTAAGTACACATCAAACCTTTTTAAAGCAATGTCTTTGTACTTATTACGGCTTGTTTTATGTGTCTGTGTCACCCAGATGCTGAAACTGATCCTTTTTTTGTGCGTGTGTTTATATCTCTCTCTAGCTTTCACCGTTTTTCAATTATCTCCTCATTATGGCAGCCCGAGGCAGGTGGGGCTAACCACACATGCACATTCTTGACTTTTCCGTATCCAAAAATGGCATAAAAGTCTTTGGAATCTCTTGCTTTAACCATAATCAACACATTGCACCAAGTTGTATGATGAAAATAGCTCTGTAATGTTACAGTGTATGATGACATGCTACTCCATGACATGTGTTTATATGATATATAGGTTTAACTGACTATCCTGAGGTTGCTGCTGAACACGTTTTGAACATACTAATTATAACAGAACTAAACATGTTTTTTTTGGGCATCCACTAAAGTAAATTTTAACTCCTTTTATTTTCTTAGGCAATGCCATCACAGCCACATCCTGGTCTGAACGCTCCAATCAGCATGGAAATCGTATGAGCTATTTTTTTCCTTCTGTTTATAAACACCTTAAATATAACAATTCAAAGTTGTACCAAGAAACCCTGTAAAAATGTGCTTTTGGTGTAAGGATTTATTTCTGCCTGGGTTAGGTTAGTGTACCTGATCTAACCCTTAAAAAGGACTTAGGTTAGAGTAACCTAATGCACTGAAAAACGGTGTAGGATTTAATTTGAGAATTTTCATTGAGAAAACACTATGAAATTTCGCAAATATTTTAATTTAATTTAAGTTAAAATTAAAGTCCTACCAAGACCTACCACATGAAGCACATTTTAGATTACCTGTAAAAAAAAGAAAAACAGAAAATCAAATGTGTATGTGGTCTAGCCCTTAATATTGCTTTTATTAGGTTAGTGTAGCTTTGTGTATTAACTGTAAACAAAAAAGTTGCTGCCTTAATTTTTTTAATACAATCAACTTCTATGGTTAAGTCATTTAAACTTAAATGACAGCAAACTGATTCAAGAAATTAGTTGAATCTTGTATAACTTGTAAAAATTTTTAAAATTGCTTAACTTATTTTGATGAGTTGAAGCAATGTAAAAACACGTTCATAACTTATTGATCAGTACTTTTTACAGTGTTCAGTTCAGTTTTATTCAGTCATATCAAATAACTTTTTTTCTCCACATTTTTGTTTTAAGATAGTACCACATGAAGCACGTTTTAGATTACATGAAAAAAATGTGTATGTCGCGAACAACATTTTAAAATATTATTTTTTAATTAAATAGATTTTCCCACCGAGATTCCCTACGAATCCAGCAGGGGGCGCAGCGGGCACATCGGTGAGTATTTAAAGGTTTGCTATCTGCAAGGCTAGCTTGTTTTTCCATCAAATCAGCTTCACAGCTTCTTTGTTAGGTGCCTTTTTGAGATGTAAACTCAGCTCAATCAGTTGAATCAATAGCCTACCTCATGTGTGTATACTAAAGACTAGAACATAATTACTAGGCTACCATTGACGTTGTGGCATGGCTCTCTCTTTCCGCTTTTAGTCATTCCCTACACAAGCGTTCATCAAGTACTCTCTCCCCAAGGCTCCCGGCAGAAAAAGCGTGGAAATCGTGAGTGAACAGACCCGAAGGCTAATTTTAGCACTTTTTCTGACTTTGATAGAAATGTTTATATCCTGTAGAAAGTCAATCCAGCAGAGTGTTACTTTTATAACGTCTTCTAATGCCTCAACATCCTTGCTCATCCCCTCTGATGCAATGAACTCAATGGTGATTTTGTTTTTCTTTCTCCTTATTGAAGTTTTACCCCTTTGACTTCAGTCAGCGCCAGGTAGGATTTACTTTGAAACTAGTTCATTTCTCAAATAGTTACAAAGAAGCAGCAAGCAAAATGTAAACTTGTTGTTTACATTTCAGGACCAACCAAATGTTCCCCTGATACCTCAACTTCCAAATGTAACTTCTTTAATTTGCTTAAACATTTTGACATATATAACTATTTTACTAAAATATTGTAACTTATTTTTATATATGTTTGTCAATATATAGATGTTCCCCTTTGACTTCATGCCACAGACAGTTCCTCAACAGCCACCCATGGTGAGAAAAAAAAATGCTTCCAACCTCTTTGGTTTCATAATTACTACGATCAGCACTTGCACTGTTATTGGAATTTGCTGAAACACTTGAATCTTGAAACACTTTTATTGCATTTCTACACAGAACCCACCATTCCAGGATGGTCCTCCACAAACCCAAGATCCTCAGCAGCAAACCCAGCCGGAGCAGCAGGCTCAGACAGGACAGGTGTGTGTGTGTGTGTGTGTGTGTGTGTGTGTGTGTGTGTGTGTGTGTGTGTGTGTGTTTTAAATGCATATTTTTGAGGAGCAAAAATCACAACCCTCAGTAAAGCTCTGATTTGACAACATAATTACTCCTTCGGTGCTGCATTTAGCCAGTATGCTTTTAACCAAAATGAGAACTTGCGAATCTCGTATATGTCAGCAGCAGTTTTGCAGAAAACAGCAGATTATTTGCACCACTCGCTTGTTAATTATCTATACTTTCTTTCAGGTGTCTAACAAGCCATGAAGACCGGTGAGATACTGCTTGTGTATCTGAATAGGATTCATTCATCCTAATTTTGAATTGCAATAGTTTTAATAATGTTTCAACTTTGCTTGACATCATTCTTTCATTCTTGTTTATCATATCATTTCTTATGCCTACAGGCTCATCTTTGAAGCTGAGTGAGTGAAAAACGTCAAATAACAAGAGTGTGAACATTGTTATGTGTAACATTGTTCACCACCCCCCCCCCCCCCCACCACCTAATGCTATTTAGAATTAGTAAATACTTTTTCCTGGAATTATAATTTAAAATGAGCTGATTTTTTTTTTGAACATGAAGAAGATGATCTACACATATAACATTTTTGTTAAAGATCTGTAAATGCATGGAATGCTGATAGAAATGTGCTGTTTTGGTCTTATTCTGATGTGAGAAAATTACATCTTTAAGCAAATGTCAGTTCTGAATATTTTCTCATGTATACTTTTGTGAGTAGTGTTTCATTAATAAAGTTGATTAAAGAACAACTAATTTTTCAACATGCACTTATTATCTTTGTGGTAGTTGTTACAAAATAATGTGACATTTGTAATGCATACTATAGTAATTAATTAAAATACTACAAAACATGTTTTTCTTAAACATTAAAAAGAATTCTGAGGTTAAAGTGAAATATTTTGCACTGACATTTTGCAACATTATGCAATATAATAAACTTATTGCATGTTTAAAAATGTAGGAGAGCAAAGAGTTTGCCACGTTCAACCTCAAGGAAGCTTTAGGATGTGTGAATATCAAATTAGAGAAATATTTATAATGCTCATTTAAACAAAATTCAGAGAAATTCGAGAATACATTTTTCCACATGGATTGTCTGGTCATAAGAAATTTAATAGTCTCCTACATGCAGAAATTAACACATGCAATTAGAAATTAATCAGTCCATTCTTTTATATTTGCTCTGAGATATGTTGGCACATTGGGCATCAACATTTAATACGATTTTGAGATTGAGTTTATCTGCTCATTATCATAACGGGGTTTAATTAGCTCTGCGATTCTAATTCAGTTCTAATTATATATATTATACACTGCCTGATCAAAAAATAAAAAAAGTTGGATTTAAATAAGCAAATGCTTAAAGGGGTCATATAATGGTACATGCACTTTTACAAGTTGATTGTACTGAAATGTGTGTTGGCAGTGCCTGTACACAACCATCATATAATGATAAAAATCCATCCAGTGGTTTTGTTTTAATCTCCTTATATGTTTTCCCCTGCCTCAAATCGAGCCGTTCGAGCCTGTGACGTCACAAGCTCGCACGCCCCTCCCACGATCGTTGATTGACAGCAGCGTTTCAACACAGACCCGCCCTCGCTCGTGAGTGAGATGTCAATCATAGTTCGTCATTATTGATACACTGGAGCAGAATGGCGCCTAAGCGATTGTGGTGTTCTGTTCTTGGGTGTAATAAGGAACACAGCAGTCATTTTAATGTTCCTAAATCCGAACCGCTGAAGACGCAGTGGCTGAGTTTTGTTTATGAAGGGAATATTTCCGCTCATGTTTGCGCGAATCATTTCTCACCAGACTGCTTTTTAAACGAGGGTCAATATAAATCAGGTTTTGGTAAGAAGCTGCTCCTGAAAAAGGAATTGGTACCAACTATTCGTGTTCCTGTTGGACCTCCAGAAGAAGTGAGTGTACTGTTATATTAACCTTTATATTCATCTTTGCAAATCACTTGCACGCTTCACGATGATTGTGGCTAATGTTTACACTCAGGGTGCATTATGGCATGTATTCTATGTAACGTTACGACGTTCTCAATATAATTCATAATCCCACGTTTATAATGAAAAACGCGTTATAGTTAATGTGTTATTAAAAACTGTACGCAGGTGTTAGAGTTAACGTAACAGGAATATCAATGCAGTTACAATACTATAGATGTACTTAAAAGTTTTCTTAAAACATAAAACATTATCGTACTGCACTAAACATAAACATAATACAAATTCTTAGGTATCCTTCAACTACTGCTAGAATCATTACTGATATGACCTCATGTCAGTTTCAGTCACGATAGTTACTGAGATAACGTCAAGCATCACTGACAAGCATACATTTACAACAACAACAAAAAAAAAGTTTTTCTACATAAATCTGTCAACGAACTAACCTATAACTTTCATTAGTAACGTTAAACACATAGCGTTTGTAACCCTAACGTTAACTTACCCTGCCAGTACATACAAAAATAGATCAAAGTGACATTGTTAACCAACCATTCAGAAACGTCCTGTTCAAGCCTTAATTGTCGAACTTCTTCGGGGCCGTCATCTTGTTTAGGGTCCAACTCCGGTTCAAACTGATACGGTTGCACAGAAGTGTCCTCAGAGAGAATCCCGCTGCCATAATAAACCCTCAACTGTTGACAAGTGAACACTTCACGTGCGTTGTGTCAAAGCGCCCGCAGAACAGAGGGGCGGAGTCAGCGAAGCTCATTATCATTTAAAGGCATATACACTTAAACGGCGTGCTGAAAACAGAGCTGTTTTTGAGCAGGTAAAATGACTGTTTTCTTAAAATACTAATGAGAATTTTTAATAAAAGTATATTACAAAGTTTTCATTTAAACCCTAAAGATTCATATTAACTTGTACAAAAATGGCATTATATGACCCCTTTAAGAGTCAATGATTGGATCATTATTGCAATAATTATTATAGCATGTTTTATGTTTGGCAACAGTTCTTCTAACCCTAACTGATGGAGTGTGCAGATGTTCTTACTTAACCATGCAGGAAAACACATCATGGCCATATTCCAGGATGACAAGGTCAAAATTATCAGGCTCAAATTGTGAAAGAACGGTTGGGAGGGACCTTGAATAATCATTTTCACACATGAATTGGCACCTCCAGAGTCCAGACCTTAAAGGTGCCCTAGAATGTGTTGAAATAACATTTTAATTTTGTTTCTGATATCTACAGAGGGTATGTGGCTTATTTAAAGGATTAGTTCACTTTTTAAAAAAAAAACTTTTGCTGATAATTTACTCACCCCCATGCCATCCAAGATGTCCATGTCTTTCTTTCTTCAGTCGAAAAGAAATTAATGTTTTTGATGAAAACATTCCAGGATTTTTCTCCATATAGTGGACTTCACTGGGATCCAAACGGTTCAAGGTCCAAATGACAGTTTCAGTGCAGCTTCAAAGGACTTTAAACATACCAGACGATGAATAAGAGTCTTATCTAGCAAAACGATCCGAAAACTTAAAAAAACTTTACGTTTTATGAGCACAAATGCTCGCCTTGCTCTGTTCTGTGATGCACGTTCGTGACTCTCCTGTTCGAACTCGTTCATCAAAATGAACAAATCTTGTTTGTTGAATGAACGAAATGTCTCGAAAAAAGATTTGTTCATTTTGATGAATGAGTTTGAACAGGAGAGTCACGAACTCACATCACAGAACAGAGCAAGGCGAGCATTTGTGCTCATAAAACGTGAAATGACTGATCACTAACAACTTCGAATTAAACTGTTGTGGTATCCGATTATAAATAAACATCAACCATGCCTGTTGACATTTCTTTTCTGTGGAAAGGGTGTGAAAAGTCCTCACATCCCCTGCACAGCCTGGAACATAACATTTATTTCCATGACCTGCCATTTTCCCTCTGATCCTCACTTGTTTCAATGATTCGGCTGCGCAGTTCCGCCTGGCATTGCAAATTTTGGAGGCGTACATATTAATGATCCCGACTGTTGCATCACAGCACTCTGTAAAGTCTCCTCCAGCACAACCCAAAGACTTTTTTCAATTGTGAATCAACAGCCAAATTGCTGCGTATGACATTTGCTTATTCTCAGCTCTGCAATTATCTTACTGTATAAGTAACATTGAAGCCATATCTGTTTATCTGAATATGATTATATGATGTATATATGATGTATATAGCCTATATATATATATATATATATATATATATATATATATATATATATATATATATATATATATATATATATATATATATATATATAATGCAAAAGCTAATATATAAGAAATGTAAATTCATCATATATATATATATACATCATATATAATCATATTCAGATAAACAGATATGGCTTCAATGTTACTTATACAGTGAAAAAAGTCTTTGGGTTGTGCTGGAGGAGACTTTACAGAGTGCTTGCCTCTTGCATTGTCAATACTATATCTTGACCAAATAACGATGCATCTCTTGATGGAAAGTCTCCTCCAGCACATCCCATAAACTTTCAAAGAATTTAAAGGTGCCCTAGAATTTGAAATTGAATTTGTCTTGGCATAGTTAAATAACAAGAGTTCAGTACATGGACATGACATACAGTGAGTTTCAAACACCATTGTTTTCTCCTTCTTATTTAAATTTCGTTTTTAAAAAACACCCCTCAAAAATAGGCGAATCTCCACATAATACCGACTGTGACGCAACAGTCGGGATCATTAATATGTACGCCTCCAGAGCGTAGAGCTTCTGTGTTATACGTTACACGTAGGCTCATTATTGGCCGACGCTGGTCATGTGTGTGATGCGTGTGACGTCCAACCAGAAGCTCTACGCAATTACACTAAGTGAAATCTAAAGGACAAACAGAGAAGGAAATGAATACTTGAAGAAAATGTTGTTTTTGTTTGTTTTTTTTGCACTCAAAAAGTATTCTCGTCGCTTGATAAACTTAAGATCGAGTCACTATAGTCACTTGGACTATTTTAAAGGGGGGGTGAAACACTCGTTTCACTCAATCTCATGTTAATCTTCAGTACCTATAGAGTAGTATTGCATCCTTCATATCTCCAAAAAGTCTTTAGTTTTATTATATTTATAAAAGAAAGATAGGCTGTACGAGTCTTTTCGGAAAAACCCAAGCGGGTGGAGGCGTGCCGTGTGGGCGGGAGCGCGCGAAGCTTTTGCGTGTGTTGTAAACAGACAGACTCGTGGTTTATGAGTACATGATTTATTTTTACAATAAACAAACTGACACCTACAGTGGCCAGCTAAACAAATGTATTTAAACACACACACACACACACACCACACACACACACCACACACACACACACACACACACACACACACACACACACACACACCACACACACACACACACACACACACACACACACACACCACCATACTCGCATGCTCCATGGATACATTAACTGTACGTGATCATGTTGTTTACTTGCTGTGCTTACACGCCGATAGTTAACAACACACAGACATTTGAAACAGTTTTACTCACGCTTGCGGTTCCAACGCACGACCGTGAACCTTTATCGTTGGGACTGCTCCATCTTTAAGTATTAGGCGATCTGCAAATCCGGCGTCAAACTGGGCCTATAAACTATTACCGTCGAAATGAAGGGAACAAACAAGAACACTTGCACAACTCCGTTGCTGCTCTGGAAAAACAAAATCCATCCACAGGTCCCTTAACTCTGGGTTCTTTGGAAATTTGTGCAGTGTTGTCTTGCCCTGGCAACCAAAAACACACTTTTTTGTGCCATTTTTTTTATTGCAGCGCAGCCGAGCCCAGCAGAGTACTCTCGCACGCACTAGGCTACAGATGCGCGCGCGCCCTTCCGGGAGAAGTGCCCTAGACCCGTATAAGGAAATTCCGACGCCTCTGACGTAACACACGCCCGTATTCGAAAAAAACTTTCCGAAACTTGTGACAAACTGGAAGGATTATTTTTGGAACAGAAATACTCCATCAAACTTACAGCTTCATTTTTGAAACTTTGTCCATGTTTAGCATGGGAATCCAACTCTTTAACAGTGTAAAAACTCACTATGCATGAAACAGCATTTCATCCCCCCCTTTAACGATGTCTTTAATGACTTTTCGGGGCTGTCAGGTTTCATTCCCAGAAGCCTATGGAGGAGTGACCCAGCTCTCAGATTTAATCAAAAATATCTTAATTTGTGTTCCGAAGACGAACGAAAGTCTTACGGGGCTGGAACAACATGAGGGTGAGTAATTACTGACAGAATTTTTCATTTTGGGGTGAACTAACTCTTTAAAGGTGCTCTAAGCGATGTCATGCATTTTTTAGGCCAAAACATTTTTTTGTCACATACAGCAAACATCTCCTCATATCCACTAGCTGCCTGTCTCCTGAACACACTGTAAAAAAAACGCGGTCTCTGCAGACACCCCAGGCTTCACAAACTGCAACAAAAACAAACTGGGCTAACCCGCACCACGAAACATAACAAACTGTTCCAGCCAATAACCGACAAGAAGGGTTTGGGAGGTTAGTGCGCGGATGCGGAGGAGGGTCTAGCTAGCCTCCGTTTTGTTTGACAATACTTTGAACGTCAACAAGAAGTGACGTCACCCGACATCGCTTAGAGCACCTTTAAGTATTACCATTATAAATTTCTTATATATAGCTTTTGCATTTACATTTCTTACAATTAGCTATAATGGTATAATTATGTATTTAGGTTGATTCAATCATGTTAAATAATATTTTTGGTTAGGTTACATAATTTTTTACCACAGAATACTGGATTTCACGAGTTCGCACTTACAAATAAGTCAGATAGAATAAATGCGTATTTGGCATGCTGTCCGAGGAGAGGGCTCAGAGGTTTGGTATTGGCCCGAAACCAGAGTACTCCAACGTATTCCTGGCTGTGAAAGAGTAAGCCAAGTGTGAGAAGTCGGGGTGGTGGAGGGATGCTGAAACCGTCAAGGAATGTTAGGTGAGTTGACAGAGTGAATATTATATATATATTCACACAACTATATATATTATATATATATATATTATATATATAATATATATATATATATAATATAATATATATATATATATATTATATATATATTATATATATATATATATATGCTTCCTCTCGTGCTGATGGGGTAGACATGGTTTGATGACAAGTTGATTGGAATGTTTGTTTGAACGTGCTCAACATTTTAATGCGCACAAATTTAATTCATTGTTTTTTATTAATTAAAAAAGAATTGCCTTAAAGTTTGTGAGTTATAACAGGTTGAAACAAATGTAAAACAAAGGTCAATTGTGTAATATATACAGCACACACACCACACACACACACACACACACACACACACACACCACACACACACACACCCACACACACACACACACACACACACACACACACACACACACACAACACCACACACACACACACACACACACCACAGATGTCACAGTATATATACACATACACGCAAACAAACTATATGAATTACAGGCTTGAACTGTAGGCTTTTGAACAACCAGAAAGATAATCGCCAGTTGACCCTAAGGAAACCTCTATCTAGAATGACTGAAGGGGAGCCAGAGTATATGTCGTCTCTTGCCTGATTTGTTTGAGCTCAGCAAGTGAATATCTAAAAACCTTTTATCTCACATTCTTGGAATGGAAGACATCCTGGATCTGGATTCCCTAAAGCATAAAGCATAGGCCTATCAACCCTTGAAATGCTTCAAACTTTAGACTGAAGGAAAAAAACACAGACAACAACATCTCTATAGAAGTTGTCAGTGTGGTCACAACAATGAGGAGCCAAAAGATTTATACCTATATCTCTAAAATGAATCAGCAAGAAAAGATTTAAGTCTGTAATTAAGAGTTTAGAAGAATGTGTGTTTTGAGCTCCATTGTGAAGACCTGTCGTAATTAGATCAATCAAGTTGGCAGGCTCCCACAAGTCCCACTGTCATGTGAAAGGGGCCCATTGAAAGTCATATACATACAAACTTCACCATCAAACACCACAGACAGACCCTCCTCCTGTCTGGTAGACAACTTCATTTTTTGTCTGTCTTTTTGAAGAACTGTGCACCAAGCAGAATTGCACAGTATATAATTATACAAAATGGGTCATTAGCAGTTGTAATTCCAACCTTGCTTTAAGAATAAAGGCAAAAAATAGATTTCATTTTTGCTGAGAGGTGATTGGTCTGTTTCGGAAGCTGCTAAGTATATATAGCAGCCTTGTTCAGTACTTATTCATTCTACTTTAAACTTCAAGAAACCAAGCAGTCGTCCTTGTGATTTTCAAAAGAGGTAAGCTCGTACCATTTCGAGAGGAGTTTTATCTCATGCATATGTTACCGGCAGTATTTAATGTGTCTATTTTTCTTTCTGCATCACAAGCTGTGAAATAATCATGATCATGAAAGCGGTGGCGTTGTTGATGTGTTTGCTGGGCTCCTCGCTAGCTGCACCTGTAAGTTGTTGTTTCTACATCCCAGTTCAAGGCAGCATAACAAAGTCAAAATTTCAAACATGTTTGACATCTTCCTCTTGCTTCGCATATTTTAGGCCCCTGACAGCGGCAGCAATGAGGTAAGACTTTTGTGTGTGATCACAATGGGTGTTAATGTACAGCCTAATGTACTGTATTGCATTATACATACTGTGTTTTCTGTATTGCAGCAGGCAATTAATAGTCATGCTAACACAGCTGTGCAGTTGATGGAACTCTACAGAATGTTAGGACAGATGCAGCAACAGGTCAGTTCAATGCTGATAATACTAAAGACAGAGGCATTTCATTATATTAACAGAATGTGATCAATATTTGCAGGGTTTTGGTGCCGTTCCTACTGATGCTCAGCTGCCTGTATGTTAAGCATTTATCACTTCATTTAAAGGTTACTGTGTGAACCTGTTTTATGGATTTGATGGTATTTTCTGTTCCTCACAGGCAGCACCTGTGGCACACCGCGACACCAGCGCCTGTTGATGTAAACCCTTTCATTCTATCATATCGCATTTTAGGTTTTTGAGATAAACAATAGCTTTGAAAACATTTTTGACAATATTTCTCTTTTTACAGACCAGCCTCAGGTTTCACTCAAGCCCCACAGCAGGTTAGCAATGTGCTATTGTTATTATGTGTCAATGTCAGTCATGGCATAAGATGATGTGAGGATAAATGTAAAGAAAAATCATGTTGGATAACTGACACAGTTGATCAGTTGTGTATCAAGGCCTTAGCAGTAGCATGTAATACTACATTTACATTAAAGAGCACTAGAAATGGAAAGAGACACAGCTTCTGTTTATGATGTAAAGTAGCATTTTAGAGTGCAAATACACCATACATTGCTGACTAGTTTTATTTAATGATATTAACCAAATGGCAATTTAGCTTAGCTTTCACAACTAATTCTATTGCAAAACTACGAGTGGTTATAGACTTTTTATTGACATTGATGGTTCCATGCGAAGAACCTTTAACGCCTATTGAACCTTTCCATTGCACAAAAAAGGTTCTTTATATTGAAAAAAGGTTCATCAGATTAATAAAACATTGAATGACACTAAGAAAAAAATGGTTATTTTAAGAACTGTTCACAAAAAGGATGAAATTGGTAATGTTCACTTCATATTTACATCTGTGGTTCTTTGGGGAACCCAAAATGGTTCTTCAATGGCATCGCTGCAAAAAAAAAAAAAATAAACTTTTAAAGACCTACGTGCGGTAATTAAACAAGCCTTATGACTGAGCTATATTTGTGTTGACATTGATCTTTTGAACATTTCTTTCAGGGCTTTTTCAACCCGCTCTTTTCGCACCCCAGGAATGGTCAGATGAGGAAGAGCAGTAGGTTTCCACTATCAAAACTGTATCACACATTTCAAACATTAATAGGTTATACTTTAAAGCTGCTCCACTTTTCTATCTACCTTAGCCACAGTACGTGGCGTTTACCATCCTACGGCTACAGCCTGCCAGCCGTGCTCCACTGAACTCAGATGAGGCCGAAGATGCGAAGAAGCAGAGGCAGCGGAGGTGCTGAGGCGCGAGGCCGGAGCCGAACCTGAACCTGCTGGAACGCTTCACCGTCGATGCGCTGTCGCAAACGAGATCCTACCCATTGATGTCGCTGTGGAAGTTCCCGTCGAACTGCTCCGAAGCCAACACTGCTGCCGTTGCGTCGATCCGACCTCATCCAGAGGCACCGGCAGTTGCTGTGGAAATTGAACCTCTTTGGTGGGGCCTGATGTTAGTGTGGTGCAGGGCAGGTGTTGGTGGTGAGTCCTGATTGCTGCTCAGCATTTGCTGAGAGAGGTCGTCCCCCCCCCCCCCCAGCCCCCCCCCCCCCCAAGCCCCCCCCCCCCCCACAAGATTCTAACCAATCAGTCACATCGCTGACTTTAAGACCACAATCTATGTGGTGGACATTGCCGGAACATTATGTGGCACATTCCTGTTGTGTAATGTTTCCTGCAGATTTATAATAACCTCATTGTAAGAATTGAGCCGACACTGCTGCAGACAGCGTTACATGTTATATGTATTTTCTTTCAGTTTCTTTAAATAAAATGTATTTGTCTTACTGCAATTAAAAGCTTCTTTAATAAACTGAAATGTAAATGTAATTAACCTGATATCTATACATCTATAACAGATGGACTATATATTGTCCAACCAAAAATTATTCAGACACCAAAATATTTTTTACTAGTGGGTGCAGGACACTATAGTTAATTTATGTATGTGATAGCAAATTAAAAGCAAAATAAGTAAACTGAATTTTTCTTTAATTGCTAATGCAACTTTATTACAAGGCTGAACACAATTAGCATTGCTTGGTAATTGGTTGACTAAATTAGGTAAAAATATCTAACTGTGTACTTAAATTTAACAGCTGACAATCTGACAGCTATTCAACCTAATTCATTTTGTGAGACAGTCTAAGTCTCTCTCTCTCTCTCTCTCTATATATATATTATATATATATATATATGTGTGTGTGTGTGTGTGTGTGTGTGTGTGTGTGTGTGTGTGTGTGTGTGTATCTATATATGTATCATTATAATATACACAGTATATACAATATAAATTAATATCAAACAAAAACTACATATATCCAACAAAACAGGCCATCTATTTCTCTGTGAGTGGCTGTGTGTGAAACTAAGACTGGGAGGTTTGTATTAATAGGATAAAGCTGATCTGTGGAAAACTGCTGACTGGGCAGATGTTGCTACATGAGGTAAATCTCTCACTCTACTCTACTGGCTCAGTCTAGCAAGCACAACATGACACCAGTATAATGTGTGTATACAGCAAAAGTAAAATGAAATAACAGTTGTAAATAAACACAAACAAATGTGGTCATTCACATAAGCCTTACTAGATGCACTCTGATGAATCAATTTAAACATGAACCTAAAAATTTGGTTTTGAATATGGAACAAGTAAAAAAACGACAGGTTGCCAAATTCTCAGTGTAATGGTATACACGATGGGTCTCACTCATACTTTCCAGTTTTTGTTAGAGGGAGAATAAATGATGTACCGTTCAAGAAGACAGGGAGGAGGCTTTGTTTTTGTCACTCTAGTCTCTCATTAATCTCCAAATCCTTCTCAGGGTCATGCAAGTCTGAGATATCATTACATAGCACAACAGAACCACACGCGTGTTCCTCCTTTGAAAAAACACGAGCTGTAATTTGACTGTAGTCTATCTTTAATTTCACCAGACAGAAGGTCTGTGATTCTGACAGGCTCTGTGATTCTTCTGATCAAGAGAGAATGAGACAGGATTTAGGTTAAAGAAAAACAGCCGGTGAGTTTGATATGACTTTGTGGCAATGTTCTTCCTCTTAGAGTATCATTTTATCCATGTCAGATATTTTTCATGACTTTTAACAAATAGAAAGACATGTAAAGTGTAAATCAATGCTTCAGCCTATTGTTCTAGGGGGAAAGGATCATGACTATTGTACCTACATCAGGGGGGTTTGCAGTCCCTCCCCAAGTGTCTCCGATAATGGAGGTGGACACAGATGAGGATGATGAAGACGCAATTCCAGCTCCAAGTGCAGGACGTTTATTTAACATCAACAACTGCAACAACAATGAGGAGTAATCAAAGATCATTAGATCAATAAAATATTATACTGTATAGTATAATATAATATAACTTTATATGAATTTGTATTAGTGGTAATAGTGTACTTTGCTCTCCATATAGGGAAGCCAAGAAGAAAAAGAAAAAGGAGAAAAAAGAAAAGAAGGAGAAAAAAGAGTGGGTAGCACACTAATCTTGACATATTCTGGTTATAAATAACGTTTGTTACCGTATAAACCTTTCTGTTGTTTTGTAGCAAAAAAGAAAAGAAAGAGAAGAAAGAAAAAAAAGAGAAGAAAGAGAAGAAAGAAAAGGAAGAAAAAGAAAAAGAAAATGAGAAAGAAAAAGAAAAGGAAAAAGAAAAGGCGAAAGAAAAAGAAAAGGAAAAGGAGAAAGAAAAAGAAAAAAAGGAAGGGTTGGTATCTGGATTTGTTATCAGTCATTTCTAATCTGTGATTTACAAAAGGTTAAAGTATCACCATTGATTATTGCTCATGTCAACTTCATTTTTTTTAAGGCCCAAGGAGGTGTTTGTGATTAACCCAGCGGGACTCCTGTATTATCAATGGCTGCTTATAATCACAATTCCTGTCATGTACAACTGGACAGTTATAATTGCAAGGTAATAATTAGAAGTTAATGTTTTATTAAGACCAGGAGATGAGAGAAGAATACAAATTGAAGACGTTCCCTTTTTTAACCTCTGAAGTGTGCTTCTAGATATGATAAAGGTCATATATTCAGCATCAAAATCCAACATAATACATCAATTTGGTGAATTTTGTAAGCTTGATAAATGGGTGTAATACTTTTGAGAGTATTTATATTGTGTCTCTTTGCATAGAGCCTGCTTTGAGGAGCTGCAGCATGACCATCTACTGATATGGTTCCTCTTGGACTATAGCTCCGATTTGATTTATTTGGCTGACATGGCCTTCAGAGCACGAACAGGTGAATCTAACATCATTAGTAGAATTAGATGTGAATTTGTGTCATGATTTCATGTCACCTTTCTTTAACCAGGGTACCTGGAACAGGGCTTGCTTGTCAAAGATGAAAAGCTCCTTCTCCAGCGGTACACCGACAGTCTCCAGTTCCGCATCGACGTCATCTCTATGCTACCCACAGACATCTTCTACTTCGTTTTAGGGTTGGACTACCCAGAGATCCGGATAAACAAGTTGCTCCGCCTGAACCGCATGTTTGAGTTCTTCACCATCTCAGAAACCATGACCAACTACCCCAACATCTTCCGAATCTGCACTTTGGTCATGTACATCATCATCATCATCCACTGGAATGCATGCCTCTACTTCTCCTTCTCCAAGTCCATCGGGTTCGGATCAGATGCATGGGTGTACCCGGCTCTCACCGAGCCAGAGTTCGGAGAACTCATGCGTAAATATTCCTTCAGCCTGTATTGGTCTACGCTCACCCTCACCACTATCGGAGAGACGCCATCTCCGGAGCTAGACTCTGAATTTCTATTCCACGTTGTTGACTTCTTGGTGGGCGTCTTGATCTTTGCCACCATTGTGGGTAACATTGCTACAATGATCTCAAATATGAACGCAGCCCAGGCTCAGTTCCAAGCCAGGATCGACAACATTAAGCAGTACATGCATGCCCGGCATGTCAGCAAGGACCTCGAGGAGCGTGTCATCAAGTGGTTTGACTACCTGTGGACTAACAAGAAAGCACAAAATGAAAGAGAGGTGCTGAGGTACTTGCCAGACAAAT
The DNA here is from genome assembly GCA_036326025.1 of Chrosomus eos. NCBI lineage: Eukaryota > Metazoa > Chordata > Actinopteri > Cypriniformes > Leuciscidae > Chrosomus > Chrosomus eos. Next base: position 12,236,319 of record CM070819.1, on the reverse strand, counting down.
TACGGGCAGAGTTAGGCATGAACGTGCACTTAGAGACCCTCATGAAGGTGCGGATCTTCGCCGACTGTGAGGCGGGGTTGCTGGTCGAGTTGGTGTTGAAGCTTCGCCCTCTAGTCTTCAGTCCTGGTGACTACATCTGCCGCAAGGGCGATATCGGGCGGGAGATGTACATCATAAAAGAAGGCAAACTTGCCGTGGTGGCCGACGACGGCATCACTCAATTTGTCGTCCTTGGCGATGGAAGCTACTTTGGTGAAATCAGCATTCTAAACATCAAGGGCAGCAAGGCAGGGAACCGCAGAACAGCAAATATTAAAAGCATAGGGTACTCAGACCTCTTCTGCCTGTCCAAAGATGATCTGATGGAAGCTCTGACGGAATATCCCGAAGCTAAAGCAATGCTGGAAGAGAAAGGGAGACAGATTCTGCTGAAGGATGGTCTGCTTGAGCTGGACCCTGCCAAACTAAAGCCAGATGAGAGGGACTTGGATGAGCGCGTAAACCGAATGTACAACACACTGCAGATCATGCAGACCAAGGTAAACAAGCTGCTGGCGGAACAGGAGGAGACACAGAAGACTATCAAACGGCGAATTGTTCAGATCGAGCGCTTTGCTGGGGAAGAGGTGGAGGATGAAGATGAAGAGGAGGAAATGGAAAAGAAGGAAGAAACCCAGGAGGAAAAGAAAGAAGAAGAGCCAGAGAAAGAGAAGGTAGAAGAAGACAAGGAAAAGAAGGAAGAAACCCAGGAGGAAAAGAAAGAAGAAGAGCCAGAGAAAGAGAAGGTAGAAGAAGACAAGGAAAAGATGGAAGAAACCCAGGAGGAAAAGAAAGAAGAAGAGCCAGAGAAAGAGAAGGTAGAAGAAGACAAGGAAAAGATGGAAGAAAAAGAGGAGGAAAAGAAGTGACCGAAGAGAAAATGAAAGACAAGGAGCCATAGGATAAGAGGATAAGAACTTGTGAGAATAACTCTGGATGAAATTAACAGATGAAGATAAATCTAAACACTAAATACGTTCAAATTAAAAACAAAAACTTCAATATTGTTCTTATAGTTACTCTACTTTGTTTAGCCAATTTGACTTTGTTCATTATGTCTTGCGCAGCCAATAAATTCTTGTAATGGCAACTACAGATTTCTCAGCAAATTATCAATTAGCAATGCCAGTTTTAATTTGTATTCCTTTCTAAAATATATTTGATTTTTTGTCATAAAGTAAACCTTTTCATAAGTACAACTCTAAAAAAAATACCTTCAAATAGATGTGCTCTGAACATCACCACACACTAATATAACAACAGTGACAACAAAATAACAGCATCTTAAATAAAACCTGCTAACAGTTATTATTTATTCATTGGCAATGCATGGGAGCTCTCAGATCAGTAGCATTGTTCAATATGGTTTAATATTGTTTTTTTAGACAACTGTTCAGGGTGTGCTATATTGAGAATACTGTGAATTCCATTCCTTTTGGGTTTTGGTAAATTGTTTCTTATTAAAGATGCAAATTGTCACACTGATGACCAGTCAGCATCCAAGACTGGAACAACCAATTTTAAAAGATGTTATGGATCAAATAATATTTATGAAAACAGACATTTGAGGTCTTACCAAATACACATGCAGTTTTAGTCTGCTTGATGGGCACAAGGGTGCAGCAGAGCACCAAAGATTAATGACCCCTGAAAATGACAGCATAAAAACACATGAAGTTATGTTGTCTTTTATGGAGCCACTAAACCTAAAGATATTTTTCTGTTGTTGAAATGTGTTTGAATGGGGTAAATAAAATAAAAACGTTTTGAACGTGACAATTATAATATTCAATAAAAATGTTCAACAAAGCAAGTATAACCTGTTTATAGAAGGTTTTGAGACACGTGAAGGGGGCGAACATTTGCATGCGTCAGGTGTCAGGGATGCCAACTCTGCGGTTTTAATGTGTTTTGAGAGGGAGAAATACTTGTGAGGAGACTTTAAGTTCCTGTAAACTCCTTTATGAAAACAGTTGTTGATGATTAGGCTAGTGGTTCAACGGATCACAAAAGTCATAGCTCGGATCATATTACGGTTTTTGAGTGACGGATCGGATTATTTTTCAGACAAAGAAAAAATAATAAGAACAAATGCACTAAATAAAGTAAGGTCTAACTAGTATTCAGATACAGAATGTAAAATAACACTATAGTGTTCACTGTATAAATTAAATATAGATTAATCTTTGTGAAAGCTGTGTTTTGTTGTTTGATTAGCATTGAGCAGCAGGCATTTATCGGCTGCTGTTACTTTAAGACCTAATGCACATATCCACGATGATACACATCCGATTTCTTTCTCAACTGTTTATGTTCACTAAAGACATACCCGACTGTGTTTACGAGAATATTTGCAGAGAGGGGCATTTTGACGTAATTTTGTGTATGTGTCCATTCTGATTTTTTTAAGTTGATGTTAACGCACAACAGTGACTGTAAAGTATGCATTTTAAATGTTTAGAGTTATGATAGCCTTATAACATTGGGCTAGTTTTGTTATGCAGACCTGGCAACCCTGATGTGTTTATACTTTCTCCTAGCTCCTCTGAATGCATCCTTTCTCCTCGTTCGTCACATCCACGTGGTGCATTTAAGTGATGCATCCTTCATCGTGGCATACTTTGATCGGTTTCCAGATCACAAGAAGAAACCATGAAGAACCATTTGAGTGTTGATAAGCAGCATGTGAAGTGTTTCATTATTCACTTATGCTGAGATAGATAAAAGGTTAGGGTAACACATGCATCCAAAAATACATACAGTACCTACATCATTTTTAACCTTACTTGGATTCTCAAACCATCCCCAGGCAATTTTAGTGCTTTTCAAATCTGAATTTTTAGTGAAATGTCATGAACGCAGATAAGTGATTTTAAGATGCAAAGATTTGAAGAGGCATACTTTTGAGGTATACTCAACACATTTACACGCCTACACCTTATTTCATGGCAGTTTGTACAGACCTGCTTTTAATCATGTGTTCCTTCTTCTGGCATCCTTCAATTTTCCTTTGGCTGCATTATTGATAATGCAATTACAATTCTACAGGTATGCATCTGTCAGTTTCCAGTTTTGTAAAATTTTAGGTCTTTTGTTCATTTTGAGACATGTTTTTTTAACCATGTTTCATTTCCAAGAAGCCTTTGATTCAGTCAGGAATGATTAGGGATCCTGTGGATAGGGGATACCATCTTATATGTGGAGTGGTCACAGTCTGTGTGCCTAAATATTATCTATTCTTTCATTTTGAACAGTCCCACCTGTTCTCTTCGCCGACAATTTCTGTCACATGTGGGCACTTATTGTATTTGCTCAGAGAGGTGATGAGAAAAGGAAGTAAGCTGAAAAAAGGAAATGAAAGAACAGTGAAAGTATGTCTCCCATGGGAAAGCAAGATAAAAAAGAAAGCTATTGCCTGTGATGTCAGCCATGAAAAGGGTCCTCAACCGTTTCGTCTCTTGAGCAGCTGGAGCTACGCGTTTAATTAATTAGAATTAGTCTGTCACTTTTAGAGGCAAATCAAAAAGGACCATATGACTTTCCTTCAAGGAGAAGTTACTTGCTGAATTAACTTGTTTACAAGTGTTGGGAATATGAACGCATAGGTACAACTTTTTGTTATTGAAAGCTAGATTGGAACATGCACGAATGAATGAATGAATGTGTGATTTATGGGAAGGAGAGAGAGAAAGAAAGCAAGCCAGTATCATTGAGAGTCACACTTAAACTATTGAGTGTCCGTTTACCTCACACCAAACATGAATCAGTGGTCAGTCAAGCAATTTTATCGTCCCATTTTGCCTGTCAACACAGGGACACTCAGCCCACCGCATCAGTGAGAGCACAGTTGGCTTTTTCTAAGAAGCCAATTGGAAGAGCCAATGCAAAATTTCTTATACAAAATAAATGGTGGCACAACAAGGGTCTATCAGTCGGGAACATTGCGTCTCGCTGAGTTTTTTCATCAGACGCTCTGATCTATGCAGTTAATGGAAGTCATTTAGGCAGCTCACACCAGGGTGGTTTGGATTCTGGAGATGGCAGAAAGATACACCACAGCATGTAGGAACCTGCATTTTGGTCTTACAAGCTGGTTCTTCCTTGTACTTCCTGTTGTTGCTTAGAATGCTTAAGCACTTAACTGTCCCTTTCTATTAGTGTGTGTAACTGACCAGTTAGCCGGTGTGCTATTGTTTCTCCTAAACAATTTACTTCACGATAATAGCATTTGCAGTTGACCGGAGCCGCTCTGGCAGGGAAGAAAGCTGACCTATTGGAAAAGTGACATCCTATGACAGTGGCACTCAGAGCCAGCCTGTGGGTTTCTGGGGAACCGGGTGAGGTCATTAAAATGGACCCGCCGGTATAAAAATGGTTGTAACTTAAAAATAAGCATAGAACCACTACAGTGTAATGAGTGGAAACACACTGTATATACTAAATGGATATATAATTATGCACTGAAAACATATGGACATGTATTTATGGATATATGTTTACTTTACTTTTACATTTCACAAATAATTACAAAGAAACATTGAATTAAATGTGAAATTTTTAAGTAGACTAACATAATATTTTCTTGTAAAACCAATATCTTTTTTTTTTTTTTACATTGTGCATGTAAATGTTTATTTAGAACAACTGGGGCAGAACTATGTATAAAAGTGATTATTACAAATTTTGCAGAAAATGTTCTGTCTACCGTGATGTAGAAAAAATAAGTATGTATAAATAAAACTATATAAATTAAACCAGGTATATTGTACAAACACATCACTTTGAAAATAAAAAATATACTACTAAAATGTACTACTTTCCCTTGACTTCTTTGCATCTCGTCGAGAGTGTCTGAGTTCGTTCCCCATACTGTTTTTGAAAAATCACCACAAAATGTGTCCTTTGACAGGTACTGTTTCTGCAAAGCAAAAGTACTTTAAATGTTAAACACTGCAAGACAAAGCATGCTTTAAATAGCTACAAATAATATTTCTGTTTCTGTTGAGTGCGAGCACTTTTAAGCAAGGAAACTGATATTTTGCATGGGGGCTGACAAAATTATGCCGATTACTGTGTTACTATTTTTTGTTTGCAGCTTTTCTCTTCAATGCTTATATCTCCTTTGAGTTTGTATGCTAAATGTTGAGGTCCATGTGTGTTTAGATCCTGACTGAAGTGATTGCCTGCTTCGCCTATAGGCTCTTGTAGCACTTGAAAGTACAGCCGTTTATACCTCCATATGGAGACTGTATTATGGACAGAAATTTTCCTCCACTTGATCACAAGTGATTACTTGTCAAATAGGCTCTTACCCTGAATCTGTAGACACTGAAACTGGATATCTGAGACACTGAAGCCAGTGATTTAAATCACAACCTACAGACGACAAAATTGTCTTTTCAAATGCAATGTGAGAGGGAAATGACCACTTACCATCAGGTTCAGACATGGAAATTTAAAGTCATTTTGTTCCATTGTTTTAAATGTTTGATTTCTTGCACATTTAAAAGTCTAATAATTGAAAACTAAAAAAGGCTGATGCTTTCATGAGTCACCTAAGCTCTTCCACACTGATTTCTCTTAATAAACAACACGCTGTGCTGTGTGATCTCATCTTAATTTTCCTAATTGCTTGCAATAGTAAATCTCCCTCGATGCTCAAGCATGTGCAGTTCCATAAGCATGATAAGAAAACCCATGATGTAATTTTAATTAGTCTATTCAATGGCAGAGCAGCTCTGGTTGTCAAACTCCAGCATTGCTATTATCATGGTATGCTAAATTAAGCATCAGCCCCCTTACTTTCTTATCAGGACTCAGTGACATTTGCATCACTGTCATTTCTTGTGTCTCTTAGAGTCGGTGACGTAACCACCATCGGTCAAAATGCCAAGACCTTGCCAGACCAATGAGCATCTTAAAGTTTAATTCTGAACAGAAAGGGAAACTGAGGAACATTTGACGTTAAAAAGAATATGAGAGACATTTTTAGTATGCGATGCAAATGAACCATTGACCCCTTACTGGGTTTCTGGACCTCTTACAGTTTTTCTCAGTCGCTTTGGTGCATTTCTCACATCACTATTCACATTTGCACAACAGTTAGTTCAACATCCACAACATTTAGTCATTTGTGGACATCATAGTAGCAGTTTCTCATTCCTTCCAACAAATTGCAAATGCTTTTGGACATGCATCAATTGCTTTCAGACAACTCTCTGCTGTTCTATAACATAATCATTTGCTTATGTCATGTCAGTCAAAATTAACTATTCTTGTTTATGCTGAATAGTCATTCCATATAAAACTAATAGTCCTCATTTCATTGTTTGAGTCATCACATACAAAAATGTTAAACTAGGTGTCAAAATCTGTCAAAGAATTTTTTTTAATCTTTTTTTTTCATGAAAATGTCTCCTACTGTAAATTGAACAATTTCTCTCAGGTGAACTTATGTGGCCAGACAGAGAGGAACGTCTGGATGTACATGAATGATTACAGTACTATGTATGTTGTATGTTCAGTTCCAATATGTACTGCAATATTGTTTACAGTTGTGCACAGCTCTACCCAAAGGGAGTGTATGTTTGTTGTAAATAAGGGTGTCTTTTTTCCTTTTGCACAATGCTGTGAACAAATTAGAATTGCAAAGAGCATATGCAGTAACAATGTGAAACATACACATTCAGTGTCTTGTACTCAGTTACCTCACTAAATACAGCAATGTGTAACTTTACTGTAATTTTAATAGTATATAGCAAATAGTATATAGTGCTGTCTTGAGCATTTCCAGGTAGTGTCACCAAGATCTGACTTTTTTGAATTGGAAAACATTTATAGAGTAAACTGTCATAATGAAAACATGACAAAGCCATTTGACTATCTTGTAACAATGGTGTCAGGACTTTTCATATTGACGACACTGACACTTTCATTGACATGAAAACTTGCCTTTGAGGAATGAACTATCCATTTTGAGCAAGTGACACGCTTTTGCAGGTTATCAACTAGGTTTTGCAGTTTGAACTAATTGTTTTGAGAACTGCATTAACTGTTGTGCAAATGTAAATAGTGATGTGAGAAATGCACCAAAGCGACTGAGAAAAAGTCGCGTAAGTGATGTGGAACATTTAGTGCTTGCTAATAGCGGAGAAGCTTAATGTTTCTGAAATGAATAAACTGAAAAGTCACTCAATCATCTGCACTGAATCACAGAAATTAAATGATCCTGATTCTGCTCCTTTGGGGACTTCTACAAAAAAATGTGGGTGACTCCACAGAGGAAACTTCCCTCTCCAAGCATTGAGTGACAACCATGAAATCTTGGCGATGCCAATGTCACTTGAATTTAGTTGAGTGTTTCTGAGAAGATGTGTACGAAGTTCTGGCAATGTGTTCTGCCGAGGCCTTTGTGCCTTGGGGTCGTCATGGAAATGAAGGATGAGGAAGACTGAGAGAGAAGCACATAGTATAGTACTTACAGTATATGAAGCTCCTCAGGGCTGGTACTTTCTTTATGGCTGGGAACGTGTATCTTAGTCATCACTTTCTTTTGTAATTTATAAAACGCTTATGAATGCCTCTCATTAAGAATGTAACTAAAAAGCTTTTTTAAAAGCATAGTGAAGGTCAAGACTTGGTTTATAACCAACTTTTATTTTTGCAGGCTATAATGTGCCAGTTGGTTTTAAATAAAATCTAATGCGCAACATTTCTTATTATGCAAGACTTCACTGAAAGCTTAAATAAGATAAACGCACTTCTCCTTCTAAAACGTCACTTTAGAAAGTATTAAATCTTGTGACCCAACCAAGAAAAAGGATTTGTGAAGACGTGAGCAGACCTTTTCTGTTTTTCCTCTTAAATTATTCTTTAAAGTAAAGCTTTAAATCACATGAACCTGTGTGATCTCTCTGCATAAATCATAGATAACAGCATGGCATCCGTTCAGACAGATTTGTTGGGGGGAAATGAAACAACCTCTTTTGAGTTGAGTCCATCTGTGCCCCCATATATACTGATTTTTGCTTCAGCTGTCTAATTTAGTCTTGGACAGAAAAATCGTCTGATTGCTTATATGTGACCCTGCCTGTGAAAACCCAGCTTAAGTCATTTTTTTGTGATTCACTGTTTTCTACATAAACTCATCCTACATAATGTGAAGAACATTCTGTGAAAATATAACCTTGATATCTTTAATATTGACTGAGTAAGGCTATGTCAAAGATTTGCTGATTTTCGGGCTCAGAAAATCATGTTTTGGAGAAATTCCAATTTTAAAAAAAGCTTATTTTTAAAACTGCAACACATTTGATCCATAATTATCCTCCATATGTGCCATATACCACATTAAAGCTGAAATTCTCCCTTTTTTAGTGATATGACACATTTTTGGGAAAATTATAAAGTCCCTGTAAAGTCAGAATTAAGTATGTGTTCTGAGTTTGTCACACCACAGAAAAATGTGTTAAGTCACCCAGCCAAATTTGAATGATAAAAAAAGCCAGCAAGTACATAAAATAAGCTATCAAAATCTTGAAAAAATGAGCAGTAGTCTCTGCTCTCAAACGCTGGGGGTGTGTCCGCTGGCTGCGCTGAAACCACACCCACTCGCGGGAAAGCTGCCGACCGTCGCCACACTCAACTCTACAGCCGGAATGAACGCTCGCACGGTGGGCACGCACTGCCGATGATGGCACCAGTTGTCGGCGCGACGGGAGAATGAATGCCGAGGCGGGAGTCAGTTCGCCCCCATTCACCAGTAACAGCGGATTATCAGTGAATCGCAGTTGTCTCCGACGAAAGTTTATACAACTATCGTGTAAAATGATCACTTACAGAGGTGGGTTTTGGCGGTGATCCTCAGCTCTCCATCAAGGTGTCTCTTCACAAAATTAATCCACTTCTTCTTGATGTAATCGTTTTTTCGGAAATTTAAATAAGGACACCGATCCGTTTGTGTGATCCGGTGATCGCATCCAGGTAGTACGCATTTCCGTGACGAAGGCATAGCTAGCTAGCTAGCAATCTGTAGGCTGTTACTAATAATAGTACTGACAGTAACTCGCGATTGAGCAGCCTCAGCGGCTCCAGTGCGTCATCAAGTAGGGGCGTGTCCAGGAGCTCGGGGGCTCCAGTGCGTCATCGAGTCCCCGTTTTAGCCCCGCCTAGAAAATCCGGAAAATAGCAATGGTGAAAAACTGTTTAACGGTCTAACTCCACAATTCAGTACTTCACAGTTCACAGTCTTTGTAATATGTTTTAGCAATACATCTCTAACATTTATAATGTGTTTAGAATTTTTTTTTTTTAATTGCCTTTACAGGGACTTTAAAGTTTTGTAAAACAGGCCTATTTATTATGATGCGCATGTCCAAAAAGCTAAAAGCTTAAAAACATTGAAACGAATGGGGCCACCACAAGAGCTTGATTGTAGCAACAATTACCTTGTCAATTCAGTTGAATGATTTGTACAACTTTATTAGTAAAATGAAATATCCGTGCAAATATAATATCAATAATATATCAATATCAATTAATTATCAATATCAATTAATTAACATGTAACATTTCGGCAAAAAATCTCATTCTCTTACTGGGCCACGATGTAACATTGAGTAAATCTGGAGTAAAAAAAAAAAAAATTTAAGGGATAGTTCACCCAAAAATTTGAATTCTGTCATCATTTACTCAGCCTCATGTTGTTCCAAACAGTTTGAGTTTCTATCTTCTGTTTAACACAAAATAAGATATTTTAAAGAATGCTGGTAACCAGACAGTTGACGGCACCCATTGACTTCTATAGTAGGGGGGAAAAACACTATGGATGTCAATGGGTGCCGCCAACTGTCTGGTTACCAGCATTCTTTAAAATATCTTATTTTGTGTTAAACAGAAGAAAGAAACTCATACCGGTTTGGAACAACATGAGGCTGAGTAAATAATAACAGAATTCTAATTTTTGGGTGAACTATCCCTTTAACAGATCAGTCTCAAATTTTGTACACATTCTAAAATTGTCTAGATGCAAAATATTTAATAATCTCAAGTACAGTATTGTCCATCTCCAAATGACTCATCCTGAGTGACAGCAACTCTCCCTCCTTGAAAAATGAAGAACACTTTTCAGCATTGAAATACTTGCAGTTGCAAGAGAAACTTATTTTCAGTTTCACATCTGGACTTCCAGCACTAGAAGCAAATTCTTCTTGTTGGTGTTCCCTCTTCAGATTCGCCAGACTAATAGCTTGAGGTTCAATCACCAAAACTGGGCTCGTCCCCATCATGTTGGTCACTGCCTGAAAAAACAAGGATAATTTTTTCAATTCAAAGCAAGAGACCTAAATGGAGAACTAAACATGGGGGGTGGGGGGATTTATCCATTTTAAATCCACATTTAAAATGGATAATGAAGTATTTTATATGAAAATATCAGACTGGATTGGATTAATTGAGGGGAGGGCATAGGGACAAGAAACAGGTATGGCTATATGGCCATGTCTTCAATTCAGAGTGTAATCAAACAAACAAATTCAAGACTCAATTTCAACGAACAAATGTAATAAACATTTAAATCCACTATATGTTTGCAATCAGCTATTTTACGTTCCTGCTCATGCTTCGGTGCTGCCATGTCAGATGTCAAAACGACGCAGCTAACAGTTACTCCAGCAAACGAGTTATATTATTGACACTTATATGACACAAATAAAATTAATATTATTGGCAGAATAATGAGCTACAACACACATAAGCTGTTCTAAAGTTAATGTTTGGCGATGACACGAAATATCTCCTCCAACATCTCTGATCCCGGCTGAAGTCGCATTTTTTTTTTCCATTGTGATGACCTGATGCCGCTCGTGCGGATTGATATTAATGTCTGTTTACTCTTTCTAATAGAAAATAAGTCAAAAAAAGTTCCTGAACTGAATGATAAGAATCAGCAAGTGTTGTTGCGCCGAAAAATAAACCTGGATACGATTGAAATCAATGTTTAGGAAGCCCGCGTGGGCCGCATCCGTTTTTTTTTTGTTGCGCAAAAGAAGACGTAGTGTCAATAAAATCATTAATTTTAGTATTTATCATGTTATAAATACAAATTTGAGTATTGAATCTCAAAACTCTTGGAATAATCTATCATTTACAGCAATAAACACACATTACCTATTTTTGTCATTTTTATGGCTATGACTACTTTGACGCTCTTTTACCTATAATTAGATTCTGCGACTTTAGCCGGGCGTTCACAGGCGGGGTCACATATGTGAGCATCATTTCTGCATCATTAAAAAAGATACATGTTAGACACCATTCCGGGGTTCTCAAATGCCACTTACACCTTTATTGGCCTGATGTATCCTGAACAGAAGCAACTGAAGCCTACTCACTAAGTCAAGTCAAGTCACATTTTATTTCTATAGCACCTTTAGAAGCAACAGAGTTGCACCAAAGTGCTGTACAGTAAGACAATGTGCAAATGAAAAAGAAACAAGGCAGATACAGATATAAACACATTACACCCAATACAATCCAAATAGTAAATAGAATCTATCAATAGCGATCTAATCAAAAGCCAGAGAGAATAGATACATTTTAAGAGATAAAGATGAATACAAAATAAAACAAGGATATTAAACTCTGTCAGTTTATTATTTTGTGTTTTTTCAACATTCATACAGTAAACATGCACATCATATCAGTAATAATTGGTTATCATCAATTTTGGCATCAATATTTTGGCCAATATTTGATATTTAATTGTCATTATCATTTTTTCCTGCCCATTTTTACAATAAGATTACCGTTGCCTTTATTATCGGCCCAAAAAGCACGTCATCCCAGTGGGAAAATGTTCTGTCCTTCCCCTGCTTTCATCTTATGTGCCCTTAAATTAAATCTTTATAAACAACTAATAATTTAATAGCACTGTTAAATAGTCTTTAACAATTTTCATACTGTGCATTATAATGTTGTACTGCCTATATGTAGCTTGTACAATTACTTTATCTCAGTTTATCTTATGTTTTATTTATCATGTCATCCAGGTCAAGTAGTTGTAGCAAATTAGCTCAAAAGGAATTATGAATAATTAATCATACCTTGTTATAATTCATTATAAATATTTGGATCAGTTAATAGAATTAATGATTTATCAATCATCAGTATAAACTCAGTATTGCTCGTCTATCACCTCTTAGAAAGGATATTTTCCGTAACTTAGTTCCTGTAACTTTAAAGTTACAAACACAACCTGGCGGGGCTGATCTGCAACCTGAACTTCTATAGAGGTCCCACCTCCAATGGGCCAGTGAGCCAATAGGAACTTTCGGGAAGAACGTTTACGATCCTTTGTCTGCTAACGTGTTTTTTGCGTATGTAACTGGATTAAGTGTTGATGGAGAAACTATGAAAGATTCTTGTAATACTAATATGTTGCACAGGTATCAACATATACATGTAGGTCATCAAAATACAAATTTGTAGATATACCAAAAATAGTATATGTGAGGTTACATTAACTAGTGATTCTATCATAAAGCATGTATACAATACAAAAGACACATGACAGTAATTAATCATACACACAATGTCCTGGAGATATGCATGTGCCTTCATAGAATGATTGCCTATGAAGAAATGGAAATAATTCCTTTTTATGGGCCTTATATGCCTTTCCTGTGAGGAAATGGAGGGAGAGTTACTCATTGGTTCTGCCTGGGTGTTAGTTGCAGTTTGGGGGGTTTGCTGGATTATTAAATACAATGAATAATTGTGTGTCTGATTGGATCAGATTTCTGCACTGTAAGAAACCCTTTGGAGAACTTCTAGGCACCCTTTATAAATGCCAGTTTTCTGAGGAATACTTTAAGAGCTCTAAAGAATGTCAGCGGTTCAACAGTAACTCCATCATAAGGGTTAAGTCTTAAAGTGCCCCTATTATGCTATTTGAAAGTTTCCTAATGTTGTTTTGGAGTCTCCTACAACAGGTTTTCATGCATCAAAGGTTTCATATTATGTTTCATATTCTCATAATATATATTTGCTCATCACCACATTTTTCAATGATTCTCAAACGACTCGTCAGATCATATCAATACGAGAACGAGAATGAAACATTGGAAGAACTTGTTATTCAGCCCGAACCTCCATCGCAAGGACAAATCTAGGACGTTTCTCCGTGATACACTACTCAGTTTGAGGTACATTATGCGATGTTGCAATTCCTAACCACCAGCATTAACAAGTGCATGTCCATCACTTACACAGCAAAAACTCCAATGTTAAATTAACTCTCCTGGGAGTTTATATGACTCCACACTCAAGAGTGTTAAATTAACACTGAAGCAGTGTTAAATTAATGAGATAAATAAGTGATTAATTGAGTGATGATTGACCAACATTGAAGACACCTGATGTTAACAAGTAGAATCACTGAAGGTAAAAAATAACAATTTTAAGTCAGCATTATGGAGATCTGTGTTTGCTTCAGTTGGGCAGTTAACCCTTACATTTTTTACTTTAGATTTTGTTTGGCTGTTGTAACAGCATTATAACTGCCAGATGAACAAGGAGAAAAGATGATCTGATGGAGTTGGTTATGTTTTAACAAAATCATCAGTTGACCTGAATCTGAACTAATTTTGAGCCTAATCTCTGACTTAAATGTATATTGTTGATTACAGCTTAAGATCCAGAATTTTTTGTTTCAGTTGTTCTGATAAAAAAAAAATCTTCTTTTAGGCACTCACAGACATCAATAATCAGTGTATGAATCTCAACAATGGTGACAAACAGAATATTCAATTAGGAAAAGGAAATTACTAAGACAATTTAGATCATAATTTATTCCTACTGCAATGCATGATGGGAGCCATGAATGAGTTTTGATTCATGGTACCCAAATGCACTGCGACATGCTTTATTATTGCCACCATTGTTGAGATTCACAGGCTGATTATTGATGTCAGTGTGTCTGAATAAAATAATTTTTCAAACTCTTTTGATCAGAACAAATTTTAAGAAATATTTTGGATTATATTGTAAGTGCTGAAAAACGTTTGCTATAGAAGTATAGTGCTGCTGTAATCAACAAGGTAAACCTAACGCTCTAAGTTTTGTGATTCTGGTCAAACGATGATTATGTCAAACCATAACCAACACCACCTGATCACCTTTTCTCTTAGGCTGCGTTTACACTTGACATTAACATGCGACCTGTATCTGGATGTTGTTCACATACACATTGAAAAGGTAAGTTTAAACGCGCATCTGATCGGAATGTTATTCGATCAGCGTGTCCCGGTTCAGAGGTAGTCGAGGACGCATTGTGATCGGATCTCAGTGTAATGTAAACACAATCTAGCCATCGTGTCTGCATTCACAGGTAGAACGTAATTTAAATCTCCACCCAGTCTCCCCGCGTGGCTGTCAGAATATAATGGCCAGACACAGTTTACACGAAATTAAACTTATTTGAACAATAAACGTCAATCTTTAAAACAGTTTATTTAGACTTACATGATACTATGTGTCATTTTTTATTTTAATTGTGCAACATTATCTGAACGAGGCGATCGCCTGTACACTCACAGTCAGTCATGAGATCTTAATGAGCTGCGCTGCTTTGCCAGAGGAATAATCAGAATTTTTTAATGATTTAAATGTTAAATGTTTTTATTGTGTCAGCATGTTTATCAATCGCCCCTTTCTGTAAATATAGTCGTTGCACGACTCAGTTACAACAGCCAAACTAAATCTAAAGTTAATAGTTTAAGGGTCAAGAGGCCAACTAAAGCAAACAATGATCACCATGATGGTGACTTAGAAAATGAGATTTTCTCCTTCAGTGATTCTGCTTGTTAACATCAGGTGTCTTCAATGATGGTCAATCATCATTCAATTAATCACTTAATTAGCTCATTAACTTTAACACTCTTGAGTCTGGAGCCAAATAAACTCCCAGGAGAGTTAATTTAACACTGGAGTTTTTGCTGTGTATATACTTATAATGTTACTTATTTATTTACAGAGTATTTTTCTAACTTATTGCGGTGAATATGTGGAAACTGTATCAATAACTGTGCATACATTAGCCGAGCTCTAGCGTGAATGACTGATGTAACATAAACGTTGGTAAAACAAATCTTGCTCCATGCTTAATCTATCCTCAAAGTAGTGAGAACGACAGACTGTCTGCATTAATAGATACAGTTTTAGGCAATAGTGGCCCACAACTGATTAGCAGAAGTATTTCAGTAAGACAGTAGTAATGTGAGTTAGCAGGAGAACTACACAATATAAAACTCAAAACTAAGAATTTTGAACACCATCTTTCAAGAGCAAGCAATTTGCGAATCCTGCTTTGAACGAGATTTGAGAAGCCGTCTTCAGTCAAATAAAGGGAACACAGCAAAAGTTTAGGATTTGCTGTGGTATCATGGTAAAGATTAATTTTAACCACTGATTCTTCACATGCTCATCCTTGGGCAGTGGAAAATAACTGGCTTCACCTTCACATTGTAGAACACAGCATCTTCTCAACATGATGCTATCCAGTGTCCACAGGAATCAGCTGCAGTGTTTAAGGAGGTTCAAGTTTTCCTTGGTCTCTTCCCGGCCATATACTAATGTTTCGTCTTGACATCACAACGAAATGGCTTATGATTCGTTTGAAAAACTATTCATTTAATTGACTCAGAGTCGACTCTTACTTTTAAAAGACAATAACTTTATATACGGTGCACTATCAGATTTGAAACTTTGCAGGATGTTTTCACTCACTATGTTACACACAACATAAAAGGTCATTTTCAAAAATCCATAATAGGGGCATTTTAAGGAATATATGCAAGTCTGGGTATTAGAGTTAAGTGTAACCTAACTTTTTTAACTCTCGTTTCTGATATTTATCATTTGTAAATTTTATAATTGTAACAATACAATATCAAAATTCTAAATGCTAAAAGGCAAATTAAATATGTGATTATCCTAGCTGCGACAAAAAAAGAAAAAGAAAAAGAATGATGACTTGTCAATCTCTTTGTGGGAAGAGCAGGTGCATCATACTGGGGTTTGACAGATTTGAATGGCATGGTGTAGCAGGTGTTTATTACATCAGCTCACTAGGTTCTAAGGAAAAACTAGGGTTAATTAATTGATTCCAAACAATGCTTTACCAAATCATACATTTAAGCAGAATTTGTGTTTCAAATTTTTTTTGAGGGAAAGAAAAATGAAAAATACTCTTATACTATACTAGTACTCTCTTTGTCAGTCAAGCATGATTGACATGAGACCCAGTTCCAGCGTCAAAACCCAAGTGTCTGACCAGTCTATTTATTTCCATGTCATGAATCCAAGGCTGATATTGTAATGCTACTCCAACTCTGTCTTGAGGCTCAGAAAACCTTGATTTGTTCATGTGCTACTCCATGTGTTGTTTTTTTATAAATAAAATGTATTCAGCATGCACTGTTTAAGACTCCAAGGAACATATTGAACATCTCATTAGTGGAAGTCGAAGGGTCACTGTAGGGTTACATTGTAGATAAGTCGATAATGTCCAAAAGACATGTGATTTAAAATGTTAAATGAACATGGCAGTTAGTAAATATCTGTTTTACTGTTATGCTGTCCATTCTCAATAATGGTGCCTTAGATTCCCTATCCTTGCTATTGATGCTTACTTCCAAGAAAAATTCACACATTTGCTTTTTTTATTTATTTATTTTAATTGCAGACACTTGTTTACACCACATTTGTGATGCTATAGCGGTCAGGATTGAGCTTAGAATCAATTCTTACAATATAATGCTCCATCCCAGTCTAGCAATCACTTTTCAATAGATTTCGGAAAGCACACAGGTTTAGACAAACCTATTTTCTTAATAATAGAAGGAGTTTAGATGTGCAACAATTACATTGACTTACCCCATTTTAAGGAAACAAGAAATATAGATTTTTCGGGCTGAAAACTGCTGGCAGTTATTTTCCATTTTGGTTGGATTTACTGAGATTGATGTAGAGTATTCATCAGTTGTTTTCTCTCCACACCCTGGCAGAGGAAGCTCATGGGATTGTTTGTGTATATTAGGTAATGTCTCTGAGTGACCTGAGGCTATGTCAGAGATGGTGGCAGGTGAAGCCCACGAGGCTAGCTGTTTATTTCCTACTGGCATTTACGAATGTGACATGTTGATGTGATAATTGAAAGGAGGTGAGACTTTTTGAGGAAATCTTAGCAGTGACTCACCATAGCAGCTTGTTTTACCTATATCTGGCGTCATTAGAAAGATGAAGACGTTATGTGCTGTTGAGGTCACTCTGCAGGCCATGACTGGCAACCTTATGCATCAATTTTTCAAGATTTGACATGCTCATGCTCCAAATTCAACATTTGTGCTGTTACAAATTGAAACAATTGTGCGCAAAGGGAGTCAAGCTGATGCAAAAAACAGATTTTTTTTTTGCATGCAATTTATTAAATATATATATATTTGAAAACTAAATCAATTTAATATTTAAAAGAAATTATTTTGAAGCATAAAGTAAAAAAAATATATCAGGGTGATACAACTGTATTATCATAATGAAGAAAAAAATCCTCATTGAAGAATTCAATTCTTGAAATTATTTCTTAGTATATATTTATCACATACAATGGCTGTGTCATGCTCAGTAAGTCAATAAAAATGCCATATAAGTTGAAAGGCAAGGTTCAGTTAGTAAAATGTCATGAGGTGGGACTACCAACAATGTAATATTCCCTAAAATCTGCTTACTGGACATTTTTATTTGCCATTTATCCTAAAAGGTATAGAGCTGTTTTGTGACAAAAGATATAGGCAACTTCTAGCCTGGTTCTACCAGACTCTCGTACATTTCATTTGTACAGAGAGTCTGGCACTGCTCCATTGACAAGCGTTAACTTCCTTGTAGGCGGGTATTCTATTGAAGTCTAAAACTATTGGATCTGCCCAGAGTCACTCTATCTGCTATAACCAATCGCTAACGTTTGGTCGTGACATATGTATTTTCCCAACTCCGTGGGAGGATGGCCATAAACACAAAACTAAGCAAAGATTGTTCTTGCTCCGGCTTTAACTTCTTGATATTCGGCAGCGTAGCCACAACTCATCTTTCTTATTTTGAACTACAACTCAAAATAACGCACGAGTCGACATCAACGTCATCGTTCTCAGCCACTCCTTCTGTTCGTTGATTGGTCCTACAAAAAAGTTATTTCTGGAAACTAAAGTCTACAGCACAATCCCAGACACAGTACTGAAGGAAAATTAAATTGAGCGGAAGTGCGTAGGGGGCGGAGCCAGGCTAGGCAACTTCTGCACCTTGCCACTGATTTTCTAAAATTCATGTTGTCTGCAGCCATTTGTGACTCAGTCCTCCTAGTCACTTTCTTTTCTGTTCCACTAGGCCCCTTGGGTGATTAAATAATTTACCTCATTGTGTGGGTACGTCCAGGAAAAGAAATCCATTTGCTCCATTACTTCCTTGTATGTTTAATTACCATTCTGGAAGCAAACCTGATCCGTCCCACTGCTTTTTTTCTTTCCATGTGAGTGGAAGGATTTTCTCTGTACAATACGTTTCACATTGATTGATCACATTGATTGCTAATTTGCATGTGAAAAACTTGACGATTCACTGTCAATCTTTTGATGGACAGTCTGCTATCAACACTTTCCATATGTTAGTGATTAATGAATATTTCTAGGGGCTATCTATCTTTTTTTGTAAATTACTTTCATGTGGGTTCATTTGTGTTTTGACAAACCCCAGGCTTTATTATAGGTGTATAAGACAGAAATGCTTGCTTATTTATTGGATCATTCTCATCCTCTCATATGCACTGACACTGAAAGAATGACATTTGACATTTTTGTGTCATTTTTGAAGCTTCTGCTGGAATAGTCTGGTGGGCTATCCTTATCTTTTATTAAGGCTCTGAGCGTAAACTCTGACCTTGCACTCCATGTACTGTATCTAACAGCACAGCTTGTTTCCAGTATCACCTCTAGCAGAATGAGATCTGATGAACCACAAAGCTCAACATTTGACAAAATGTGCATGTTGCTTATCACTGGTGTTTATGCTGTGGAAAATCATCTGAGACATAACTGAGAAACTCTTATCAGGATTATTTGCTGAATTTTGTTGTTTGGTTGTCTAGATGAAAGACTTAGAACGCATGTATGAACAAACGGTCAATTTAATTTAATTTTACTTCTCTTCATCTATCATGCTTTCTGTGTGAGTGGAGGGAAAAGCGCTGGTATTTCAGCATGAATCACATGATAACTTTCTCATGCACAGTATTCTTCAAATGGTAAATCCATATTCAAATTATAATTAGGAGAAACATTATTAGCCGTGCAAAAAAAGGTTCATTGGCCTATATGTTTGAAAACACAGTAGTCATGCTCTTTAATGTCAGCCTTTGACATTTGATTCACAACATCTAATCTTTAGTTAAGGGACATTAAAGCCATGCCATTTACTGTATATTGAAGCTAGCTGGTTGGATTTACTACATTATTTACTCATTCTCAGTGTTTTTCCAAACCTGCTGTAACATGGGTGCGGTTGAGGCAGAGATGAGGCTGGATCCAAGTGCAGCAAACGCTTTATTTAACAAACCACAAATACTGACTAGACAGAAAACCGGACTCAGGAACAACCAACATTCACGTTGACATTAAACAAGAACTCACAAAGACAGGGCAGAAACACAGGGCTTAAATAATCGGGGACAAGCGAGCTTAACAGGATAACAAGGCGGCGGAGATAACAAGACACACCTGGGAGAACTAAATGACAAGACAGGGAACCACTAAACATGACACAAAACCCACACTGTAACATAGCCCCCCCTATGGGCGGCTCCCGACGCCCATCAAAACAAGCAA
Organism: Chrosomus eos; assembly: GCA_036326025.1. NCBI lineage: Eukaryota > Metazoa > Chordata > Actinopteri > Cypriniformes > Leuciscidae > Chrosomus > Chrosomus eos. The sequence goes on along the minus strand of CM070819.1, from coordinate 12,216,352 downwards.
AAAAAAAAAAGTTCAGGAGGGCGGTCCTGGGGGAGGGACGGGGGGCCAGGCCCGCACTGGGAACCGGGACCAGGACACGGGTAAGGCGGGCCTGGGCCGTGGAGCATGGGCGGATCAGACTGGGCCGGAGACCAGGGCGGAGCAGGACGAGGCGAAGGCCAGGGCGGAGCAGGACGAGGCGAAGGCCAGGGCGGAGTACACTTGGCAGGGGACCAGGGCGGAGCAGGACGCGCAGGCGGCCATGGTGGTGAAGCCTCCTCGGGAGGCCATGGTGGTGAAGCCCTTTCAGGAGACCATGGCGGCGCGTCCTCTCGTGGAGCCTACTACTGCCCCCCCCCCCCCCCCCCCCCAAAAAATACTTGGGTAAACCTCTGGAACCCAGAACCTCTGGGCTGGAAACGGGCTCAGGGACAGTCTCATGGGGCTTGAGAGACATAGGCAGGGCGAAGAGCAGAGGCGGGGCCGGCAGGGCGAGGCGCAGAGGCGGGGCCGGCAGGGCGAGGAGTCTGGGGGCGCCCTTCGGAGCCCGACGGGGCAAACCAGTCCTCCTTCTCCTTCTCCTTCTGCGACGACGCATCACTGGGGTAGACTCACTTGACTCGGTGGCGCTTGACTCACTTGACTCGGTGGCGCTTGACTCACTTGACTCGGTGGCGCTTGACTCACTTGACTCGGTGGCGCTTGACTCACTTGACTCGGTGACGCTTGACTCACTTGACTCGGTGGCGCTTGAAGCCTGGTTTATACTCGACGCGTCCGCAAGAGCGCGACGCGCGCGCGCGGCAAAAATGACGTCATTGCGGTGTGGGCGGTCGTGCGCGTTGGGTGCGCAAGACCCCATTTCGTCTGGCGGTGTGCACGGCACTTTTTGTAACTTCGCGCGCGGCACCGCATCCGAAGATGAACGACTTCGAGCCGAATCTAGTCGAACTGGTACGTCTGTACCAGCATGTTTATGATCCTTCTATACACAGATACATTTGCATTGATGGGCGACCATAAAAGCCTCTCATTTTGTGAATAGGAACACATTTGCATTAAGCACCCAGTTTGCACTTGTCTAAAGTAATGGTTACATTTACAAAATAAGCATACAATAACAGAAGTAAGCCCTGCTGATGAAATTAAGGTTTAAACACTCTTCAATAAGGCTTCAATTAGTTTACATGCAGTGAAAATAGGCTACAATAAACCTACTGCATTTATTACTCTTTTATGTATCAGCAATTAATAAACTACTAATAAACGGCAAACTACTTCTTCACTGCTGATTCCTGGTGGTTTAGAGGAGAATTACTCCGAGTCGCCCCCTGTCGTTTCACAGAATAGCACAACGGCGAGCGCGTCAAGTATAAACGCCTCGTCCGTTTGGAGAGGGGCGCGCGCAGTCAGCGGAGACTCGCGCTCGTGCGGACGCGTCAAGTATAAACAAGGCTTGACTCACTTGACTTGGTGGCGCTTGACTCACTTGACTCGGTGACGCTTGACTCACTTGACTCGGTGGCGCTTGACTCACTTGACTCGATGGCGCTTGACTCACTTGACTCGGTGGCGCTTGACTCACTGGACGATGCACTCGACTCACTTGGCTCGGCGCTTGATTCAGCAGGGCTCACGTGAAGAGCGAACTCGGCAGGGCTGACGTGAGTCGCGGACTCGGCTGGGCTCAAGTGGAGCGCGGGCTCGGCTGGTCAGACGTGAGTCGAGGGCTCGGCTGGGCAGACGTGAGTCGAGGGCTCGGCTGGGCAGACGTGAATCGAGGGCTCGGATGGGGGCTCGAGGGCTGTCGTGAAGCGCAGGCTCGCGAAGCTTCTCCTCCACGCCCACGGTAAACGAAGAGCCACTCCACAACAGGGCCAGGTCGATATACCACTCTAAAGACCCGTGCGGATCAGGTTCGGGCATCTGAGAACCGAGTGGTTCCGATAAACCTCCGCAGAAGAAGATCTTCAAGCACTGTGTATCCATTTGAGCGAGGTGCGCCAGCTCGAGGAATTCTGCGACATAATCCTCGATGGCACGATTCTCTTGGCGAAGACGGAGAATCTGGACATCGACTGGACTCCAGAAAGGCATGGCTGCTGGATCACGATGTGGTGAGTTCTTCTGTAACGTGGGTGCGTTTGAGGCAGAGATGAGGCTGGATCCAAGTGCAGCACACGCTTTATTTAACTCACGGACTCAGGAACAACCAACATTCACGTTGACATTAAACAAGAACTCACAAAGACAGGGCAGAAACACAGGGCTTAAATAATCGGGGACAAGCGAGCTTAACAGGATAACAAGGGGGCGGAGATAACAAGACACACCTAGGAGAACTAAATGACAAGACAGGGAACCACTAAACATGACACAAAACCCACACTGTAACACCTGCATGCTGCTATTTTGTCAAACTTTTTTTATTAGGGCCCAAGCCCAAAGGGCGAAGGCCCTATTGTTTTCCTAAGGATTATTTATTATTAGGGCCCGAGCACCGATGGTGTGAGGACCCTCTTGGAATTGCTCTGTTTATTATTATTATTAGGGCCCGAGCACCGATGGTGTGAGGACCCTCTTGGAATTGCTCTGTTTATTATTATTATTATTATTATTATTATTCTTCTCCGCAATGAATCGCATTTTTGAGGGCCTAAACATGCACGAAAACTCACGAAAATTTGCACACGCGCGTCAGAACTGGCGAAAATTTACATCTGATATGCGTTTCAAAATTGGGCGGGGCAAAATGGCTCGATAGCGCCACCTATAAAGGTTCAACGGAGTGCGCCTCGCGTTACGTTTCACGTACGTGTACGAAATTCGGTACATACATGTAATGGCCCAATACCTACAAAAAAGTCTCTTGGAGCGTAGCCCTAAACACAACAGGAAGTCAGCCATTTTGAACTTCCTCTCTGATTTTTGTGCAGTTTTTGCCATTTTCAGGCCTCGTACTTTAACGAACTCCTCCTACAGTTTTAATCTGATCATCTTCAAATTTGGTGAGTGTAATCTTAAGGCCTTTGCGACGTTAAATTGCGAAGATCTTGAGTTTTCGTCGAAGGGCGTGTCCTCGGCGGCCTGACAAATTTCGATGTTTCGCCATGAAACAGGAAGTTGCTGTAACTCAGGCAAACAATGTCCAATCTGCCCCAAACTTCACACGTTTGATAAGAGTCCTGTCCCGAACACATATCCATCCTCAAATTCAGTTACAGTCATAGCGCCACCTGCTGGCAACAGGAAGTGACATGTTTAACACTGTTGTGGACTACTAATAACATATAAAAAAGTGCCAGCAAGTGCTAAACATGCTAGCAACATACTAGAAACATGCTAAAACATGCTAGCAAACACTTAGCTAAGTGCTAAAGCATGCTAATGCAATGAAACAGGAAGTTGTTGTTACTTAAGAAGGCAATGTCCAATCTGCCCGAAACTTCACACATTTGATAAGAGTCCTGCCCTGAACACATCTACATGACAATTTTCACCTATAGTAATAGCGCCACCTACTGGCAACAGGAAGTGACATGTTTAACATTGTGATGCAGTACTGACAACATAGTAAATATGCCATTGAGTTATAAACATGTTATAAACATGTTAAAACATGCTAGCAATTCTTAGCTAAGTGCTAAAGCATGCTAATGAAATGAAACAGGAAGTTGTTGTTACTTAAGAAGGCAATGTCCAATCTGCCCCAAACTTCACACATTTGATAAGAGTCCTGCCCTGAACACATCTACATGACAATATTCAGTTATAGTAATAGCGCCACCTACTGGCAACAGGAAGTGACATGTTTAACACTGTGATGCAGTACTAGCAACATATTAAATATGCCATTGAATTATAAACGTTACAAACATGTTAAAACATGCTAGCAATTCTTAGCTAAGTGCTAAAGCATGCTAATGAAATGAAACAGGAAGTTGTTGTTACTTAAGAAGACAATGTCCAAACTGCCCCAAACTTCACACATTTGATAAGAGTCCTGCCCTAAACACATCTACATGACAATTATCAGCTATAGTAATAGCGCCACCTACTGGCAACAGGAAGTGACATGTTTAACAGTGTGATGCAGTACTGGCAACATAGTAAATATGCCATTGAGTTATAAACATGGTATAAACATGTTAAAACATGCTAGCAATTCTTAGCTAAGTGCTAAAGCATGCTAATGAAATGAAACAGGAAGTTTTTGTTACTTAAGAAGGCAATGTCCAATCTGCCCCAAACTTCACACATTTGATAAGAGTCCTGCCCTGAACACATCTACATGACAATATTCAGTTATAGTAATAGCGCCACCTACTGGCAACAGGAAGTGACATGTTTAACAGTGTGATGCAGTACTGGCAACATAGTAAATATGCCATTGAGTTATAAACATGTTATAAACATGTTAAAACATGCTAGCAATTCTTAGCTAAGTGCTAAAGCATGCTAATGAAATGAAACAGGAAGTTTTTGTTACTTAAGAAGGCAATGTCCAATCTGCCCCAAACTTCACACATTTGATAAGAGTCCTGCCCTGAACACATCTACATGACAATATTCAGTTATAGTAATAGCGCCACCTACTGGCAACAGGAAGTGACATGTTTAACAGTGTGATGCAGTACTGGCAACATAGTAAATATGCCATTGAGTTATAAACATGTTATAAACATGTTAAAACATGCTAGCAATTCTTAGCTAAGTGCTAAAGCATGCTAATGAAATGAAACAGGAAGTTGTTGTTACTTAAGAAGGCAATGTCCAATCTGCCCCAAACTTCACACGTTTGATAAGAGTCCTGCCCTAAACACATCTACATGACAATATTCAGTTATAGTAATAGCGCCACCTACTGGCAACAGGAAGTGACATGTTTAACAGTGTGATGCAGTACTGGCAACATAGTAAATATGCCATTGAGTTATAAACATGTTATCAACATGTTAAACATGCTAGAAATTCTTAGCTAAGTGCTAAAGCATGCTAATGCTATGAAACAGGAAGTTGTTTTTACTTAAGAAGGCAAAGTTCAATCTGCCCCAAACTTCACATGTTTGATAAGAGTTTTGTCCTGAACACATGTGCATGCTCATATTCAGTTACAGTCATAGCGCCACCTGCTGGCAACAGGAAGTGACATGTTTAACAGCATGCTATTATCCCCAGAATAAATGACATTTTTGTAACTGACTTTGACATACTCCCACTATATTTATCTACTTAAATGCACATAGCCCACCGTGCTCTGTCTTCCTAAAGCCACCGGGTGGCGATGGCACGGGTGCGAGGGCCCTTTCAATGCTGCTTGCAGCTTTAATTATTATTATTCTTCTTCTTCTCCGCAATGAATCGCATTTTTGAGGGCCTAAACATGCACGAAAACTCACGAAAATTTGCACACGCGTCAGAACTGGCGAAAATTTACATCTGATATGCGTTTCAAAATTGGGCGGGGCAAAATGGCTCGATAGCGCCACCTATAAAGGTTCAACGGAGTGCGCCTCGCGTTACGTTTCACGTACGTGTACGAAATTCGGTACATACATGTAATGGCCCAATACCTACAAAAAAGTCTCTTGGAGCGTAGCCCTTAACACAACAGGAAGTCAGCCATTTTGAACTTCCTCTCAGATTTTTGTGCAGTTTTTGCCATTTTCAGGCCTCGTACTTTAACGAACTCCTCCTACAGTTTTAATCTGATCATCTTCAAATTTGCTGAGTGTAATCTTAAGGCCTTTGCGACGTTAAATTGCGAAGATCTTGAGTTTTCGTCGAAGGGCGTGTCCTCGGCGGCCTGACAAATTTTGATGTTTCTCCATGAAACAGGAAGTTGCTGTAACTCAGGCAAACAATGTCCAATCTGCCCCAAACTTCACACGTTTGATAAGAGTTCTGTCCTGAACACATGTCCATGCTCATATTCAGTTACAGTCACAGCGCCACCTGCTGGCAACAGGAAGTGACATGTTTAACACTGTTGTGGACTCCTGATAACATATAAAAAAGTGCCAGCAAGTGTTAAACATGCTAACAACATACTTGAAACATGCTAAAACATGCTAGCAAGCACTTAGCTAAGTGCTAAAGCATGCTATTACTGCAATTCAATAGGAATTTGCTGTAACTCAGGTATGGAATGTCCAATTGCCCCAAACTTCACACGTTTGATAAGAGTTCTGTCTGAACACATGTCCATGCACATAATCAGTTACAGTCACAGCGCCACCTGCTGGCAACGAAGTGACATGTTTAACACTGTTGTGGACTCCTAATAACATATAAAAAAGTGCCAGCAAGTGCTAAACATGCTATCAACATACTTGAAACATGCTAAAACATGCTAGCAAACACTTAGCTAAGTGCTAAAGCATGCTATTACTGCAATTAAATAGTAATTTGCTGTAACTCAGCATGGAATGTCCAATCTGCCCCAAACTCACACATGTGATAAGGGTCCTGCCCTGAACACATCTACATGAGAATATTCAGTTATAGTAATAGCGCCACCTACTGGCAACACGAAGTGACATGTTTAACACTGTGATGCAGTACTAGCAACATAGTAAATATGACATTGAATATAAACATGTTATAAACATGTTAAAACATGCTAGCAATTCTTAGCTAAGTGCTAAAGCATGCTAATGAAATGAAACAGGAAGTTGTTGTTACTTAAGAAGCCAATGTCCAATCTGCCCCAAACTTCACACATTTGATAAGAGTCCTGCCCTGAACACATCTACATGACAATATTCAGTTATAGTAATAGCGCCACCTACTGGCAACAGGAAGTGACATGTTTAACAGTGTGATGCAGTACTGGCAACATAGTAAATATGCCATTGAGTTATAAACATGTTATAAACATGTTAAAACATGCTAGCAATTCTTAGCTAAGTGCTAAAGCATGCTAATGAAATGAAACAGGAAGTTGTTGTTACTTAAGAAGGCAATGTCCAATCTGCCCAAACTTCACACATTTGATAAGAGTCATGCCCTGAACACATCTACATGAGAATATTCAGTTATAGTAATAGCGCCACCTACTGGCAACACGAAGTGACATGTTTAACACTGTGATGCAGTACTAGCAACATAGTAAATATGCCATTGAATTATAAACATGTTATAAACATGTTAAAACATGCTAGCAATTCTTAGCTAAGTGCTAAAGCATGCTAATGAAATGAAACAGGAAGTTGTTGTTACTTAAGAAGACAATGTCCAATCTGCCCCAAACTTCACACATTTGATAAGAGTCCTGCCCTGAACACATCTACATGACAATATTCAGTTATAGTAATAGCGCCACCTACTGGCAACAGGAAGTGACATGTTTAACAGTGTGATGCAGTACTGGCAACATAGTAAATATGCCATTGAGTTATAAACATGTTATAAACATGTAAACATGCTAGCAATTCTTAGCTAAGTGCTAAAGCATGCTAATGCTATGAAACAGGAAGTTGTTTTTACTTAAGAAGGCAAAGTTCAATCTGCCCCAAACTTCACATGTTTGATAAGAGTTCTGTCTGAACACATGTGCATGCTCATATTCAGTTACAGTCATAGCGCACCTGCTGGCAACAGGAAGTGACATGTTTAACAGCATGCTATTATACCATAATAAAGGACATTTTGTAACTGACTTTGACATACTCCCACTATATTTATCTACTTAAATGCACATTGCCCACCGTGGTCTGTCTTCTTAAAGCCACCGGGTGGCGATGGCACGGGTGCGAGGGCCCTTTCAATGCTGCTTGCAGCTTTAATTATTATTATTATTATTATTTAGGGCCCGAGCACCGATGGTGTGAGGACCCTCTTGGAATTGCTCTGTTTATTATTATTATTATTATTATTTTCTTCTTCTTCTTCTCCGCAATGAATCGCATTTTTGAGAGCCTAAACATGCACGAAAACTCACGAAAATTTGCACACGCGTCAGAACTGGCGAAAATTTACATCTGATATGCGTTTCAAAATTGGGCGGGCCAAAATGGCTCGATAGCGCACCTATAAAGGTTCAACGGAGTGCGCCTCGCGTTACGTTTCACGTACGTGTACGAAATTCGGTACATACATGTAATGGCCCAATACCTACAAAAAAGTCTCTTGGAGCGTAGCCCTAAACACAACAGGAAGTCAGCCATTTTGAACTTCCTCTCAGATTTTTGTGCAGTTTTTGCCATTTTCAGGCCTCGTACTTTAACGAACTCCTCCTACAGTTTTAATCTGATCATCTTCAAATTTGGTGAGTGTAATCTTAAGGCCTTTGCGACGTTAAATTGCGAAGATCTTGAGTTTTCGTCGAAGGGCGTGTCCTCGGCGGCCTGACAAATTTTGATGTTTCGCCATGAAACAGGAAGTTGCTGTAACTCAGGCAAACAATGTCCAATCTGCCCCAAACTTCACATGTTTGATAAGAGTTCTGTCCTGAACACATGTCCATGCTCATATTCAGTTACAGTCACAGCGCCACCTGCTGGCAACAGGAAGTGACATGTTTAACACTGTTGTGGACTCCTGATAACATATAAAAAAGTGCCAGCAAGTGTTAAACATGCTAACAACATACTTGAAACATGCTAAAACATGCTAGCAAGCACTTAGCTAAGTGCTAAAGCATGCTATTACTGCAATTCAATAGGAATTTGCTGTAACTCAGGTATGGAATGTCCAATCTGCCCCAAACTTCACACGTTTGATAAGAGTTCTGTCCTGAACACATGTCCATGCTCATATTCAGTTACAGTCATAGCGCCACCTGCTGGCAACAGGAAGTGACATGTTTAACACTTTTGTGGACTCCTAATAACATATAAAAAAGTGCCAGCAAGTGCTAAACATGCTAACAACATACTTGAAACATGCTAAAACATGCTAGCAAACACTTAGCTAAGTGCTAAAGCATGCTATTACTGCAATTAAATAGTAATTTGCTGTAACTTCGAACCTTGAAACCCCGAAACTTCACACATTTGATAAGAGTCCTGCCCTGAACACATCTACATGAGAATATTCAGTTATAGTAATAGCGCCACCTACTGGCAACAGGAAGTGACATGTTTAACACTGTGATGCCGTACTAGCAACATATTAAATATGCCATTGAATTATAAACATGTTATAATCATGTTTAAACATGCTAGTAATTCTTAGCTAAGTGCTAAAGCATGCTAATGAAATAAAACAGGAAGTTGTTGTTACTTAAGAAGACAATGTCCAAACTGCCCCAAACTTCACACATTTGATAAGAGTCCTGCCCTGAACACATCTACATTACAATTTTCAGCTATAGTAATAGCGCCACCTACTGGCAACAGGAAGTGACATGTTTAACAGTGTGATGCAGTACTGGCGACATAGTAAATATGCCATTGAGTTATAAACATGTTATAAACATGTTAAAACATGCTAGCAATTCTTAGCTAAGTGCTAAAGCATGCTAATGAAATGAAACAAGAAGTTGTTGTTACTTAAGAAGACAATGTCCAATCTGCCCCAAACTTCACACATTTGATAAGAGTCCTGCCCTGAACACATCTACATTACAATTTTCAGCTATAGTAATAGCGCCACCTACTGGCAACAGGAAGTGACATGTTTAACAGTGTGATGCAGTACTGGCAACATAGTAAATATGCCATTGAGTTATAAACATGTTATAAACATGTTAAACATGCTAGCAATTCTTAGCTAAGTGCTAAAGCATGCTAATGAAATGAAACAGGAAGTTGTTGTTACTTAAGAAGGCAATGTCCAATCTGCCCCAAACTTCACACATTTGATAAGAGTCCTGCCCTGAACACATCTACATGACAATATTCAGTTATAGTAATAGCGCCACCTACTGGCAACAGGAAGTGACATGTTTAACAGTGTGATGCAGTACTGGCAACATAGTAAATATGCCATTGAGTTATAAACATGTTATAAACATGTTAAACATGCTAGCAATTCTTAGCTAAGTGCTAAAGCATGGCATGCTAATGCTATGAAACAGGAAGTTGTTTTTACTTAAGAAGGCAAAGTTCAATCTGCCCCAAACTTCACATGTTTGATAAGAGTTCTGTCCTGAACACATGTGCATGCTCATATTCAGTTACAGTCATAGCGCCACCTGCTGGCAACAGGAAGTGACATGTTTAACAGCATGCTACTATACCCATAATAAAGGACATTTTTGTAACTGACTTTGACATACTTCCACTATATTTACCTACTTAAATGCACATTGCCCACCGTGGTCTGTCTTCCTAAAGCCACCGGGTGGCGATGGCACGGGTGCGAGGGCCCTTTCAATGCTGCTTGCAGCTTTAATATTATTATTATTTTTTACTACCTTTTGGACACTTTTGGAGGCCTTAACATGCTCAAAAACTCCTGAAACTTTGCACACATGTCAGAACCCGCGGCCATCAGGGCCGGGCTGAAGATGGTACCCGGGCGTGGCAGGGGGGCTCGACAGCGCCCCCTGGAACGGGGTCCGAAAACATGGTCCATAAATCAAACACGCTTGCATGTAATAATATGAAACTCGGTACACATGTAGATCTCATCGTTTCATATATACTTCACACTCTTACTTTTTACCCCAGCCCAACAGGAAGTCGGCTATTAAGGGTTGTTTGGAAAACACACGCAATGGAATTTGAAGTACTCCTCCTAGAGAATTCAAACACACGGCACGAAACTCGGTCAGCGTGAAGTCAAGACATTGAGGATGAAAGTTTGCGAGGGGATTTTTGATATCTCGAACGGTTTGGCCGTGGCGAGGAAACAAAATTATGGCGAGAAACGTGAAACAGGAAGTGTGTCATAACTTCAGCATACATTAACTGATCTTGATGAAACTTCAGCAGTTTGTTCGTTGTAAGTGCCCGATCACATGGATGTGACTATTGTGAGTCAAAGTTATAGCGCCACCAACTGGCAGCAGGAAGTGTGTCACTTTCAAAATGCTTTGAAATCACCCTCTTATTTTTACCCGATTTGCTTCAAACTTCATTTGTATAATGTAAATACACGGCAGATGAAGACCTGTGAATGGATTCTTGATATCTTTGAAACTGTTGCTGTGGCAATCCATCAAACTTTAATATTCTTTTTGGATGCTTTTGAGACTCTTAGCATGCCTGAAATTGCTTAAAATTGCATGAAACTCGACATACAGATCACATTTATTAGCCAGGTGACATGTGCATAGTTTCAGAAACGGGCATGGTGCAGGGACTCAGTAGCGCCACCTTTTGACAAAAGTGGGGGGGTTAGTTTCATCTAGAGTTACAAAAATCTGTATTTATATAGTTCTCCTCCAGCCAGACAACTTTCTAATTTACAGTCATTAGTAACAACCAAGAGGAAGTCAGATATTTTGGTTTGAATATGGTCATTTCTCTCTGAGCCTACGTCTCTGTGACTGCTGTCTGTGTGTGTGTCTGTGAGTGTGGGGAGGGGGAGGGGGAGTGGGGCTAGATTAACCATTTCACTGCTGTGTGGTTTGGCCTTCATTAAAAAAGAAAATAAATGTCTTAAGCCTTGTATTTTTTAAATACGTTTTTTTAATAAAGGCATATAACAGACATGCTGCATTTAAATTTTTTTAATAAAACATTGTTTTTTATGTTTTTCAAGCCATTTGATTTATGAGGACTTTTGAAATGTCCTCATAAACCACCCATAAGTTGTAATACCAGTGTAATACACGTCATTATACAAATTTGTGTCCTCATAAATCACATAAACCAACCCACACAAACCAACCCCCCCACACACACACACACACACACACACACACACACACACACACCAAATTGACGGTGGGTGGCAATGGTATATTTAAAAGTGCATAATTGTAATATCTGCAAGGCACCCCTAGTCCAGTCTTATTAAATGTATGCTTCATCTTTCATTTTAATTTGTAAATTTGATCAATAAATTCAATTATTTAGAATAATAAGATACTATATGGCTGTTACCCTAGGTAGGTCTGATCAAATTACATCATTTACATTGAAAAATAACAATGCATTAAATGATGTTATGAGATTGTTTTAAATATGAGTCAATTAAAAATCGTTGGAAAGAATGATACTTTTAAACATAACACTGAACCGTCACTAGGTGTCGCCAGGCTACCGTCTTAATGAGCGAGTCATTGATTCATTCGTTCAAACGATTCGTTCGAACGACTGAGTCATTCATGAATGAGACAGGTATGGATTGGTCATTGAATCTAGGGTTTGCGATGTCTACCAATTTGGCATCAGACGATGTGTACAGTGAAACATCGCGATGGACGATAATATCGGGAGGAGGGGCGGGGCTAACGTTTTAATTTTTCACTTAAGCAATAAGCCCCGCAAAGCCGTGTTTTACAGTGGATTTAGAACAGCTAAGGGGCGTAGGCACAACGCGGAGATATTTTCCTCTACATCTCATCAGCAATTTTGATTTCGGCACGCTCTGAGTCTGCAGCAGCTGACCACTAGGAGCGAATGTACATGATGTACAATGTACACGTGACAGAGCAGCCAGATCCAGACTGTGCTTTCGCGCTGTGGCTGGCGCTGAGCCAGAGACAGACGCGTTCAGTGCTTGTCATATTATATCACAACTATTCAGTGTTTTTAACCACATAATGTTTATTTTAGGTTTCAGACATTTAAATGCATATAACTTATAGCAAAACAATACATTTATAGTTAGTAAAATACACAATGGTGTCTATGGAAGCAGCCATAACAACCCATTCAAATATATTTGCCGACGGATTTTATTCATATCAGACACACAGTGTAAGTAACTATAAAGTTAACTCTATTCTTCTCCCAGTTCACGGCCATGTATTTCGGGAGAAACTGTTTTTTAAACGACAAAACAAACTCACTTACACACATTTGAGAATCAGAATAGAAGATAGTTAATGACATGGTAACCAGGTTTGTTAATATTTATAAATAAAAGCGCTAACGTTACATGTCTGTTTTGGCTGTGGTGAATCACGTTCCAAGCATGACACGTCATGGGGGGGGGGGGGGGGGGGGGGGGGGTGTCGCGATGCTGGCTTAACATCGTGATGTCTGTCAGCCATCACGATGGACGATGATATCGTCAATCTTTGAGTAAACCAATTTGTCCAAAATGCTGAATCATTCAGTAATGAGAAAACATGTTGCTGTGAGATGCGCAATGGTTCTGCTGTGATCTTTGTTTAACTATTTTCGCTGCTGAAACAGAAAAACCGTCAATATTGCATCTAAAATGTAAGTGACTTGACGTGTGTGTGTGTGTGTGTGTGTGTGTGTGTGTGTGTGTGTGTGTGTGTGTGTGTGTGTGTGTGTGTGTGTGTTACAGTGAAAAGAGTTTAACCCTTTAAGGCAGTGGATCTCAATCCTGGTCCTAGGGAGCCACTGCTCTGCATAGTTTGTATGTCTCCCTCATTTAACACACCTGATTCAGATCATCAGCTGGTTAGGAAAGAGCTTTATTAACTGAAGTGGGTGTGTCAGATAAAGGAGACATATAAAATGTGCAGAGCAGTGGCACCCTAGGACCAAGATTGAGAACCACTGCTTTAAGGCCTTGTCTTTTTTGGATATATCTTCTTCTTTTTTTTTTATGTGCATACAACCCATATATTTTAAAATGTGTTGTTTGCTTTAAATTAAATTAAGATTGTATGTTTGGTAATTGAACCTAAATAAATTTAAAATTAATGTGCTATATTTCAGATCAATATAATTGTTTTCTTTCATTTTAATCAACACTAACTTTATTCTCTATCTGTATTATAAATAACTTATTTCTGCATAAATTAAAAAATCCCCAATAATCCAGACCAACCAGAGCGCACTAATTCTACAACATCATCAGTGCTGAAGCGGAACTACCAGAGCCGTTCGGCAGATAGCGAGCAGATATTTTGTGTCACGTCGTGCACAATAACCCTAAAGGCACCAGGCTGGCGGTGCCACTGGCTTTATATATATATATATATATATATATATATATATATATATATATATATATATATATATATATATATATAAATATAGCTGCGAGCAGCGATGAAGGGCCAAAGCCGACGGTAGCGCCACCCTGGTGCACCAGGGTTGCGGTGCCACTGGCTTGGGCCCGTAATCGCTGCTCGCAGCTATATTTTAATTTGATTTTGGATGTTAAAGCGTTAGCACTTACTTAAAATACAGGCGCATATGTCGAACAGACTATATACGTTAATGGTGCTTTTATGTGTTCTTTATCCTTTTTTATTAGGTATTTTGGATGTTTTAAGTGTTTTAACTTTCTACACAATCAAACATTTGTAAACGTTTTACAATAAAATACTATTTCAGTCTTTTTACTTTAAAATTTCACATAATCCAATGTTTTACTTATCGCTTTGTAATTATTTGCTAAATTTACTAGCAGAAAATGAAAATATTAATGAAAAAAATTGTAAAAATATTTACTACTAATGAAAGTAGAATTTTTTTTATTAAATTGGCTATGGTTTAATTCTTCACTTTAATATCAGTGTCATTAAGAGTCTAAAGTGTGTCAATTCGTGCTGAAATTGTTAATTTGACAGTAAAACAGCATAATAAGCTACTTCACTGATTAAATGAATGCAGGTTATGGTTAGTGAGAATCTTATGGATATGAATGTGTGTCTCCACCAAATTTGTTTCATTAGCCTGAACATCTGCTAAGTAGCAAAGCCCCAACTCCCCTGCAGTTGCAGTAATGCTACTCAATAATGTGATATACTAAAGTTATGTCTACATTATAAAAAAATCCTTTTGCTTTTAACTAGTTATTTGTACAGTATTTTAGGTTGTTTGAGATCTTAATAGAAATTGAGACTTGTCATTTACATCCTGTTTGATAATTTGCAGAGAGAACATGCATTGCATTTATTACACTCCTCAAATATTGATAACCATAAAATGTGCATCGCATTCACCGGCAGTTCCTCTCTAAAGAGACTTCATCGCCCCAGCCATGTTTTACATTCCTCCCAAGGTTACAATATGTGCACATGAAACTGCATATTGAATTGCATTTAGCTCAGGGTTTAAGAATTTTATTTTTTTTGAAAAACAAATTCATAATATTGATGCCATGAAGATGGTGCCTTACACCATCTAGTTAGTCTAAACTGTCTAGTTTGATATAATATGTGCATAATATGATTTTGGTTTTAGTGCTTTTACTGAGAGAAGTATGGAAATGTATTGTATTGTAAATACATATTATATGGTATCATGTGGTATTTTTACACCACATACAAGACAGACAAATACACAACATAAATAGCACATCAGAAAAACTAAATTTAAAAACTACCTAAATTAAGCACATTTGTGGCACATGGTTATGTTACGTAAAATGATGACAGAAGATGCAAGTACGATAAACCAGGTTTATTGTACAAACAGGAAGATAAGGTAAGGTGAGTGAAGAAGCAGGCCTAGGCACTGTGGTAGCGCAGGCAGCAGATGGTTAACCCGATAGCCTGTGAGGTGATGAGAAGAAACAGAATCCTCCGGAAGACGGCAGGCAGACAGAACTCAACGGGTAATCCAGCGGAAAACGGGAAGCACAAGACGAAGACCAACACAGCAAGGGGATACATCCAACAACGATCTGACAAACACAAGACGAAAGACCAAGACCTAAATAGAGGTCGCTGATCAGAATCAGCTGGCACTGATGATAATCAGCCGCTGATCTGCGATCACCCCCATACACACACACACACACACACACACACACGCAAACACAGCACGAGAAAGAGTCAGTGAATTCATGAACCGTGACAGTACCCCTCCCCCTTGGAGCGCCTCCAGGAGGACCTACCTGTTGAT
This sequence comes from Chrosomus eos, assembly GCA_036326025.1. Lineage (NCBI taxonomy): Eukaryota > Metazoa > Chordata > Actinopteri > Cypriniformes > Leuciscidae > Chrosomus > Chrosomus eos. The sequence continues at coordinate 12,200,483 of CM070819.1, read as the reverse complement.
TGTAATCTATCGGGAGGCCATGTAAACGAAAGACGTGATCACCGCTGTCTCCTTGGCAGATGGTAATTTGGGCAAGGGAATGAAAAGAGTTGCCTTCGAGAACCGGTTCACTACGGTCAAAACGACCGTCTTACCCTGGGAGGGTGGTAATAAAATCTAGCGCAATGTGGGCAGAAGGGACAGACAGCGGTTGGAGTAACCAATCTGGAGGTCAATTAAATCTCTTACCAGTGGCACAGACCGAGCAAGCCAAAACAAAATTCTGAATGTCGCGAGCCATTAATGGCCACCAGAATCGTTGCTTGACCAAAAAACTGGTGCGGTTGACTCCTGGATGACATGCCACGCTGGAACAATGACCCCATCAAATAATGTCTGACCGTAACCCCTCTGGCACAAATAACCAACTCTGTGGACAACTGGGCGGAGGCGTTAACACTTCTAAGGACTTCCTGACCTTCGATTCGACCTCCCATGTGAGTGTGGAGATAAATAGCGTCTCGGGTAAAATACACTCTGGAGTGGATGGGCAAAATACGAGAAAAAGAATCAGGTTTGATGTTCTTGGAACGCGGGCGGTATGAGAGAGAAAAGTGCCCACCGAGCCTGCCTGGAGTTGAGTCTAGCAGATCTAATGTATTCCAGGTTTTTATGATCGGTCCAAATGATAAAGGTACCCCCGACCCTTCTAACCAATGACGCCATTCCTCCAGCGCTAACTTGACTGCCAACAACTCTCTGTTACCAATGCCATAGTTACGTTCGGCAAGGCGATAAACAATGGACAAAAACGCACAAGGGTGCATCTTGTCATCTGTGGAAGAGCGTTGGGATAGAACTGCCCCTACCCCCACCTCTGACTCGTCGACCTCCACCACGAACTGACGTGATGGATCAAGGGGAATCAGGATGGGAGCTGAACTGAAGCGGCTCTTGAGGTTATTGCGAATACAGCCTCGGCTGTATCGGACCACATGAACGTTGTTCTGGGGAGGTCAAGGCAGTCAGAGGAGCGGCTAGTTGGCTGAAGTTGCGAAATAAATCGCAGATAGAAATTGGCAAACCCCAGAAACCTCTGTAGGGCCTTATGGGAATCTGGGCTTGGCCAATCCATCACAGCCTTAACCTTGTCAGGGTCCATACGTACTCCCTCAGACGAGATGATGTAACCTAAGAAAGGAAGAGACTGTGCATGAAAAGCGCATTTCTCTGCCTTAACAAAAAGCCCATTCTCTAGCAACCTCTGAAGCACTCGTCTGACGTGCTGAACGTGTTCCTGGAAAGAAGAAGAATAAAATCAATATGTCATCCAAGGAGACATATATGAACTGCTCAACCATATCTCTCAGCAAGTCATTGACGAGTGCCTGAAAGACCGCTGGGGAGTTGGACAGCCCGAATGGCATAACCAAATATTCAAAATGGCCCCTGAGAGTGTTAAATGCGGTTTTCCATTCATCCCCATTCCTGATGCGAACTAAATGATATGCATTGCGTAAATCCAATTTTGTGAAGAGAGAGGCTCCCTCCAACCGCTGGAAAGCTGAAGACATCAACAGCAAAGTATAAGTTTTCTTTACCATGATGTTGTTCAACCCTCTGTAATCAATACACGGTCACAGAGACCCATCCTTCTTACCAACAAAAAAGAACCCCGCCCCCGCTGGAGAAGAGGAAGGACGAATGAACTTGGATGCTAGAGAATTAGAAATGTATTTCTCCATGGCCTCCCTCTCAGGCACTGAAAGTGAGTATAACTTGCCCTTAGGCGGAGACGTACCTGGCATAAGATCTATAGCACAGTCATAGGGACGATGTGGAGGAAGAGAAGCAGCACGAGACTTACTGAACACTTTCTTCAGGTCGAGGTACTCCGAGGGCACGTTTGACAAATTCACAGACTACTCCTGCAACTGGACACTGAAGAACAGGCAGACACTAAACAAGATGCATAACACTGAGTGCTCCAGGCGGAGATGGAGTTATGACCCCAGTCAACCCTGGGATTGTGCTGGGTGAGTCAGGGATGACCGAGGACAACCAGAATGTGGGGGGAGTCAAGGAGCAGGAAGGAGAGTTCTTCTGTGTGGTTGCCTGAAGTGATGAGTGTCAGTTGATCTGTGGTGAGTGTAATGGTGGGTAGTTCTTATCCGTTGAGTGCGTTGACAGAAATTGGGCAGACGTGTTTGTGAGAGGTAAGTTAGGGGTTTGCAGCTTACGTGCCAGAGTCAAGTCCATGAAATTTCCCTCCACTCCGGAGTCCAGAAGGGCTTGACAGTTGTGAAAGTGGTTTGCCCATTGCAGCCTCACCGGAAGGAGAGTAGTGGAGGTCTTGTTGGTGGAGATCCAGCCCGACAGTAGCCTCCTGCTTACTGCCGATCCCGATCTTTTACTGGGCAGGTGTTGATGAAATGACCAGATCCGCCACAGTAAAGGCATAGTCCCCGGGTCTCTGTCTTTCTCTCTCCTCCCGGGAGAGCCGAGCTCTACCCACCAGCATAGGCTCGTGGTCGAAGGCTGGGCTGATCGTATCACCGTCACTGGCTCGGAACCAGGGTCCTGGGTCTCAGGAACCAGGGTCCTGTAGGTATTCTGCTCCAATCGCTGAAGGCGGGCCTCCACTCGCAGGGCCAGCTCGACGAGTCCATTAAGATACTTTGGAAGGTCCAGTGTGTAGATCTCCCTCTGGATACGGTCGGCCAGCCCATGCAGGAACATGTCCCACTGCACCTCCTCGTTCCAGTGACACTCTGCGGTGAGGGTGCGAAACTCAATCGAGTAACCGGCGACCGATCGGTTATCCTGGCGAAGATCAGCTAGTTGACGTGCCGCTTCTCTTCCCGCAAACACCCGATCGAACGCCCTCCTCATCTCCTCCGAGAGTGTCTGGAATGGGAACAGCACGGATCTTGATTCTCCCACACCGCCGTTCCACACAGAGCAGCACGTCCAGACAGCAGTGTCAGAACCAGTGCCAACTTGGTTGTTCGGAGGCAAAAGTCTGGGGTCGGAGAGCAAAAAACATGGAACACTTGGTTAAGAATGCTCTACAAAACTTAGGCTCTCCCAAGTAACTCTCCGGGGCACGTAATCGTGGCTCTGGTAGACGGTTGGTCGTAGGAAGAGTGGGTAGAACCGGCGGTAGGTGTGGCGCAGTGGGAGTTGCTAGGTGTTGAATCTGCTGGGTGAGCTCAGACACCTGCGCTACCAAGGCTTGTACAGCGAGACCAGTCAGGGCTAAATTGTCTTCCTGCTGGTCCATCCGGGCGATGTTCCTAGATAGGAATTTGGCCAGTTCAGGTGTTCTCACTGCATCCATGGTTGGTCAGATCGTTCTGTTACGTAAAATGATGACAGAAGATGCAAGTGCGATAAACCAGATTTATTGTACAAACAGGAAGATGGTAAGGTGAGTGAAGGAGCAGGCCTAGGCACTGTGGTAGCGCAGGGGGCAGATGGGCAACCCGATAGTCTGTGAGGTGACGAGAAGAAACAGAATCCTTTGGAAGACGACAGGCAGACAGAACTCAACAGGTAATCTAGCGGAAAACGGAAACACAAGACAAAGACCAACACAGCACGGGGATACATCCAACAACGATCTGACAAACACAAGACAAAATACCAATAGCTTAAATATCAGCTAATCAGAAGTGATAATCAGCTGCTGATCAGCGACCACGCCCACACTCACACACACTCGAAAACACAGCGCGAGAAAGAGTCAGTGAATTCATGAACCGTGACAGGTACAAACGAAATTTTTTATCTATTTGTCTTGGTTAAAGGAACCCAATACAAAGATCATGAGGGGAGTGTCTGAAATGCATCATAAAGAGGGTGATATGTGTCAGATATGATACTTGTGCTTTCTGCATTAAAAATAAAAATAAAATAAAATAAAAAACCTGACAACCTGTCACAGTGGTGTTTGGTTTAGTTTGTTTTCATTTAGACTTGTCTGCATGTCATCGCATCCCGTGTCATCTTCACTGTCATTATCAGTTCATCTGTATCACCTGTGTTTAGTTAAAAATTGTCATCTGTGTTTGCATTTAAGTTCCGTCTGTTCAGTCAAGTAGTGTTGCTGCCTGTTCTGCTGTCCTGTATTATATGACCATTAAACTTTCGTGTTGAAAGGATAGCCTACCTTCATCTTCTTCATTCTCCCTGAAACCACCTGTGACACAACCCAGGCAATTCACACCCAATACTTTACTGCAGTTATTTACAGCCTTTGAATTTTTTTTGTTTGACCTTCAAAGAGGCAAACCAACAAATCAATGAAAACGTTAAAATCAATTCAATATATGCCTTATAAAAAACAGTCATAAAAGTCCTGTCAATATTAAATTCGTCTTTACTACAGTATAGTCTTTGTTGACTCATCTTACACAGTCTATCAGTATTCTCTGCTAAATGTAATTTATTATCGATAATAGTGCCTAGATACTTCTAACTTTCGACCAATTCAATCGAATGATTATCGATAATCGTATGGAAATACTACTGCCTGATTACGCTGCAGATCGATACACATGTCCTTGGTTTTCTCAGCATTCAGAAGTAGACCAGCCTCTTGACACCAATCTGTAAAAGACTCAACAATAGGCCGGTGTTCCGTGATTGTCTGTGTTACCATAGCCCCATGAGGGACCAATATGGCAATGGCATGTGTCTAATGCAGTTTATCAAGTGGCATCAAAAAGTGGGTTGGACAAGAGAGAGAGAGTGTGTGTGTGTGTGTGTGTGTGTGTGTGTGTGTGTGTGGTGTGTGTGTGTGTGTGTGTGTGTGTGTGTGTGTGTGTGTGTGTGTGTGTGTGTGTGTGTGTGTGTGTGTGTGTGTGTGTGTGTGTTGGCATGCTTAGGTATTCTTGTGAGGACCAAATGTCTTCACAAGGATTGTAAAACTTGAGATTCCCTATACTTTGTGGCAGTGGTGTAGTCTAGTTTTTTGTAGTGAGTATACTGTGATATACCAGCCCCCCCCCCCCCCCCCAAAAAAAAAAAACAAATAACTAAAAAACATATAGCCTTAGATGTTATATGAATATGGTCCCTGAAGCACGGGTTTTAGCAGCTGACAATTACAATACTTAAACATTGTAAGCACAAATAAAAATTTACTTTTTAAAAACTTGTGTGATATTCCTTTAAAATTGTGTTTTAATAGATTTGATTATTATTATTTTAAAAAGTACATCTTACTATGCAATTTCTTTCATAATTCCCTCGAGTTACTTAATTTATCTACAAACTTTATTTTGGTGGGTTGTAAATTAAAGACATTTGAGCTTCTGTGTTTTAATAAACTATTATTATTATTAGGCCTACTTGAAGTATACTCTACTGTGCAATAATAAAATATTTCTGTTATATTTTATATTTTAAGTTATACAAAACTTTGATTTTGACAGGTTGTCATGAAGTCTTTAAAGTTTGTGAGTGTGAATATGATACGAATGAACGACGGTAGTTTTATCAAATGAAATGGTAAAATTCTTGTGAAGTGACTCTCATAAAAGCTTTGCAATGAAGTTCAAATGTGTGCATGTCCTCCTCATAGACGCTGAAAACACCACGAGTGTCACGCGCGCGTCAGTGTGTAGTGTTCAGTGTGTAGTGTTCAGTGTGTAGTAGGCTAGAGCACACATTGAGCGCTCATTCACAGAAACACGCAGAACATTCAGAGTTTATTTCAATAGCAGTCTTTTTGAGCTTTAATATTCATAGACACTTAGTAAATATCGAGATTTGATTCTATCATTAGCCTACTTTTGATTTATTCATTCAAAAATGGCTAAATTGCGTGACGTTCCGCTTTAGAGTAGCCTAGGTTATTTGTTACATTTGTTGCTGGCTTCCGCGATTCGATCCGTGTCGCTGCGCAAACACAGACGTCACGGCGGGGTGAATTTATGAATGAAAATTCTTTCACAAAACGATGTTGTTACGAAACCTCACGCGTTTTAAAGTGGGTATACGGAGATCTTTGACATTTCCTAGTGGGTATACGGAAATCCTTGACATTTTCTAGTGGGTATACGGCGTATACCTGCGTATCACGTAGACTACACCACTGCTTTGTGGGGACTTTTTGCTGGTCCTCACAAGGAAATTTGATTATTAAACATAATAAAATGTGTTGTTTTTTTGTACAGTATAAAAACCATTAAGTCTATGGAGGTCCTCACAAACAAACATGTGCGTGTGCATGTATGTGTGTTTGTTTGTTCAGATATGTAGGCTACAATAACAATGGCAAAAAACAAACAAACAATTTTTTCAATAGTCCGTTGAGTTTAATTTATCGACATATATTCATGTTTAACGTGATAATACAAATATATTATCCGTCCCGAGATTCTCTGAATGATAAAATTAATTTAACCTATCCTTAATTTGCTTGAATTGCACCAAAACCAAAGTAAAATCAGTCTATATTTTTTTGTTGAGTAACCACATTGTTTTTAAATAATGCCTTAATGCACATAAAATAAGGATCATGAGCCATGTATGAAATATATGAAACTAAAATAATACTAACAGCGTTTTTTTTTTTTTTTTTTTGGCACGACAGCCTCTGCCTATAGATGCTGGTGTTTTTTCTGAACTACTGGGCACTGACCTAGCTGTTTCACAAATGTGTTTTACTTATTGATTCAATTCAGGATTCAGTCCAATTTGTCCTTGTCTGTACTTTAACTCTACGCAGTGAATCAATCGATCACGCTCTCTTCCCAGTAACACTAGTTAGTCCACTTGTCACATATGTGCATGGCGCTGCATCTGACTACAGAGTGTGTTGCGCTGGCTGCGTTCAACAGGAGTCAGGAGACAACCACGCACCTTTAAGAACTTATAAGCGATTTACGTATCGATAGAGAAGACTGGAGAATTTGTCAGTCGGTCCATTTGGCATCGATTCCCACCAAATCGACCATTTCTAAGTGACATGTTGCCGTTTTCCGCTTGAGCACAGGACTCTCTCGCGCGCATTTGGAACAGTGTGCATCGCGCGCGGTCTCCAGTCCACTTCAGATATTGTATATCAGAAGATTTCTGCACATTTTCGCCATGGAACCTCCACAAAACGGATCTAACCAAACGGGGAACTTTACAAACCAGTTCGTGCAGCCGCCATGGCGCGTCGCGCTCTGGTCTGTGGCGTACAGCTCCATCCTAGCGATCGCGGTGTTCGGGAATCTGATCGTCATGTGGATCATTCTGGCTCACAAGCGGATGCGAACCGTAACCAATTACTTTCTGCTCAACCTGGCATTTTCAGACGCATCGATGGCCGCCTTCAACACTTTGATTAATTTTGTTTATGCCGCGCACAATGATTGGTATTTTGGAGAAGCCTACTGCAAATTTCACAACTTTTTCCCCGTCACCTCCGTGTTTGCAAGCATTTACTCCATGAGCGCAATAGCAGTCGACAGGTAGAGTACATGTAAGTTAACATTAAATCACTGTGAGAACTCAATAAATGTTGTTTTAATGCATGCTTTCATTCATTCAGTGTTTTAAGTGCATGATCAGACAAAAAAAATCCAATGGGTCTAATCTTTTTTTTAATGCAGCATTTCTTATCATAATGGTTTCATGTTTAAAAAAATAATAATAATTTTCTACAAAAAACGGTTTAATGGCTCTAACATGTAGTTTAACCATCAAGCAAAAATATAAAATATTAAAAATGAAACATTTTGTTTAATTTTTACAAATATAATTTATTTTGCCACATCAAAAATGTCAATCAGGAAATTATTGGATTGTTGGATCATTGCAGTGGTTTGTTATTGCTGTGACTGGCGTCATGTGAGTGAGGTTGTCCCGCCCTCACTCGAGAGTAGCTGCAAGATAGAGGGGAAGCTATTTTAATTAAAGATTGAGAGGGCACATGAATATATATATATATAATATATCTTTTTATACAGTAATCTACATGGAATGATGTTTAAATGCATACTTTAAAAAATTTTGTTCCTTTGAAATGATAATTTTAATATTTATATATAGACTTGACAGATTCAGTTAAGATTGGTTTAAACAGTTATTTATGTGTCAATTTTCTTGACTGGGAATAGTGCCTCAGGCAGTCCTTCTTACACAGAATGGTAGACTTGAAGTAAATGGCTGCACAATGATTGTGGATCACTGAGCTGCTAACTTATCTACAGCACCTTCAGGGGGCGTCTTTGCAGGTGCAGTTGCACATTCATTCTGTTCTTGGAAATCAAATCACACAGTGCAATTGAAACCACATTCATAAGCAATACTTTATGGCATAATTCTTAGCCTGGGTTGAAAAGCTCAAAATTGAACTGATTCAGTTTTGATGATAAAGGGAACTTTAAAGGGGTCATGAACGACATTTTTCTTATTATTTTAGACTGTTTCCTGGGGTGCACTTTTAATGTTAGTATGATTTTTGAAAATGCTCATAATTTAGAAATAAAAGGCTGTTTTCTATCCTCATTTTAGCCCTCTGATTTGAATGTTCTGTTTGAAGGGGCCCGTCTGCTGTGGGACTTCAGTGTAAACACCCACTGCTGTAATTGGCTTACATCTTCGCATAGTGTTCCACATAAAACTCTTGAAATCTTTTACTATGATTTTACTATTACAGCTTTTGGGATTAACAATCGTGAAAAGTGTTGATTATAGTTGTGGCAAGCAGGTTGGCGTGATTGCTAATGAGCATCACCTGTGTGGCGCATCGGTCTCGAGTTTCTCACGGAGGAGCTTCAGAAGCATTAAAGGAGGAGTGACGACAGTGAAGGATGAGAGAGGACCAGGCCTGGACTTTACATTTTGTTTTGTTTATGTGTGTGCAGCAGTAGTCCGTGAGAAACTCAAGACCAGTGCAGTGCACAGGTGGCGCTCATTAGCAAACACCCCACCGGCAATTAGCAATTATAGTCCTGCTTGCTACAATAGCATTATATTTAGATCTACTTCTGTTGCATGAAAGTTGCAGCGATGAGCATTGTAGCTGATGACAGACATGTCTGTTGAGCGCATGAATGCAGTGATCTCATCATTGCAGCTCTATTTCTGCACACTTCAGGAGTGCATTAATCATAGCTAACAATACAAACATGATGTAAATAAGAGATTCAGTGGATTATAATGGGAGTTTTTTGCGAGAGTCCAGAACTCAGTCACTAATAAGCTTGTGCTGTTTGATTGACAGCTCCAGCGATTATAAAGGGAGTGTTCTTTGACTGCTCTCTGTATATAATTTAATTACAATTTAGATAGCTTATTTTCATGCTACTAAGGGAATAATGTGAAGTTGACCGTTTAGTCACTGGCTTGATTTACGGATGCATAAACAGCAATAAATTATTTTGATACATAGAACATCTGACTGTAAATTAATCATATCAGAAATCACTGATCACAGATCAGGCATTAGAACTACTAGCAGGTTACTTACATGCCGTGGCATTACTGTCAGGTACATATCTTACAGTAAAAGTCTGTCTGCAAAGCCTGTGTCGAAATATTGAATAAATGTATACAGAATAAACAAATAATGCTCTAGAGAGATTCACATATTTGAAAATAAATAACCACTTTCCTAGCATTAGGATCCTTTGGAAGGTAATGTTATTTTTACTCCAGTGATGCTGCATCTCTCTTCTCTCACTAATGCGCCAGTGGGCCGGGCCAAAGATATCATGATGTAGAGTAGGCATTAGAGAGGCTGCTCACTGCAGAGCAAATGGGTGGCTAGACATCCAGTGAGGAGGTGCGAATGTAATTTGGGCTTAATGGGTGGGCTAGAATATCCAACCACACCCTAACCACGTACCCACAACTCTATCCCTAAACCCCAGACGCGCAGAGAGGTGGAGTTGGACGTTATTTGACTCTGCAATGAGTACCACTTGAGGCTTTGATCTGATTCTGCTGAGGTGTTTTTTTGTCACACTATTACGTCATAACGTGACAAAATCCGAAACAAATCGTTTTCAGAGCTTTGTTACAATAAAAACTGTTTTTGGACTAACAACAAAGTTTTGAGTTCTGAAACTTACAGGATGTTTTAATAGTAGGCTACAATAACCTCTTTCATGTCAAAAGTTCAAGAAAACGTTATTTCTCAATTGGCAAGAATTTGTCACAATGAAGATGCATATTTTTTTGATCATTAAAATGGCCTTACTGACTTAGATGCATTTTTTGTATCATTAAAATGGCCTTACTTACTCTAGATGCATATTTTTTTGATCATTAAAATTTCTAAAGAAATTATTATTATTATAAAAAACTTTTAAAAAAATTAATGTAGCCTAATAAAACTTTTATTTTACATGGAGTGGGTCGCCTCATTTGGATTTATTTTACTGTGCACCATACAATTAATTTGGCCCAAACTTATTAGATAGTGAAATGGATGCGCACCAATTCAACTCTAAATTAATTATTCTTTCCATGAACAGAATCAACAGAGAGAGACAAATAGCGTGCATTTAGCACTACCAGAGAGCTTGTGCTTCTATGGCGCTCATTGATCTTGATCTGTCCTGGCCTCTAATCAGATGCAGTTATTTGAAATCGAGATTTTAAAAGAACAATCCAAACTAATGTGAATGAGTTCAACTGATAGGAGAACTGCAATTTAGAAGCACAAGGTTCTGAATACTGAATATTTCAGAGAGTCTCAGTGCTGTCTGAGTTGAGTCATTTTGCTACAAGCAATGCTTTGGAACTTTTAAGAAGTTATTTTTTTCGGAATCCGCCCAGATCTTTAGGATGCATAATCTGCGTAGGTAAATGTGGAAATGTTTATTTTTTTGAAAACATTGCTGCCTTCTCATCCCTTTACGTCATGCTGTGCCATCTAATCATTCTTTTCCTCTCAGCCCCTCTGATATTTCTTTATTTTTCCTCTGATTAGACGTCTCAGACTAAAATCTCACTAACTAAATAATGCGAAAATAATGCATATTAAATAGGACTTTTGAACTTCATAAGTAACCTTTCAGATGTGGATGATTAGTTCAGCACATATATCAGTGTACTGTATTTGGGTACGTACTTAGGTAAATTATTTTTGATGCCATCATCAGCTGTTTGAATTCTGGAGTAAGTGCAGCAATGCTGTACAATGAGTGCAAGAGCTGTATCAATCACTCTAATGGCAAATATTATCCAATACTTTTTCTGTGTCCTTTCAGTGAAACTCATGTCAGAAAGTGAGTTGTCACATTGCACTAGTGAGAAGCACACAACTTTTGATTATGACTGATGCCTGAAGCTCATGGCCTGATGCTTGTGTTTCTCTCAACCATGACTTCTAGTTAAATGTCAGGGTAATCAGATATAATGCTCATTAATATGAATGGAGATCAGTCTAATATCAACTAGCAAGCTATTATTCAGTCAACATACAGAACTGTTTTCGATGTATAAGTTCAAATATGCTTAAAAGATGAGGTGGCATTTGATGAGCTTAATCATTTGATTACAATTCTGATATCATACTAATTATTTTAATAGAGGACTTGTTTTGAGGATGTATCTGAAAAAAAAATAAGGCTTAAAAAATGAAGTAAAAAAAAAAAATTGTCCTCAAATCAATTTTTCATTTTATATTTTGAGATTAAAGATCTAAAAATGACTAATTAAAATCCAAATCCAAAATACTAAGAAAACAATAGACCCTTTATTGAAATTCAAACTGCAAAGGCGACTTGATTCATACTTTATTTTTTAAAGTCCCGATTCAAGTAAGTATGTGCTACACATTTCAGTGTGGTTTATTTTCGGATCCTGTCACAATCTAATGCAGCCTTATTAAAGGCATTTGATACTGAAGGATGAAAAATGGAATATGGTCATAAAAAGCTATATAATGACTGATTTTGACCCAAAAACCTTTATTGTAAACCCCTGGGAACAAGAACAACAACACAATTCGTGAAATGACCCCTTTATTACATGGAAAATGGTGTTGTTGTTTTTTGCTACCACACATTAGCACCCAAAACATAGTTACTGCAAGAGGGGAATTATATTACACAACAGAAAACCAAATTTCAAAAAAAGAAGAAAAAAGTATGTTCTTCATAGTTATTTTCTGTGCTCAAAATGTCACATAGTGCTCATGTCTGCAGGCTACATATTTCACAACCCACATTTGCTGTGTTGTTTTTGCTGGTAGGCAGTCACTACTTTAATGTACAGAGCAATTGTGACGTCTGCAGGAATTTGCAGTGGGTCAGTGTGCTTGCAGGTGCATTTGGAGGAAAGTGTGAGATTTGTGCTGACACCACTTGCCCAGACAGTATTTTTAGTACAATAAATGTTTTATTTTACTGTCAGAGAGATGGCATTGCTGACAAAAAAACCTCATTCGGGTGCATTTATTGGTTTATGAAACTTTAATGAAACTATTAGGTGCGACATTTTTTGACGAATAGTGGAGGCATAGGTTCAATCTCAGTTCAAACATTTTGTCATCAATGGCATTACACTTGAATGTGATATTATTTAGCTGACTTATTTAGCCGATGCTTTCCATGAATAGAGTATACAACAACTCTAAAATATCTAAACTTGTGAACATCAAATCTAGTGTGTATGTATATAATATGTATTTACAGTGTGGTGTGTGTCGTGCGTGCGTGCGTGCGTGCGTGCGTGCGTGCGTGCGTGTGTGTGTGTGTGTGTGTGTGTGTGCAGTGTATAACTGATGTAATCTGTATTATGTAATCAGATTCCAAATATTATGTACTTGTAATTAGATTTTATTACGTTTTAAATTACTTATAATCAGACAAAGTTTTATTACATATTCACACAATGACAGTACATTTTTCATACTTTATTGATTCATCCTAATTCTTCTATTTTATGTTTTAAAAGTTCCTTTCTAAAAAATCATATACAGCTTATAAAATAGCTCATATAGTCTTCTAGTTTAGTGAAATTGCACTCACAAAACACCACTAGCTAACAGTGTGGTTATAAATTACATGAAAAAATTGAGAGGCCACAAAGCATTTGACCACTGGATTTACAGACATCATTTCACTTTTAAGGATGTTTTTCTCAACAGTTTCCTAACATTGCAACATGTGATAAACGAGTCAGGTCAAAAGTAGGCTAATACAAAAAAAATATAGTCAGACTATTGCCTAAAATGTGTAATGTGGAACAACTTTACTGATACAATTTCTGTCACGTAATTTGAATCAGTAATGGACTACAATTTGTACGTAATCTTCCAAACACTGTGTGTAATTGTATAGTATAAGTATATTTTATGCAACCGAAATGAAAAAGAAAAATAATAGGATTTGTGCCTTTTATGCTTTTAAAGAATAATAGAGCGTCAAATTGCAAACAGCTTGTATGATTGTGGCCAGCGCAGTCTCATCCCAAGGAGTCATAAACTAGAGTCTGTGGACGTCTTTTGACCATAACGTCAATATCCGCCTTATTAGGGTACCTTAAACGCGTTTAGATGACGTTATCGGATCCTAAACTCTAACCCAGACCTAAACCTACCCTAAACCTTACCCGTCACCTACTGACGTTAAAGGTAAAAGCGTCAGTTGTATGACGTCCAGGATCGTCATTTACCGACGTTTAAGGGTACCCTAAAAAGGCGGATATTGACGTATGGTCAAAAGACTCCCAAGACGTCAATATATGACTTCTTGGATGAGACTGTGTTATTGTGGCAGCTTAACACATCACAGCATGACATAATTACCTGTATTTAACTGCAGTATATTAATTAATCTACATTTGGGAATGTTTTCTAGACACATGCTTTTATTAAATTCATTACTATTTTAACTAAAACACAGAGAGTGTACCATTACGTAATTTTTCCTGTTGTTTATCCAAGATGCCCACATGAGTGCTTTGACATTGATGCTGTCCATATCCAAAAATAACCTTCTCTGTCCAAGAGTTATTTGCTGTCTAACAAAGCCAATCACTGCTTACAATGAGGGCAGTCCTTAAAGTAAATGACCTATTATCACTCTTAAGAAGTAGTTAACTTTAAAATGAAAATTAGCCCATGATTTACTCACCCTCAAGCCTATAGTGTACCATTTCATAATTTTTACTGTTGTTTATCCAAGTGACTTTCTTCTTTCAGAAGAAAATAATCTGAGTTATATTAATAAACACCTGATGCTTCCAAGCTATATAACAGCAGTGGATTGCAACTATAGGCTCCTTGCACATAGCAAACTGACGTCATATCCGCAACGGGTAAATACGGCTCGCTCTCTTCCTGTTTGAAGGCGTACATACACAACGTAGACATTTTCCGCCTAATATAGAAAACATACAACATTATAATACGCATATTCTGTCAGCCGGGGTTGTTTATTAGCTAATGTAAGCTAGCAAACTAACGTAAGCATAAAGTTGAGATATATAGACTACCTTCATATCCGTGATATATGAAGAGGCATAAATTTTAAGCCCTTCTCTCTAATTTGTGGTAGTGATTTGAGGTGGACTTACAAAGGCGATGTACGTCCGTTTCGGCACTCTTGTAAACATTCATCTCAGTGTAGAATAGCGCGGAAAGACGAGCCGGATTTCGGTAAGAAGTATTACGTGCAAGGAGCCCATTGCAACCTTCAGTATGAAGCTCAAAAAAGTGCATCCATCCATTATATAAAAATCCACACAGCCCTGGGAGTTAATAAGGCCTTCTGAAGCGAACAATGTGTTTGTGTAAAAAAATATTCACATTTACACGTTACAAAGTAAAATCTAGCAATGGCCATATGCAGTCTACTTGCACCCAAAGTGCAACTTACGCAACTAATGACGTCAGAGTCGTGTAGTAAGTCAAGGCGTAGCGTAAATATCATTACTCGCATAAGTTGTGCTCCACACTTAAGTCGAATCCATATGTTTGTTTGGCCGGAAGCTAGTTATTTTACTTTATAAAGTTTTAAATATGAATATTTTTCTTACACAAACTCATCATTTTGCTTCAGAAGGCCTTCATTAACCCCCGGAGCCGTGTGGAGTTCTTATATAATGGATGGATGCACTTTTTAGAGCTTCAATCTGATGGTTGCAATTCACTGCCATTATAAATCTCGGAATTGTTAGGGTGTTTATTAATATGACTCCAATTGTATTCGTCTGAAAGAAGAAAGTCGTATGAACCTAGGATGGGTTTAGGGTGAGTAAATCATGGGCTAATTTTCATTTTAAAGTGAACTACTCCTTTAAATGATTGTGAATATGGTAAGCACATAGGCTACCCCCACATTATCGAGCTCATGGCATATGCTCAATGGCATGTGATTAATCAGTGTTTCCAAATTATTAAAAGAAAGCATGGAGTGAGAGTTTAATTCTTCTTGTTACTTTTTCTGTTATGGAATGTTTTATTCACCTGGCAGGTTTCGTATAGCATCCGAAAGATTTACCTCTTTGATAGGAGCAATTATCAATCAGCTTTTAGATCATTACACAACCTACAAATTGAAAACTGCTCAACTGTGGTTTGTCTTTGATGTTTGATCATATTAATGTTATTTGAAGCTGTTTCAGACTGTATGTGTGACACGAGACTGATTGGTCATCTGTTTGTGTTGTACAGGTACATGGCCATCATCCATCCCCTGAAACCACGACTCTCAGCCACAGCCACTAAGGTGATCATTGTGTGTATTTGGCTGCTGGCTGTGGTTTTGGCCTTTCCAGTGTGTTTCTTTTCAACCATCAAAAAATTTCGCATACGGACCGTCTGCTACATTGCCTGGCCGAGACTTTCAGAGGACCCTTTCATGTGAGAGCTATTTAAATATGCATGCACGTTTAAAAAAATATATATATTTATAATAGTAGAAGTAGTAGTTGTCAATAATAATAAAGTTGTGGCATCAATTTTCAATAAGGTTTCATTAGTTTGCATTTTTTAACTACTTTAGTTAAAATGAACTAAGAATAACACTTACTTCTACACATACTTCTACAACATTTATTAATCTTAGTTAATGTTAATTGATTTTACCAATACATTATTAAAATCAAAAGTTGTATTTGTTAACATTAGGTAATGCACTGTGAACTAACATGAACAAACATTGAACAGCTGTATTTTTATTAACTTACATGAACAAAGATGAATAAATACTGTAACAAATGTATTGCTTGTTAGTTCATGTTAGTTAATACATTAACTAATGTCATGAACCTTATTGTAAAGTGTAATAATAGTGGTCAATAAAAACAACAACAATAACAATATTAAATCTAATCATTATAAAATCATATTTTCTATTAAGTTTGTAGCTGGTGTATGGAAACAGTGTCAACAGAAGTTCCACATTCACAAGTGTTTTGATTGCAGTACAGAATCTGTATGAGGAATATGTCAAGTTTGAGACTACATTATTCCTTCAAGTTATATAGAACTGTAAGGTTGGATTCAAGACTGAAATTGTAAATATTGTCTGCGTCAGATATTTTGGGCCACATTGGACTTTTCCCAAATTATTTTGGAGTGAAATACAGTCAAGCAACATTCATAAAACAAAAAGTAAGCATCATAAGTGTGTAAGTGATGCTTGCTTAGTGAACCCCTTGTTTGTCACAGGAAAGGAAATCAGCTTTACACCCCCCTCTCTCTCTCTCTCTCTCTCTCTCTCTCTCTCTCTCTCTCTCTCTCTCTCTCTCTCTCTCTCTCTCTCTCTCTCTCTCTCTCTCTCTCTCTCTCTCTCTCTCTCTCTCTCTCTCTCTCATTACAGCTATCACATCATCTTGGCAATGCTGGTGTATGTTCTGCCCCTGGTGGTCATGTGCATTACCTACACTATTGTCGGGTTGACGCTTTGGGGAGGAGAGATTCCGGGTGTTTCATCAGACAGCTACCAGAGCCAACTGCGAGCCAAAAGAAAGGTAAGCAGTTCATGTTTTTTTGGGGTCACTCAGTTTGATTCTAGAGGAGAAGTACAAATGCAGAAAAGTAAAAGAATGGAGAGATGTTATAAAGAGCGATCCTGCAAAATCTGGTGATCGCCAAAGTTTGGTCAGTGAAATTCAAATACTAACTCCATGTTCCTAGATGTAGATTGATGGAATGGCTGGAACACACACACACACACACACACACACACACAACCACACACACACACACACACACACACACACACACACACACACACACACACACACACACACACACACACACACACACACACACACACACACACACACACACACACACACACACACACACACACACACACACACACACACACACACACACACACACACATTTAATGGGTCATTACATGTTGGATCAATAAGATATTAGAGAATGAAGTTCTCCAAAAGAAAATGTAAAGGGTTGGATAGTTCAGCAGATAATTTAGAGCACATGTAGGAGGTAGTCGATGAAAGAGAAGGATAGAAAAAAATAATCTGCTGAATAATAACCTGAATAGAAATAATCTGTTTGTTTTTTTTTACACACAAATACTGCTGGCCATGGTAAAAGAGAAATTCGGCTTTATGTCTGTCAAGTGAATTAAATGTCAGGATTTGTTTCTGCTATGGACATAGAAGCAACTGGCAGCCCACAAATCTAGCCACGGCATGCAAAAAAAATTAAAAAAAATAAGATTGTATGTAGCCAAACCTTTCTGGTTACCATTGATTTAAATTGCATGGAGAAAAATAATTTCTCAGAAGTATCTTCTTTTATGTTTCTCAGAAGAAAAAGTCATACATGTAGAAATAACAGTGTGTTCTTATAAGTGACATTAAAAATAAACCTAAGAAAACGTACTCGGTTACTAACGTTATCTCGGTTCTCTCTAGAGAGGGAACGAGTACTGCGCACAGAGCACAGCTCGCGCGCCTATTGGCTGCCCTGCGGCAAAAGCAGCAGCCTATCGAGAGAGGCTCTGCGTGACGTCATGACGAATGGGGGCACTTCGCGCCCATATCGTCACGTCCCGCCAGAAAGGGCGTGGTCTCGCCCTATAACTAAGCTCGATAGGCTGATACAAGCTGGTTTTCATCGCCAATGCGAACCAGAGCGTATTCCAAGCACGGCAAGATACGCAGTACTCGTTCCCTCTCTAGAGAGAACCGAGGTTACGTTAGTAACCGAGTACGTTCTCTTACGAGAGTATCTCTCGTACTGCGTAATATCTTACGCTATGGGGAACACAGTGTAACACGCCGTGCGGACAGGGATCCAACACCAAAGTCCCAGGGGCCGAAACCCGGGGCGCATTATAGTGCATAATCACTATATACTCACAGAGAGTAGAGGAGGAGAGGCTAGACGCGTCACTCCTTATAGATAGACCCACATGGAGTGGAGGAACAGAGGCTAAAAAGCAGAGGTGGGAGTAAGTCACACATGTGCAAGTCACAAGCAAGTCTCAAAACTACAGAAGTTGTGGACTGTTTTTTTAAATATACATTTCCACATACAGCTGAGTCGTTAATACAATAAAAATCAAAAACAAAAAACAAATACAATTTCAAACTATATAGCCTAAAATGTAAAAGTTACTGAAATTAGGCCAACATTAAAGCATGAAAAAATAAATATGCCTCAAACATTGCAGAAGACCATTAAAAGGTATGACAATTCACAATTCAAGTATAATGGTTCCTATGCCACCAAATGGCATTCTTCAAACTGGCATCCCCTTTATACAAGTTATATATTTTTAATTATGAAGTTAAAACCGCCAATAGGTGGCGCCAAATCACCGTATTAATGTACGAGTCATAGAAGCATTCATTTAACTTATGTTCAAAACGGCAGATTCGTTCTGGAACTAAGCAACTAGGTCAGAATCACAAAAACGCATAACTCTTTCTGTGGCTTGTTTGGAACTATTGCCATTGGAGAAATAGAGCAAAAACAGAGAATATTTGGAATATTATCACAATATTCACTCTTTGTTTACTGAACTGTTTTATAAAATTATCACATTTGCAATCGCACCAATATTCTGGAAATATTTTTTTAATATCATATGTTATTATGAAAATAACTAGGGCAATTTTTCCACCATTTGAATTTTGGGTGCATATTAATTCTGCTGCCATTTTTTTGCCATCAACCCCCTGATAACATCTAACCCTGCTTTAAGAGAAACATAAACGACAAAACTAACAGTTTTCTTTGTTGTTTTTCGTCAATGGAAAGAACGACATATTTGGCTTTAAAGCATGATTTAAAAAGAAATGTGGCAAATGTTATAGCTACAAAACATATGCCATCATTAATTATCATTTGAATATTGACAACATTAAGCTACATTTGAAAACGTGTATAAAGAGCCATGCTATTTTGAGCAATATTCTCTCTAGATTTTAAGATAGTCAAATTAACAAACAGGTTAGACAAGCCATAGCTTAAGACGTGAATGAAGTTCGACTGTTCCGAGGTTGTGATGGTCGTCCGATATCTTGCCAGTTATTATGCGTACAGCAAATCTTCTTGTATGAATATGGTCAATTTCTAGTGTTTATATCCAAAAAGAAACGATGCTGGGAGATGTTTTTGTATTTAGCGCGCTCACCGCAATGTATGTTTTTTCTGGGCTTGTGCAGCGTCACGCAATCGCGCAGAATCTGATGACTGACGTCAATGGTTCCGTTGCTTTCATTTTGTTCATCAATTGATGTTGCGATGATTTATATAAAAATGTATATCGAGTCATTCTCGAGTCATACAGTTCAAGTCAAGTCAAGTCTCAAGTCATTGGATCTCAAGTCAAAGTCAAGTCAAGTCATTTTCTTAATTTAGTCAAGCAAGTCTCAAGTCCTTAAATTTGCGACTCGAGTCTGACTCGAGTCAAGTCATGTGACTCGAGTCCCCCATCTCTGCTAAAAAGCGTCTTTCCATATAAAATAGCATCCAAAGGAGCTAATCATATGACAATTAAACCACGCAGCTAGGGTGAAAGCTTTCAGCCTAAACTGGGTGGCCATATGTGTGTCAACACTCACAGAGCTGCTGCATCGGTCTGAGCGATGCGCAGGTCAAATTCGGTATCTGAACCGCACAGCGGGCAGATAGCACTGAAGTCTACGGGTGGCATCTTTCATGGCCTCCAAGACCGTGGAAAGGTCCCACGTCGGGACTGAAGGAGACTCTGAGCTCCCCTAAGGAAACGCACGACTAAGTCGTTCTTTCCCAGTGACTGGCCAGACACCGGTTTTGCAAACGTTGCTATGGCCGCCACATATACTTTGAGCGTGGATGGGGTCCTGCCCTTATCCAGCAGCTCTTGAAGGAAGGAAAGCTCTTCCGTAACCCCGCAGTCTACGGGTGAAAAGCCCTGGGCTTGACACCAAGCAGAGAACACCGACCATTTCGAGGAGTAGAGCCGTCTAGTAGACGGAGCTCTAGCCTGCGCGATCGTGTTTAACACTCCCTTCTGGGAGGTTAGCGGGTACCGGTTGATGGCCCATGTGTGCAGGGACCACAGATCCAGGCGAGGATGCCAAATCGAGCCCTCCGCCTGAGAGAGGAGGTCTCTTCTCAATGGTACAGGCCATGGGGCAGCGCTGGTCAGCTGCATCAGGACAGGGAACCAAGTCTGGTTCGTCCAGAGCGGAGCTACGAGCAGCACTGGGCTCCGTTTTCCCTGATTCGTTCCACCACTTGAGGCAGGAGCGAGACAGGGGGAAAAGCATACAGTATAGGGGACAGCGGGGCAGGACATGGGCCAGCGCGTCTTTGCTTTTCGAGAAAAACATCGGGCAGTGAGCGTTTCCGTGGGACGCGAATAGGTCCACCTCCGCTCTGCCGAACGTTTCCCACTGCATCTGGATCGTCTGCGGGTGCAGCGACCATTCCCCTGCTGGGACGTTGTTTCTGGACAATCTGTCTGGTCCCACATTTAGGTGACCAGGCACATGCGCTGCTTTCAGCGAGAGCAGGTTGTGCTGAGCCCAGACCAGGAGGTGTTCCGTCAGCCTGTAAGGGTTTCGGGACCTGACGCCGCCCTGGCGATTTATGTTTACCACCACTGACATGTTTTCCGCCCGAACCAAGACGTGGTGGCCTCTTATCTGGGGACAGAAGCGCCGTAGCGCTTTGTCGACTGCTATCATTTCCAAGCAGTTTATGTGAAGGAGCTTTTCCCGTTCTGACCATAGGCCAGCTAGCGGTCTGCCCTCGAGCAGCGCTCCCCACCCCGAGGTGGAGGCGTCCGTAGACACCACCCTCACACTCGCGGCGGTCCCCAGACTCACACCTGACTGATACCAGTCGGTTATTTTCCAAGGTTTCAGGGCTGAAACGCACTGAAGGTCGACCCTGAGGCGAAATAGACCCGCGGTCCATGCCCGGGGCGGAACCCGCGATTTCAGCCACATCTGCAGCAGGCACATGCGAAGCAGGCCCCGCTGGAGTACAGAGGCTGCTGAGGCCATCAGGCCCAACATTTTCTGAAACCTTTTTAGCGGGACTATAGAGCCGTGGCGGAAGTATTTCGCGACGTGCTGAATATTTAGTTCGCGCTCTGGTGACAGGCGTGCCGTCATGGATAGCGAGTCTAACACTGTTCCCAGAAAAGAAATTTTCTGGCTGGGAAACAACGAGCTTTTCGCCCAATTAATGTGAGGCCCAGCTTCTTGAGGTGCTCGAGTAATGCGGCCCTGTGTTCTATGAGCTCTGATTGTGATCGAGCTAGAATCAGCCAATCGTCCAAGTAGTTCAGAACCCGCATGCCCCGAAGTCTCAGGGGTGCGAGAGCCACGTCCATGCACTTCGTGAAAGTACGGGGTGCTAGGGACAGGCCGAACGGCAGGACTGTGTATTGATATGCCTGGCCCTCGAAGGCGAATCTCAAGAATCGCCTGTGATGGGACGCTATTTGTATTTGGAAATAGGCGTCTTTCAGATCTATTGACATAAACCAGTCCCCGTGGCGCACTTGCGCGAGGATTTTCCTGGTCGTAAGCATTCTGAACTGGCGCTTTACAAGTGCTCTGTTCAGCTGTCGCAGATCTAGAATGGGTCTGAAACCCCCATCTTTTTTTGGTACCAGAAAATATCTGCTGTATAAGCCCCCTTCGCTCTGAGCCTGAGATAAAGGCTCTATAGCCCCTTTGCTCAGTAGTTTCGCTATCTTGGCTCGAAGTAGATGAGATACTTCGTTTTTCACCGTAGTTTCGACACGCGCCGTATAACGGCGGGGACGTCGAGCGAATTGTAGCGAATAGCCTCTTTTTATAGTGTTCAGCTCACCCATTCTGATACCCCGGGAAGCTTTGACCACGCGTCTGCGTGAATAGCTAGAGGTAGAATGAAATCCGGGCTCTGGCCGCGACAAGATGGCAGCTCGAGAGCCCCGGTGTACTGGGAACACAACGCCGTGTTTACAGCGTTCGAGACCGGCAGACCGCAGCGTTCGCGGATCACAGTGGGCAGCCTGGCCGCGCTCAGCCTCTCTATGGCGGATCGCGCAGAGAGAGTGAGCGCGGCGAATCCCGTGGGATTCGGTGTGTCTGTGAGAGAATGTGGGCGCGGGACTGCGGGCACATTTACTGCACTGAAAACACTGTCGGTTAGAGCCGACTGAATGTGTGTTAGTTTCGTTTTCACAGAAACCAAAGGACACGCATCGTGTAGTGTAAGCGGGCACTGTGATATGGGCGCGTTCACTACATTTTCTGCATTATGCAGAGAAAACGAGCGGGGCGAATCCCGTAGGATTCGGCGTGTCTGTGAGAAAATGCGGCGAGAGACAGCGGGCACATTTTCTGCACTGAGAACACTCGGCTCGCGCCGGCTGAATGTGTGTTAGTTTCGTTTTTACAGAAACCAAGGGACACGCATCGTGTAGTGTAAGCGGGCACTGTGATATGGGCGTGTTCACCACATTTTCTGCACAATCGACATGAGTCGATTTTATTTGTGCTAGCCCTGTACCGTGGCGGGCTGTGTCTGGGTGTGGGAATGGGCACTGGGACGTGAAAATGCACTCTTTATTGGATTTATCTGGGTAGCCGAAAAAACGGCCTTTGTGCGCAGGCAAGCAGGCTGTGGAACCAGCTTGCTCACTGCGAAATACACTGGAACAGTCACATTGCTTGGAACTGAACGAGCGAGAAGTTTGGGTGAAATTCCGGCCGCAGCGGGATTTGAACACCGTCGCTTTCCTAGAGAGGCTAGGAAGGCTTTGAGACCTCGGGCTTGATCTCAATCCTCGGCCGGGGCCCGCGCTGAGGGGGGCGGCGTCCAGCAGAGCGAGAGCACGGTGTTTGGTCTCGGGCCTGGCGGCGATGTGAAGCGGCGGCGGCGGGTGGGGGCGCGTCGAGAAACACGGAGCGCTCAGCTTCCGTCATCTCGGATAGCGTCAGCCACAAATGTCTCTCAGCGACCGTTCAGGGAGGAAGGGCGCGGGTCTCGACTGTGACGGAGCTTCGTCTTTCCCGAGAAAGCGTCCGTCCAGCCTGTTGCGCGTTGGTTGCGCGGGCGCCTCCCAGTCGAGGCTGATGTAATACACGGCTTGAGAGAGCAGACGGATCAGCTCAGTTTCAATGCCGGCTCGTCTCCCAGAGGGCTCGCGGTGGTAGCGGGGGGGGGGGGGGGGGGGGGGGGGGGGGGGGGGGGGGGGGGGGGTGGGGTGGACGGGTCCACAGAGCTCGCCGAATACTCACTGTCCGATGCCAGGAGAGAACATGCCTCGGTAGGCTCGTCGAGCTCAAGGGCGGACGCGGCGGCAGACGGTGGCCGTTGTCCATCTGTGAGCGACTCGAGCGATGCCGGCGAAGCTGGCGGGCGAACCGGCGAGCTTTGGCGGGCTGTAGAGAGCTCGGGGGCGCGCTCGTCGTGGCACCACAGCGGGCAGAAGTGCAGGCTCTGAGAAGGATGCCAGGCGAGTCCTCAGAGTCACCATAGGCAACAGCTCACAATGAGGGCATCCGCCGTCAGTGAGCGCGAGAGCCGCGTGATCTTCACCCGCGCTGAGTTGGGCTCGGTACGTACACGGAGTGTGCCTTTTTATTAGGACTGATATAACTTTCAATCCGCGCCACGATCTACAGGTGGATGGCTTGGAGGCAGTTTGGGTGGAGTTAATTCTTCCTAAAACCAAGCCCATCATTGTTTGTGTATGTTATCGCCCACCTAAGCAAACAGACTTTTATGATCTACTTGAATCGGTCTGTTGTAAAAGCAATGTATGCCTAGAAAAAGAATGCATCATCATGGGTGATTTTAATACAAATCTTTTATTGCCACGAAGTAGCTTGAAAGAATCTCTCTCATGTCTTTGCAGGGTGTCTGGTTTACAGCAATTAATTACTGAACCTACTAGGTTGTCTATAAATAGCCAGTCCCTTCTTGACTTAATTTTGGTAACTGATTGTGGAATGATAAGTCAATCAGGTGTTCTGGATGTTGCTTTTAGTGACCATAATGCAGTTTTTTGCACACGCAAGAAATCGAAATCTCAGCCAATAAATGAGCACTGTTCTATCAAATACAGATGCACAAAACAGTACTCTGCTGAGGTGTTCAATCAAAGGCTGTCGGAGAGAGACTGGTCTGATGTGCTTGAATGTAATGATGTTGATAAGGCTTGGGATTTATTTAAGCAGCGTTTTTTAGCAGCTCTGGATGAAGTCGCTCCAATGAGGGAAACAAGAATTAAGCATAGAAGTGCATGTTGGATGTCATCTGAAATTGTTGACATGATTAGACAACGTAATAAATGTTTCATAAAGTTTAAAAAGTCTAAACTCCCAGCGGACTATAAATCTTATGTTTATCTTAGAAATCAAGTTAGTTACAAGGTACAGCAAGCTAAGTCTGAATTTTATACTGATTCCATTACTGCAAATGTAAAACAGCCTAAAAAACTATGGAAAATTCTCAATGATATGGGATCAACAGCAAAAGCAAAATCTAAGTCTGGTGAAGCGGGGCTTATTATTGAAGATGAGATGTGTTTTGATAAGCGGCTGATTGCTTGCCATTTTAACCAGTATTTTACAACCGTTGCTGCCAGTTTAGTCAATAAATTGCCTGGTGCATCCGACAAATTTGGCACAAATTTTGTTAACTCCTTTTATAGAAATAAAAATGTATCTGCAGATACGTTTGCAATTAGTCCTGTCTCAGAGGAAAAAGTAAGAGCGAGTCTCTCCACCCTGTCTGTGAATAAGGCCTCTGGCTTGGACCTTATTCCCTCAAGGTTTCTTAGGGATAGTGCTGGGTTTACATATAGTATTCTTACCCATATTATAAATTTGTCCATAAGTCAGGGTGTTTTTCCAAAAGATATGAAGAATGCCAGGGTGATTCCTCTTTTTAAGAAAAATAGCAGAGCTGATGTTGGAAATTATAGGCCAGTATCAATTCTGTCATCTATATCAAAGATTTTTGAGCGTCTTGTGTATGAACAGGTGGAGGAGTATTTTATTAGGCTTGATCTATTATATGAGCTCCAGTCTGGCTTTAGAGCTGCACATTCTACCGATACCTGTCTCATTCACCTTTTCGATTATGTGCGTCAGAACTTTGATAAAGGGAATTATGTTGGTATGTTACTACTTGACCTGCAAAAAGCTTTCGATACTGTGAACCATAAGATTTTGCTTTCTAAATTAAAGTGCATGGGTTTTAGTAACTCAGCACTCATATGGTTCACTTCTTACCTAACAGATAGGACTCAAGTCTGTGATGTTGAGGGAATCCTCTCTGATCCACGGAGTATAACATGCGGGGTGCCCCAAGGTTCAATCCTAGGGCCCCTATTATTTTTAGTATATATAAATGACATATCAGCTGCTGTACGGTGCAAGGTACTATTATATGCTGATGATTCTGCTTTACTTGTCCCAGGGTGTAATGTAAAGGACATTGAACATACTCTTGGTATAGAGCTTGAGTCTGTCAACCAGTGGCTAGTAGACAATAAGCTCTCTATGCATCTGGGCAAGACTGAATCAATCCTGTTTGGTACTAAAAGGAAGTTAACAAAATTAAACACCTTAAAGGTGATGTGTAATGGGTCTGAAATTGTATCCAAATCAAGTGTCACATATTTGGGTGTAACATTGGATCAATCACTTATAGGTGATTCCATTGCAGCAAAGGTGTTAGCTAAATGTGCTTGTAAGTTGAAGTTTTTATATCGCAAGACAAAGCTTTTTGATTTCTCTGTAAAGAAATTATTGGTTTTAACTTTGATTCAATGTCATGTAGATTTTGCTTGCTCTGCATGGTTTTCTGGGTTGTCTGTGAAACTTAAAAACAAATTCCAAGTACTTCAAAACAATGTTATTCGGTACTTATTAAAAGCACCCCCCTGTACTCATATAGGTAGAGCGGAGTTTACAAGAGCTGGTCTACTACCTGTACATCTAAGAGTAGAGCAACTTAAGCTGAACCATATGTTTAACATTGTTAATGGTCATGCCCCGAAATATTTATACTCTAATTTAATCATGGTCCATACGCAGCATAGTTATAATACTAGGGCCAGCATCCGCTCTTGCATAGTTCCTAGAGCAACTAATGCTATAAAAAAATCTTTCTTTTATACTGGTATCATATTATGGAATAGCTTGCCTACTGATATAAAACTCCTATCATCACGAGGGATTTTTAAAACACAGGTCAAAAAATTTTTATGGAACAAGGTGAATATTTATTGATAATTTGGAGAGTTTCTACAGTGACTTTATTTTGTTTTTATGTGATGTCTTTTTATTCTAATACTCATTCTGAATGTTTTATATTTTAGTTTTGTTTGTTGTTTCTTGTTTATTGTTTTTTTTTGTGTGTAACACCAAGGACCGTGCTGGAAATAAGTATTTTACTTTAGCATGTTATCCTTTGGATTACTGTTATTTTTTCTTTGTCTTGATCCATAAATAAATCAATCAATCAATCAATCAAAAGAGCCACAGGAAGGCATCTTGAAAAAGACGCAGCTCTTTTAGAGTTTAGGGAGAAGTGTGAGTTGCGTTACGTAAGCAAACAAACACTCTCAGCAGAGTAAAGGATATATAGACGCCGGAAAGCGCAGCAGGTACGGCGGCTGAAGGCGGCGCGGCCAGCGACTCCAGACTCGAGGGCACGTCCCGCTGAAGGCTACAGGTCAACGGCGCGGCTTCTCACTCCGGATCCAGCGATGCGTGAGCTTCGCTGAAGAGATGAAAATCAGCTTGTATCAGCCTATCGAGCTTAGTTATAGGGCGAGACCATGCCCTTTCTGGCGGGACGTGACGATATGGGCGCGAAGTGCCCCCATTCGTCATGACGTCACGCAGAGCCTCTCTTGATAGGCTGCTGCTTTTGCCGCAGGGCAGCCAATAGGCGCGCGAGCTGTCTCGCCTATGTCTGCTTGCTGCTGCAAAGCGTTTCACATTGATTAAAAATAAGGATAATTTTTGGCTTCAATATCTTGTGGAAAAGAGGTTTCCCCATAGCGTAAGATATTACGCAGTACGAGGGATACTCTCGTAAGAGAACTAAAGCAACATAGACAAACCAATATGAATGCTTTTCTACATCAAAGTGATTACATAACGAACACATTCTGCATTTGTTCGTACAGCACGAGTTACGTTAAGGACCAGGAAAGGTTTTTTTTTTTTTTTTTTTTCTCACTGGAGAATAATTTTCAACAAAGAATATTTGTCTTTTGCCTTAGTCTATTTATGTAAAATGATTTAGTTGTTTTTCATGTTAACATTTTAATCTTCAAATGAAAGCTTGGGGGTTTTGCACAGAAAAACACTTAACAAATTGCCATGGTTGATCTATAGCACTCTTTGACTTAGATCATGTTAAACAAATAAAGAAAAAATAATCAAAAGCTTCTCGTTAAGAATAAAAAATGGTTTTGGACTAGAAAAATATTGGGGGCTCTAAACTCAAAAGCCTAGCTCTGTGTCCAATTTCCTGTTCTTTCACAATGTGTACTGAATTCAGTGGAAAACAAATATATTGTTTCTGAGGTTTTACTTCTAGTTGGCTACAGGAAGCTTCCCGTCGACTGATGTGGGATGCAGCTCTGATCAACTTCGGTTGGAAACTTAGCTGTCCTAATGACAATCAGAGAGATTTGCATGAAAATCAACAATCAACTTTAGAGTGTGTGATCCATTGTGTCTCGGTGTTGTGATTCTTATGTAAATATATTTCGATGTGCTCTTCTGTGTACCATGAACGAGAATCATGAATGGGCACCACTAAGTGTAGCCAGTAAAAAAAAAACTCAGTTCATTAAAGCAATATGGTCCATTAAGTGAGAATTATGTGACTTAACCAATTGATAATCTATTTAAGATGCATTAAAATTGAATGAAAGTGTGCAAAATATTGCATCTCCACATAGAACAAGCATTTGGTCAGAATCTGGTCTTGCAACCCGCTGTAAGGTCTTTGACGAGGATCACTCAGTCTTTGGAATACAGTCATTCGTTGGTTCAATAGGCATTTTATATATTCTACATTCCAATCAATAGCATTCAGAGCTCAGTCTGCTGGTTATATGTTTCATTAATGGCTGCTGGGATTGTGATGGCTTTTTTGTTTCGATCAACGCTGCATCTTGCTTGCTCCCTACGGCTGCCCCCTCATCATGTCTCTTCTCTCCATTAGTGGCTGACATGCTGTACTGTATATGTGTATTTGGAGCCAGTTAGATCTTGCGGGTTCCATATGCCCCCAATTTATATGATGTGTAAAGGTGATTATGGGAACCCAGAAGCATGTACATCTTTTTCAGCCTTTAGAAGACCCTCAATTAAGCCAGGGACATTTTTATTTTCATTGTCAGTTCAGATGAAACTCTTGGAGAAGCTGGTTGGTGACAAACACTTATCTATTCGGTCAAGCCATTGACAAACCAGAAAAAGCAACCCAATAGAACCTATGTGCAACAATGTATTAACAGTGTACTTACATGGTAACTCCTCAGGAACTGTCTACTTAATATAAAGTGTAAAATAGTCATAACTTACTCTATAATATGCAAAACCCAAACCTATGTGCAACACTGTATTAACAGTGTACTTACATGGTAACTCCTCAGGAACTGTCTACTTAATATAAAGTGTGAAACGGTCATAACAGAGACCATCTCAGCAAACCCAAACCTCTCATAGTTTTATTAACAATAGCATTAAAATATATTTTGAGCCACTAATCCTACTCATACAACTAAACCTACCCATAACCATTCCTTAAAACTACATAGGCTACACTTATGAAGAAAAAAAACCCCAAAACATACAGACAAGTAACGTTATAAATTTCACAATAATTTGTTTATTGTGAAAATGTCAAAACCGGTACCAAAAGTGGTTCACATGATGATGCGTTGCAGCCGCAGTCCTCTCTGGCAGTATTATAATAGTTGTGTATGAGGTACAGATCAGAATATAAATTATTAATCCATGAAAATGTTAATGTGGTTTCGGTTCGCTCTGTGTGAAGGCACGCGCGCTTCTCTGTAGCCTACTACACCGACTGAAACACGGCATGTCGCAATCTGTGACGAAGCAGGCGAGAGCCAATGAGCGTTTGATATCACGGCCGTAAAACATGTCGTAACGCTTCTTGAAGGCGCATTTTTTGAATTTGAATTCATCACCAGCGCGCCTGAGCGCGGGATTTGACGTTTGCGGTCGCTGCTGAGAAATGAAGATGAAGATCATAAAGGACTGAATTTGGATCTGTTTCCTGCAAACAACGTATGGATTCTAAATATTTGGATTACATCAGGTTAATAAAATTTATGTATTTTGCGAATTTATGTTGTGTTTTATTGGAGAAAACGCTTTTTGTGTCTCACAGTAAATAAACTAAATGCTACAAAATGGTTAAATGATTAAACAAGGTTTTTTTAAGGCTTTAAAGTGTAGGCTAATCTTGTTTATTGTTTACAGAACACTGTAATTTACTGTAAAGGCAAATAGGTCACCACAATGTAAAATCAAAAAATATAAAATAAAGAGTAAATCTTTAAAAGTGCTATGCAGTAATATCCCAGAATCTTTATAAGCATAACTATCACATTTATATTTCAGAGTTTACTATCCACTACGTAACCTTGTGTTTAGCATTTACTGCTGACACAACAATGACCCTGCAGTTCCTTTGGAGTTACCATGTAAGTACACTGTTTATACAGTGTTGCAAAGAGGTCTTGGTTTAGCATATTACAGAGTAAGTTATGACCATTTTACACTTTATATTAAGTAGACAGTTCCTGAGGAGTTACCATGTAAGTACACTGTTAATACAGTGTTGCACATAGGTTTGGGTTTAGCATATTATAGAGTAAGTTATGACTGTTTTACACTTTATATTAAGTGGACAGTTCCTGAGGAGTTACCATGTAAGTACACTGTTAATACAGTGTTGCACAGAGGTTTGGGTTTTGCATATTACAGAGTAAGTTATGACTATTTTACACTTTATATTAAGTAGACAGTTCCTGAGGAGTTACCATGTAAGTACACTGTTAATACAATGTTGCACAGAGGTTTGGGTTTTGCATAATACACAGTAAGTTATGATAATTGAACACATTGTATCAAGTGCAGAGTTCCTGAGGAGTAACCATGTAAGTACACTGGTACCACAAGGAAAAACTTTAGCTGTAATTCAACATAAGTCCTGTCGGACATATAGTAAATACATGGTATCCACATAGGAATCACCATGGTTTCAGTGTGTTCTTAACTGGTAACTACAGTTTGGAAGACTGCGTGTGAAAGTGGAACAACTTGTGTGAATACATATTGTTGTTACAAAATGTAGTTACACAATGCCTGTTACACATGTGTACTTACTGTAGTGGAAAAAGTGTTGTTACCAATGTCCTATTACACATTTGTACTTACACATACCTTTCCGTGGGCTGTTACATATGTGTAGTTACACAGATATTACCGTTGTAAATACTATGTACCAATGTGTATTTACACTGTAGTTACATACTAAGTACATATCTAGTAACCATGTAAGTTCACAGGTATTAGGGCCACTTAATATAAAGTGGGACCGAAACTTTATATTTGTAAACATAAATGAATGACAAAGAAAATGGAGTGAAGATATTAAAAGAACATCTGCTTTATGTGGTATATTTTCAGTTTGAAGTTGTCTGAAGTAGTGTTTCTTTGAAATCTAATTGTGGCAAGCCTTCCCGGTAATGTTTCCAATCATGCACTTAAGGTAATATATCTCATTTTGCTCACTATTAAGTAGAATTGATGTGTATAGAACACACACATAGGTGGACGAAGTACACAAATTAAGGGCTTGAGTAAAAGAACAGATACCCTCATAAAATATTACTCTATTAAATACTCCTTTTCAATTGTACTTGAGTAAAAGTACAAAAGTGATTTTTAATGTGCTTAAAGCAACACTATGTAACATTGTTTACCTTAAAATAATGTTTCCAAAATCTTATCAGTGGTTCATCAAGTCGTAACAGGGTGAAAGGCACGTCTGTCATAGACTGACGGGGTCTGTATCACTTTTACTGGCACTATGTAACTTCGGGGTTCGGGCAGGAACCCGACCACAAAAAGAACTACAAAATTCGACTGCTTTACGTCAAGCGCTACAATAGTTATTATTTCGTTTTTCTTCGTTTCTGATGTCGCAATACATCATCCTTTCATGAAATCATGTAACATACTCTACCTTGTCTGTAGACATCCTTCATTCTAAAACCGGTGCTGGATAAACAGCGAGCGTGCGTGCGACGGTAGGCTAAATTGTTTATGACAGCGGCAATGGACAATTTCGTTTCCAACCAGTAGGGCGACCGAAGAGGAAAAGTTACTTGGTGTTACTTTAGGTATTAAAAGTAAAAAGGGTTACACTTTATTAGGTGTCATTGTAACAGTGTAACTACAGTATATTTAAGTACTGAGTAATATTATTTAATTACATGTACATACTGTTGGGTTAGGGTTAGTTGCATGTAGTCATGTATAATTTATAGCTGTTACTTTAGTAACTACATGTGACATTTGTAACGAGGGATAATAAAGTGTTACCGTAAAAAGTACTGACCAATTTTTAATAATTACATAATATGAATACAGGTGCTGGTCATATAATTAGAATATCATCAAAAAGTTGATTTATTTCAAGAATTCAACTTAACAGGTGAAACTAATATATTATATAGACTCATTACATGCAAAGTGAGATATTTCAAGCCTTTATTTGTTATAATTTTGATGATTATGGCTTACAGCTTATGAAACCCACAAAATCAAAATCATAGAAAATTAGAATATTACATTAAATCACACAGTAATTACACATGAATACCATGGTCATTGAACCAGGTTTTGGTTCTATTGGCAGTGTGGGCAGGTGCAAATCCTGCTGGACAATGTGGGCATGTTCTTGACCATTGGCCATGGTATTCCTGTTTACTGTGTGATTTGATGTTGAGACGGTGATACGAATGTGGACATGTCGGCATTCAAGCGTTACAGTGGCTTAAACAGCTTGCCCTTTTACAGCAGATTTAGTTCACAAACACTGACAGTCGTGCCAACATATGATTTTCCTTTACAGTAATCAATCCTAAAATTCGGTATTAGCTTAGCATTAACTTACTTTCCGTATCATCAGTTTGCGTACACTCAAATTAATTTGTCTATCTACCCTTATCCTGATCTTCTTTATCTGCCTGTCTACAACCCTCGCTGACAGAAGACCAGACCCTAAGATGAATTTCTTAGCTGCGTAGCTAAGTTTTCAGTGATTGCCCAAAAGGGCGTTGATTTTTTTGTTTTCACAGGGGAATTCTGTCTTCTTGCCATCACCTGCCCCTTCAACGTTGAGATGCTCAAATCGCTGTTCTGGATTGGGGCTAACTACCACCATCCCATAGGAAGGGACAGTGCCGACCATCGCCCCGGAGTCGGTGCCCCAGAGCGTGTGTGAGCCACACAACTGAGGGAATACTGGTGGATTTGGAGACAGAGGACTGGCTAATAGAATTGGACATTTAGGTACTGCCTCCCACCCTATCCCAACCGGTACTTCCTTCATCAATGTTGTTTCAAGTCAGCACTGAAACCTGAATAGACTGTGACTTATCTGTCTGATCTGAATCATCACTGTTTCAAGACAGCAATGAGACTGTTTCGTTGACCTGTTGGGAATTAGAATTACCGTCATTGATCTCATCAAGCTTATCACCTTTACTGCACAGCTGAGTCAGTCCTCCAGCCCTGCCTCTGCGGGATGCTGGTCAGCACTTCGTCTATCCCGGGAAATCCTTGCTGTGACGCAAAGCCGCAGGTCTTGCAACCACCTGCTTCGCCCGAGCGAGAGGATCCTATAGCTCGGCCTCCAGCCTCTGATCCTTTCTCTCCACCTCAGCCCATCGACCTGTCGGCTCCGTTTTGGGCCCCTACCACCTTCGGCACCACCAGAGTCCCTCGACCTTGCGGCTCCCCCTTGGTCAGTCGTCACTCTACTTGCACCACATACTTGCAAGCCTTCCGTTGCACTCAGCATCTCCACCCCTATAGCTACAGCGGTTTCCTTCTTCGCTCCAGATCCAACCTCTGTCCTCTGTCACACCGGCTCCGCCTCAGTTCTCGGGCACTCTGGCTCCGCCACAAAACCTCGTTGCAAGTGACTCCGCCTAGGTCGCCAGTGCCAGCGGTGTCACTCATGTCCATTGTCTCTCCGTTTGCACCCTCTTTCGGCCGTTAGCGGGATGTCATCAGCCACAGCAACACCTTTGCTCCCCCCCTTAGACTCCACCAAGGGCTGTCATCCCTGCTGTGCTCTGGATCTACAGCAGGGTCCCCCTTACATCATCGCCGCCATGGTCTCGTCGTCCTACTGTCACCATCCTCTGCCGCCAACTATCACCATCCCTTCGCCATCTCCTGTAACCTTCCCTTCTCCATCCTTTTGTCTGCCTCCGAAGCCTCCTCCTTTCTACGCCGCAATGTCTCACCTTCCTGGAGGGGGCATTCTGTCACCATATGTCAGTTGTGTTTGTTAGTTTCATTTTCATGGACTTTTAGTTTGTTTTCATTCATCACATGTTCCTTTGTTTGATTTTCCTGCCAATCATCAGTTTCTATGGACAGTAATCATCACAGCTGTTCGTCATCTAGTTCAATCACCATGTGTATATTAGTTCCTCACCATCACTCAGTGTTTGTCCGGTCTCATTTAAGTTAGCGTTTGTCTGTATCTACCCGTTGGATGTTTATTAAACTTTGCATTTGAACTTATCCTAATTTTATTCATCTGTCTGTCCATAACCTTCGCTGACAACATGGGGTAAGAACTACAGAATCTAATAAAATTGGAAGTTGCTTGATTGATTTAAAATTGAACAGACACATTCAAAATTGAACAGACACAGAAAATGATTACAATTAGAACAATAGCAGAAAAATAATTGCATTATTGGGAATTTATTATACGTTGGCTGAACTTAGCTGCAAAGTTGGAATTAAGTACTTTATCTGTAATGCACATTTTGTGCTTATGCAGACTGGAGAGTATTTTTATTTAATGTCATGTAATGGAAAATTAATTCCAATATTCCTTACCCTACATCACTTTTCTTAATCCAGAGAAGGACTCATTGTTACGAAAGTAAAACTTTGTCATTACAACTTCAAACATTGTTATAGTAGCTGAAAGCTTTAGGCAGCTGCACTTGACTTCACTTGTAGGATTTAGGCTTCATGGTTCGAATGCCTCATTGAAGCAAAATGTCTGCCTTCAGGATTACGCAGGCAGTGCTTACTTTGAATTGGAAGAATCTGTTAATAACACTAATCTAAACCTGAGGAAAGTGATCCTGTGAGTTATGCTCTGATGATTATGGATTAGACGGCGCGGTTGATTAGTTTACCTCCAGACTCTGATCATGTCACAATAGCTTCCCTCATTCTGTTCTCAAGGCACGCTTTTCTTTAGTTCTTTGGAAGATGTCTGTGTGTTTCAGGGATGGGTTAGGATCTGAAAGTTAATGCATGTAGTTTTAAAAAAAAAAATCCCTGATCCTTGGGAAAAAATAGAATGAAACATTCAGCTATTGGTACCATCAGAAATGTATTTTACTCATATTAGAGATTTTTTTTTAATTAAACCTGGCAGGTTTTAGTTGTACAAAACCAGCAAATGTTTTCATCAATCTCTGGGTTGGAAAGGGTACTTGTCAAATGACCAGATATCAAATGACACCCACAAATGACCAGATATCCGCTTCGCGTTGGGCTCCTAATCAACCTGTCGGGGTTCGCTATAACAACCGCCTCGCTCTACATTATCCCTTACTCATAAGCTCTGTAGGAAATTGGACATTTCAAGAGAGAGCAAGTGTAACTTCTGTATTTATTTGTGCTCATTTTTGTTTACCATCTGACACTGTGAATCAAGTGAATTTGTAAAAGTGGATGTGAAAGCATTCATTTGAAAACCTATTTAATATTTCTTGAGCATGCTGCTAATAATTATAATCAAAATTTTAGTACAAAGCATCAATCCAGCTCTGCTGGAAGACAATGACTGCTGCCATAGTGTGTTAACTGCAATCACCAAACCACACTTGTGAAGTTTAGCTTATCTCATTCAAAGCAGAGAGCCAAGTGCCTGAGCCACAGTATCACAATCCATTTCCTTCCATATTAGCTTTGTGGCTCTTTCACTGGATATCGGCAAGTACAAAAGCCATTTCAACCATTTACACATAAAGAGACCAAGCACATCTAAGATAACTCATTAATTAAAATTAACATTTGATTAATTAAATAATTACATTTAAAAAAATTAAACGTTTTTATTTTATTTTCTTTCTTTTTCTTTCTTTCTTTCTTTCTTTCTTTCTTTCTTTCTTTCTTTCTTTCTTTCTTTCTTTCTTTCTTTCTTTCTTTCTTTCTTTCTTTCTTTCTTTCTCTTCTTTCTTTCTTCACCTGATACTAAAGAATAATTGGTTGGAAAGGTTACCTTTAATAATACCTGGTTATTTATATTGGGGAGGTAAATGAAATTTATTCTGCCTTTCAGCCTTTTTCCGGAAACTACTTATTGAATTTAATTTGACGTTGATTCATTTTAAAAACCATTCTGATTAGATAATTTGCTAATGTTGCTGTCAATAAAACTCAACTGGGCTATCACACATGGAGATTTCTTTTTACATTCATCAGATATATACACATTAGTAACTAAGTTGATTAAAATAACGGTTTATCACTGTTGTTACATTAATTAAAATATGAGATATTTCACAGTCCAGGCCGGTTGCAGCCAACAGCACATCACTGGCAAATAGTGCAAAGTGAGACAGTCAAGCCAGATGCACGAATATTCTGTACAATCAGCCCCTGACAGTCGGTGATCCATTTTCTCCACAGGAGCTGTTTTCGGGAAGGCTTCATTTTCTCTAAATAAGTATTCAAAATGACTCCAGCTCTGTTTGCTGTAATGAACATATCAATGCATCATTATGGCCAGTGTCACAGCCTTTCTGTCACCTGTCATATCATTCTACTCGGATCTATTTTGCAAGTCTATGTGTGAAAGTACTAAAAGTGGTTTGTGTTCTTTTTTTTCTTGTTTCTGGATATGCGACTCCACCTATATGCTTTTAGGTTGCAGCTGGTATTTATTTTATTTTGACTAGATTTAGATTGTATACTCCAAGTGAACAATAAGCCAACAAAGCCAAATGTTGGGCAGAGTATTTGAACTGCTGGTGATTAGATGGTGTCAATCTCCAAAAAGGACTAAAATTCACCATACATGTATATTTTTTGTCCTTTTTGGAGCATGGCAATGTAAATCAATATGGCAATGGCAATGTAAATTCATTGTATGCAAAACAAAAGTTCGCTCAGTCAATGCAAGTTTGGAACAACATAAGTGTGAATAAATTATGACTCTTTTTATTGTTGGATGAATTATTCCTTTAAATTTAGTTTTTACAAATACACCAGAAAGGAAAACATACATTAAAACATACAACCTTGTTACTGGCCTGTCAGATCAAAATCTTACATTAGCTGCTAGGAAACTGACTAAATGACGGTACAGGGACCAAAATGCAGTGAAAAGTAATCCCACTATATAATTTATTCCAAAGAGAGAGTTAATACAAATTGAGAATGAAATAAAGCAAACAAATTGGAGGGACACTGTTGAAAATAAATCCTGTGAGAAAGCATGCAATGAAATAATGTCAGCCGCCCTTAAAGATATAATAGCAAGATATACAAAAACAATAGCCAGAAAACCTAGAGTAGGTTGCCATAGATTGCCTTGGTTTAATAGTAATCTCTGGCCACTAATGAAAAAAAGAGATACCTCTCTAAAAAGGTTTCTAAAATCGGATTTAACTACTGATCATCTAATCTATAAAGGTTTGAGAAATAATGTTACAATGCAGCTTAGAAAGGCTAAATCATCCTTTTTCCTTGAAATCATTAGAGAAGCAAAATGGAATAGTAAACAACTATGGAAGACCATTGACAAATTAACTGGCAAGGACAAGCCCAAGTATGAAAGCATACAGATCAAAATAAATAATGATATTCAAAACGATAGCCTAGCTATTGCAACAGAATTTAACGATTATTTTTTGAATTCCGTGGAAACACTGGGTCAGAATTTTGCTAAAAATATATTTCATTATTCCTTAGTCTGTGATTTTATTATGACACCCACAAACGATATAAAGGTTAGTAAAATACTCTCAACATTAATAGCAAATCAAAGGACATTTGGTCTGGATTATTCTTTCTTAAAAACTCATAAAGAATACTTGACCACCCCTTTAACTAAAGTATTAAATAAATCAATGAATGAAAGCACCTTTCCAAGTGTCTTAAAGCTTGCTCTTGTGACCCCGGTGAATAAATCTGGTGACAAACGAGGTTAGCAATTACCGACCTATAGTATCCGTCCGGTCATCTCAAAGGTCATTGAAAAGGTTGTAGCAGAACAACTAATTGCTCACCTTGACTCTAAGGCCTTTTTACACCCTATGCAATTTGAATTCTGGAAAAAAACACTCAACTGAAACAGTGTGCTGCTACTTCATTGAACAAATGAAAGCAAATTTAGATCAAGGTGGAGTGGTGGGAGCAGTTTTTCTTGATTAAAGCAACGCTTTTGATACGGTTAATCATGAGATAGTAAGCAAATTGGCACAATACAATCTTTCAATAAACACATAAAACTGGTTCAAATCTTACCTGAGTGGACGACACCAGTGTGTGTGGATGAAAAATACATTATCCCCATTGAAAAGATGTACCATGTGGGTCCCGCAAGGGTCAATCTTAGGGCCGCTGCTTTTTAGTATATATATAAATGACCTTCCATTATTATGTAATGATATTGATTTAATAATGTATGCAGATGATACTGTGCTGTACACTCTTGGGAAGAATGCTACAGAGGTTGCTTTAAAATGAACGAATGTAATGCATAAGGTTGTTGAATGGTTACATAACTCATGTCTCACTTTGAAAACTGAAAAGACGGTAACCATGTTATTTAAAAATAGATGCAAACTTAAAAGCACACTATGGAGCATTTGTGTTTTTGTCAAACAGCAACCCCTAGAGTCGCTGTGGAATACTTGCACTGTCGTAAATAGCCGTATACCCGCGGCTATAGAACATGCTATAGAAGCGTCGGCCATGCAACAGACACAGATAAACTCCGAAGATATTGACCAGGTCATGTTTCACGATTTCATACAAATATTAGGCTACTGCATAGTTTACTGAACTACTGATGATGGTAATAGGATAATAATAACTATATGTCAAGTGTTAGACTACTTTATAATAATAAAGTACTGTACCGCGTTTGCTGGCTTATAACGTTTTACACGATTGCTGCTAAATCACAAGTAAATTGCCCTTTAGTCTAGGCCTACTGTATAATTTCCTTTGTGTTTTTTGATTGTAATGTAAATATTACAAAATGCCAGATGACATCAATAAAGTTAAATGTACGTCGCATTATTTCATAACATTGGCCGTTATGATGTCATTAGACACGATTATTGCAATTTATCATAATAGTTTGCAAATTGTGCTCGTTTACATTATCTAGGCTTATATATGTCCTGATAATTTTGTGAGATATTGACAACTGTCTTCATGATAATCGCAACAATGGATGAATGAACAGCATCGTAAAAAAATGAAATACTACAAGCAAGTACAACATAATACAACATAGAACGCAAACAAGTTTACAAATAAGAGATTTACTTACTAGTTCATCAACAAGATCGCCAGGTCAGCATCACTGTTACACCCAGTGCTGCTTTTTAGCTTGCGCCAACGAGTGAAAAGCCCCATCTATGGAAAAGCCTGACAGAGTGGGACTCTTGTCTGGTTCCTCACGTGGTCAGATTCTCTTTTCCTTTTCCTAGTCTCTTCCGACCGCGTTTTCTTTCGCGTATCACGCATAGGTATCACAACTGAATTGCGCGCAAGTATTCGTGCTTCCGTGGTTGTTAATGTGTGTGATGTCGTTGCTGTAAAGCAAGTCGTGATTCTCGCGAGATTTGTCGGGGGCGCTCCTCTCAAACTTACATAGCCATTTTTTCCAGCGACGACCCCCCCCAAGCTTTACTACCAGGATGATTCGTCCTACTATGAGTTTATTTACCACCGAAATTACTTTGAAACTGTTATATTAAGGTGCAATTGTTACATAGTGTGCCTTTAAGGAATATCCTGAGGTCTAGTAAATGGGCATACAATTAAAAATGTGGACGATTTCAAATATTTGGGTGTTACCTGGTCCCAGCTCTTAAAAAATGTACTGAAATTGAATCTTATAAATTTCAAACATATAAGAAACTCTCTTACCATGGAGGCATCAAATACCTACTTGAGTGCTATGATTGTTCTACAGTTTTTGTATTGCATGACAAGTTGGTCTCAAGCAGGTAAGACAGCCTTAAGACCACTTGAATCAATATATAAAACAGCCCTTAAGATCCATGATTAAAAAAAAAAACACCTCAATTTCACCACTGCAAAATATTTACTATGTACAATTTTTTAAATTTTGGAAATTTGATAATGCATTCAAATGTTTGTTTACTTTTTAAAATTATTCATAATGCTGTCGCTCCTCCTCTAAAAAAATGTATTGCGGAGAGCTATATTGCGCTCAACAAAAAAGAGCTACTTGGTCGGCCACTAGAGGAGAGTGCAATATTCCCAATCACAAAACTTAATTTGGCAAATCAGCCCGTGCGACTCTGGTTGTAAAATTGTATATTTTAATGTTTTGTATTTCACTTACATGAATTTTTTGTGTTACTGACCTGCCAAGGGACTATGGGCGGAAAATAGCACTTGTGCTACAACCTGGCACAATGCATCTCTCCTTGTTTTTATACAAGGCTAATGTTAACTTGTGCATTGTCCCTATTTAAATAAAAATGAATCTAAATACAAGTTGCAGCAACACGATCTATGGCGCTATGGTGCTAATTTATGAATTTAAATCAGTTGTTTATAATGCAATTTGTCTGAGCTAGATATGTTTATCTAATTTTCTGACACATATCTTGATGTCATGGACATTGATATATTTTACAGCAGTGATTTCAATTTGATCAATAAATAATGGATATATCTCTTTTTAAATCCTGATTCTATATTTGGAAGAAGTGATGTTACTGATAATGACATTGTAAAAGGTGACGTGGTTTCAGTTCACATTGTTCTGTTTGAAAATACCACGATTCCTCTGTCAAGCAACCGTTTGCTGAATCAATATTGATTAGGATGAGAGTGAGTGTGTCTTCTAAAGAGTGAGTTTATTTGCCTTACTGACAGTGTGAGGTAAATAAACTCTGTTGTCAAATGTGTCAGCTCAGTCACTCAGCAAGTAATGAAGATTATTTTTGGTTTTAATTTTCATGTTGGCCACTAGTGACTCTAATCTGACCACTTTTTCAGTAACGAGTAATCTAACGTGTTACTATTTCCAAACCAGTAATCAGATTAAAGTTACTTATCCAAGTCACTGTGCGTTACTTTTTATCACAGCAGAGAGCAGTCTGAGTTTCCTCCAGGTGCTCCGGATTCCACCGCATTACAAAAAACATGCAGTATAGGTGAATTGGAGATGCTAAATGCGTGAGTCCTGAGCCATGGGGAGGGTTGGGGAAAGACCTGGCAACCCACACAGGAAAAATCATTGCCAAAATTTTTTATGATCAGTCTCTCGTGTATAGCAAGCCCACATAATTACCAAAAGACGTAACTGAAATGGTTAATAAATTAATTAAATTGTTATTATTTAAAAAAAAATTGTAAGAATAATTTTATATTTTTATTTTAACAAAATCATGAAATAACTAAGCAAAATGCAGTGAAAGATATTTTAAAATAATATGGTTAAGTACAGAAAGAGGCTGTAACCCTGTGGCATTGCATCCGGTTTGACCTTCTAAACAAAGTCTTGCCTAGTAATTTGCATTTCTACTTCCTCATGCTGACAGAGAGCAAAAACCTCGGTTGCTCATCCATCACGATACGCTGATCCAGATCTGTCTCTCCAGATTGTGCCACCCCACAAAGGTTTTTGAATAATTCATATATAATTCTAGAAGGACTACATGTATTTTCAAACTCAATTAGCTGGTGGGTCAATTAACAGCTGCCACTAATCAACTTTACCCCCAATCCTGTATTAAATAGTCTGGTGTTGGGTTAACTTGACCTTTGATTCTTATTGGTGATTTTATACACTACTTAAATGGTATGTATTGTATTGTTACAGAGCAATTTCAAAACATCAGAAAAGCCATAAATGGAGCTGCTTATGTGAAGCAAACGTCAATATGTGTTAGCTTGGTAAAAGCGTTCGAGGTCATAATGTAGAATTGTGCAAGGAACCATGTAAAAATAAGTTTTAATCGCCAATCTGCCCTAATCATAATTTCTGTGAAAAAACAGTGTTTTATTTCCTCTTGTGGTCATTTCAACTGGAAACTGCATTGTCTTGTGTATCTAATGTATGTAGAAGTTTTTCTAATAAGTTCTACATTTGGGGGTAGTTTCATTGATTCAGGGTGTTTTCTTTCTCCAGTTTTTCTGTGTGTGTGTTTGTTGAAGTGGCCTGCCATTTGAAAAGTTGTAGAACCTCTAGTCAGATACTAGTCAATTATTGTGACGCCAATAGTGAAGAAAACCTGACCTGATGAATTTTAAAATGTTCAGCCGTTGTTTTAGGCACTGAAATTTCGTCTTCTTTTCTTGTACTTGGTTCGAGAATACTTCTTTGTTGTCTCTCTGGACTCGTCTCTCTAATGATCTATATCAGTGTATTGATCAGCACTTTATGTCACCCTATTGACTATTCTCCATTCCACAACCTCAAACAGATCTCCAATCTCTATTTGCCACAGTTGTGCAGTCTCTATTCAAGCGCCAATCACCTAAAGGACTTTTATTTCAGTGAGAGTGCCCTTGTCTTTTCTCAATCTTTGTATCAAAGAGACAGGGCAGATAAGAGAAAACAAAAGAGACATACTATTGTGGTGCCAAACGCAGTGCACTTCCCTCAGCTCTCAGTTTGCAGAAGCTTTTGTCTGGAGACATATTGGGAGAGAAACATTGGCTTGAAGGTGAGCGTGAATGACAATCATATAAGCTTTCCTTTTACCCCAGGACATCTTCTCACGTCCACCTCCTGCTGAACCGTTGATCAGGCACTATATCTCTCTGCCTTTGAAATGTGGTGGAATATTCTTAATGCATCTTTAGGAAAAACAAAGGCAGGCATTTATGAATGGAATACTGATGAAATGCCCATAGAAAAAAAACATAATATGAGTTCTTTGAAGAATCTGAATTCCAAAATTATATATTTGATGTGTCATCCACGTAGTGTCTGTGAAACACACCATGTGTAGTCTTCTGTTCTTTCCTTTGATTATATGTTTCACAGTTAATCATTTATGGCATCATATTTTCTATGCTTATTAGGGGTGTCTGATATATTGCATATATATATATATATATATATATATCTATATATATATATCTATCTATATATCTATATATATATACATATACATACAAATACATCTTTATATTGATATACTTACTGTGAAATAATCTTTTTCAAAGTTTTTTTTTAAATATTAAAAAAATATCAGGGTATGTTTTTAAATACCAAGGTTTTAATATTTTATTTTAAAAAATAACTGTTGACTCATTCAGAGAAATAGATTTGACGTATTCTAACATAGTAACTGAATCAAGAGCTGCTATTAATACATGTCTGATTGCATTCATACTAATGATTTGCAAGATAATGACAGCCTTCTTTAAAGGCACATTAACATCTTGATGTTGCCTAATTTTATTTTGCCAGCAACAACATCATGAAGATATTGTGTATTTTTGATATGCCATCCAGCCCTACTCATATTTAAACATGATTCCTCACATTGTGTAGTTTATATAAAGCAAAAAAGGTTAATTTAGACAAAAGAAATCCCCCAATGCGGTGTGCACAGTTAAACAACTTTAACTTTAAACACAGTTCAGCAGGGTGTAAATCGGTGTGCTTATCCTGTTTCTGTTGCAGTGTGATAATTGAAGTTCAGACCAAAAAAAAAAATTGAGAATTACTCCATTACTATAGTTCTAAGTTTTTTTCTTTAAAAATAGTTCTCATGTGAACCTGCAGAAATTACATATAACTTTCAACAATCTAACCCTCATGATTTGTCAAGCTAAAATGAAAATATTCATTACATTGTGACAGCATCACAAAATAAACTGTGTAAACTGAGACTTCTTGAGGTGTCCCTGAGGCTAAGTGTGCATGCTAGAACAGTGATGGACATGTTGACTAGTAGTTGATTATTTTCTTTCTTCCAGCTTTTTTGCACTTGAGAGGAAGCTTTGACTTTTGATATTCTATTGTGTTTTCATGGTACAATAATCTTATCTTAAAAGATCAAGAAATAAACCTGGTTTCTCAAGATATGACGCTATTAATATATAAATGGCAAAATGTTGTAATAAATATATTCACATATTAATTTGTTCATTTATTGATTCTTTTATTGATCTCTGAGTTGGAGAGATCTTCAGATAGAAGAGTATCTAACAAAGCTCCATTCGCTGTCTCTGTGGGACAGCATGAACGATGTAATTATATTAATTAGTGGAGTGAAGCGGGAGGCTCCTCCAATCAGACTTTGTGATGTGGCTACAGAAACAATTCACCTCGTGAAGGATTGGAAATGGATTTGTTATGGCAGAAGTCCCTGCAGGGGCAGAAGGACACTTGCTTGAAGAGAGAGTGGATATTTTGAGGACCGAATAAAA
Source organism: Chrosomus eos (assembly GCA_036326025.1). NCBI lineage: Eukaryota > Metazoa > Chordata > Actinopteri > Cypriniformes > Leuciscidae > Chrosomus > Chrosomus eos. The sequence continues at coordinate 12,156,131 of CM070819.1, read as the reverse complement.
CTGACAGGATGGAGAACTGCACAGATCTACACACAGCACAGTTTGACAATTGACACAAGAACAGTAAAAGCTGCCGAAAATTGAGAAGTCAATGATTTATCATGAATTTTGGCAATTACAACTTAGTCAACATACAATTTTCAGGAGCACGTACGCCATGTTTGCTGAACCCAGAGGAAGTCAGAGAAGACCTCATGTGGTGTCCTTGTTCTGTTGGAAATGTGTTGCCTGGGGTTTTCTTTCTTGCTGCAGATGCATTGCTTGCCCAAAGTGTCAAAGCTTGTTGGTTGCATGACCAAGATTTTGGTATCCTGACACTGTTTGGTGCTTATGGGTGTGCCGTTTGCTGTGGGATTTGAATGACAAGCAGTGTCTTAATGAATTAACATAATGAATAAAAACACAGCCGTATAACTGTTTGTGATATGATTGCTCCTCCACTGTTCTCTTTGTTTTTGTATGCGTGAAATAAGGTCAGTCACAATGTCGAAGTGGCTAGAAGCTGCTCTTTTTTATACTCTCCGCCTTGATGAACCTTTATCACATCTACCATTTGTGTGTGTATATATATTTCTTTTAGCACAAATAAATATATATCTTTACTATAACTTATCACCGATACACTATATGCCGACTCTTTTCTCCGATATACTCCGATATAATAAATACCCACCAATTATGGTACAATATTATGTAATATTTTCATTTTCTGTTTCCAGGTGGTGAAAATGATGATCATCGTAGTGGTGACCTTTGCCATCTGCTGGCTGCCATACCATGTATATTTCCTGGCTACAGGATGGAACAAGGAACTGCTTAGATCGAAGTTCATTCAGCAGATCTATCTGTCAGTCATGTGGCTTGCCATGAGCCCCACAATGTACAATCCCATTATTTACTGCTGCCTGAACAGCAGGTAAGACTTGAGTGCCACAACAACAAAAGATTTATGACACAAATGTATTTTTGTATTAGCATGAGTGTTGTTCCCACTTATAATTGCAAGAATAGGTCTCATCATGCAGTAATGGACACCCATGAGATGTTGCTTTCATGTGAATATGTAGTACTCCTAAATCAATGATTGAAATGAAAGTGTCATTATTAATCAGTCCAAGTGAAAGTCGGGGACATGAAACAAGCTGCACTGAATTTCCTTTTTCAACAAAAACTCTGAAAACTCTAAGGTCCAAATCTTGACCCAAGATTGGTTCCACTTGGTACATAAATAATTTGTTAATATAAATCATTTACACTGATTTTTCAAAGATATAAAATGAATAGGTGTATTTATACAGACATTTTAAAGGAATAGTTCTCCAAAAATGACAATTATGTCATTATTTCCACTTATCCAGGTTGATTCAAACATATAGGCTGAAATTTAAAGTCCTATTTTGGAATGACATGTGGATGAGTAAATGATAAAAGAATGTTCATTTTTGGGTGCACTATTTTAACGCAGCGTAAATTAATTTAAGCATCAGTATTTGTTCTTCCTTTGCATAGATGACAGAAAATAAGATATGCACTGAATGGCATGACAGCGGCACAGAGATCATTAGAAACAACTTTAGAGCCACTCCCCCCCCCCCCCCCCCCCCCCCCACCAAGGTTTTAATTAAAGGAATGTTCCAGGTTCAATACAAGTTAGTCTGTATTGACATCATCCTTGATGTGTCATCGATCCCCACAGAAGAACATTTAAACTTATCCTTTAGTTTACAAAAACTAGCAAAAGTCATCTTTACAGCAATGCACTAACAATGGAAGTCACTCAGGCCACTGCATCTATTAAAATTAGTACAGTTAAAAAAAAGTAAAGCAACAAAACATTATACATAAGATATGTTTACATAAATGTTTTCAACTCCTATCATAAATTTAAGCCCATTCAAACCAACCAGAAACCAGAAAACGACTAAGAAAAAATCACTCTCAGGTATTACATTGTAATATTTTAATACATTATACATTATCACATTGGTAACAAAGTATATATGCCTAGAATTATTTGTGATGCGTAATTTGAAATTAATATTTAAAAATTATTTAAGATGAAATACATTATGTTTGCCCCCTTGAACATGTACTGTGAAACGCACATCATTCCTTTCATTTCATGGCCATTCAAAATCATTGGCATGAAATGTCTTTCTCAGGTTTATTTAAAAGCTCACTGTACCATACTGTGAGAGCATGTCTGTACATTTAAGCTCCCCATAAAATATAGCTAATGACCTTTATACAGCTCTGCAGCTTTTTTTTTCTTTTTTTTTTGAGCACTCTACCAGTTGTAGCCTGGCAACTGTTGCTATCCACCATTAACTCGATCAGGCTGGGACAGCCATAGCATTGACTTTATGTAAATGCACCACAGATGGAAAACATGGCTAAAATGCAAGACTGGATGATAAATAATCCGCATCTAATTTCTTCAGGTCCCATTTGGCTTAGTTTGCAATGACACCAGTACCAGAGCATAACAATTTGCAACCGTACGCTATTCAATAAGCGGAAAACTAGACATGGCAGGATCATTATCAATCAATGAGCTGAATATTGTGGGCGAAATAACTGCTGTTTAATGTACCTGACAGTATTTGATTATTAAAAATACATGGCTAAGCTTGTTATGCTGGCAGTAGCCTCTGACACCTAACCTGTGAAATTGGTTTTCTCTTTATCCTGTGCAGTCACTCGAACTTAACAAATTGATTGCTTTTAATGGCTTTTGGTCATTTGTAAAGGTATTTAAACCCTGTTTCCACCTCAGAATAAAAAAAATAAAAAAGTAATTGTGAGATAATGGGTCCTATCATACACCCGGCACAATGCGAATCCAGGCGTGATGCAAGTGTTTGCTAGTTTTAGCCTGACGCAGTTATGACTTTCACGTCCTGCGCCACGTTGTTTAAATAGCAAATGCATTTTTGCCCATTTGTGCGCCCGTCTGAAAACAAGGTGTGTTCAGGCGCATTGTTGGCGCGTTGCTATTTTGAGGCAGCTGAAATAGCCTGCGCTATTGACCAACTGAAACCTGGTCTAAAGTCAATGGCGCAGTATTTTTTTGGTTATTTAAAGAACGCGTTAGTAATGTGTGCCTATAAGTGTGTCCAACATGTGCTCCGTTTATTACACACATACCTTATAATGTATATTTTAACGCACAGAATCACACAAACTTGCCAAATATTAAAAATAAAAGGATTACAATGTAAACACACCAATTACTCAGAGAATAGGGGAAGAGAATAGGGACAACCATTTTAGACCATGCGACGGGAGTGACAACCTTTTTTTTCTGTGCGCTTTAGACTATGCGCAAGTTTGCAAGTCAGAGATAAAATCCTGCATAAATGTGCAATTAATATAGCCTTTTTGCCCATAGATTTGTTCAGTTTTTAATTCATGTTTTGTGTTTATTCTCGTCTTGGTGCAGGTTTCGGGCCGGCTTTAAACAGGTTTTCCGCTGGTGCCCGTTTGTGAGGGTTTCTGACTACGACGAGCTTGAGCTGCGGGCCATGCGGCATAAAGTAGCGCGCCAAAGCAGCATGTACACGCTCTCACGAATGGAAACCACCGTTGTCGCTGTGTGTGACTCCTCAGAGCCAACCGCCCACCCAGGCCGGAAGAGCCTTCTCAACCACCAGCACAACGGCTGCTCCAACCCGGCCAAGAGCAAAGAAGTAACGTATATGCAAAGCGACCCGAAGGAGGAATTCTGTTGAGGTGGACTTTTGATGTAAGATTCACACTGAAGTATCAAGCACAGCCATTTTAACAAACCTCATTGCAAGGGTGTGATGAGAAGTCATATCTTTAATTAAATATCCTAATGTGCAACACATACACACACAACAGCATCCTAGTAATTTTTCGAGAACTGTGTTTCATGGAACATCCCTGGTGTGCTTTGCCTTGAAAACTTGAGAGTCGCCCCCAGCACTCATCGTCACAAAGACCAATATTGTCCAACATCTGAGGAGCACTTTGTCTGTACCATAAATTGTAGATAGAGGTTGCTCTTTGATGCCAACCAGGTACTGTTTTCTTTCATCATGTGGTTAGCAAGGTTAGCATGCTACATGAATGCCAAAGGTCCGATTTGATTTCACCCTGAGGCTGAACGCTCAATTCTTGTTAAAATATCTCATGTCTGAAATGGTTTATCCGGAGCAGTGTGAGTAGGTGCGTTTCCAGCGCAATGGCAACTTGGCTGTATTGTGAAGTAAAATTTGTGAGCTTCTTTTTCTCTCTCATTTAATCTAAAACATTGGTTATTTTAAGGTGTCATAGTTACATTGTACTTACTCAACTAAGTACTGAAAATTAGTAATTAACTACATGTACTTACTATAGAGTTAGGGGTTTGGTTTAGGGTTAGTTGCTTGTAATTATGCTTCATTTACTGTTATTACTATAGTGAGTACATGTAGTAATGTGTAACTACCTGTTACCAAAATCATTAATTTAACTGATAACCTGAGATGGTAAAACCAATTGTGCATCAATTGAAGAAAGAGGCTGTTATTGGAATGGCATGCTACTTTTATTATTATTGCAGTTTGTATGCATATTTTCAGTTTGCATGGAAGAACTGGATGAACTGCTCAGAGTGCACTGTGTGGGATACTGTATCCCAAAATGCAATGTGCATGACATGGCCTTTCATTTCAAAGATCCAGCGGGGTTTTTTGTTGTTACATTGCTTCATTGATCTGCTGATCAAATTTTTATGTTTCTTTGATAACTGGAAGCTACTTTCTGAATTAAACATGCACAGAGCAATGTAGCACACTGCTCTTTGAAATGTGTGTATAACATACTGCTGTTGCACATCCATACAGTGCTGCAGTAGATTTGGTCAACCAATGCTGTATTAATTTGATCAAAAATACACTAAACAGTAATATTGTGAAATATTATTTCAGTTTAAAATAACTGATGTACTTGTTCTATTTTAATATATTCAAAAACATTATTTATTCATGTGATGGCAAAACAGCCATTACTCCAGTCTTAGTGTCACATGATCCTTCAGAAATCATTCTAAAGGCCAATTTACACTTTACGACAGATGGCAGCAGACACTTCGTCAGGTTTTGTCTGATAAGTGTGTTACCCCTGATGGTGCTAGTTTACATCTGTCGGAGTTTGTTTTCGCCGATTGGACATACTGAATCTACGCTTGTCGGGTTGTGGAATGTCTGGGAAATGGCGCACTGTAATTTGGTGATTGTCTGCGTTGGTCAGCATCTGTCGGTGCAGTGTGAATTGGTCTTAATATGCTTATTTGGTGCTCAAGAAACTATTAATTTGTTTAAAACATATTTCTGATTCAAAACTTTTGAAAGGGAGTGTACATAATATACAGTTTTCTATGATAACAAATAGTATGCTGGCTGGAACGTAACTGAAATGCTTAAAGGTGCTCTAAGCGATGTCGGGTGACGTCACTTCTTGTTGACGTTTAAAGGGTACCTATCATGGAATTTTGAAAATTACCTTTCATGTAGTGTGTAACATAGATCTAAGTGAACGAAAACATCCTGCAAAGTTTTAAATATGAAAGTTCACCGTATACAAAGTTATTATCTCTCAAAAGTAAGAGTCGATTCTGAGTCGCTGATATGAATCGATAGACGAACGATGCACTTTCGTACGTCACTTGTCCAAGTTATTTGAATAAGATACGCCCACTCATTGCATTAGGAGACACCAGGGAAAACATCATGTCGACGAGACGCTGCTGTGTTTTGAAGTGCAACGCAAAAGCAAACTTTTTTCATCTGCCCAGTGAGGAGCATTTGAAGACAGTGGCTACAGTTCATAACTATACCACAGAAGTATTATAGCCCGAACTTGTTCTGTGTTCGCGTCATTTTGAAGATGATTGCTTCACAAACCTAAATGCTATAAAGTATGAATTTGCGAGATGGCTGATACTGAAGGAGGGAGGTTCAGTACCGAGTTTATTTGGATCAGCTTCCTTCTCCGAATCACAATCTATAAGTAGGCTGTTGCTTTTATGTTTGTATCATGTTCTATAATTATTTTGTGTGTTGTGTACGCACAGGCACAGCGCAGCTTCTAGCAGCTAACTTAGGTCTTCAATGTCAATTGTATTGAAATATGTGAAGTGTTTGTCGTTGTTAATGGAGTTGTCACAGGGCTCTCGAGTGTCACGCATCACGCATTGAGCGTGACAGTCACTCATTTCGGTCTTTTGTCACGCTCTCCGGCCACACATTGTATTTCTCACGCTGAAAAACTATCTGTAATATATTTAATATGCCGCAGTGCCCAAAACTCACTCACTGTGGAACCGGCAGGATTCAAGCGCGTCTCCTCCAGTGTTGCCAGGTCCGTATGCCTGCACTGTTTCCGCGGGTTGTTTGTGTAGTGCACGCTGGTTGACGCGATTGTTTTATCCACTGGAACATGATTGTTATTGAGGAAACACCCGGGAACGCTATTTGAATATTTTTGGCCGTGATTGGGTTAGTTTGATGAGCAATTGGGCTGGTTTTGTTGTGCAGACCTGGCAACCCTGGTCTCCTCGGGTGTTGTTCGTCTGGTGTTGTTAGCCAATCAGAAAATAGCACTGTTGTATCTGGGTAAGATCTAGCGCAACAACCAATGACACCCCGTCGGCTGGGTGTCTAACATATCACCACAGATAAGCGTCACGCAAAGGCGGGGTTCGGAAAAATGACTCGCTAAACGATTCATTTGGGAGTCGGTGAGCAAATCAGGTAAAAATAAAAGCATATTATAAGACAACAAAAGTGTTTTTTGTCATTGCATGCTTGTAAAACTGTTGTTGGGGACTCCCAGAACAATATTAGGAACATTTTAAATGCCATAATAGGTACCCTTTAAAGTATTGTCAAACAAAACGGAGGCTAGACCCTCCCTCCTCGCGCACTAACCCCCCAAACCCCACCCCCAAATCCTTCTTGTCTGTTATTGGCTAGAACAGTTTGTTATGTTTTGTGATGCGGGTTAGCCCAGTTTGTTTTTGTTGCCGTTTGTGAAGCCTGGGGTGTCTGCAGAGACTGCATTTTTTACAGTGTGTTCAGGGACAGGCAGCTAGCAGATAGTGAGGAGATGTTTGCTGTATGTGACAAAAAAATGGTTTGGCCAAAAAGAAATTAAGCTAATTGTATATTATCCATTGACATGGCTATAAACCTACTGATATGGTTAGTTTATCGGCTGATGCCAATAATCTCAAAATGGCTACATATACGAATATTGCTAGTATAAGCTGTTCCACTCCTGGGAACGTGATGATAAATTGTGGCCACAAAATCCTTTTGTCAAGGTAATGACATCCTTATGTTGTTGCCACACAATGTGAAGTCATGGCCTCGAAATGTTGAGGGAACGACATTTTTCTCATGGCCAAGAGTTTAATGTGTAAACACTATAGTGTCAACATAGCCAGGTTGTAGTTAACCTAAGTCAGGTAAGCCACAGAGACTGAAACTGGTGGATTTATCTGGCCTGTTAGATTGAATTGGTATTGCATCATTACTTGTAATATTATAATCTTATCAACCATATTATCAGTTCCCACAACAGACCAACACCTCAAACTTAGATTAATTCATCCATAATACTCTTTTCTTATGATTTACCTCACAATCTTTGAGTTATTTTGTCTATTCTACCACATGCGTCTTATTTTTCTCATTTTTAGGCATTTGAAACTCTGCCAGTAAAGCTGGTGTTTCCTGTGTATTCTTCAATAAAGGTTCCAGCTGAGCACCAGTCAGGGGTTGGTTTCTCAAACTAGAGACCGTGATGTCCTCTTGTTGCTGTGCATTGGGGCTGTCCACTTTCTGTCCTGGTTAGATCCAGTTTTCTTTCTTCTTTAAAGACAGTAGACATAGAACAGCCTTCATTTCTCAAAATAACAGACTGAGTTTCTAGAAAAATATGTTTGTGTCTGGCCATTTCTAAAGCAAAATATGACCGACCAAATATAATTCAGCAACTGTAAAAAAGACACTGTATTACATTTTCCACACTTCATTGAGCAGCACAAACATGTGCAATCATAAGAAATAATACGAAATAAGAATAATAAGACATGTTTCTTGATAACTAAATAAGCACATTTAAATGGTTTCTTAAAAAGTTATGTAGCACAAAACTGGAGTAATGGCTTTGCATGTATCAAGTAAAATTTCAAATTATTTAAAAAGGTTTTTAATAATTTTAATAGTCAAAATCAATTATTATGTTTGTTGTCAGTTGTATTGTGTTGTTGCACCTTATTGTAGTCTTGTAAAATAAAGTAGGCTAAATAAGTAAATAAATAAATAAAAAACAAGGTTAAAGATAAAAGGTTTTGCTTAAAATGGAGGAGAGCATTTTCATACCTAGGTGGAAATGCCAGAGTCTTTCCTTGCCTGACCTCAGAGTGGTGTAAGTGCCCCATTTAAATGGTTGTCTTATCTTGTCTTTAGGTTGCTTTTCAGCGTTTTTCATGATATGCTCCTAGTCTATGCTCTTGCTTTGTCTGTGTGCTTGCTATGCTGTGTTACAGGATTCTGGGACTCATATGGTTAAACATGTTATAATTCACCCAAAATGAAAATTGTCACCATTTACTCACCCTTGTGTCACTCCAAATCTGAATTACTTTCTTATGCGCAACACAGTTTCCATTGACTTGCATGGACATAAAAGAGACATTTCTCAAAATATCTTCTTTTATGTTCCAGTGAAGAAAGAAAGTTTGTAACAACATGAGGTGGATAAATGTTTTGTATTGTCCTTTTGGGTTTTCTTTCTTTATTATTTGCATAGATTATACTCCCAGTGGAAGGTTCTCCAGCAGAGGAAATATTTTCCTCAATGAAAGGAATTTTCCTCTATTTCCTTCATTTTACCCATTTAGAAGCAATTGCTCAGCAATCCACCACTAATAAACACAAGACAAGATCTATAGCTGGTCTAGCCTCAGGCATTGATCGGTCAAGCCCGAGGAGTGCTGGTCACAAACTTGAACTTTTTAGTTGTTCCTTGGAAAGCATGTCTGGAGGCCTTGGTATGCTCACCCTCACTGCACCACGAATTGCAAGTTTAATGGATTTTTTTCCAGGTGAGGAAAGCCAGCTGTGGCCCTTCAGATAAACATGACCTCTTCTCACTGTGTGCATGCGTGTGCTCTCAGACACATATGCATTAATGCATGCATGCTGCATATATTCATCATAATATAGTGATTTTTTTTAATAGTTGTGTTTTTAAATGTTTGTGTTCTTATTATGCATTTTTGTTACACCTTCCGTCATTGTCATGGTACATTTATGTATGTTAGATTTAATGTGCGTATGGCCATAATGAAAGTATGCCTAATATAAACTAATAAAATCATAAAAGCAGCAAATCATATTTGAATTATTTCAGTAGGATCATGTAACACTGAAGAGAGTAATGATGCTGAAAATTCAGCTTTGCCAACACATGAATAAATAACATTTAAAAAAAAAAATGAAATAAAAAAAACGTTATTTTAAATTGTAATCATATTTTAAAATGTTACTGTTTTTACTTCTTTTTTAGTCAAATAAAGGCAGCCTAAGTGAACCCCAAACTTTTAGTGTGCATTTCACTGTATATATAAACTTTAAAGAATCATCTATTTAAAAAGTAATCAAGGTTTTATACCTTTATGAACATGGACTCACTAACTTATGTACAAATAACATAGGTTAATGAATCTCACATAGACGAAGAGACAATATCAAAGAACATCAAATTTGTCTTTTGATGTTCTTTGAACAAAGCAGATCTGGTATTTCTTGGCCTGGTTTCTTGTCTCGTATCAGCTCTTTCAAACACTTGCACATGTCTTTTAAGTGACTTGACTGTTTCAAATCTTTTTTTTCTTGCCTTTGTTTCAGTGTTCATTTGTTGATGTTTAGTATATTGCATATCAGTAACCTTTCATTTGTGAATAGCCGCATCGCTGTTTAGACAAGCCTTTAACCGATGTTCTTGTAAAATACGACAATTCACCTGCCTAGTGAATGTGCTGAGACCATTTGAAAGTATTAACCATGAATGTAAAACATCATGGACATATTTTGATAGTGTCGTACATTCCTAGTATCTCTAAACAATAACAACAAATGACTGATCACGCCATTATCAACTCCCAGCAGTCTGAGTGAACCATGGAGAATGTGTCAAACGTGTCAAAGCATGTCCTTATTGCCTTAACAGTGTGTTTCTAAAATTCGTAAGTGTTTTGTATGTTAAAAAATGCTCTAAATGTCCTTAATGGAACGCATTCAGCAACAACTGTATGTCATAGTTTGGCATGTCTTTTGTTGATTCCATAGTATTCAGACACATTTTTGCCTAATTGTGCTGTACATTAATGATCTGTTTGAGGTCTGACGAGACATTGCGGCTTTACGTGAGCCGTTCCTAATAATAATTTAACACAAGGATATTTTGCTTTACTACATAAAGTGTAAATATAACACTGTGTACTTGTTGAAAATATTTGTGCAGGTTATTACATGTATTAACTAAAACGGTATTATATTATAACTAGATTTTACATTTAATTAAAAAAAATGATTGTATAATTATCATTAAAAAATGATATGCTCATATTAGTATGCTTTATTGCAGCTTCTAACAATGTTTCAGCTACTGCTTTCTTGTATAAACAAGCATCCATTGTCATTTTCCTAGATTAAATGACTATACTGTTTACAAGCATTCATATTTTTAGGGGAGGATTAAAAACTGGGACAAAGCTGTCTGTTGGACATGCACAATAGCTTTTTCGATAATGATGTTGTCTGATCTTGCACATGATAGTTATTAATAAGTGTAATGTTTACTGTGATTCTAAACTTTTTCTTGGTTTGTTTGTTTAATGTGTTTGGTTGAAAAACTCTGTACTGCCAGTTGTAGTTTACATTTTATGTTGACTCTAGTACAAGTATTGTAATTGCCAAACTGTGATTCATAGAAATAAATGTGTTCAAATGCTTTTAAAATGACAGAAGTGAGTTTTCAGGCCTCATCAATTGACATCCATGTCGAAAAGCTATTTTGAAAGGAAATAATTGCCTCTGCTGTTACTCAAGTTGAAATAGGGTCAGCTGAGCAATATAAACAGAAATCCCCTCGGGAATCAATATGTTTGTGATTCGTCGTAGCCGAGGAGGTGTCGCTTCTGAACCAATGATTTACACTCATCTTGAGGCACTAGATGGAGTACTTTTAAGAATAGTTCAGCATCAGTCATGTTTGCACGGGATTTGAACTAATTTGAGATTAGACTATGGATTTGAGACTAATCCATAACCCCCTCTGATAATAACACTTGTGGTGTTATCTATTCCCACTCAGAGATACTCTCTCCTGACTTGCTCTATTTGCCATGGAATGTTCCCACACTCAAATTATGTGAGTTTACCACTGCTCACCAAACAGTGAGCTTCTAGCCACCAAGATTTAACACAGTGAACTGTTACGAACCGCAAGGATAATATGTATTGGTTAATCTGTGACGATCAATTTCAGAGGCCCTGGAAATGGTCAGGGTAATATTGAGGGGATAAACCTTATCACAACATTTCCATCTCTATATGAGGGCAAACTCTACTGTAAGGGCCGTTACATAGTCAACGCATCGGTACGCATACGCGTCCGAAAGGCTACGCATCGCTACGCTTCGGCCGCCATTATGCGCTGATGCGTAGCCAAATGTGTCGTCCTAGCTTTTGATACGCGACGCACCGATGCACGCAATACTATGAGTTGTCGGTGGTGGCGACATTGCAAGTATTGTACATTAATTCAAGTATATTATGTTTACAGAAGAAGGTTTGAATATAATGGCGGGCGAAGAGGACAAATTATGCGAGCGTATACATCTGCATTTATATTGTATAATAAAATGTTTTTTCAGACAATACAATGACAAACAAACATCTGTGAAGAGCCTTTTACCAACGGTAAATACACCCGAGTGTCATCTGCTGTCATATATGACAGTTCATCGTAATTACACTCCAATAAAATAGAGTTGGAAAATGCCTGGAGAGAGGTTGCAACCGCGATGGGAAAGACCGTAGATAAGGTGAAAACCATGGTGAAAACCGACTGGAAAAGTGCCTGTGACAAATTTACTCTACTACCCCCTGTTGCGTGAGCGGTGTATTGCACTTCACGCATCGCCTGTGATACTTGCGTCTGCTTGCGTCTGCTTGCTCCACTGTTTAGACTATGAAAGGGAGCGTTCGCGTTGCTTGCTCGCGTTGCTCGCGTTGACTATGTAACAGCCCTAATGGTAAAAAAGAGAAGAGCTAGCCAAGATCAAATGGAAATGTTCTGTGCAGCACAGCATAGTTGAAACCCCTCTAAAATAAGTTAAATGAGCTGGCAGAATTTAATTGATCCTTCAGTTGATCCCTGACCAATTTATATCATATTCGTATTCACAGATAAAAGCACTGTGTACTGCACTGAGGTTGAGGATCCAAATGCAGTTTATTTGAGTAATCCAGAATTGTAATCAAACACAGGCAAAGGGTCAAGCACAGGAAGGCAGTCCAAACAAACAAACAAACAAACAAACAAACAAACAAAGGTCAGAGGCAAAAATCAAAAAACCAAGAGATAATGGAACCAGGGAGAATGCTCAGAGATGCAATGCAACAACATACTTCAGACTTCAGACTTCTACTACATCAGACTTCACAGGGAATGATTGTGAAAACCAGGCTATTATATGGTGAGTTAAACAAGGTGTACTGTTCTATCTGAGGTGTAACAACGCCAACTAAACAGTGAGCTAAACGCTCTCTATTCATGAACATGAAGAAATCCTAAGTTCTTTGTATGCAGTTTTATTTTCTTCACATTGTACTTAATCCATACATATGAGACGAGTGATGAGAGAGTGAAACTAGGAAACAAACAGCAAAATACTAAAATTAGCTAAGCCACCTAGCTTTCATGAACATTACTTTTACAACACAAATCCAATATCCTTAAAAGATAACTTAGTCAGAACAAAGATTATATACTGTACATACAAGTGATGCTTCTACTGGGAAGTCAACGGGCAGGATGAATTTTCTCTGGCGCAATGACCGTCTGCATTTTTTAACCAGTCTGCCGTTTTCTAATGCGTTTCTAATGTGGTTTCCTACTTCCCGTTTTAGCTCAGTAAACAAACTTCAAAATAAGAGTCTGAAAGGTTAAACCTTAAAGGTCCCTTTTAACTATCAAATGTCTCTGAACTTTCAGTCTTTGGGCAGAAGAAGAACTACTTCCGACACTGGTCTCAAGAACACCTTCGCAGAATCTTGATCCGGTGTCCGGATCTCCACCTTCCTTACTTTCCTGTCTCTACCAGGGAAGACAGCTGTGATCCTTGCCATAGACCACGCGTTACATGCAGCTTGACTGTCCTTCAGGAGCACAATGTCCCCTTCTTTCAGGTCTTGGAGACTGGAACGAGAGGCCTGGCATTGGTTATCGCAGTCACTTCCATCATGAGTGTGCAAAGGATGTTATGGGTGAGTTGGATGTTCTCTTGAAGCAGGATTGCATCAAGGATCCGTCTTGATAGGCCTATCATACGTTCCCATGATCCTCCCATGGGACACATGAGGAGGATTAAACACCCATGAGCACCCTTGTTGACTCAAGAAGTTCTGCACTGTGAATTCAGGTTGTTGTCGGCTTAATCCCAGTTCCTTTGAAGCGGCTACAAAGTTTGTTCCGCAGACCGAACTTTTCTGCTTCGCAGGTCCCCGTATGGCAAAGAAACATTCATTCTAGGGAGTCGATGATCTCGATGTGCACGGCTCGGGAGCCCATACAACAGAAGAGCATGGCCCATCTTTTGCTTTGGTCCTGTCCACCTCGTGTACGCCTGGAGACAATTTGCCATGGTCCGAACACATCCACTCCTACATAGGTGAAGGGTGGACATGTGTGCAAGTGTTCTGGAGGCAAGTCTGCCATAAGTTGTTCCTCTGTTCTTACTTTCGGCACACTACATATTTGTGCAAGACAGAGGCAATAAGTCGTTTTCCACCCTGTTCTCTGTAGCAGACTGATGGCTTCGGCTTCAGTTGGCACACTGATGAGTCCATCATCTATGTAAAAATGATGTTAGACAAACTGGACCGTGTCTTTTCCATGTTTGTGTGCACCTTCATGGATGGATCTCCTTAATCTGTAGATGGCTACGGATGGTGACGAACTGTTGCCGAAAACATGGACCCTCATCCTGTAGTTGATAATGTCCTAAGACATGTTATTGTCTCTGTACCACAAAAACCTCAGGTAGTCTATGTGGTCTCTGCGGACAAGAAAGCAGTGGAACATCTGCTGTATGTCAGCGATCACTGCTACCTGTTCCTTGCGGAAGCAGATTAGCACCCCAATGAGTGAGTTATTGAGGTCTGGGCCTGACAGAAGAACGCCAAAGATATGCCAAAGTACTTTGCACTGGAGTCAAACACCACACGGATGCTTTCAGGATTTTGGGGGTGGTAGACTCAGAAAGTAGGCAGGTACCAACACTCTTCATTCTCCTCCAGTGGAGGAGCCACTTCTGCATGTCTGTTTTCTTTAATTTTCTTTATGAATTCTAGAAACTGGTCTCTCATCTCAGTTTTTCTCCACAGCGTTTTCTCCAGGGAGGTGAAGCAAGTGAATACCTGTTCAAGGTTGTTGGACAAACGTTGACGGGGAACTCTAAAGGGGAGAGGAGCGACCCAGTTGTTTAACTTGTCTCTATATATTTCTTGTTCCATGATTTCCAAAAAGATTGTGTCCTCCATGGACGGGGCGGCTTTGTTCTCGGACTCAGTCTCGCTGAAGACCTGTAGTCCAAGAGCCTCCAATGATGCCTTGTGTGGTTTGTTCTTCTGCTCCCTGCTATGGGACATATCTTCAGTCAGCTTCATGAAGCCTTCACATGGTCTTAGAATAGAGGGTTGACCATTCTCTAACATACACTGTAAAAACTAAAGGTGCCTCAAATATCCTGTCGGATACTCAAGGAAATTAAAAATGTAATTTAAGTGCCTCAAAGCTCTTTCTCCTATAGTAGGGTTACTGGAGGAGCATTGACAATCTTTGCGGTTCTTGCTGGAACTTTTGGGATCCTTTAAGCACTTTGTGTTCAGTTCAGAGGTTCTGGAGTCACCTTTTCATTACCATGAGACCTCGAATGCTTTGGGGGAAATTAGAGGAACTTGAATGCTACAAAAGGGTTATTGTAAGATCTTTTAACATTTGAGTGGTTCCTGAAAGATCTCTTATGTTAAAGCCAGCATCTGGAGGAACCAAATGGTTCTGTGAGGCCAGAATAAGATTATTATTATCATATTATTATTATACTTAAGTTAAAAAAAATCATAAATATATTTCATAAACTATACTTCTTATTCAGTATACATAGGCTTACATTTATTTAGTATAGTATAGGCCTATTTTATTGATTAATTGAAACCTTAAACAACAACAAAGAAGAAGAAGAAGAAGAAGAAGAAGAAGAAGAAGAAGAAGAAGAAGAAGAAGAAGAAGAAGAAGAAGAAGATGATGAAAAAGAAGAGGAAGAAGAAGAGGAAGAGGAAGAAGAAGAGGAAGAAGATGAAGAGGAAGAAGAAGAGGAAGAGGAAGAAGAAGATGATGAAAAAAAGATGAAGAGGAAGAAGAAGAGGAAGAAGATGAAGATGAAGAAGGAGCAGGAGGATAAAAGTTTTATTCTGTCACGAAACTGCTGCTATTCCTCTGCTGTCATCGCTTCAGTGAACCTCGCGCTACTCGCGCGGACGCGCGCAACAAAGATCAGCTGATCATCATCATCGGATTTGAAAGTAACGGCTCCTCTCATCAAAGCTTCAGCTGTTTGTTAGACTCTTCTTTACAAGGTTTGTAAACTCGCCAAAGAAATATAAATATAGTCTACTCACTATATTTTCAAACACATACATATAAAATAAATACATTTTTATTTATTTATAGTTTTTAGTGTTTACCACTCTTTTATTGCACACTAGCCTATGTGGTATGAAGGTTTTAGCCGCGATGCTAACTAGCTAATCTAATGAAATAAATGAACAAATGGAAATTATTGACTTATTGTCTTAGATTGTTTTAACGTTAGTCATTCAATTCAATGTATTCTCGTGTCTTCAATTTGCTGATACAACTAATTAATAGCTGATTCCTGTCGTCAATGGCGTTTTTATGAATAGGGAATGCGGAGGTACGTCACGCCGTGTTGCATTATGGGACGTGGGCGCCATCTTTACAGGCACGATCTCTGTTTACCTTCGGTATAATAGTGGGTGTTTGGCTAATGGTGCGTTCAAGTCATCTCGTATAGATCGTATTTACGAGTTGAACGCACTTGAACGCCACCACAATGTCGTAAATACCAGTGGGGAGCTCGGGATTTTCTCTAAGCCCCGATCTATCCGAGTTGTGGGCGTGTCACTGAGAAACATGGCGGAATACCACAGTACTTTAATAGTATGCAGTGATATTGTCAAGGTTTTCTTATTTATAGCGCAGTTACGTGAATTGCCTGCACAGAATATGATGGCATTATAATATAACAATGCAACATGTAACAATAAAGTTGGCAGTGGCTTCATAAATTAATTAAAAACATAAAAAAACAAAGTACATACGATGCACATTTATTTGTTCTTCATTTCCTAGAACAAGAGTTTAAGAACCTAACTGGATTTTTGTGTAATTAATTAAGAGAAAGTACTCCGCCATCTTCCTCCGACGAAAGTGACTTGAACGCACTGCCGTCGTTAACACGACTTCCCACCTCGTAAGTACGAACTTCCCCAGGAGGACTTGAACGCACCATAAAACGAGGTAAAATTGAAGAAGAACGGAAGAAATGGAAATGTTTAAAGAAAAAGAAGGGACCCTATACTGGGATAAACTAAATGCCACTGTCAAAAAACTATTTGGACAAACTATCCGCGATAAAAAACGTTGATACATCTGACTGATTTAGTTTTGGTGTTCGAAGCCTATGCTAAGTTGATTACTATTGTACATAAAGTTCAAGCTATTTTACCTGAAAAGCAGCTCTCGTAGTTAATGTTAGCTTGCTATTTTCAGCATATGTTAAGTTTTCATAGGTTGTGCAAGAAAAAAATAATGTACTTTGCTTTATAATGCCACAAGATGTGGTAACTTGTTAAATACAACAGTGCCTTATTGTCATCATTTAATTTTGACACGTGTAAAAATGAGCGTATTTGGTCGTTTATTTTAAAAGTTTGATGTATCTTTGCCCATTATTATGTGTAACGTTACTTAAAGGGTCTTTGTGGATGCAATCAGTACAGAAACAGGGAAGTCACTTAATGTATTATTTATTAAGCAGTGTTTACAAAATCATGATTCACATACATTTTTAAAAAGGCATGTAAAAAGGTGTACAGAATATCAAAGCAAATTGTTTTTGAAAATAAATATAATTTGATTCATGCAATGTGTCCTGGCTTTATCATCTGCTGCTAACATTAACCGCAAATTCAACATCATTCATCAACTATCCTCCTAAATGTTAGTCATCGATGAATATACAATACACAACCTCTTGCTTTGTACAACTTTTAACAAACGTAGCATGCAGTGGAGGACAGTAAGTAAGTTTTTCCTCATGATTGCGGCGATCCGGCGTCTTCTCGTCAGCTCCTCGACCTGCTTCCCTTGTTGTTTTTTCCAAGAAAGAAAGGTGAAAAAACATACTCCGTTGTTCCGTTTCCTCCCTGAACGATCGTGTGACCTGCTATGGCAGTTAAACTGAACAACCATATCGACGTTTATTAAAATCTCGACAGAAAATCCAAACACAGCTTCCAACACATGCATTTAAATACAGCGGTATTGGGCGCGATCCTGTAAATATGGCGGCTGACCCATAATGCAACACGGCGTGACGTCATCTCCACATTCCCTATAACACAAGTGTATACTAGTTAACGTTAGTTTGGTCTATTTTTGTTTATTTACTACAGGTGCCCTGATTCTTTCAAATACTATTTAAAGCCCTTTACTGGAGAATAAATATTATGTTGTGAATGGATATAATCAGCTTTGTTTTTTTGTTTCCCCAGAACAACCACTGCATTTCTAAAATCATCTGAACATTTCAGAAGCCACATTAAATTACAGTAAGTTACCTAGCTACACCACATGCAAGTACTTTATTACTATGAACTTCTCTGTGTGAAATTTTATTGTTTGACTGTGTGATCTCATTTATGTTTCTCAGAAAAATTATAATCACAGGTTTGGCACCAATAATGCTATGCATTATTTCTTCTGACATTTGAAATCTGAATTATAACTTCAAATTTAGTCTTTTTTGACAAAAAAAGCTATTATATGGCTTCAGAAGACTTACAACACAACTCATAACACATGAGTTCTGGACTACATTGTTTTTTAATTTTTCAAATTTTTAGGATATTTTCTGTGACATTTTTGGAGCTTAACAGAATATCCATTTTTACATAAATTGTTGCATTGAATTGAACTAGACAAGTGTACATAAGAATGATTTCATGAATGATTTACACAATTTTGTTCTGCTTGTGTTTCATGCAGTGAAAGTGAACAGTGACTGCGGTTGCATTATGCCCGAGATCTGTTTGGGTTCCACAGAGAGAAAGTCAAACAGGTTTGTAATGTCACAAGGCTGAGGAAATTATTTTAAGTTCACAACTATCACTTTAATAATAACATTACTAACAGTAATTTTTGTTCTTTGCAGGGACCTCGGTAAGCTGAAATACAAGTTTGAACAAGAATAAAAATACGGTACTCCTGTAGACCTGAAAATCATTGAAGTGCCTGGACCATCCACCAGAAAAGAGGAAAAACAAATGGAAAATGAAGCTGCTGCACCTTTTCACTTTTCTAACTCGTTAAAATACCTCACATGTGAAGATTTTATTATTGATTGCATTTTATGTTGCAGCGAGTAAAGGCCTCGCTGCAACATAACACATTTGTGAATTTCACAGGCAAAAAAGTTCATTGACCATTGCCATCAGTGTAGCGACGAGTACAGCTCACACTGGAGTCTCTTCCAAGCAGCTTTCTGTTGGTCAAATCCAGAGAATTTCACTGACCAACTTGGTCCTATAGTGACATTTTTGACCACACACGAAATTGCTGATCATGTGGATTCTAATTGAAATGGCTGAAAATTCACAGAACAACAACAGATAATTTTACCGTACCTTAACTATCTATCTTGTTTCTAGTGAGAATACTCAACCATTTATGAGCACTGTTGATTCAAGTCACATATTTAAGCTTTTCAAAAGCCATAGTGTACATTACAGCCTCCAGTCTCACGGAATCCCAGGCTTCAATATTTTACGATTCAAAATAGCTGAATAACTAACCATCTGAGATTTCGGTATAGAGATAAAAGTTAGGATCATAATTTTCAGGAATATTACAGCACAATTAGTGTATATTAGCACCGTTTGTTGTTTGTTTTTGGCATCTGATAGAGCTTTTGGATTTGGAAACAGTGACATCAGACTCAAGATTTACACAACTTAAGTGAAGATGCACTTTTTTTTTACATTGATTTATCACATGGAACATATGTGTTTCCATGTGTTTTGTTAAGATGTCTTTACTTGTACGTATAGCCTATTGTATATACATGGTTGATTATTCATGTTGATTATGTATTATACTATTTGTTTGTGTATTCTATTCATTGATATTAATCTATTACTAGCTTCTTTTCCCAAGTGCATGAAGTGTATGTATTAAATATGTATGTAATACCGTTATGTAATAAATAAATATGTAATAAACAATTCTTATTTTTGTATTTGGTTCAGTTTGTTTATTATAATAGAAGTTAATGGTAACATAGTAACAACATGAAATAATAATAAATAAATAAAAATTGGTTCCTGGAGGCACCCAAAGCGGTTCCACACAGTGCCTTATATAAGAGTTCCTCAGGAAACCTGGGTGGTTCCTCAGTGAACTGCACCTTTTTAAAGGGTTCCTAGAGGATCTACAGACGGTTCCGCCGGTGTGGCAAAGTGAAGAACCCCAAAAGGTTCCTCCAGGCACCTTTTCTTTTTACAGTGTACTTGTCTTAAACGTGCTCACAGCTGGTTTGTGTGCATTTCCTAGGCACACGTCTCCTACCAGGACCCATCCCAAATCCAGTCTTTTTGCAAAGGGGGCGTTGTTTGGTCCGCTCACTTGCTGTCGGACTTTATAGACTCTCACAATGTCTCTGCCTAGCAAGAGGAGGATTTCCACCTTGGGTCAAGTTCTGGTATGTGTGCTGCTACACTTCGTTAGATGAGGATGGTGGTGGAGTGCATCAGGCGTTGGTATTTCAGAGCGATCAATGAGAAGGTCATTACACTAAATTAGCGGTGGTAGCAGTAGGCTGGTCTGCGCATCAAGTGATTCGAACTGAAAACCCTCTGCCTTTCTGCCTGACGTCTCAACTAATCCAGCACAGGTCTTCAGTGCTTAGGGGAATGGTTGGCCTTGATGTTGAAAAGCTTGAATAAATCTGATCGCACCAGTGAGCGGTTACTTTGATCATCCAAAATGACGTACATGTTGGTTGCCTTCTCACGTTGACCTTGAGGGTATATTCGTACCAAACAGATCTTCGAGCAGGATCTTGCTGTTTGCTCTGGACCACATACCTGGGTGCAGTGTGAGGAGATGGCTGTGCTGTCACTAGCATGTTCCTCTTCCTCCCCGCCTTCATCTGGTGGAGTTGTAGGCCTTCTGTAGACTTGAGGTGGTGGACCTGGATGCATAGCAGCATGATTTCACTTTACTGTTGCCCTACAGTCTCTTGCAAGATGACTAGCTGATGTACAGCACTTGAATGAAATTACATTCTCCTTGAGAATGCTCTTTCTCTCTTCAAGAGCCTTCCCTCTAAAAAATCTGCATTTCCTTAGGGAATGTGGTTTGTTATGAATGGGACAGTTTTTCTCTGGCCCACCGGGCTTTCTCTCAGGTGAGTTTGCAGGTGGGTCTTTGCCTGAAGAGATGTCTGTCTTGTGAATGGATATTTTTCTTCCATAATTATTTGAGACTACTTTGTCTGAATTCAGTCCGTTGTTTCTGGCATATAGAAGAATGAAACTGGGATCGTTCCTCCACCTTGCTTCGTCGCAGATAAAATTGGCAAAGTAATCGAATGAGGGGGGGGGGGGAGTACCTGTTGTTATCTTCTTTAAATCTTGAGCCGACTGAGAGCCATTTCTCCTGTAGCCCGTAAGGGAGTTTCTCCACGATGGACCCAATGCCCCTGGCGGTATCCGTGTAGGCCAATCCTGTGAGGTAACCTTCTTCTCTGGCACCATGAATTTCCATAAGAAGATCGCCTAGGTCTCTCAGCTTGGGATATTCTTGGGAATATTCTTGGGAATTCATCCAATCTCTTAAAAAGAGACTTCTCCATTACTTCAGGTGCAGCGTAACACTCTTGGAGGCGATCCCAGGCCTTTTTAATTGCTACATCTGGGTTCCCGACATGCACAGAGCGAATTCTATTGATATGTTTCACAGACTCTGGTCTGAGCCATTTAATCAGCAAATCTAACATTTCAGTGGAGGTAATTCCTAAGCCAGTAGTAGCATTACTGAATGATGACTGCCATGCTAAATAATTTTCAGGTTTATCATCAAATCGGTAGAGACTTGTACTCACTAAATCACGACAAGCTAGGTATCGTGCCAAGTGTTCTGTTTCAGGTGTTACGCTTGAAATGGATGGTGCATACACATGCACGTATGATGGCGCTGTTGCCTTAAGTGGTGATTTGTGTTGTCTTGGGTTTTGCGGGGTGTCCACTGTCTCTAGCAGGTGTTGTATGATGTCCATCATATCTTACCAGACCTGTATGACCTTCATTAAGTGGTGTGCTGATGTGGGTTACATCCCTGAATTTAACGTGGTTGCTGAAGAATGGCTTTTAGGAGCTGTGTTATACTCAGATGGTCTGTTATGGGTTTCAACCTCTTCTTGCCCTTCCTGTAACTGTAAGTTGCGTTCTGCTGGAGGATTCCATGTGATGTAGCTCCCTTCTGACAATGTTGCCTCAGGTATTGTTGCATGGGTAGATGCTTGAGTTTGTGCTACGTTATGTTCAGCTTGTGCTTCAACATATTCATTAGTGCGTGTTACAATTTCATTTAGTAAATTTGCTTGAGAAGATACATCTGTCTTGATTGAATCTTCTAGATCTAGTTCGGCCGCTTCTAATGCCTCGGCTTGCGCAATAGCTGCGGCCGCCTCTCATTGAAGTTCAAGTGCACCAAGTTCAGCATCCAGCTTTTCTTTTCCTAATTGTAACTTGACTTCCTTCTCTGCCCTTTGTACCTTCAGCTCTGCTTCTTTCTCAGCAAACCCTGCTTTCCCTTGCCGCCTCTGCTTTAGCGCACACCCTTACTGCAGCGCTCGATGCCGATGAGTGAGAGCTCTTTGATTTTCTTGAGCGTGCAGACACTTTGTCCATCCTTTCCGATTGCATTTTACTCATCTTGCTTATTTACTTGCTTCTCAAGACATTGAAACCCCAGCTGGATTATGCTTTTTCACTTTACTGTTCTCGCTGAGGTGTAACAACTCCAACTAAACAGTGAGCTAAACTCTCTCTATTCATGAACACGAAGAAATCCTGAGTTCTTTGTATGCAGTTTTATTTTCTTCACATTGTACTGAATCCATACATATGAGACGAGTGATGAGAGAGTGAAACTAGGAAACAAAGAGCAAAATACTGAAATTAGCTAAGCCACCTAGCTTTCATGAACATTACTTTTACAGCACAAATGCAATATGCTTAAAAGATAACTTAGTGAGAACAAAGATTAACAAAGAGAACAAAGATACATACAAGCGATGCTTCTACTGGGAAGTCAACGGGCAGGATGAATTTTCTCTGGCGCAATGACCGTCTGCATTTTTTTAACCAGTCTGCCGTTTTCTAATGCGTTTCTAATGTGGTTTCCTACTTCCCATTTTAGCTCAGTAAACAACGTCTGAAAAAATAAGAGTCTGAAAGAAACTTAAAGTATACCAAATTAAAAGCATAAAATTAAACTTAAATGCCTGAAGGGCAGAACACAAGGTAATGAGACACAGGTGGATGCAATCAGGAATGATGAGTCCAGGCAGAGAGTTATGGGAAATGTAGTTTCATCAGGGAATGACAATAGTCCGGGGTGGAGTGCTCTCTGGTGGTAATGATGGGCACTCTCACTGCTAATGGTTTGCATGACTGAATATTCATGTAGATCCACGTCTACCTATAGGAATACAATGCCTATCACTGTATACAGTACATATATAAGCTCCTTCAGTATTATCAGCAGCAGCAGTGTTTCTTAGGAGCTAATTGCTCTCCTCCATCCCCCGCTCCTTCTCTCGCCCAGTCAGTATTTGGCCTTCTGAGTGCCCTTTGAATCTGAATAAATTCTCAAATTATGTTGTATTTTAAAATATTGAATTAATGATATCTGCAATACATTTATGTTGGTTCTGTTCTGTTTACCCTAATAGGGGTTATTGCTGCTCTCCCTGCTCTTATCCATGCTAGGCTGCATGGATGCGCAGGGAGTTCTTGCCCAGAACAGAACCACCAATCTAAACTGTATGCTAATTGTCAATCGTAGTTGACGATAGTGGTCCTGACAGAACTGTTTTTATGTGCGATTGTGAATGCGTCATTTGTGCAAGTGCTGGGACAACACTGACAATTGGACTGTTGCTTTAAAGTTTAAACTAATACTCTAAGAAGATATAAAATACCAATAAAATAGTTGAAGACACCCGTGTAAACCACAAAAACGCGATCATATACATCTCATGTATGGAAAGGATATAAAGATGACACAATTCTGTGCTGTCCTTTATGGAAGCTTGTTTCTTACAGAATAAAAAATGTTAATAATTTTTTTTAATTGTGACTTTTTCTCTCACAAATCTGACTTTTTCAAATCTGATCTAACTTTCTATCTCAGAACTGCGTGATATAAAGTCACAAGTGCGAGTTATAAAGTCAGAATTTCAAAATATAAACTCACAATTGCGAGAATAAAAGGCAGCATTGTGTGATATAAACACAATTGCGACTTTATATCTCACAATTCTGACTTTATTTATCACAATCACGACTTTATATCACGCAATTCTGACTTTATAACTCGCAATTGCAAGTTCATATCTCACAATTCTGAGAAAAAAGTCGCAATTATCTTGAAAATATTTTATTCTGTGGTGGAAACAAGCTTCCATAGTCCTCTGCATGTCAGATGGAGCATTGCCAAGCAGTTGTTGTGCGCATGCGCCGAACGTGTCCGTAATAGTAGGCTACAGTATACGAGTTCAACACATGTAGACGGAAAGACGCAGCATAGCCTACCCAGATAAAATGTCAGGTTACAATTTCATAAGGTTTGCAAGATTTATAGTTTGCTGAAGAAATCATTTCAATAAACACCAACAAAAAACTGTTAATAATATACAGTATATCAAGTTGATGAAACTGCCTTTATGACAAACACAGAACAAATATAATAGTAATGATGTTCATGGTATTCTAAGAAATGAAGAAATGTAAGATACAAGCTACTGTAGTAGAGGATATAAACTCTAAAGGGCCACTACAAATTAAAGATTTATCTCACTTAAGTGCAAGCTGGTTGATCTCAAACTTCACTTCACAAGAGCCACACAAGAACTCAATCAATTTGTACTATTATTATACTTAATTTATACTTTATGATCTCACCCCAAAACTGCACACGTTGTGCGATAACATACTCGGTTACTGACGTAACCTCGGTGAGAGGAACCGCTCTGCTCTGTGCTCGCTGTGCAGCTGCTCTGCGTTTTAAAATAATGGCTTGAATATTCTCGAGAAAAGGAGTTTTCCCACTGCGTATAGCTACTCAATACGAAGTGAACGTTCTTGAAAGGGAACACTGTGGATGTGTCAGTTTTTTCCCTTGACAGCAGCCACAAAGACACAACAAACAGAGATTATTAATCTGCACAGCTTACTAATCAATGGAAGAATGTACAAATGGAACACCACTTTGTTTGTGTGAGATGAGCAAAAAACTCCCATAAGGCATTTCTCCCTTTATTGGAAGTGACTCAACTGGCACACCTGATTCTCTGTGACTCCTTGCCCCACTTACCTGACAAAGACCTTGGATTTCAACGTATTTCCCATTTTTGTATTCCCTCAGACATTTTTTTTTGCATGATAATTGATAATTAATATATAATTAAAACTCAAAAATATATCATTAATATAATAAAATTAAAAAAGTGGGTTAAAGACTAAATTAATTGTCAGCTTTAAAAAAAAAATTTTTTTTGTTGCAATCATAAAAAAACAACCTTTGCACAAAGTTTTTTTAGAAAAGCAACAGGATCTGATGAATCATTAGCTACTCTATTTCTAACATCCCCATGCATGTTGTTAATGTTTAAAGAAAGCACAGGATCCCAACACAATCTGTCTGTCGCCTGCTGTTAAACATGGCAGGGGACATGTAATGATATGGTGCTCTTGATCTCATAGGAGGCGTTTGATATGATGACTTTTTTTTGCAAATTTTGTTCAAGTAATATGATATTGCTTTACACTTACAGTACCAGGCACACTATTTTCCCCTTTTGGGAGCATAACATATAAATTCCAGTGGAATGGGTTTTCATACACCTTAATGTTAACATTTAAATTGGTGTTTAAACTATGCCGTGTTTCTTAAGGCTGTTATTAACTGCATCCCTTTTGTCCCATCATAAGCACTTGTTTGGTCACTGTCCGTGGACCTAAAGTCATAATCATATGTTCAATGCAGACACAGTAAATGGCCCTTACAAAGTGATGAGATTGCTTGTTGACTGTTTTGTACGTTAGATTGCTTGTGTCCAGACATCCCAAAGAAGACACTGCTGAATTGGACCATTTGCCCTTTCATTTTCTATCAGAAAGATACGATCTCTGGAGCTTTTCCTCACAGCCCCCTATGGAGAAATCAGTGACCGAGACACTTTTTCATCATGCTGATATGGTAGTCGCCTTCATAGGGCTTGATTTGGCCCCCACTTTCTCATAGTCCAACAAATCACAAAAAATGCTTCTGTCATAAATTCTGGGTGGGCCAGTGTAACAGTCATTTTGGTCCTTCACATTTCTGTAATGATAAATTATGCGCCAAGGGGCGTGGCTGGTTTCCGCAAGCCTGTTTGAAAATTCCATGGAGACCTCATTTCTGGCTTTAGGAAAGGGGTTCAAATGATGTGAAGTCAGTGAATGCCCAGAAGGAACACTTGGAAATGGGGTCCCAGTCACCTCCATGCTCATCTACCACCTGCTCCTGCATTCACGTCAGGGTGAGTATCACAAAGTTGTACTTTGTAACCAGTAATCATCATTACATTAATGATTCATCAAACGGCCATAACTCAATCTGAAAATTACTACTCATTTAGTCCGCTTAAACCCTGTTCCCATCAACTGGAAGCTTGCATTCATTTTTAAGTGCAACATCCACATCTCACAATCCAATCAACCATTGTTGGATAGGACCAAATTCCCGCATTCAAACTATTTTAATGCATGATGTGGAGGCAAAGAACCAGAGTGAAAGATTCTGTGAGTGCGCAATGTTATCTCAGAGTGACTTCAATGAAAACAGAGCAAGTGGCGTGCATGTATACAGTATGCTTCAATGAAAACAGCGCATTAATATAGAAATGTGATTAAACTGTCTTGAAACTACCGGTACATTGAATGGTTTTATTGCAGACCTTCTGAAGGTGACCTTGCAGCCAATCAGAATCAAGTATTCAGACAGACCATATGAGCATTGATTATACCAAATGTTTTTTTTTTTTTTTTTAAATGAGTGACAGACTGAAATTACACAATGAAGGACTGCTGGCAAAAAAAAAAAAGATGAGACCAGGCTGTTTACTTGGAGTGTTCAACACTGCTCATGAAATGAAATAGGTGAAATTCAATTAAAGAATTTCACACATGAGGCTCTAGATACAATCTGTAATCACAGTTTCCCTAAATTATTCTAAAAGATTCTTCTTTGAAGCCTTGTTGTTATTTTGCAAATAAATAAATACTTCAACATTTCGACAAGATTACATTTTTACGTAACCAAGCACAATAAGGACACTTTTACTGATGCTTTTCGTGGTTTAATAAGTTCGATTTTTTATTATGCTATTTGCAATCAGCACAAAACAATAACACAAATATGCATTACAACATACAGGCTAATTTGAACTCTGTCCCTAAAAAGGCTTGAAAAACTAATATTCAGAAATAAATTTATTAATGAGTACAGCATTAACAGAATGATAAAAGAGAGTAGTTTGATTTACACCAACTTATAACCTTTAATCATCTTTAATTCTAAATACAACACATATTACATCGGCATACTGTAAATGAAGATGGCTATGGCAAGCTTGGTTTAAGAAGCTTTGACGATTTCACTAGATGAAATGAGCATGATGGTGCCTCTTAGTTCACTGGTCTTTTTTAATCGGGTGTATGATATGATAAGGGCCTTGATATATCTGAACAGACTCCTCAGGGCATAATACATGCTTAAATCAAACCTATTCTATTTGAGTTTGCTAAGTTGAGCAAGAAATCAAAACTTACAAGGGAGAATAGGAGTGAGGGAGTTAGAGAGATGAGGAACATTTTGTATTTGCCTGCCACATATTTACTTTCGGAGTTTACAAGTCTCCAGACAGGATTTGCACGTATTTGCTTCAGATGGATGATTGTTCAAAACATGGAAGGGGAACATTCATGTTTGCTTATTTTCCTTCTGGTCACTGAAGAAAGAATCCAGAGTCCTTGTAATGAAAATCCCTTTTAAGCATGAATGGTTTTCCCATAGGGCAAGGAGCTCAAACTTCCGGATTCATCTCGTCACAGCTTCTGCTCAGTTCGGCACTGAATCTTCCAGTGAAATTTCTGATAAATCAATTCTTACCTCAATTATTTTTCAGATTTTGTCTGGGTATTGGTTTCAGTTTCTTCCAAAACGTGTATGTGCGAGCTGTTGGTTTGGGAGCTTGCTGTGTTGTGGCAATGATTGAAGTATTAATTTTTCAGATCCATGGCTGCCTGACTTTTCATGAAAAACAAGTAACTCAAAATCCAAAAGCAACACTAACAACAACACCAATTTCCTCTCAAAGGTAATTCCAAGGTTATAAAAACAAATAAAGAATAGGCACTTGAGAATTTAAGGACAAATATAAAAAGCTAATTCCAAGGTTGTAATAAATAAAATGACAAACCCCATTGGCACTAAAAATACTGTTGGGCTTATCACTGCATTTGTGTATCATTTGAAAATGAGTAGTACTACAGCATATGGGTAAACGTATGAAAAAATGTATTAACATTTCTGAGCTTAAATTCTTTCAAAGTAAATTATATACACTCACCAAAAGGATTATTAGGAACACCATACTAATACTGTGTTTGACCCCCTTTCGCCTTCAGAACTGCCTTAATTCTACATGGCATTGATTCAACAAGGTGCTTAAAGCATTCTTTAGAAATGTTGGCCCATATTGATAGCATCTTGTGGAGATGGAGATTTGTGGCATGCACATCCAGGGCACGAAGCTCCCATTCCACCACATCCCAAAGATGCTCTATTGGGTTGAGATCTGGTGACTGTGGGGGCCATTTTAGTACAGTGAACTCATTGTCATGTTCAAGAAACCAATTTGAAATGATTCAAGATTTGTGACATGGTGCATTATCCTGCTGGAAGTGGCCATCAGAGGATGGGTACATGGTGGCCATAAAGGGATGGACATGGTCAGAAACAGTGCTCAGGTAGGCCGTGGCATTTAAATGATGCCCAATTGGCACTAAGGGGCCTAAAGTGTGCCAAGAAAACATCCCCCACACCATTACACCACCACCACCAGCCTGCACAGTGGTAACAAGGCATGATGGATCCATGTTCTCATTCTGTTTACGCCAAATTCCGACTCTACCATCTGAATGTGTCAACAGAAATCGAGACTCATCAGACCAGGCAACATTTTTCCAGTCTTCAACTGTCCAATTTTGGTGAGCTCTTGCAAATTGTAGCCTCTTTTTCCTATTTGTAGTGGAGATGAGTGTACCCGGTGGGGTCTTCTGCTGTTGTAGCCCATCCGCCTCAAGGTTGTGCATGTTGTGGCTTCACAAATGCTTTGCTGCATACCTCGGTTGTAACGAGTGGTTATTTCAGTCAAAGTTGCTCTTGTATCAGCTTGAATCAGTCGACGCATTCTCCTCTGACCTCTAGCATCAACAAGGAATTTTCGCCCACAGGACAGCCGCATACTGGATGTTTTTCCCTTTTCACATCATTCTTTGTAAACATTAGAAATGGTTGTGCGTGAAAATCCTAGTAACTGAGCAGATTGTGAAATACTCAGACGACAGGAATGTGACGACTTGGATAAATATCCAGGCAGTCATATTGTGAAGTTTGCAGATGACACGGTTGTGGTGGGATTGATATCCCACAATGACGAGTCTTTTTACAGACAGGAGGTGGAAGAACTTTAGGACTGGTGCAGAGCAAACAAACTCTGCATTAATGTGGGGGAAATGAAGGAAGTGGTTGTGGACTTTAGGAGGAAAGGTTACACCCCCTCTCCCATCTTCATCGGAGGAGCGGCTGTGGAAATGGTCTCGAGCTTCAAGTATCTTGGGATACACATTTCCAATTACTTAACATGGGTCATCAACACAGCCAGCATTATAAAAAAAGGCCCAACAACGCCTTTATTTTCTTAGGAGGTTGAAGTGGTCCGATCTCGGCACTGCGGTTCTGTTAGCTTTATACCGATGTGTGGTGGAGAGTACACTCACCTTTTCCATCACTGTTTGCTGATAAGAAATTGCAGAGAGTGGTCAAATCTGCCCAAAAATAACTCTTAGCAGCCTTTCCTCTGTTGAGGACATTTACACCAGCAGGTGCAGAAGCAGAGCACCCTGTATTATGAAGGATCTCACCCACCCGGCAAACAAACTCTTCGATCCCTCCCCTCAGGCAGGAGGCTAAGAAGCATTAAAGCCAGAACTAAAAGACTCAAATGCAGCTTTTTTTCTAGAGGCTGTGAGACTCATGAATTTCCCTGACCTATAGGGATTAATCTCTCCTTATAATTTATACCTCTTATTCACTGTCATAATAATGCTCTGGTTTATATGTGAATTTGATGCACTGCTTTTTAAAATTTGTTGCTTAAGTATATTTATTATATAGGTTTTACTCTTCAGGTATTTTAGTTTTTGGTTTAAGTTATTTTTAAATTCAGTCTATTAAGCTATGTTGTTACTTATCGTATGTATATTTTATATAATTATCTTTTTATTGTATATTATCATCTTTTTATACGCTGCTGGTCCTGAGTACACATTTTTTTCTCATGTGTCAACATGTACAGAATGACAACAAAAATACCTTGAATCTTAAACCTTGAATCCAAATGCAGTTTATTATTCCACGGTCATAGTCCATACCAGGCACACAAATACAATCCACTGAGGCAGACGGGAACAAGAAATCCAAAACTCAGGAACAGATAAATATAAAGAAACCAGGGACGGCTCACAATGCTGACAGAAAGTGTGAACCAAAACAATCAAACAAAATGCATTTAAATAGACAGGGTGATGATCAAATGAAACAAGACACAGCTGAAACAGATAAACTATTAATGAGCAGAGGGTTCTGGGAAATGAAGTCCAGGAAGTCTATGGAAGCAGTGAGGAACTGCCATCTGTTTGTACATGGCAGCTGACAGATGTAACACTGTGGACTTTTTCTAAATTTTCTAAGTTATATTGCTTTATTTCCAGATTCAATCATAGGCTCGTTCTTACGTAGAAGAGAACGTTCACACATGCGCACTCTTCAAAAACGGTGCTTTAAATCTCTTGACAAACTAAAAGACATAACTGACATTTGTATGTATTTTAAATAAAATATATCGATTGTACTGAATCTCAGTTTGCCTATTTGGCTCAAGATAAGGATTTATTGAGTCCACATGTCATGCAAACAAGAAACTATACTTCTAACCACAGCTTGAGAGCTGTTGTTCCAACCACACAACTTTGCGAATGTTTGTTAGAACTATGTCTTCGGGCTCAATGAACTACGCTGTTAACGACAGAACTTGCAACCATTGGCTAATGATGCTTTTGGGAAACGCACCCCTGAGTGATTCATTCAGTAATCGGACTGAATCATTCCAGGCGGTTCTTGAATCAACAGGTGTGTTCAGCTTGAAGCCGCATCGGTGTATGACATCAAAGTACCACAAGAGAGATTAGAGAGCAGATAGCTCTGAATGCTTTTGAAAGCTCTCCCGGTACGTTGATGTCATACACCAATCAGTCTGAGCAGCGCGGCTTCAAGTCGAACACACCTACTCGCCGACTTATAGAACTGTCAGGGTTATGTCATGTTTAATCTGTGATTGAGTTTTATTATGAGTTGGTTTTTGCTCTGTTTTCTTCTTCCTTTGTTCCTTTTCCCCTTCTTCTAGTTAGTTTCAATAGTTACTCATGGCTTGATTAGTGTTTGCACCCATGTGTGATTATGTGATTTTGGTCTGTGTATTTAAGCCCCATGTTTCTTTCATTTCATTATCAGCCCTCGTCGTGATTATACTGGTTGTTTTTTTCCTGATTTTTTTTTAAATTGAGTGTTTTATTCAGTTCATTTTGAATAATTACTATTGCTGCTGAAAATAGATCCACTCTCATTAATGAGCAACCGGCCATGACAAGAACAAAGAATTAAAACTTAAGTATGCCAGGAGACAAGTGTCTTCAATTGTGTGTTTTAATCATGTGAATCACAAGCAATTTTTTAACAGAGGACTAGTGTTCAAAGTAGTGGACAACACCATGGAAAAAATGTGTTCTCTCTATAGTGGAACTGCACAACACATAAGGACACTCATTTCTAAGTGGACAGAGGCTTTTTTTGAAAGTCCATGAAATGCTAGAGAGAACTGCACCCACATCGTTGATATTCTTTACCACTGCATTCAGTTTTATCTGCTTTAGAAACTAAAAAGGGAATGACTACAAGTTATTTGAGTTATGAGCCGTGACCGTCACTCCCCTGTAATAATGCTTTGGGAATGACTGAGATGGAAGTGGTCTTGATCCTCATATCTTTTGAAAACATCTGTTATTGGCCATTAATGTTCTGACCTGCCAGGCGGATCTCTGTAGCCGTTCTGTTTCTCGCTCTGGTTCCTCTGCTAAAATGCCAGCTGTGAATCGAACGCCTGCAACACCCTTTTAAATGACACCCTTATAGACACAGTGCATACTGTGCTGTACATTACCTAATCCTGAATGTGGAATATATTGGTTCAATAGCAATAATTTCATCTGAGAAGGGGAATGTTTTTCTTTGTAAACATTTTTATATTTAGATATATGTCTCTGGAAATACTAGGCCTACTGTATGAAATGATCAGCATTAGAATGCATATTAGCTTAAATATTTGGTCATTTCATATTCTAAAAATTCTGAAAGGAAAAAATAAATATACTAGGCTTTTATACGCAGAGTGAAGATTTATCAGTTTATAATGAGAATCTCTCTTTAGAGTTGCATTAAGTTGAAGAGAGATTTTTCAATCCAATTGCTGGATTGAAAGATTTTATGTGAGTCGGGAAAAGTGAAAATATTTAAATCCCCTTCCAGATTTAGTTGGTCATCAACTGCAATAATATTACAGTTTTGCTATTGATTAGATTTCGGGGATAAGATGGTTGTAATAACGGAGTCAAATTTTCTCAGTGTGGCCGTTTTCTCACATTATTTGTAGAGACCAGTTAAGGCAATTTCCAACGTTTAATAGATGAGCTTTATGCCTAATATGAAGACAGAAGCAAATTAAGGTATTGAATGGCATCAGCAAAAATGGAAAGTTAATTGGACCGCTTTTGGGTTACACTTTATTTTAAGGTGACAGTTACATTGTACTTAATCAAATAGTTACTGAGTAATAACTGCATGTACTTCCTATAACGGTTATGGTTAGGTTTTGATTTAGCGTTAGTTATACTTTAGTTATACTAATATGCATACAGTAATTTATGTTATTACTCTATGTAGTAACGTGTAACCACGTCACCCTAAAGTTTTGCACACTTTTGTGGTGTTACAATGGAGATGAGGAAGAGTAGGATCTAAATGTGGCTTTATTTATTCAAACAATAGTCAAGGAACAGAACCATGAAACACAGAAGCAGAACTGATCAGGAGGACAACAACTGACAAACAACACATAAAACACTGAGGCATAGAAAAGCAAATTAAGGATACGTTTACACAACAATGTTCCAGTTTTTCCTTCAAAACGATCCCCGTTCACACGGATGCTCGAAAACAACTCAAATGTATATTGCATGCCAGGCTAAAATTGATGTATTATGCATGCCAGGCAAGTAGTTGGCGATGCCACTTTCTTTGTAAAGAAACTACTCGCCTCTAGACTGAACATGTAATATGCATGCACATTGTTTTCAAATACTTGCAGTTTGAAACCCGTTTTGAAAAGTTTTGTTTTGCACTTTTAGGCCCTCAAAACACAGTTGTCTTGTAATAGCAAAAACGCACACAAAGTTGTTGTATAAACCGCCTCTAGATAACAATTCACGGTAATGGGTTTGTACCAAAATGAGGGTGACGAAAGGAGCCAGTATTTGCATTTTGTAGTAAACTATTCGTTTACATCAGTGTTTCCCTGCAGTTATTTTTGTCTAAAAGAGATTCATTGTTTTCAGGAGTGTTTCACAAGTACATCCTCTCTTTATCTTTGAATTATTTTACCTGCAATCTAAAAGCACCTCTTATTGATATTTAGATATTTGAGGAGGTAATATCCTGCAGGGAGAGAGTGTTGGATAATGGAGGGAATTCTCTCCGGCTGTGATAAACTCTCTAGCCTTCTGCATTGGTTTATGATCTGAGTGCTGAATTTAATTGAAACTGCATGTGTAATGAAGCTGCTTTAATTGGTAGAGAGCAGTCCATTCTTAGTATGTCACTTGAAGCCTGTTGAAACGGGATAGGGTATGCAATGCCATTGTGGTCATGCCAGTTATTATTAAATTTAGGATGGCTTTAGGAAGAATCTAGTTTAGATAAGTTGGGAGCCTGTGAAGTTGTGAACCTTCAAATAACTGCAGTCTGAGATCGATTGTGTTTCACACTGTTCTGCAATAGTTGAGGGAAATTTATATTACAGCACAATAATATTATGAAAATTATGCTCATATGCTTACAGTCATTTGTTCAAAATCTGAAAGATATAGAACTGGCTTGTGTTTGTGTAATGTAAACACAGAGGGAATTTAATAAAAAATGGTCTTGTATTTAATATCAGAATAATTGTGGATTGCTAAAACTTGCAATAATGGAAGTATTTCTTGAAAATTCATTTAGGGTGCCGCATAGCAAATCCATTTGCGCAAAGCATCCCACTAATGACTGAGCTCGGGGGAACCTTCTCTTCTGAAATTTAAATGACATGGCTCACTTTTATCACATAATATTGGATTTCATTTTAAAAATGACATTGCGTTTATCGGCCCTATATTGAATTATACCTTCTTGTCTTGTCTGATATCCCCTTGTCAAATGTATAATAAGCTATGTTGGCAATGTTTGACACATTGTTCAATAATACGTGCAAAAATAATTCATGCTGCAGTACATTTGTGCAATAACAATAATATTGTTTACTCGTGTATTTAACACAGCACATGGCATTTTGCCAATATTCTGAGCAACTTTGAACATTTTGTATGATGGTTCTGTTTCCATAGCTGTTATATTGCATTTATTTATTGTATTGTTATGCTAATTGTTATTTTTTTTTAAACTATTTTAGTATGTATTTAGTATGTATTGTTAACTAATTGCGCTTTGATTTATTTTAAATAGTCATTTTTCTCTTGACTTCAGATTTGAAATGCCCTTGGGTTGTCACAAGAGTAACCTCATTGTCCTACACAATGACAATAACGTGCTTGAATTTGAATTTGAATTATCAGTAAAAACGCCTTCCTTGTAAATGTTATCTGTAATAGCAGGAGATGCTGGAAGAGAGCAGCAGAGTGAGGTAAAGCCACATTCAGCTGTACTGGTTCTCTTGCAGCAAAGGATGGAATTGGAGCAATCTACAGTGGAGCTTAGTTTATCACAGTTGATGCTGGACACTAAATCATTGCTGTGGAGAATGATGGACAAATACGGGGCATTGGGTTTATTTAGTCCTGTTCTAAATAGATTTTTGACAGACTATTTATGCTTAGATTTTTATCTATCATTTTGTTTTTATTTTGTCTATGTTTTTTTATTTCTCATTTAGTCATCTATCATGGTAAGACTAGTTAAAAAACATTAACAGTGCAATGCAGATCTAAAGGTCTGAGATCATATTGCACATCACATCTGGGATTCAAACTTACCAACTAACTCTAAAATAAAACAATACCATGTCATCGTAATTAAATTAAAATGAATAATACTGGTAATACTTTACACTAGTAATGAGCAATACATTAGTATTTATTAATCTTTGTTAATATTAAAAAATACAACTGTTCATTATTAGCTCTTTGGTAACTTTGATTTTAATAACATATTAAATGTTGAAATTAACTAACATTGCAAGAAAGTTCAACCTCAATGTAGTGTTAACAGTTGTCAACAGATAGGTCCTCCAATATGATTGTGCAAGAGGCGTTTGAAGAGTGTATGATATACACAGCACATCAAGCACTGGGACTTTTCACTGTTTGTATCTCTCACTCCACTTGTCTGTTTTGTGTGTTATATGAGTGACTGCAGTCTTTATCAGTGAGTCATTTGAATCATTAAGTGAATCAATTTGTTCAAAAGCATGGAATCATTTAGGAACAAAACACCACTGTGTTGCAACAGTTATGCCGTGGCTTTGTTTGGAACTATTTTCGTTGGCAGAGCGAAAAAAATAACTAGCAGTATTGCTTAAAATGTAAGTTACCCAATATTAACTTTTTTTTTTTAAACTGTTGTATTAAGCATTAACCTAGACGTATAGTGAAGCCATTAGCAAAAAATATTTATTTTGCTGTTCTTTTTACATATTTTTTTTCTTTAGAAATAATTGAATTTCCGGATTTAAAAAAAGAAGAAGAAGAAGCTGAATTCCAACAGCTGAATAGATACGTGTTCAAATTTAGAACAATTTGCTGCTGTCATCAAAACAAAACAGTGAGATAGCTGCCAAATACTAACTACATGTGACATTCAACCATTTCCCACTCATTTGTAAACAAACCCTATCCCGGGGTTTGGTTGGGGAGGCTCACTAGTGGTCTCTGAATCCCTGTATTTAATAATCCATCCTATAGTTGACCATATAATATTAACTACTTCAAGAGTATCAGCAACTTGTAATGTTTTTCCTGTCCTTATGATTCCAGTGCAACGTTTGGTTCAACAATCCTGCCTATGTTCACATTGACTAATGGCACTTTACCCTGGTTGCTCCAGGGAAACTGTCCCTGTAATTAGTGTTCTATTGCAATTTCAACAGCGCTCGATTGAAAGCTTCCACCATCAGGTAATCAGGAATTAACACTGAATGCTGCCTTGAATCAGTTGAGTGGTGTTCCATGAATGCACAGTACAGATAGACAAAGTTGGAGTGAAAAACATTTTAAGAGGTTACATTTGAATTGTAATTTCATCATGTATCCAAATGATTCGTTTTGAATGAACTTTGAATGAAAGCTACAAAAAACGGTATAGCGTTCCTCCATCTCAAATACTATCCATCCACCCATTCATCCATCTGTCAAGTTTGTGTACATGGAAATAGAAACAGTCTCAGGGATCTAATCATTCAAAAGTGATTCCTTCAACAAAATAAATAAAAAAATGAATCTATCAGCAGATTTTTAAAAATCTGCATCTTTTGGTTCTATACCCATTGCCACTCTTATCTAAAGGATATATGGGCCTTTTCCGAGCTGAAAGCCGACTGAGAGTAAAACTCATTTAGTCGTCCAATTTGACACATGTTGATTGTTTGATGTTTCTAAGCTTTAAACCAATTTTTGCAGAAGTGATAGTTTGGGTCGTGTTATTTTGTGCCTATTTATCTTATGGAAATTTATTATTATCTTTGTAACGAAGTCTGAGGAAGAGTGGCTAAACTCATGGGTAATCTGCGAATGTTGTAAATGTCAAAGTTGTAAATCATTGCATATTGAGAAATACAGTTCAGCAGAGGGCCTCTTTTTAAAGATATTGTTCTGTTCAGATTCATTACTAGAGAGTGGCTTGATCTACAATGAAATATATTAAAAGTAGATTAAAAAAGACAAGGGCTTTACTCACTTATCACTTGGGATAAATCGAAACAGTCAAGCCCATTTGTGGAAATAAAGTAAGATAAAGCTTCACATGAAAGTTATGTTAGTGCAGGACAAATCAGACAGTTGCATTACTCTTTGCAGCTTGTACTAATTGAGGGTACTTGATTAATGATACGCCTTATTGCAGTAATGGGAAAACAATAAGAAATCAATTATCAAGTCTTCTAAGGAGCAGCCTTCCCATTTAAGATGTCAAGACGCTAATTAGCAATACGACTTTATGGTTGTTTGCGTGTGCATGTATTTTTTTTAAACACTCGACTGCAAGAATTGCTCGTCTGCTTTTAAATGTGGAATCAGTTGATGTGTTGGTCTTGTAAAATGAATGAATTAGTAAGCTGTGGAAACCTGAATTATTTTTGTTTTTTCGCTTCACAAACTTGATTCAACAGGATTAAATCTAACACACACAATAGGAATTTTATTCATCTCTGCACACAGTGTTGAGACCTTCAATTTGACAAATCAGTCATATCAGGATACCAGCCCTAGTAATGATAGACTGCTGTGCACTGCCAGAATATTGTAATATACCCTTGTAATAAATATATAGAACTCTCATTTATCCAAAACATTTCCAGTTTTGTTTCATATTTATAGGGATTTCGTTTCCAATTCTTGCTTGTACCTGCAACATATAGAGCCACCACTTTAAAAAATAAATAGAAATTGCAAAAATAAAAAGGCGGTTGCTGTCTTCAGTGCTTAAAGGGGGGGGGTGAAACACTCAGTTTCACTCATCGTATGTTAATCTTGAGTACCTGAGTAGCATTGCATCCTTCATATCTCCAAAAAGTCTTTAGTTTTATTATATTTATAAAAGAAATATAGGCTGTACCGAGTCTTTCCGGAAAAACCCGAGCGGGTGGAGGCGTGCCGTGTGGGCGGGAGCGCGCGAAGCTTTTGCGTGTGTTGTAAACAGACAGACTCGTGGTTTATGAGGACATGATTTATTTTTACAATAAACAAACTGACACCTACAGTGTCCTGCTAAACACATGTATTTAAACACACAAACACAAACACACACACACCATACATCGCATTCTCCATCGATACATTAACTGTACGTGATCATGTTGTTTACTTGCTGTGCTTAACTTACACGCGAACAACGCAAACTCAGTGCAAATGTGTAATGTGTAAAACATAAAAACACGGATGCAAAGTTTTGAGAGAGGAGAAAACTAAAATAAAATCTAAAACTTATTGGCTGCATCCGAAACCGCATAATGTCTGAGTAGGAATTTGAATTTACTTCGCTGCTGTTAAAGGGTTAGTTCACCCAAAAATGAATATTCTGTAAGTAATTACTCACCCTCATGTTATTCCAACCCCATAAGTCTTTTGTTCATCTTCGGAACCCAAATTAAGATATTTTTGATGAAATCTGAGAGCTGGCTCACTCCTTCAGACTTAGGCAGTTTCATTCTGCCGGTCCAGGAAAGTTAGTAAAAACATTGTAAACATTAAAATGACTACTGCGGCTCAACCTTAAGGCGAGACACTACAGGTGAATAGGGTATTTTTTTTAAATAATAGATATTATCATGAAACTTTCTCAGTTGATTACTTATGCAAGTATATTAAAAAAATGTATTACAAGTTTTTGAAATTTGTATGTTTAATTATGCAAATTAGGCATTATCTCGTTAAATATGCACAATTTTGCATATATTTTCGGTAGATAGATCTGACCATACACTGTAAAAAGAAAAGGTGCCTGGAGGAACCTTTTGGGGTTCTTCACTTTGCCACACCGGCGGAACCGTCTGTAGATCCTCTAGGAACCCTTTAAAAAGGTGCAGTTCTCTGAGGAACCACCCAGGTTTCCTGAGGAACTCTTATATAAGGCACTGTGTGGAACCGCTCTGGGTGCCTCCAGGAACCAATTTTTATTTATTTATTATTATTTCATGTTGTTACTATGTTACCATTAACTTCTATTATAATAAACAAACTGAACCAAATACAAAAATAAGAATTGTTTATTACATATTTATTTATTACATACATATTTAATACATACACTTCATGCACTTGGGAAAAGAAGCTAGTAATAGATTAATATCAACAAAAAGACATCTCAACAAAACGCATGGAAACACATATGTTCCATGTGATAAATCAATGTAAAAAAAAAGTGCATCTTCACTTAAGTTGTGTAAATCTTGTTGAGTCTGATGTCACTGTTTCCAAATCCAAAAGCTCTATCAGATGCCAAAAACAAACAACAAACGGTGCTAATATACACTAATTGTGCTGTAATATTCCTGAAAATTATGATCCTAACTTTTATCTCTATACCGAAATCTCAGATGGTTAGTTATTCAGCTATTTTGAATCGTAAAATATTGAAGCCTGGGATTCCGTGAGACTGGAGGCTGTAATGTACACTATGGCTTTTGAAAAGCTTAAATATGTGACTTGAATCAACAGTGCTCATAAATGGTTGAGTATTCTCACTAGAAACAAGATAGATAGTTAAGGTACGGTAAAATTATCTGTTGTTGTTCTGTGAATTTTCAGCCATTTCAATTAGAATCCACATGATCAGCAATTTCGTGTGTGGTCAAAAATGTCACTATGGGACCAAGTTGGTCAGTGAAATTCTCTGGATTTGACCAACAGAAAGCTGCTTGGAAGAGACTCCTGTGTGAGCTGTACTCGTCGCTACACTGATGGCAATGGTCAATGAACTTTTTTGCCTGTGAAATTCACAAATGTGTTATGTTGCAGCGAGGCCTTTACTCGCTGCAACATAAAATGCAATCAATAATAAAATCTTCACATGTGAGGTATTTTAACGAGTTAGAAAAGTGAAAAGGTGCAGCAGCTTCATTTTCCATTTGTTTTTCCTCTTTTCTGGTGGATGGTCCAGGCACTTCAATGATTTTCAGGTCTACAGGAGTACCGTATTTTTATTCTTGTTCAAACTTGTATTTCAGCTTACCGAGGTCCCTGCAAAGAACAAAAATTACTGTTAGTAATGTTATTATTAAAGTGATAGTTGTGAACTTAAAATAATTTCCTCAGCCTTGTGACATTACAAACCTGTTTGACTTTCTCTCTGTGGAACCCAAACAGATCTCGGGCATAATGCAACCGCAGTCACTGTTCACTTTCACTGCATGAAACACAAGCAGAACAAAATTGTGTAAATCATTCATGAAATCATTCTTATGTACACTTGTCTAGTTCAATTCAATGCAACAATTTATGTAAAAATGGATATTCTGTTAAGCTCCAAAAATGTCACAGAAAATATCCTAAAAATTTGAAAAATTAAAAAACAATGTAGTCCACAACTCATGTGTTATGAGTTGTGTTGTAAGTCTTCTGAAGCCATATAATAGCTTTTTTTGTCAAAAAGGACTAAATTTGAAGTTATAATTCAGATTCCAAATGTCAGAAGAAATAATGCATAGCATTATTGGTGCCAAACCTGTGATTATAATTTTTCTGAGAAACATATATGAGATCACACAGTCAAACAATAAAATTTCACACAGAGAAGATCATAGTAATAAAGTACTTGCATGTGGTGTAGCTAGGTAACTTACTGTAATTCAATGTTGCTTCTGAAATGTTCAGATGATTTTAGAAATGCAGTGGTTGTTCTGGGGAAACAAAAGAACAAAGCTGATTATATCCATTCACAACATAATATGTATTGTCCAGTAAAGGGCTTTAAATAGTATTTGAAAGAATCAGGGCACCTGTAGTAAATAAACAAAAATAGACCAAACTAACGTTAGTGCTAACTAAGTTAGTATATACACTTGTGTTATTCATAAAAAACGCCATTGACGACAGCAGGAATCAGCTATTAATTAGTTGTATAGCAAATTGAAGACACGAGAATACATTGAATTGAATGACTAACGTTAAAACAATCTAAGACAATAAGTCAATAATTTCCATTTGTTCATTTATTTCATTAGATTAGCTAGTTAGCATCGCGGCTAAAACCTTCATACCACATAGGCTAGTGTGCAATAAAAGAGTGGTAAACACTAAAAACTATAAATAAATAAAAATGTATTTAGTTTATATGTATGTGTTTGAAAATATAGTGAGTAGACTCTGTATTTATATTTCTTTGGCGAGTTTACAAACCTTGTAAAGAAGAGTCGAACAAACAGCTGAAGCTTTGATGAGAGGAGCCGTTACTTTCAAATCCGATGGTGATGATCAGCTGATCTTTGTTGCGCGCGTCCGCGCGAGCAGCGCGTCCGCGCGAGCAGCGCGAGGTTCACTGAAGCGATGACAGCAGAGGAATAGCAGCAGTTTCGTGACAGAATAAAACTTTTATCCTCCTGCTCCTTCTTCATCTTCTTCTTCTTCTTCTTCTTCTTCTTCTTCTTCTTCTTCTTCTTCTTCTTCTTCTTCTTCTTCTTCTTCTTCTTCTTCTCTTCTTCTTCATCTTCTTCTTCTTCCTCTTCTTCTTCCTCTTCATCTTTTTTTTCATCATCTTCTTCTTCTTCCTCTTCTTCTTCCTCTTCTTCTTCCTCTTCATCTTCTTCCTCTTCATCTTTTTTTCATCTTCTTCCTCTTCTTCTTCCTCTTCCTCTTCTTCTTCCTCTTCTTTTTCATCATCTTCTTCTTCTTCCTCTTCCTCTTCCTCTTCTTCTTCCTCTTCTTCTTCCTCTTCATCTTCTTCCTCTTCATCTTTTTTCATCTTCTTCCTCTTCCTCTTCTTCTTCCTCTTCCTCTTCTTCTTCCTCTTCTTTTTCATCATCTTCTTCTTCTTCCTCTTCCTCTTCTTCTTCCTCTTCTTCTTCCTCTTCATCTTCTTCCTCTTCTTCCTCTTCATCTTTTTTCATCTTCTTCCTCTTCCTCTTCTTCTTCCTCTTCCTCTTCTTTTTCATCATCTTCTTCTTCTTCTTCTTCTTCTTCTTTGTTGTTGTTTAAGGTTTCTTTAACAACAATTAATTAATCAATAAAATAGGCCTATATATACTAAATAAATGTATACTGAATCAGAAGTATAATTTATTAAATATATTTATGATTTTTTTTAACTTAAGTATAATAATAATAGGATAATAATAATCTTATTCTGGCCTCACAGAACCATTTGGTTCCTCCAGATGCTGGCTTTAACATAAGAGATCTTTCAGGAACCACTTAAATGTTAAAAGATCTTACAATAACCCTTTTGTAGCATTCAAGTTCCTCTAATTTCCCCCAAAGCACTTCGAGGTCTCATGGTAGTGAAAAGGTGACTCCAGAACCTCTGAACTGAATACAAAGTGCTTAAAGGATCCCAAAAGTTCCAGCAAGAACCGCAAAGATTGTCAATGCTCCTCCAGTAACCCTACTATAGGAGAAAGAGCTTTGAGGCACTTAAATTACATTTTTAAGTTCCTTGAGTATCCGACAGGATATTTGAGGCACCTTTAGTTTTTACAGTGTATGATAAAGCCAGGTGCAAAATTATTTTTTCATTTTGTTCACACACAAGATGAAAAAAGAATTTCAGAGGGATTTCAGGATATATGCTTTCATTACCTAGGAAATCAAAATATACTGTCCATAGCCTTAAAAAATCAATTCTCGCCATATTTTTTTTATTAAAAAGTCACATAAATCAGGCCAGAAATGATTTATAAACAAATCCCTCTGAAAATATCTTCAGAATACTGCTAAGTGTATAACTGGAAAGTTTGGTGTACATAGGTGCTACACAGGCTGAGAAGTTTCTACTGGAGAATGACAAAATACCAACGCTATCTCACGACCAATTCGTACGAATTTGTACGAATGATTAAAAGGTGGCTTATTCGTACGAATTCATACGACCTCACTCGTACGGATTCGTACGATTTGTCTAAACCCACGTGATGGGTAGGTTTAGGGGCGGGGTCAGGGGTAGGTCATTCGTATGAATTCATACGAATTTGGAATTCGTAAAATATGTACGATTTAGCAAAAATCCTACAAATTCGTACAAATTCGTACGAGTCAGGTCGTATGAATTGTTACGAATTAGCCACTCGTACAAATTCGTACGAATTGGTCGTGAGATCGGGTTGCAAAATACTCATTTTGAGAAAACAGCATTTA
Organism: Chrosomus eos; assembly: GCA_036326025.1. Lineage (NCBI taxonomy): Eukaryota > Metazoa > Chordata > Actinopteri > Cypriniformes > Leuciscidae > Chrosomus > Chrosomus eos. The sequence continues at coordinate 12,112,476 of CM070819.1, read as the reverse complement.
AAGATTTGTAATGTAAAAATTAATACTTTTTTTAGTGGAAACAACTATTTACAGACACAATATCTTATCAAATCATCAGCACCAACAATACAAACCAACTTAATCACATTACAACTTATAACACAGCATTTATGGCCTTCAAATGAACAGAAAAAGAGTCAAAAACACACATCTAAATTTCAGAGCGCGTCACGTGATGCATCTGAACCAATCACGTTGTCAGAAATTGACACCAGCCAATGAGATTTCGGTTTTAGAGTTAAATGCCCATTTTACTTTCACGATTGGTTGCTGATAAAAAGGAAATGACCATATTTGGATCCGACAGCGTTGAACAGGAGAAAGAGAGCTTTCCAACGGTGTGTGTGATGACAGGGTGCAGATAGCGATCGCAGAGCAGCATGTTGATATATAACGACAACTTTTTGTTGAATTTAGGAGAAATCTACAGACGCAAATGGACAAAGTGTAGTAAAATAAACACCTAAATGTGTATTTTGGAACTTTTTTCACCTCAAGTCTGAAAGAAGACATGTTATTGAAGACAAATAGCCCAAAATCTCAAAATTGACCAGTGAAAAAAAAACGATGTTTTTGCCTGCCGTGTCTCGCCTTAAGTTTATCAAGTGACGAGAATACTTTTTGTGCTCAGAAAAAAACAAAAATAACAACTTTATTCAACTATTCATTTTCTTCTGTGTGGGCCTCTGATGTAAGTTGACGAGAGCACCGCGACGCATGCGCGAGAACTGAGAAGATGACGCAGATGGGTCTCGATGTAGTGTTTAAAATGGTTCTAAAGTGTGCATTTCATGGATGTTAGAATCGTGAAAAACCAACGAGAAAATGTCAAAGTGCCGTGCTGCGATTCACCTGCGAACATCCCAGGTGAATATGAGGAAATGATGTTGTCTTTCATTGATCCCTTTGCCAAGTGCGTTCCAAACATCTACATAATGGCACGCAAGTATCCTGCTCACTCCAAAGTCCCCACTTCAAGGGCGCTTCCCTTTGAAGGGAGTCACTTTATTAGATACACAACTACTCGTTAAGGCAAATATCTGATCAGCCAATCACATGGCAGCAACTCAATACATTTAGGCATGTAGAATGGTCAAGAAAGACAACAGTAACTCAAATAACCACTCATTACAATATGCAGAAGAGCATCTTTGAACACACGTCCAGCCTTGAAGCAGATCTACAGCAGCAAAAGACACACTGTTGGTGCCACTCTTGTCAGCTAACAACAGGAAACTGAGGCTACAATTCACACTGGACAACCAAAATTGGACAATAGAAGATTGGAAAAACATTGCCTGGTCTGATGAGTCGTGATTTCTGCTGCGACATTGAGATGGTAGGGTCAGAATCTGGTGTAAACAACATGAAAGCATGGATCCATCCTGCCTTGTATCAACGGTTCAGGCTCCTGCTTGTGTAATGATGTGGAGGATATTTTCTTGGACCTCTTTGGGCCCCTTAGTACCAATTGAGCATCATTTAAACACCACAGCATACCTGAGTATTTGCTTACCATGTCCATCATTTTATGACCAGTGTACCATCTTCTGATGGCTTTGGATAACGCACCATGTCACAAAGCTCAAATCCTCTCAAACATGACAATGAGTTCACTAAACTCAAATGACCTCACAGTCAGCATTGAAAACCTTTGGGATGTGCTGGAAAGGGAGATTCGTATCATGGACGTGCAGCCGACAAATCTGCAGCAACTGTTTGATGCTATCATGTCAATATGGACCAAAATCTCTGAGAAATGTTTCCAGCACCTTATTGATTCTATGCCAGGAAGAATTAAGGCAGTTCTGAAGGCAAAAGGGGGTCCAACCTGATACTTGTCATGAAACAGAAGGATTCACACAGGTAAAGTGAATAACAGGTTCATTTGCAGAAGTATGAGATCACAATGATGGAAGCAGGTGAGTAACTGAATGTAGAATACTAGATGGATATCTGGATGATAACGTACTCGGTTACTAACGTAATCTCGGTTCTCTCTAGAGAGGGAACGAGTACTGCGTAATAGCTTACGCTATGGGGAAAACTCTTTTCATCGAGATATTGAAGCCAAAAAATTATCCTTAATTTTTAATCAATGTAAAACGCTTTGCAGCAGCAAGCAGACATAGGCGAGACAGCTTGCGCGCCTATTGGCTGTCTTGCGGCAAAAGCAGCAGCCTATCGAGAGAGGCTCTGCGTGACGTCATGACGAATGGGGGCACTTCGCGCCCATATCGTCACGTCCCGCCAGAAAGGGCGTGGTCTCGCCCTATAAACAAACTCGATAAGCTGCCATACACTGATTTTTCATCGCCGAAGTGAACCAGAGCGTATTCCAAGCACGGCAAGATACGCAGTACTCGTTCCCTCTCTAGAGAGAACCGAGGTTACGTTAGTAACCGAGTACGTTCTCTTACGAGAGTATCTCTCGTACTGCGTAATAGCTTACGCTATGGGGAACACAGTGTAACACGCCGTGCGGATAGGGATCCAACACCAAAGTCCCAGGGGCAAAGGCCCAGGGCTCATGTAGTGCATAATCACCCCACACTCACAGAGAGTAAAGGAGGAGAGGCTAGAAGCATTTCTCCTTATAGATAGACCCACAGGGGCTAACCATATGACCATTAAACCACGCAGCCAGGGTGAAAGCTTTCAGCCTAAACTGGGTGGCCCTACTTGTGCCAGTACTCATGGAGCTGCTGCATCGGTCTGAACGATGCGCATGCCAAACACTCAGCATCCGAGCCGCACAGCGGGCAGATAGCACTGAAGTCTAGATAGCCAAAAGCTTAGCTTGTAAGGCAGGCACCTCCAGGTTATAGTATTTTATAAATGTAGACGGCGAGGCCCAGCCCGCGGCCGTACAGATATCTTGCAGGGTGACCCCGCTAGACCATGCCCACGACGAGGCCACGCCTCTCGTGGAGTGCGCTCTGACACCCAAGGGGCACTGCAAGCCCTTGGAAGTGTAAGCCAGCGCTATGGCATCGACTATCCATCTGGATAGGCTCTGTTTCGAAGCGACAAGCCCCTTGGAACGCCCGCTATACGAAACGAAAAGCTGCTCGGTCTGTCTGAACCCAGACGAGCGGGACACATAAGCTCTTAATGCCCTGACTGGGCAAAGAAGAGTCGCGTCATCCTCCTCATTGAGAACCGGAAGGGCAGACAGGGAAATCACCTGGGCCCTGAACGGTGTGTTGAGGGATTTTGGCACGTAGCCGTGCTTAGGTTTGAGTATGACCTTTGAGTTATTAGGCCCAAACTCCATGCATGACACGCTTACTGAAAGCGCTTGTAAGTCCCCTACGCGCTTCACTGAAGCAAGCCGTAAGAAACGCTGTCTTGAAAGACAAGTGTTTCATGTCTGACGACTGGATTGGCTCGAATGGGGCACCTTTCATGGCCTCCAAGACCGTGGAAAGGTCCCATGTCGGGACTGAAGGGGGCCTGGGAGGGTTTAGCCTCCGAGCTCCTCTAAGGAAACGCACGACTAAGTCGTTCTTTCCCAGTGACTGGCCAGACACCGGTTTTGCAAACGTTGCTATGGCCGCCACGTATACTTTGAGCGTGGATGGGGTCCTGCCCTTATCCAGTAGCTCCTGAAGGAAGGAAAGCACTTCCGTAACCCCGCAGTCTACAGGTGAAAAAGCCCTGCGCTTGACACCAAGCAGAGAACACAGACCATTTCGAGGAGTAGAGCCGTCTGGTAGACGGGGCTCTAGCCTGCGCGATCGTGTTTAACACTCCCTCTGGGAGGTCAGCGGGTACCCGTTGATGGCCCATGCGTGCAGGGACCACAAATCCGGGCGAGGATGCCAAATCGAGCCTTCCGCCTGAGAGAGGAGGTCTCTCCTCCACGGTAAAGGCCATGGGGCAGCGCTGGTCAGCTGCATCAGGACAGGGAACCAAGACTGGTTTGTCCAGAGCGGAGCTATGAGTAGCACTGGGCATCCCTCCCTCCTGATTCGCTCCAACACCTGAGGCAGGAGTGAGACAGGGGGAAAAGCATATGGGGGGCGGTGGGGCCAAACATGGGCCAGCGCGTCCCGGCTTTTCGAGAAGAATCTCGGGCAATGAGCGTTTTCTTGGGACGCGAACAGGTCCACCTGCGCTTTGCCAAACGTTTCCCACAGCAGCTGGATCGTCTGCGGGTGCAGCGACCATTCTCCTGCTGGGACGTTGTTTCTGGACAGCCTGTCTGGCCCCACATTTAGGTGACCAGGCACATGCGCCGCTCTCAGCGAGAGCAGGTTGTGCTGAGCCCAGACCAGGAGGCGTTCCGTCAGCCTGTAAAGGTTTCGGGACCTGACGCCGCCCTGGCGATTTATGTACGCCACCACTGACATGTTGTCTGATCGGACCAAGACGTGGTGGCCTTTTATCTGGGGACAGAAGCGCCGTAGCGCTCTGTCGACTGCTATTAATTCCAAGCAGTTTATGTGAAGGAGCTTCTCCCGTACTGACCACAGGCCAGCTAGCGGTCTGCCCTCGAGCAGCGCTCCCCACCCCGATGTGGAGGCGTCCGTAGACACCACCTTCACACCCGAGGCGATCCCCAGACTCACACCTGACTGATACCAGTCGGTCACTTTCCACGGTTTCAGAGCTGAAAACGCACTGAAGGTCGACCCTGAGGCGAAATAGACCCGCGGTCCACGCCCTGGGGGAACTCGTGCTTTTAGCCATAGCTGCAGTGGGCACATGCGGAGCAGGCCCAACTGGAGTACGGAGGCTGCTGAGGCCATCAGACCCAGCATTTTCTGAAACCTTCTGAGCGGGACTATAGAGCCGTGGCGGAAGGATTTCGCGACGTGCTGAATATTTAATCCGTGCTTCGGTAACAGGCGTGCCGTCATGGATAGCGAGTCCAACACTGTTCCGAGAAAGGAAATTTTCCGACTGGGGAGCAGTGAGCTTTTCGCCCAATTGACTGTAAGGCCCAGCTCCTCGAGGTGCTCGAGTAATGCGGCCCTGTGTTCTATGAGCTCTGTTCGTGAACGAGCTAGAATCTGCCAATCGTCCAAGTAGTTCAAAACTCGCATGCCCCGAAGTCTCAGGGGGGCGGGTGCCGCGTCCATGCACTTCGTGAACGTACGGGGTGCTAGGGACAGGCCAAACGGCAGGACTGTGTATTGATATGCCTGGCCCTCGAAGGCGAATCTCAAGAATCGCCTTTGATGGGACGCCATTTATATTTGGAAATAGGCGTCTTTCAGATCTATTGACATGAACCAGTCTCCTTGGCGCACTTGCGCGAGGATTTTCCTGGTCGTAAGCATTTTGAACTGGCGCTTCACAAGCGTTCTGTTCAGCAGTCGCAGATCTAGAATGGGTCTGAGCCCTCCATCTTTTTCGGTACCAGAAAATATCTGCTGTATAAGCCCCATTCGCCCTGAGATAGAGGTTCTATAGCCCCTTTTCTCAGTAGTTTCGCTATCTCGGCTCGAAGTAGATGAAACACTTCGCTTTTCACCGTAGTTTCGACGCGCGCCGTATAACGGCGGGGGCGTCTAGCGAACTGTAGCGAATAGCCTCTCGTTATAGTGTTCAACACCCATTCTGATACCCGGGAAGCCTTGGCCACGCATCTGCGTGAATAGCTAGGGGTAGAATGAAATCTGGGCTCTGGCCGCGGCAGGACGGCCGCTCGAGAGCCCCTGTGTACTGGGAACACAACACCGTGTTTACAGCGTTCGAGGCGGGGGGCGCGCTGATCACAGCGGGCAGCCTGGCCGTGCTCAGCTTCTCTATGGCGGGACGCGCAGAGAAAGCGAGCGGGGCGAATCCCGTGGGATTCGGCGTGTGTGAGAGAATGTGGGCACATTTACTAAATGCGGGCACATTTACTACACTGAGAATACTGTCGGCTCGCGCGACTGAATCACTGTTGTTTACAGCGTGCGAGGCGCGCGCTGATCACAGCTGGCAGCCTGGCCGCGCTCAGCTTCTCTGTGACGGGTTGTGCAGAGAAAACGAGCGGGGCGAATCCCGTGAGATTCGGCGTGTCTGTGAGAAATGCGGGCGCGAGACAGCGGGCACATTTTCTGCACTGAGAACACTCGGCTCGCGCCGACTGAATCAACGCTGTGTTTACAGCGTTCGAGGCGGGGTGCGCGCTAATCACAGCGGGCAGCCTGCCCGCGCTCAGCTTCTCTGTGACGGGTTGTGCAGAGAAAGCGAGCGGGGGTGAATCCCTTGGGATTCGGCGTGTCAGTGAGGAAATGCGGGCGCGGGACAGCGGGCACATTTACTGCACTGAGAACACTGTCGGCTCGCGCCGACTGAATGTGTGTTAGTTTCGTTTTTACAGAAACCAAGGGACACGCATCGTGTAGTGTAAGCGGGCATTGTATGGGCGCGTTCACTACATTTTCTGCACAACCGACCTGAGTCGGTTTTATTTGAGCTAGCCCTGCACCGTGGCGGGCTGTGTCTGGGTGTGGGAATGGGCACAGGGACGTGGGCATTCTTACAACACTCGTAACACCATCGGCCGTGGCCGGAACACCAGAAAATGCACTCTTTATTGGATTTATCTGGGTAGCCATAGAAACGGCTTTTGTGCGCAGGCAAGCGGGCTGAGACACCGGCTGCTTCACTGCGAAATACACTGGGACAGTCACAACGCATGGAACTGAACGAGCGAGAAGTTTTGGTGGAAATCCGGCCGCAGCGGGCTTTACCTCAATCCTCGGCCGGGGCCCGCGCTGAGGGGGGCGGCGTCCAGCAGAGCGAGAGCGCGGTGTTTGATCTCGGGCCTGGCGGCGCTGTTGGTTAGCCGAAACGACGGCCTTTGTGCGCAGGCAAGCGGGCTGTGGCACCAGCGTGCTCACTGCGAAATACACTGGAACAGTCACATTGCTTGGAACTGAACGAGCGAGAAGTTTTGGTGTAAATCCGGCCTCAGCGGGAACTGAACACCGTCGCTTTCCTAGAGAGACTAGGAAGGCCTTGAGACCTCGGGCTTTATTTCAATCCTCGGCCGGGGCCCGCGCTGAGGGGGCGGCGTCCAGCAGAGCGAGAGCGTCGAGGAACACGGAGCGCTCAGCTTCCGTCATCTCGGATAGCTTTAGCCACAAATGTTTCTCACCTTTCAGGGAGGAAGGGTCTCGACTGTGACGGAGCTTCGTCTTTCCCGAGAAAGCGTCCGTCCAGCCTGTTGCGCGGGCCCTTTCAGTCGAGGCCGATGTAATCCACGGCTTGAGAGAGCGGACGCATCGGCTCAGTTTCAATGCCGGCTCCGGTAGTTTCGTCGAGCTCAAGTGCGGACGCGGCGGCAGACGGCGGCCGTTGTCCGTTTGGAGCGACTCGAGCGAAACCGGCGAAGCTGGCGGGCGAACCGGCGAGCTTAGGCGGGCAGAAGATAGCTCGGGAGCGCGCTGGGCGCGGCGCTTCTTGCGGCGCGGCATCACGGCGGGCTGGGATGCGGGCTCGGAGAACAAAGCTAGGCGAGTCCGCAGAGTCACCATAGGCAAGCATTCACAATGATGGCATCCGCCGTCAGCGAGCGCGATGGCCGCGTGATCCTCACCCAGGCAGGACACGCAGATGACGTGGCGGTCCTCATCGCTGAGTGGGGCTCGGCAAGAGCCACAGGAAGGCATCTTTAAAAAGACACAGCTCTTTTAGAGGTAGTGGGAGAAAAATGCAAATATAGCAAACACACACACTCTAAGGCAGAGGAAAGGATATGTACGCCGGAAAGCGCAGCAGGTACGGCGGCTGAAGGCGGCGAGGCCAGCGACTCCAGGCTCAAAGGCACGTCCCGCTGCAGGCTACAGGTCGACGGCGCGGCTTCTCATCCGGATCCAGCGATGCGTGAGCTTCGCTGAAGAGTTGAAAAATCAGTGTATGGCAGCTTATCGAGTTCGTCCCCCATTCGTCATGACGTCACACAGAGCCTCTCTCGATAGGCTGCTGCTTTTGCCGCAAGACAGCCAATAGGCGTGCAAGCTGTCTCGCCTATGTCTGCTTGCTGCTGCAAAGCGTTTTACATTGATTAAAAATTAAGGATAATTTTTTGGCTTCAATATCTCGATGAAAAGAGTTTTCCCCATAGCGTAAGCTATTACGCAGTACGAGAGATACTCTCGTAAGAGAACCGGATGATATACAATTTTATGATCAATTTGATATATTCATGTTATTTAATTAAGTAATTTTAATATGACTTATAATCTGTAATAATGGTTTAATGGCTATAATAATGGTTTGACTACTATTTTAATTAAATCAGTCAATCAGCTATTGAATTGCTGCCTTTTTAAGCTCTTTTTTTTTTTACACAATTGCTAGTTTAATTTATCTTCTACTGCACTCATTCACTTTTCCCCCCTTGTTGTGTAACCTGTGCTCATGTATAAATAAATCTATTAATGCGCTTAAATCAAAGGAATGGATGGCTTAATGGCAAGCCTGTGATGTTGAAAAGAAAAAGAAGCCCCAGGCAGAAAAACCTTATTTACCTCTTTTCTTTTTTGGAGGATCGATAAGCCATTAAAGGTTTCCTACACCCTTAATAAGACAACCACTGAACTACACAGACCCCATATATGTATCTCGGTGCAGCACTGTTTTTATTTTTATGCCTCTAAGATCACAAAGTACTAATTTCAGCTCCGTGAATTGGTTGATGGGATAGATTCAACATCAAAGTATCAAGAGTGAAACAATTTTCCTGTGGGTCAATTCATGTTTTTGCTCAAGCGCTGATAGGACCTTAGATTGGATTTGGGTCCTATTGCACCTCTTGAAAGTAAATGCAGAGTGGAGTCTTTAAGGGAAGTACTTTTTTCTTTAACATTCTGATTGGACCATCATGACCCTAAGTGGTATGCTTGAGCAACACACACTGAATCATGTCAAGGGGCTACTTAATTCCTTCTCTACAAATTGTACAAAAAGAATAAGATGATGTTTTGTCAAAAGGGCCACCAAATCTGGCACATAACATTCAGCATCAGAAAGCAGCAAAAAAGATCACACTTTATATTAGCTGTCTTTAACTACTTTGAAAAATGTTTTATGTATAGGGTTAGTAGGTTGAAACACTCTTGCTGCTATTGAGGTTAAATGTTTAGGTTACAGGTTTGGTGGTAGCCTATGGTTAGGTTTAAGGGTTGGTTATGCGTATGGAAAGGGTCAACAGTGTAATTATAGATATTGCATTTTTTTTAATATTAGTACAATGTAAAAACGTGTAGGCCTATGTACAGTATAGTCGCTACAACACACTATATCTAATTTTGATGTACTCTTAATATACGTAAGTCATGATACGCACAACTTACATAATGTTTACAAACTAGTTGTGCTACACAACCAGTTTGTTAACATTATAAGTTAATGTTTGTTTAAAAATAAAATCCTGTTTGACTGTGACACCACTGTTTAATGCTAGTTTTTACCCAACATGCATGTTGAATTACACCAGCATACGTGCTTCATTCAGCAGTGAAATAGAGATGTCCTTCTTCCTTAGAGCTTCAGATATACCTAGCCTATGTAATTTGTCGCAATTCTGTTTTCTTTCCCATATGGAAAACACTATTGTGTAAAAGTTTCTTACAATTATTTATAATATGGATGACCTGGCCGCATCTGATGTTAAGATTGTTATCAATCTCATTGTGAGCTAATGTATTTTCTTTGAATGGAATCTGTTTACTTCTCCCATCTCCAGTTCCTGCCAATATTCATAAAAAAAAAAAAAAAACTCATAACACATTTAAATATCAAAAAATGAAATCTTGTAATATTATCATTATTATTTTTTAAACCATATACGTATTTGCCGTACAACAAATAATCACATTTTATGATTTTCGTTCATTACTTTACTAGTACAAAATAACTAATTATAATGACTTTTATTTTGATAGAAAATTGAAACCTGAAAGACAGGGGCGTTTGTTGATCACGTGTGTTTTTCTGGAGAACACAAGTTCAAGTTGACAGTAAGTTGTTCCACTTTTCCTCGTTGTTGTATACAGGCTCTACCTGTATGAAGCGTTTCCACTGACTAATTGGGAATGATTTAGGGCGCTTAAACGTGAACTGTGTCTTTGTATTATTTATTTACAGTCATTTATAAGACTTAATGCTGCAATGAATTACCTTTACACTCGTCACGTGACACGCTTTTACACCCATTTTCAAACGTAACTAAATTATCGTCACATAATGCATGACACATCCTTATGATCCAAGATCGTGCACTGCTTCAGAGACCCATCAACTTATTATTAACCAAGTAATTTGTTTGCTGCAAACGAGCAGCATTAACTCTTCATTAAACTCATTGAGGAATCCTCTGCATGCTGTCGTTTTGCTCATCCTGAATATAATGTATCTGGATATTTCAATAGAAATTAGATATAAACATGCATTTTCATGGGATATAACTTCCATTGGTATATTAAACATTAACTGTTCATGACTAAGATAAATGTGTCTTCAGTTCATCTAACTTAACGAACCTTGCCTTTTTATGCTTTTACACGTTTAGGTTATTATCAAAGAAAATGGGTCGTTTGGACGGGAAAGTGATTGTCCTTTCTGCAGCAGCACAAGGCATTGGAAAAGCCTCTGCAATAGTAACCATTTTCCTTCCACCACTTCCTCCTTCCAGCTCTATAAGTTTGCAGCACTCTGATTTGGCTTATTGACATCCCTGTGTGCCACTTTGATGCATATAATAAATGTATTTACTCTGAGGGGTTTACAATTGCCATGTGTTTCCCTTTTAAATAAAAGCTTGTCTTGCAAGGGTTGTCAGCATGGTATTTTTGAGTCTGTCAAGTGTAGATGCAGAATTCTGACATGGTAACACTATGGTAAATGTTAAATCCATCTCGAGGGTAGCTTTTTTCTAGCTTTTGCAACCGGTTTTCTATTTTTACCAGCTTTTTCTATTATAAAAATGCTATGATTAATGGGGTGAATTAAGAAAATAGTGTCTCAGATCATTTAGGCAAATTTGATCTCTGCAAGTCAATGGCACGTTATCAGCAGAGCGCTGGAGGTGGTTAAAACGCACACCTGCTAGGTGAATACATTTCCATATCAAGTGAATATTCAAATATTATTAAATGAGAGAAACTGCAGATTGAGGAAACACCATAGCCCTGAGCCAGTTGGCAGATCACATGGAGGAAACGCATGCCATTGCACAAATTGTTGTCAAATGAAATCTCATTTGTAGAGTGTAATTGAAACGTTTATATGGGGAGAAATGTATATTACCTAAGCCCTGCTGTGCGCACTAACCCTGCTCAATATGAGCTGTAAAATATCTGTTGTCAGGTGAAATTGGTTCGATGAATTTATATCAACTGCCATGATATTGCATTACATTTGCCCATTTTATAGTAAAGAGCATGAACCTGACTCGATGACGTTTACGAAGTTAACAAACATGTGGTTTAGTAGTAGTGTGATGAACAAGAGTCAGACCCGGAACACACACTGATTGCTCATTCATTGAAACAAAGTGCATGTTTTTATTTGTAAGGTTAGAATTACTTAATGTTAATTATGCATGTTGTTGTTTATTTACTTTAACTGTAGTCTTCTTAAATGTAATAGGCTTTTGCCAAGGAAGGTGCTCAAGTCACCGCTACAGATATCAACGAGGAGAAACTTAAAGAGCTGGATGGCATTCCAGGTAACTCGTTGACTAGCCATGTATTGCCACCTAGTGGGAAATGTGGTGAAAAAAAATCTAAACAGAAACAAGATCTTTTAGGGATGGTCCACCCAAAAATGACAATTCTCACCCTCAAGTTATTCCAAACCTGTATGTAATGTATTTTGAAGGATGTCGGTAACCAAACAGTTGATGGGCCCCATGAATGTTTCCCTTACTATAGAAGTCATTGGGGCCCATTAACTGTTTGGTTACCCATATTCTTCAAAATATCTTCCTTTGTGTTCTACACAAGAATTATTTGTACAGATTTGGAATAACTTGAGGTTGAGTAAATGATAACTAAATTTTCATTTGTTTGGGTGAACTATCCCTTTCCCAGCTATTTATTCAGTTTCTGTGAACTTTTGACTCTTCTAGACTAACAATGCAAATTTGCTCAATTATAAATGGCAATGATTGAAATTAACATGCTGTAAAATCTTAATGATAGGAACCCAATTCACTTGACTTTAAATTATGGAATATGAATGTCTGTCAAAATTGTATACATCACTATGCAAAATCTAGCTCATGCTCTACCGTTCAAAAGTTTGGGGTTGTTAAGGTGTTTTAAACTAAACTAAAGTGTTACATTTTCTTTAATAATATTGTTATTTCCTGAAATGTCTAAATATCTTTCATATCCAAACTTTTGTGATGGACACCTGGTCATATGTGTTTGCTTCTTAATTTGCTCAAGCATCTTCTTTGATCTTTGAGCATGTCTGTATCAGACTTTTCCCCCACAAAGAGATTTCAAAGGCTAGTGGGCCTTCTAGTAGCCCCCCTTTTCATACCGCTCTGCTTTAACACATAATCCCATTATGTTGGAAACAAATTGTTTTAGTTCAAGGGTGCTTCTCCCCTCAGGCTTTTGTATGCTCTTCTGATTCCTGGAATGTTGTTTCCCCCGTGCTTTATTAGGTATCAAAACCAAAGTTGTTGATGTTACCAAAAAAGACCAAGTTGAGGCCCTGGCCAAGGACTTTGACCACGTGGATGTGCTCTTCAATGTAGCTGGGTTGGTATTTCCCCTTAAATCAGTGAATATATAACTTTAGCTAACTTTTAAAGACACAAAAAAATGGATATTAAATGAAGTTTCTATACTGTATGTAGCTTATCCTGCTTAGTTTCAGAATACATCACCCTCCAGAAATCCCTTAAACAATCCATGACTTTGTTTCTTTTAGAGTGCATAAAGGTTCTCATTCTTCTTTCTTTCACACAGTTTTGTCCATCACGGCTCAATACTGGAGTGTGAGGAATCAGACTGGGATTTCACCATGAACGTGAATGTTCGTAGCATGTACCTGATGATCAAGGCCTTCCTTCCTAAGGTCATCTTATCCTTCTGCTCTCTAGGATTAGACCAGAACACATGCTAGCTCTTACACCTTCACATTTAAAGATTATTTTTTCATCCCCATCTTTTGTTCTTTTGGTTAAGAGTACAAAGCCGACCCCTAACATGCGGTCAACTACTTAATCCCTCTTGACGGCATATATGTGTGTGCAAACATTGTTCCTTTGTTGATGAAATATAAATGGCTGTCAAATTTGTATACATTACTGTCACATGATCCTTCAGAAATCATTCTAATATGCTGAATTGGTGCTCAAGAAACATGAACTATTATTAGTTGAGTTCACGCCATGTAGGAATTACCCTACAGTAATTGTGAGGTTCTGAATAGTAAAAAGCAACGTGTCCTAGTAGAACTTGTAAACTCGTAATTTTCTAAGAGCTCCGACTTGTACAACATGACCTCTGTACAGATTCATTTTGGCAACCATTTGAACTAAATTCCCCTTATCCATCTCCATATAGATGCTGGCTCGTAAATCTGGTAATATCATCAATATGGCATCTGTGGCATCTAGTATCAAAGGTAATTATTTTATTCTGTTGCAACCCATTTGCATTTTGATGCTAAATTATAAATGGTCTACTCTGCTGTAATACATCATGTTCTATATCAAGATTTGACCATTTGCTCTTAATTAAATGTGATGATTGACATTGTTCCATGTAGCTCTTGGCATATTATTTTACCCCCATTATATGTAGTTTGGCTGATGCATGGATAAATGCCAGGTCAAGTGAAGTTTACCCTCTCCTAATTGCTCATCCTTAATTGCATGTCCAGGAGTTGCTAACAGATGTGTCTACAGCACATCTAAAGCTGCCGTCATTGGACTGACCAAATCAGTGGCAGCTGATTTCCTGGAGCAAGGGATCCGCTGCAATTGTGTCTGCCCTGGTAAGCTACTTTATTGATTGTTTTCCTCTATTGAGTCCCTCTGGACCTAATGATTAAATGAGTCATTTTGCTTCTCTTGAACTTTACAGGAACTGTAGATACGCCGTCTTTACGTGGGAGAATTCAGGCTAGACCTGATCCAGAGCAGGTACTGCTTCCCCATTACAAAGACATTGTGCTACACGGCCAAGTGACACAGTAATCTAAAACTTTTTGCGCAAATGTATTTTTATTTTTTTACAAATGCAAAACTCAGTTTTTTTTGTGAGAGCTCTCAGGAAAGATAGGTAACAGCCAGCTGAAGCACAGCCAGAGACGTTTCACACATGAAACATGGCAATTACTCCTTATTAGCTAAGTGCCTTGACACACACAAGCTGACAGTCAGACATCGGTGATTGTCTTTCGGGTTAGTTTTTGCGGTGTGTTCCTCACGCCGGCGACAGTCCACCAGATTCAGCATGTCGAATCAGTGTCGGGCCATCGGTGCAGAGATCGCTCTGATTGGCTGTTTAGTTTTGCAAACGAGTCAGTGCACAAGAATTTAAGCTTAAAGGTGGGGTATGTGATTCTCTTTTTTGTCCATTTTTTCAAAATAACTTGAAATACTATTCCTAACCCACTTACAGCCACTGAGTTAAAAGCACTGAAATGAAAATTAAGCAATTTAATCATCTGTGGAACGGGCAGGACTCGAAAAACTCCAGCCAATCATTTGCAAGACCAGCTAGAATCATTGGACAGAAAGTTTGTCAATCAAACGGTTGTACCACACCCCCCTCCCCCCAGCGCGCGTGACCCAGTCAGGGCCAGCGTTGGAGGAAAGAAGGTAGGACCATTTGAATTGTGTATTTTCAAAATCTGCCGGTCCTTTTTCCAAATCACATACCCCACCTTTAGGTGATGAAAGTGAAATGAGTCACTTTGGTTTTCAGTGGCATTACATAGGTTATAATTTTTACATTAAACACGCACAATCTGTGATATATATATATATATATATATATCTAAAATATTTGAGAAACTCGTCTATGAACGATTAAATAAACACTTAATTGTTAATAACATCATAAACACCAATATGGGTTTCGGAAAAAAATATTCAACAGAACATGCATTAATACAGCTTGTAAATTATATATCAAATGCTCTTGATGATAAAAAATTTGCTCTCGGTGTTTTTCTTGATTTAAGTAAGGCTTTTGATACTGTTTCACATGATATTTTGATTTCTAAGCTTAATAGATACGGAGTGAAGGGTACTGCCTTAGTTTGGTTCCGCAATTACTTTATTAATAGAGAACAATTTGTTAATTTCAATGGTTTCTTTTCTAAAACCTCTAAAATTTCATTTGGGGTTCCTCAGGGCTCTATTTTGGGTCCTTTATTGTTTCTAATTTATATTTAATGACTTATTCCTTTGTTGTAAATATTGTCAACCCATATTATTTGCTGATGACACCAATCTCATTGCAGTGCACGAGGATTTTGTCACCTTGATACAACATGTTAATGACGAGTTAAAAATATTATCAAATTGGTTTCGCACTAACAAGCTAACACTTAATGTTAAAAAATGTAACTTTATGATATTTCACAATATTAATAAATTCTATCCTAAAGAACTTGCTTGTTTAGAAATTGATGGAGCTCCAGTTATTCAAGTGGCTTCTACAAAATTTCTCGGTGTCCTGATTGATGAAGGTTTGACTTGGTCCAAACATGTTGATCTAGTTTGTACAAGATCCTCAAAAATGTTAAATATTCTAAGAATTGTTTTACCTTCAATTCATTCATCTGCTCATCTAACGCTTTACTATAGCTTCTTATTCCCTTTTATGACTTATTGCAATATTGTTTGGGGTGCTACTTTTCCCACTTATCTTGCAAAAATTTCTAAAATTCAAAAGAAGTACTTGCGGATGATTTCCTACTCGTCTAAATATGCTCCTTCGGCACCGTTATTTCTTAGATTCAAGATTTTACCAATTGAGAAAGTCAATGTTTACTTATCATGTATATTTATTCATAAGTTTATCTATAAGAGAGAAGACTTTCCACCAACATTACAACACCTTTTCACTTTTATTTCAGATACTCATATCCATCAAACAAGGCATAGTGAAATAAATCTGGTTTTACCGTTCTCTAGAACTTCAGGCTTTAAAACTGACCTCAGTTTTAGGGGTCCTCAATTATGGAGTAAATTAAGTTTGTCCCTAAGATCTATGTCTTCTTTGATTGTCTTTAAAAAACAGTTGAAAGAATTTTTGATTTTACTATGACAGCATTGTTTATAGTTTCAACATATACTTCATTTGCTGCTTTTCACTTTTGATCCTCCTTTACCATCACCCTACAACATCTGTAACCTTAAGTTAAAAGGATAATCAGGTTTCTGATAATGTTTTCCCCTCTTTATTATTCAACTTATTTGTCTGCGTGCTTGTGTTTTCTTATTTTGTTTTGTTGTTTACTCATGTATGTGGAGTGGAACTCTGTATAAACCCAAGTGGGTTTCGTTCCCCTCCTTGTGCTGTATCTTTTTGATATTCGTGCAGAACAAATAAATAAATAATAAATAAAAAAAAAAAATAAAAAAAAAAATATATATACATGAGTAAATGTAAAAATATTGCGCTGTAAAAATTGTAAAACGTTTTCCACTATGAATTTGAATTCTGTGATCCAACATGCAGCAGAATAACGTGACACATCTGCTCTTAGCAAACCTCTGAGAATGATTGTGTTTGTGCATTTACAATGCCTCTCTGAAAATAATTTTCTTTTTCTTATTTTTTGGCATTAGCACCTGAACAATGAAGGCCCTTACAAAAGAGTTTTTTGTCCGACTGAATACAAAAATGATTTTTTACATAAACAGTAAAACACTAACCAACAGCCGTGCTAATCATATAAACACACAGTTCAATCGGTCAGTCTCTTAGTTATAGAGTCCATGTCTTTCACCTCTCAGGCTTTTAAAGACTTTATGGCCAGACAGAAGACTGGTAGAATGTGCACGGCAGAGGAAGTGGCACATCTGTGTGTGTACCTGGCCTCAGATGAGGTGAGTATTTGACCATTGTACTCTCTTCTTTTCTATTATATCGTTTTAAGACAACATTTGGTACTGATGTTGTTTTTTACTGTTCACTTGGATATTTAAGTTTAAAAATATGTTTTATTCCTGTAGTCTGCATACGTAACAGGAACAGAAGCCATCATTGATGGAGGATGGAGACTCTGAGGATGTTTTATCACTGGCCAAATCTAAAAAGTTAATGCTGCTGTGAGCTCTTCCTGAGTCCTGTAAATTCATATCCTGATTGCATTTAATATGTATTGAATCATTTTTAGCCATTGATGTTAAAAGGCTTGCAGTTTATAAACTACAAATTATGTGATATTACACCCCTGTATTTCATATTTCTATTAATGGGTCATGTTACTATATTGGATTTCAAGTTCACTTATTGCCAAACATGTCATCTAATTTTCAGCTTTGTTTAAAATTGAATTGTTTGGTTAATCAAATTATAATATGCCAAATTAAATAAAATTATTTTGTCAATTACTATCTACTTTAGAATTTTTAATCATTAAACAAAGGTAAGAATTCTAAACCATGTTTTTTGTGTGTGTGTTTTTTTTTTTAACTGACACCCATAATTAAAAACAATTAGTAATTTATAAGAATAATCTTTGAAACTCTTAGGCCTGGTTTTACAGACAGGGCTTAGATTAAGACAGGATTAGGCCCAGTTCATTTAGGGCAGTTAAGTAGCTTTTATAAACATGCCTTAGAAAAAAAAACCTTTCTGGTGTGCATTTTGAGACGAAACAATGGCACGAACATATTTTAAGATATAAGTTACTTTCGGTTAAAACAGCTTAAACATCCATTTAAAGTCTGGGACTTGTCTCTGAAACCGGCCACTAGTGTTTTTTTTTATTTTTATTTATCCACTGGCTTAAGTTTTATTATGTGGCATTTATATATGTTCAGAATGAACCATTTAAAAAAATAAAACATCGTGGAAGAAGCCGCATGATTAGGGGATCATAACAAACAGAAATCTTTTGACAAAGGCTTGTGATTGGTTCGTTGCTGTCAAATCTAGCAAATCATATTGCGCAGGAGGCGGGACTTGTCAGAAAAGGGGTTGTGAAGATAGCCTGATTGGACCATTTTATTTCTTTGGGTTGGACCGTTAAAAGAACACCTTCCATCTATCGCTCACACTTCCGGATGCCACCACCGGGTAAAAGATTAACCTTATTAAATGTATCCACGGATGTTTGCGATCGAGCTCGTATTTTCAGTATTATTTGTTTTTTTTTTTATATAGACCTCTGCACATGCCGGTTAATCATTTGAAGACGTCAAACTTGCAGACACTTCAGCATGAGATTTTGTTTCATTAACGTTAACTTACATGTCAGTCAACTGATTTATTTTTGATCACAACAATTAATCATCACATAGAAAAAGACAATGTCTCTATCACGCAAAACAATATGACTTTCGTCATGAACGAGGGGGAATACATATTACACTATGTCGATACATTGAAGAACATTATGCGTAAATGGACTAAAAACGCTGTAATGTCAGTGATGCTCAGATGTTCAGTGAGTGGTTTACTACAGTCTTATAAACAGAGACCATATGCCACACGCTCTTCAGTCTGATAAACCACCATATGGCCCAGGCGTCGCGTTTAGTCCTGTTTCAATCCGATTAACTTGTTGAACAAACCAGTCGCTTTCCCGACTAGTACTCTGGCTTTTTTTCTCACTGATGGCACCTTAGCAGGCTTTATAGATAAGTTGATGTAGTAATAGCTATTTATATTTACACAGGTGAAGTTTTAAGGAACTGGAGCCGGTCTTTAGCACGTGCAATGGCTGGAAGACCAGAGCGAAGATAGAGCAGAAGTGTAGTGCCATGGAGGATGCCCTGTCCAGACCTCATTCAGCTCACTCCACATACTCACAGAGGACTGAGGATGCAGCCTCCGCCCTGGGAAATCATGCTGAAGTAGGTTATTAGTCAGACTTCCCCACTTTATGCTGTTTATTTTGCTGTAAAATTGGTTCTATGGAATGGGACAGTTGCCTTTATTGTTGTTCTCTAGCCGAGATCTATACTCATAGCTGATCTCAAGACTTAAGGGACAACATGAAAGATTTGATACCTTTTAATAACCTTAATATAGCTAAACATTTTAATGCTTTAGACCAGTAGCTAGTTCATGTACATTCAAATATGAATATAAGAAAATACAGTGAGTTTATTGACAATATATGATTCTATATTGCACTCTTTTTAAAATGAAATTCCAATATGTTATTTACATATTTGTCAGCATAAAGTTTGATTGACTGGAGAACTTGTTACAAAAAATAACATTGGCATTTTTAAGTATTTTGGTATGTTCCCCTTTAGTCAAGCAAAAATAATGTATTTTACTTATTTTTGTTTTCATTTGACATCTTTCCCACCCCAAAATCATTTGTTTATATCCAGGTTTATGTCACCATGAAATCAAAATGGACAATTCTTATTTTTTATGGAAAAATTATAACTTAATATCATTAACAAAATAACTTCCACATTCAAATGAAATCTTTTTGGTAGCACTTTATTGTAAGGTGATGTACACGTTACATGTACTTACTATAGTAATAACAGTAAATTATGCGTAATTACATGTACCTAACCCTAAATGTAACTCTATAGTAATAACATGTTAATTAATATTACTCAGTACTTATTTGAGTACAATGTAACTACATCATGGTAAAATAAAGTGTAACCATCTCATCTCTTCTCTGATGACGTGTTTACGACAATGCAATCAATTCTCAAAAGACAAAATCAAGTCTCCGCCCCTACATTTTTTCTTCGAGTTCGAGAAGCCGTTCACTCGGATATACGTCACAATAGGGAAAGAAAGACTATCACAACATTCATTTCTTGCGACTTCAAATTAAAACAAAGATGTGGTCTCAGACTTTTCTATTCTAAATTCTGAATTGGTTAAAATATCTGCACATTTAGATTTTGCTACTAATATCACTGCTTCTCTTTTCACTATTCATTTTCTCATACAGCATCACCTTATTGTCAGTCAGACAGTCCTTGTGGTTCCGAAGCGCCCAGAGAGCCCCAGTCTGAGTATGACTGAGGAGACGACGTATGTCCCACGACCGGTGTCTTCGGTTGACGCTTACACAAACACAGACCCTCCGTACGAATGCTGCCCTTGGTTGCGCAGACTATGCCCGTGCCCACCCAGAGGCCTGCTGGCTGCAGTTATCACCAAAGGTTAGAACACACTCTATAATCTTCCACAACCTGATGGTAGAGAGTGCATGTGCACTACCATGCAAAAATGTTGGGGTCGGTAAGATTTAAAGGTGCCCTAGAATGTGAAATTGAATTTATGTTGGCATAGTTAAATAACAAGAGTTCAGTACATGGACATGACATACAGTAAGTCTCAAACACCATTGTTTTCTCCTTCTTATTTAAATCTCATTTTTGAAAAACACCCCTGAAAAACAGGCGAATCTCCACATAACACCGACTGTGACGCAACAGTCGGGATCATTAATATGTACGCCTCAAAATTTGCATATGCCAGCTCATGTTCAATGCCAGGCATGTGCAGCCGAACCATCGGAAGTTCTGCAGGTGAAGAAACAAGCGAGGATCATAGGGAAAATTGCAGATAAATGTTATGTTCCAGGCTGTGCAGGGGATGTGAGGACTTTTCATACCCTTCCCACAGAAAAGAAATGTCAACAGGCGTGGTTGATGTTTATCTATAATCGGATACCGCAACAGTTTAATTCGAAGTTGTTAGTTTGCTTTGCCCATTTCACCACGGACTTATTTTCTAACCTGGGACAATATCAAACAGGCTTCCCTCAGTGAATTAAATTATATACAGAAAGCGATCAAAGAACAATCTTTCCACACAGCGCGAGTCTATCTGGACACTTGCCAAACTCGTTATGAAATCAATGACGCACGTTACTCTGCACCACGAAGCTCTTACTGTATGTACATCATCGTGTTTGCATTGGTGAAAGCATTAGAGAGAGTGAGAAAATGGTTGCAATGATTAGATCTTCAGTCTCGTGATCAACAGACTGACATCTGCTCAATGCTCATCACGGCAACATTTTATGGGAATGGAAATAGATTTAAATACTTTATAAACATCTCACGATTCGTTAATCTCGATAGCTGTAATAGTAAAAACGTTTAATAGCTGTAGTAAAAGTATCCGAGAGAGTTTCACATGTAATACATAGCTTCATATGCAAGCATGTCAGCCAATCACAGCAGTGGCCGGTTACACTGATCCCACAGCAGACACGCCCTTCAAACAGAGCGTTCAAATCAGAGGCTAAAATCAGGCTAGGAAAAATGCCTTTTATTTCTAAATTATGTCTATTTTTGATCTAAAAAACATATTAACAATATAAGGGCAACCCAGGAAACATTATAAAATATTAAAATAACCCCATTCTAGGGCACCTTTAAAAAAATATATATTTGAAAGTCTTTTATGCTCACTGGGACTACATTTATTTGATCAAATGTAACTTTGCTTTCCATTTATTTCTTAAAGCACACTTTAAGTACTTCAATACCACCACAAAAACTACTAGCCTAACTTATAATAACTAAGAAAAAACATTGTCTTATATTCGGAAAAAATGCGGTAACATTAATGACAGCAGCAGGTATTTATATGTTGCTGTCACTTTAAGAGCGAATGCACGGATCCAATTAATGATACACATTCGATTTATATCTCAACCGTTTGTGTTCACTTAAGACTTGCAACTTTGACAAACTTTTGAACAGTGGTGTATGGTAGATAAAAATGTATTTTGTTTACTAAGCTATCTGCTGGTAGATTGAACCCAGTATATGTTTGTTCTTGCAGTTACCATGGCCGCTGTGCTGTTTGGGGTGGTGTGGTCCATTACAGAGAAGGAATGTCTCCCGGGCGGAAACCTCTTTGGCATCGTGACCTTGTTTATTTGTGCCGTAGCCGGGGGAAAGCTGTTTGGACGCATACACTTGCCGAACCTGCCACCTTTACCTCCCCTTCTTGGTATGAGCAATTTCTTAACATATTTAATTAAGGTGAGGTCACATTAGTGAAATTTTGCGGGGGAAAGAGGTCCATGGTCAGTAGTGAAGTGCCCTCACGAAAAACTGCAATTGGACAGATTCATATAGAAATGACTAGATCTAGACCGTAAAGTTTTGGTAAATCTTAAGAAAATAATGTCTATGTTAGTAGGGATAGACATTTAACCTACTACATACTTCACAGCATGTACTGTATACTACCTGTTATTTTGATAAATATGTAACCATCACAATATTTCCGTAGTGAATTAAAAAAAAAGTATTTCTGATGCTTACTTGGATAAGAACCTTAATTCTGAATTTCTACTTCATAATCTTCTACATATTTGAAAGTTAAGTAAAAATGTGTTTAATTTTTTAAGCAATTACACTTTTAATCAGCAGGGATGTACTATTTTGATCAAAAGTGACAGTAAAGACATTTATAATGTTACAAAAGATTTATATTTCAAATTGTTATTCTGAAACACCTGAGCCAAAGTCTGTTATCAGACACTGCACCAGACATCCGCCTTCGAACGCAAGATAACATGACCGTGTTTATTTCGTCTGTGCGCACTGAGGTGCAAGTCATTTATAATGTACAAAAAAAGAGCAACAGTTTCTTCCTCGTTTACAGGAACTTCTGTTTTTATTACAGATATATTTGCGCCAATGGCCCAGAAAGTGACAATTTTGTTCACTCGAACACATGGGATTAAAATAGTGCTTTATTCACAAATGTTTTATGCGATATTCCAATTTTGCTCAAGTTAAATTCACAACTTTGGATGGAAATAGCTACTGAAGACTGGAGTAATAGCTGCTAAAAATTATATATTTTTAAAAAAAAATATTTCACAATAGTACTGATATTTTTCTTTATTTTTGTTAAAAACAGAATGCAGCCTCGATGGGTATAAGAGGTTTTTTTTTTTTACTCTACATGCTCTACAGACCCCACACTTTTCAACAGTAGTGTATAATTTAATTTTCCCCACAGCTCAAAGAAAAACCGACTGTGTTATTCTTTTTTCCTGTATTGACAAAGTGGTCAGTTTCATTGTCAGTGTTATGAATAACTATGGGATTTCTATTTGTGTTATTTCACTCTGTGTGTGTCCGCAGGCATGCTGCTGGCAGGCTTTATCCTCAGAAACATCCCTGTGGTGACAGATGCTGTTTACATTGATGTTAGATGGTCCGCTTCTATGAGGAACATCGCCCTGGGTGTCATTCTGGTCAAGGCTGGTTTGCAATTAGACGGCAAGGTATGAAACTGCATCAGCCTGAGAAGATTTGCCTTCATACTCTTTCAAAGTCCAGCCAACACAATTGTTTTTTGATATCCATTTCGATCTCATAAAGACTTTTCATTTAATGGAGGTTGTACAGTAAGAAAAATTGGTTTCACAAATCATTTTGTACTAACAATACTTTTATGTGTGTTTCAGGCTCTGAAGAAGCTGAAAGCTGTGTGTTTACGTTTGTCCATGTTCCCTCTCACCTGCGAGGCAACCACTATGGCTGTGGTCTCCTATTTAATACTGGGACTTCCATGGATCTGGGGCTTTATTTTAGGGTAAACCGCTGTTTCTGATAAGATAAGAACCTCTCTGAAAGCTCTGCTGCAACCAACTCAATAGCTCTGATTTTCTGCTCTGTAGGTTTGTTCTCGGGGCTGTTTCTCCTGCTGTTGTGGTTCCGTCCATGTTGCTTCTGCATAAGGAAGGGTACGGTTTAGAGCAGGGTATACCTACTCTTCTCATGGCAGCATGCAGCGTTGATGACATCATTGCCATTACCTGCTTCACCACCTGCCTGGGCATAGCTTTCGCTACAGGTACGCCAAAAGACTAAATGTAGGATATTCCTAAATTGAATTAAATGAATACAGTAAGAGATTTTGGACATGATATCAATACTTTAACCACAGAGTCTTACAGAGGAATTCAAAGCGCTTTTAGATGCACAGAACATGTTTAGAATAGACGACATTGTGCTACATTCTAAAAAATACTTTGTATTTATTTACACTACCATTCAAAAGTTTGGGGTTGGTATTAAATAGTTTTGAAAGAAAAGTCTCTTATGCTCACCAAGGCTGTTTTTATTTAATCAAAAACACAGTAAATTTTTTTTTTTTTTAAATGTAATTTATTCCTGTGCTGGCAAAGCTGAATTTTCAGGAGACAGTGTCACATGATCCTTCAGAAATCATTCTAATATGCTGATTTGGTAATCGGGTAACATTTACTCAATTTTTTTTTTTTTTTTTTTTTAGGAAACCATGTTACTTTTTTTTTCAGGACTGTTTGAAGAGTAGAAAGATCAAATGAACAGCATTTATTTAGACAAATAAAAAGTAATGTCTTTGCTGTCAGTTTTGACAATTTAATGCATTCAAATATGACATTTAAAAAAACAAAAACTGACCCCTCACTTTTAATAGTGTATGTATAAGAATCTGTACATTTCATATATATTAACGCATACAAATGTAAATGTTTCTGAACATGTTTTTTAGATGCAGTACTTCTTTGATAGTGTACTTTCTCCAGGGCTGTGTTCGATATAGCCCGTTATACCCTCATTCACTATTCCCTACATTAGTCCACTTGATATAGTTCACTTAAAGGAGAGAAAAATATCAAGTCAGCAAATTTGACCACTGAGTGCACCGAAAGGGCTGCTATTTTTGCATAGTTTGTACTTGCTGTTTAATAATCATTCGAAACTGGGCAAACTACAGCTCTAGTAGTGATGAAAAGATCATGGGAAATATGCATAAATCTTATTAAACAATATAATAATCAGGTATTTAACCGTGTTTGAAATGATGCTGTACCCACATTGGATCAGTGGTTCGGAAAATAGATGGATGATTCAGCTGCTGGCACCATCTTCTGCCTAGACGCAGGAATTCATTTTACGTGACTCTCGCAGTGCATTATGGGTATTCTCTAGCCATTGAGCGTACATCGGTTGTACACTTGTTATTCAGGTGCATTGTGGGATTGAATGAGCGCACTCGATAACATCCACTATGGTTTCGTACACCACTACAAATGTCTGTTCCCTTAAAAAAAGCCCTAAATTTTGAACTCAGCCCAGGTTTTATGGATTTCTTTGTTGTTAGAGGTCCAGTTTATATTAGTGCTCTCTGATGCCCTCTGCAGCGCCGTGTGGTTAAATGTGCTGAGAGGACCACTGGAGGTGTTAGGTGGTGCGGTCACTGGTGTGGTCTTAGGGTACTTTCTACATTACTTCCCCAGCAGAGACCAGGTACGTGAGCAGTAACTTTATGATTATGAAGGTCATGTTGAATTCAAAACCTGATGTGGAGTTGATGTTGTCAGGGGTAACAGGTATCATGATTGATTATAGCTTGTGTGCTTTGTCTTTCCACATAGGGAAACATAGTGCTGAAACGTTCGTTTCTGGTGTTGGGGCTGTCTGTGTTTGCGTTGTTTGGTAGTAATGTGGCCGGGATTCCTGGCGCAGGAGGTCTTTGTACACTGGTGCTGGCATTTGTGGCTGGAATAGGCTGGGGAAAAGATAAGGTCTGAATCTCTTCTCCCAAACACAGAATTTTCATAAAAAATCTTTTTTTTGCCTACTTTCTTTCTCATTCGCATATTTATACACTCACAATTTTTTGAATTAAAAAAATATAAGAGTGACCGCGTTTTTTTTTTAAGATCACATTGATTTCTCTGTGTATGTGTGTTTCAGGCACCCGTGGAGGAGGTGGTGGAAAGGTTTTGGCATGTGTTCCAGCCTCTTCTTTTTGGTCTCATTGGTGCTGAGATTGTTATTAGTACTTTGGAGGTCACGACTGTGTGTGAGTGTCTGCTGTTTTAGTAATAGAGCTGATTGGGAAACACTCGAAAGGGCTTTTCACGCTTGAAGTAGTTAAAGGGATAGTTCACAAAAACATTAAGAACATTCTGTCATCATTTTCTCACCCTCAAAATCTGGATGAATTTCTTTCTTCTGCTGAACATGAAACATGAATTGAAGAATGTCGGTAATCAAACATTTGATGAGTCCATAGTTATTTTTTTTCATCAACTGTTTGGTTATCGATATTCTTTAAAATATCTTCTTTTGTGTTCAGCGGAAGAAAGACATTTATACAGGTCTGGAACAACTTAATGGTGTGTAAATGATGACAGAATTTAATATTTTTTGTGAACTATCCTTTTAAACCTGGGTCATTCTAAACCCCAGGTAAACAGAATCCTGGGTTATTTTGCTTCACACTTCACGTTACTCATAAATTACCCGGGGTTAACAATTAATCCTGGGCATTTTTAAATGGACGTTTCACACTATATATTCCTAGATTCTGGGTTAACATTTATATTTTCATATTCATGGTGACATTGATTGGACAAACACAGCAAGTGACCTGTTTATATAAAAGCTCTAGCATTGCCCATCATCAAATTATACACCGCCGACTGTACTGTCATGTTTTTCCTGATTTATAAAGGTAAGAATGAAACGGTCTCTAGTTGGCCCCTTTTCCATGAACATTTAACATTTTTCCTTCAAATGGTGAAATTGCTTTTTTCACCATTTGATACAACACACAGTGTGTCTGTGACAGCATGTGAATATAAGGCACACGATTGGTTGTCGGTTGCTAAGCATTTAGCCGTAACATTCTAACACTACATCAGTACACACTGCACACGTTTACGCAGGATTATCAGCACAAAAGCAGTGCAAAACCAGCTCAGGAGCAGGGATTCATATCCATGGGTAAAAATAATTTAAGTTAAACTAAATCTAAATTACAAGTGTGAAAATATTCCATTAAACAGGGTTAAAAGCGGGGCTTCGACTGACGATAACCCAGGATTAAGCACAGTGTGAAAAGCCCTAAAGTAACGGATGTAAGCAGCGCGCACATTTGCACATGTGTAGTGTTTTAAACATGCAGTTGATCTTCTCTAATGTAATATGTCCTCAGTTCTGGGTATAGCAGCTCTGCTCATCGCACTCACGGTACGGCTGCTCATCACTTTTGTTTCGGTACTGCGAGCTGGCTTTAACCTGAAAGAGAAAGTCTTCATTGCTCTGGCCTGGATGCCGAAAGCCACAGTACAGGTAAAATTGCCTAGTATAGCAAATAGACCTTCTATTTTACTTTTGTTTTATCGTCTTTATCCTGCACCCATTCCTTTGGTTTCTTTGGACACGAGTGAGCTAAATGACAAATAAAAATGAAACGCATTTGTAAGTTCCCGTTATGTCATTGGTTTCAGGCTGCCATAGGCTCTACAGCTCTAGACATGGCACGCTCCAAGAATGACCTTGAGCTGCAGAAGTATGGCATGGATGTCCTCACTGTGGCTGTGCTGTCCATTCTCATCACTGCTCCTATTGGAGCGATCATCATCAGCCTGCTCGGCCCTCGACTCCTGCAGAAACCAAAGAACCCTGAGTGGGGTGAGATATTTGTACACAGACACATTGGCCACTTTATTAGACACAACTGTTCAACTGCTCGTAAGGCAAATATCTAATCAGCCAATCACATGGCAGTATCTCAATGCATTTAGGCATGTAGACATGGTCAAGATGATCTGGTGAAGTTTAAACTGAGCATCAGAATAGGAAAGAAAGGTGATTTAAGTGACTTTGAACGTTGCATGGTTGTTGGTGCCAGACGAGCTGGTTTGAGTATTTTCAGAAACTGCTGATCTACTGAGATTTTCACGCAAACCCATCTCTAGGGTTTACAGAGAATGGTCTGAAAATAAGAAAATATCCAGTGAGTGGTCGAAAATGTTTTGTTGATGCCAGATGTCAAAGGAGAATGGCCAGACTGGTTCTAGCTGATAGAAAGGCAACAGTAACTCAAATGACCACTCGCTACAATATGCATCTCTGAACACACGTCCAGCCTTGAAGCAGATCAAGAATACAGCAGCAGAAGACACACTGGTGGAGCCACTCTTGTCAGCTAACAACAGGAAACTGAGGCTACACGGGCTCGCCAAAATTGGACAATAGAAGATTTTCAATTTTCTAGAAGATTTTTCTGTATTTTTGATCAAATAAATGCAGCCTTTGTGAGCATGAGAGACTTCTTTCAAAAACGTTAAAAATAGTAATGTTTCCAAACTTTTGACCGGTACTGCATATATTAGGGATGCAGTATTTTTTTTGTCCGATACTGATTTTAACAAACAACAATTAAAATGTTGACTGTTTTGATCATGTTTTAAATGAGCAAAGTTCAAAAACGCATGCATTCAGATATAGTAGCTAGTTTATTTCTGCATCATCAAATCATCTTAATTGAACATGAATTGGATCCATTTAACATTCAATATGCATAACACAAATACATAACAAACATAAAAAATATCTTTTCAGGTTGGTCTAACAGTAATTTTCGATACAGAAATTGAAAAAGGTAATCAAATGTAAGATAACACTGCTGCATAAATTCTCAGCCCCCCCTCAACCTGCTTCCTTAGTGTTTGTACACGTAGAAAAGGCG
Source organism: Chrosomus eos (assembly GCA_036326025.1). Classification (NCBI taxonomy): domain Eukaryota; kingdom Metazoa; phylum Chordata; class Actinopteri; order Cypriniformes; family Leuciscidae; genus Chrosomus; species Chrosomus eos. The sequence continues at coordinate 12,083,812 of CM070819.1, read as the reverse complement.
ACAAAACGAATGACATTGTTCCGTTTTCTCCCTGAACGATGATAAGTTAATCACTATTGCATCATGAAAGGCCTACAGTGGCGAAATTGTTCTCAATCGCGACAAAAGCGAAACATTATTTGTGTGGTGTGTGTGTGTGACCGTTAAGCTATCTACACATTCACATGCTCAAAAAAAGGATATGAGATATGATGGTTAGGAAAATGCCTTAAAAGTTTGCTGACTTTGTAGATATATATAAGTCACACAATGTGGGTGACAACTAATCCATTTTGATAAACAAGCCATATGAGATGCACATGGAAATGTATCACCACAGCTTGGAGAATTTGCATGCTAGCAGTTCAGCCTTTGTCCTGTTCACTCTGCGTTTGCTTTATTGTTTGTACAACTTTGCTAATGTGTTAAATTGGGAAAAATAAGTCAATGCTTCAGCCCCTTTAATTAAGACCAGTAGATTCAGTTTGCTTCAAATTCATAAACCTGTGTTTTGTGCAAAAATTATATTAGCACACACACTGTATCTGTGACACTGAAGACTGGTGTAATGATGCTGAAAAATTCAGCTTTGTCATTACAGGAATCAATTATTTTAAAATCTATTAAAATAGAAAACAATTATTTTAAATTGTGATAGTATTTCACAATAGTACTGTTTTTACTCAATTTTTGAATAAATAAATGCAGCCTTGGTGAGCATAAGAGACTTCTTTCAAAAACATAAAAAATGTTAATGTTTCCAAATTTTGACAGTTACATATACTGTATGTGTAAATAAATCGTCTACAATCAACATAGATATATGTAACTGAAATCTGACACTAGCTTAGTACTAACATTCTTCATTGTATTAAATGCGTGCATTGTTTTAATTGTCATTTTCTGAATTGCAGCTGTCAGTCATGGTGCTTTGTCTGCATCAGGGACACCGGTGACATATGAAAGTGCCCTGTGATGTTTCTGGAATGCTTCTGGGAAGTGACACCCCAGCGTCCAAGGCTGCTGATCATCCTTTTTCTCCTCGAAGTTTGATTCTCAAACCCATTATTACTACAACCCTCTGAAGTCAGAGTGCAAAAGTGGGCATGCTTTTCAGATGAAGAAACCCAACTTTTTTTTTACCTTCTAAGGTGAATGAAAATCATTCAGAACAGAGGTTCTTATTCTCCTCTAAACCGTGGGATTTTAAAGTATTACGTTATGCTAAGGAGTAATCATTTTTGGCATAAAAACTGTTGTTTATGAATATTATTTTTTTCTAACTGGCTGTGCTGTGTTGATAGTATTTCTAAAATTTGAAAAATACCAGATGTTAATATATCAGTCTGCAGCGACTGCATATTAGTGTTACAGAAAGTCATGTAGTGGCCAGTGTTGTCATCATGACTATGTTCGGAATTGAACACTAGCTGATTTTACTTTGCAGTATATAAAGTATACAGCTTTCTAGTTTCATTGTTATTGTTAAAATGTCACACAACCTGTCTTTGGCTGATGGCACCAAAAGAACGGTACATAAACATTTTTAATTTTTTAATGTCTCAGTATCTGGCAGTCTGATCAGATAGAGGTTTCTTTCAGTTCATCCATCAACCTGGAACTGTAAGGTCGAGTTGCAGGATACATACATTTTGGCAAATGTAGTATTTCATCCGAGTATGTAGGCTTGCAGAATACATATTTTGTAGATAGTAACTATTCCGAGCATAGTCATGGACCTACATTCTGAGATTCAGAGTTTTTGCAGGTACCTTGTCAACCCTGTTGCACACACAGTAGTCAAATACTGTAGCTGCAAATAATCTGAAGTCAGTTTGGAGCTCAATTTTCGAGTTTACAGTGGAAGTAATTTTAGGACCTAATGAAAGTTTAGAGATTTTTTAAGTGAGAGTTTAAATGAGAAGTAGAAAGAAAAATCATTTATTTCCCTTTGCACCGTTCATCATGTTATTTTTTCATGAGCCATATTTATTGTGAACATTTTGCATGTTTTTTTTTTCATCATAAAATGTGTATTTGAATGTTATAGACTCATGTGAAGGGAACACTATTAGTGTATTAAGTTTACTGCTTGAATTTTTACAAGATTTTGTATTGTGGTTTTGTCTCAAAAATAGAGTATTGGTAATGCTGCGTAGTCATTCTTACTTCAAGCTATTAAATGACTACTGTGAAGAGTTACTACTGTTATACCCTTATTTTTATATTGTATGATGTACGTGTAGTTATTTTAATTTGTAGATGTATTGCTGCAGGAAATGAATGACATGCCTTGTTAGTAAATGACAGGCAAAACCCCCTGCTTGCATTTGGAAGCATATCTTGTTATATCATCTAAGGCAAATCAGATGTAAATAAGCATCACTGTTACTTTAAAGACATGGAGCATTTGTAGTGGAGTTGCACTATTGTGTGTTTTAGGAAAAGTACACAGAAGAAACTGTTTCATGGCGTCACACGCACAAAAAAACAGTAAAAAGAATTTTCTAGAAGATAAAACAAGTTTGGTTATCTTTTATTTTATAAAAGTTATTAGGCACATTCCAGTTATCATACGAATTTAATTTTTATGAAAACATCTATGAACAAGAGCCATGAAATACAAAACCAAGTGGCACAAGAAAAAAAGATTGGTATTGTCAAACTATTTATCACTCTGAATATGAAGAATGGCACACATACTATGACTTGTAATTGTCGCAGCATGTTGGTTCAGGTGGACAGAGAAAAGAGGGCACATTTCTCTGTTACATTATGATACATGTTGTAATATATGGATGATGTGTGACAATAGCTGTGACCAAAGTGCAATGGGAAATGTCTAGGTATACGAACAAAAATCAAGTTTAGTATCCTGCACTTGAAAATGTTAAAATAATTTAGCAAACATTTTAGAACTATTGTCGGTTTAGGATTAATGCTGTAGAAAATGAAAAACAAAATCCCAATAATGTACTTCACATTGAAAAGTTAAAAGTATAATTTGTTGTTGTTGTCTTACAAAATGTCAAACGCACATAGAATAGTATTAGTACAAGGCAACTTAGTTAAAACTGAATCTAGATGTAGATTAAGATTGGAAAAGACACTTTCATGGCCACAAAGATTGATTAGCGACGATAACCGCCATTTTTCCTTATGGTCCTATTATATTGCACACAAATTTGCCAAGTATAACAAAAATAAAACGCACAACAATGTAACAAAACATAAATCAAAATAATTAATCTCTGAATCAACCGCAATATCTTGAGCATTATAGTCCGAATTTACAGCTCTATATTTTTTCTACACAATAAATTGGAAAGAGTTTGGGGTAAGTGTAACAAACAAAATTACAGTAAGTTTTTCCGTGGAGAAAAATATGCATTAAAAAAATGCCACTCTGAGCCAAAACTGGTGGGCTACAGGGTCTTCTTCTTAAGAATAAGTGGGCCGACGTTGTCCCCCGTCAGCTCATTATGCTTTATGTGCGATTTATCGCAAACAGGAAACTGCAAGATAAGAAAGAAAAAATTAAGTGCTGAGAGTGACAGTGGCTCTTAGCCTCTCTAAGGCTTTTAACAAAACTCACACACTCAAAGAGGAAGCAGAAAATCACACATTTTCCCACACAAATTAACAGTTAAAAAGTGGTTATATCATCTTTTATATTTAGGCTATATAAATTCCCCCAAAGCTCCAAGTATAATGTTAATTAAGGGTTTTGTTTTGTGCCAATAAGTCAGAATTTAGCTGTTCCATGTTCATTTCCCCCCTTTCGTGCTGTTATAGCATGTTTTGATAGTTCACTTTACTGCAAAAGTTCTAGGAAAAGAAATATCACCCACTTAATAACCTAGATAAATTGCTTTTCTACATAAAACATTTTTTCTCTCAGTCATTCCTACCGTTTTAGATCGCCAGCAGCGACAGTAACAAACATTTGGAGTCCTCAGGTCCTCTATGTCGATCTCATTCACCACTTTAGGGTTTTCTTTTTGGATCTTCAGATTTATTAGACTGTCTCTTTGCTTTTTCTTCTTGGGCAGGAAGGGCCGGATGGTCAGATAACCCAACAGAGCCAAAATCCCCAATAATGGCAGAAGCCGCAACCACTCTGAAACTGAGACACAGTGTTAGAACTTATAATACTTAATGTCAACAATCTACATAGACAGAGCTCTTCTGTTTACAGTGGAAAAATAAGTGCATGTCAGATAAAGTAATATTCAGTGATTGATACACTTTTTTATATTTGCACACATGTGCATTAGAAATGAACTGTTGCATTACAATGACAGTTGCTGGACCCTGAAGATAGGTCATTTTAGGTGTCTGTACAAACAACTTTTAAATTACAGATGCAAATATTTCTGCATTTCTTGTGACATCATCTATAATACTACAATAGATCATGCCTCTTAGAAGCAAAGCATGTATCAGATGCTTTGCGTGTTTTGTTCTTCACACATTTCTAAAATAGACACACACTGGTCGTTACTTTGTTTGTATATGAAAATAGAATCACTTGAAAAGTAGCACTGCCTCTTGAGAATCTTTTCATGCTATTGTATGACAATAGGTGAAAGATAATAGCCTACAAAAACATGTATTTTTCCTACCCAGAAACACGTGCAGGCAACCAATTACTTATTTACGCGTTATTTTAGTGTTTAATAGATGCTAAACATAGACACATACATCACTCTTTCTATGCATCCATGCGCGCGTAACTTTCCACCTACGCTTGTGACATTTTGTATGATGATGAAACACATACCTGTCAGTCGCGCAAACCCTCCGATTGTTTCTGGAAGGGGCAGTTTCTTGAGGTAGGCTGGAAGTTGTATTTTGATAATCCTGGAGATACTTTCTAACACCATCTTGAATGACTTTGTGCGCTTCTCTCAATTGAGAGACCCAACAGGATATTTCCTGAGACGTTCTACGTCATCGCGTTAGTGCACTTGCGTAGTCGTTTCCGTTTGCTCTTGAGAATATACGTAGTTTTGACTATGAATAAGCGTAAGTGCAGCACGCCCCGTAAAAGTGTCAACCAATCACCGTCTGCAGAGTTGGTTGAGCGCGATTGGCTCGTCTCTCAACGCGCCACTTGCTTTCAGTTTTTAATAGCTCTTTACTTTCTTTTGTACAAGGAAAGGGGTCTGGACATATCAAACAAATACTATATAATTAATCAAGTTAGAGATGTATCCTTTAAAATATAACACAGAGTACTGTTAAACATTTTTTTAAACAATTATTCGGACTAATTAATTATTGTACATTTTGTAGCTTACATACTTTTTTGTAGTGGTGTGTACTCAAGAATGTTTTGGATCGATTTCTCTAACATCAAAAACCTCCCTGTTTTTTATTTTATTTTTATACAATTTGAGTTGCATGATGTAATTTAATTATTATTATTATTTACTTTTTGTACATAATAGCCTGACATTGATTGCATTTCATTTATTGTAAATTGTAATTTTACTCCTGGCACAATTCATTCATTCATTCATTCATTCGTTCGTTCGTTCGTTCGTCGTTCGTTCGTCCGTCCGTCCGTCCGTCCGTCCATCCATCCATCCATTCATTAATTTATTCATTTCATTAAAAACTTGTTGTAAACATCTAATGTGAGATGTTCATTTCTTATATGGTTTAATATAATAAATTGTAAAAAAAAAAAAAAAATGTACAGACAATTGTAAAGAGTTTCTGTATCTTGGGGGATACAGACATTTAACAGGCTGTAAAGGAAAGGGTCTATGGGGGGAGGGGCATTATTTGGTTGCAGTTGATGAGAAACACTGATGGGTTGATGGGTCATGTAATCAGGTCATGTGACTTTATGCTAACATTCCCAAAATTTGTATCAAAATCCAAAATGGCAGCATACGTGGACAAAGACACTGGCCATGAGATAAGCATTTTTATATTTTTCCCGGTTATGATATTTTAGAGTGATTTTGTTTTAGAAAATAGTTTTTTAAGGATAGTTTTACATGTTCTTGTTGATATTTTCAAAATAATCTTCTCACAGCTTTGATTATCAGGCATTGCATGTCTGTATCCTGGGGGATACATTGCCCATATAAGGGTATTTAACAGGGCTGATCACTCACAGATATTCTTATGTTTTGAGGCCTGTTCTCTACAGATATTGAATAGGATAAAGGTTTTGGATGTGTCAGGATGGCCAGACATCCATCATGTGTCAGAAGTGCAAAGTGAGGCTTTGCCTGTTCACTGGACAAAATGCTCGCAACTGTTTTCTCAGCCTACATTGCCCATAGAATACATCTGGTGTGGAGCACCACAGGGAAGATGGTAGAATTAAAAAAACAAAACAGGAAAAATGTGTTTTAAAAATCGGCACATGAACTGTTAAAAAAATTATGAAATGTTAAATGTATATCCTACATAGGCAATGCATCTTGGGAGAAAAAGTTCATTTTTTTCCAATTTTTCTAATGTTGTATGGATAACATGAAATAAAATTAGCTAATTAATTGTTCATTAAATGTTTTAAAAGTTGTCATATGAACTATAAATAAAAAAAAGAATACATTGCAAAATGTTACCCTAAATGGTTTATGTATCTCGGGAGATACAGAGTGTAACTTATAAAATAAAGGTCATATTTTGAAAAAAATGCATGAACTGTGTCATTTTAGTATAGATACATACAAAAATAGCAATGAATCATTTTTCCATCAAATTTATTTATGCTTGCCCCTTTAAGGGTTAATTTGTATCATTATTTGTAGTTCTACCCCCAACCTATTGACAGATATTTCAGTCATTTTGAAAAGAAAATGGAAGCTATTACATTTTTATTTTTGCAATGATGTGGATCATTAATAGACTGGGTGGTTCACAATGTGTCTTTCTGTCTTCTCATTTCTTTTCATTTAACCCCCCACAAAATTTAAAAGAGAAAAAATATTGTTTTCAACTGCAAATACAATCTAAATATGGATACTGTGTATTACTGTAATATCACTTTCTTTTAGTGGTGTAGTACTGCAAATAATCAAATTAATTTAATGCTATTATATTATATATTACAGTATAATATATTATATTATTATATTATACAGAACAACACTGTCCAGCATTCCTTGCGCTTTTAAGCAAATAATGCCTGTTTTCATGGATTAAGTCTAAATATAGAGTTAAAATTATTTCTAAATGCTATAGTGTGTTTTAGATTTCAATTACCCATAGACTGTAAAAAATGCCTTTACGCCGTATGAAGGCGATTATATCTCTTCAGGCATCTAGCAGGACTACTATGCACGCTGACGTTTAGGTCCATGTCTGTCCGTGTGTCATTGGTGAATGACCCAAGATGTCTCATAGCAGGTTGTTTGCCCGGTTCCTCTGTAAGTAAAACTATCACGAGTGTTGTTACATTTTAAACACATCTCTGTCTTTGTTGTGACGTTGTTCCAGCTGATATTGTAAACGTGGTAGTCATTTATTTATTTCTATTTCGATTAAACGCACACAGTCAGCTAATGCTAATGCTGTTGTTGTGTTGCTGTTTTCTGTACTAGTAAATGTAACATATTAACAGTGCACTTATGAACGGGTGACTTGTACTAGTAAATGTGTTTAATTTCAACCTCTTCACGAGTTTGTCTTTTTAAAATGTCTCCTATATCTTAAATGATAGTATTTGGGTAACTTTGAAGGTAACACAGCAGCACTATCATTTGATATAACTTAGTGCTTATTTATATGCTGTAAGGGGCATAATTGCAACAGTTATGATCACAATTTTGCTGTTATCCTCAACTAGGATCTTTATAAGTCTGCTGAACGCGTGTTGACAGTGTGACATGTTGCTTTTACTTCACTGACTGTACATGTGCGTAACATTTGAAATACTTAGTTTTATTCTATAATAATAATGTAGAAAATAAAAATGCTCTGAGCATTTTACAATGTCTGTGAAAGAGTATTGCCATTTTTGAAACTTTTGGTTAACTCTTCCAGTCTTGTGTAATTCAAATGTCTGTCAATAATGGAATTTTCACTCCAGCTGAACAGAAAGCAGTGTTGACTAACTTCCCTGTGTGATACACTGCATACTGTGCTTTTTAAGAAGCAGAAGTCACAAACTTAATTAAATTACAGTTTAATGCAATATGCAGTTATTTCACATGTTGGAAATATGATCATATTGGGTGTCCATGGCATCTAAAAGATTGAAAACCCCTGGTCTGTGCGTGGTTTAGGTGAACTTTAACCTAGAGAAATGTGGATGGGCGTTTAATCCTGTCAGCTGTGATCAATAGCCTAGTCCTATTCCAAGAGTCAAAACTGTTCGCTGATCACTGATACACTTATTGGATTTTTTGGTTCAGCTTGGTGCCTCGCAACTATTGTCGTCTGTTCCAACCCTGTATTATTTCTAAACTCTTTGAGAGGTCAAGGCAGCATGACCTTTGGACATCAGACCCTGTAGAGAAAGTATAGAGTAATGTGAAAGAGAAGCCAGCAACATTGTCTTAGGTCTAAACTAAGTTTACTATAGCTGACAAGTTGACTTTGCATTTAGTGCGACAGATTAATAAATAAACTACAGGCGTGTGTGTTGGACACAAAATGAAAACATGAAATCCAATATTTAAACAAACAGCGACATTTGGTCATCATGCAGACTTCACTAAGAATGTAAAAACACTACTTCATTTAGATGTGTATTTGATCCTTGGTTCTTATTCCATGGCTGTTGTCTTTGTATTTGCAGTGCAGCAGGCTGGGGTGAGACACTGTTATACTGGCAACAGGAAGAACCTTTACATCGACAAGAACACCAAGGTCATCTGTCAAGGCTTCACAGGAAAACAGGTGTGTAACCCCAGTCTATGCACCCCAAAACACCTTGCATTTCAACCCAGATATGTGAAAAGGTATGGTTTCATTTTAGTTATTTTATTTCACTTTTCTACCTTATTCGTTTAGTTACTGATTGAAGTGCTGTCTCATTGGTTGTGGCCTAATGACAGAAAACTGACTGAGAATTGAGGAATTACAGGAAATGTAATTTAAATAAATCACTGTATTTTGAATTTCATCATCATCTCACCATGAAGGCGAAATTTCCGCTACCTAAATTATTTGAAAAATGCATTTTCAGCTGAAACCCAATGTTTTCAGCCGAAACCCTTTAATTAGTAGGGGTGCACGATTCAAAAAATGTCGCTATTCGATATCGATTTTTAGGCTCAAGATTCGATTCAAAATCGATTTTCGATTCAAAAACGATTCTCAGTTCAAAAAACAATTTGCAGTATGTAAATGTAGTTTACTTTTTCCTATGTGATTGATTGCAGTAGACACAATTTAAAAGAAGAAACACAACAAATTAAATGTAGTTTGATATTACTTTATATGTCTTCATACAAAAATAAAAACTTGCAACTAAAAAGTGCAAAGTGCCAAGCTTTGGCCAGACTTCAAATACATTTAATTCAAGTTTAAAATAAAACTTAAAAAAAAGCTTTTACATTTAGCTTTAAAGTGATGTAGTCAGATCAAACAAACAATAATGCTAAATGCAGTGTTGGGTATAGTTACTTTGGAAAGTAGTTAATTAGGTTACAACGTTACCATCAATTAAAAGTAATCAGTTACGTTACAGCGTTATCTATTCATAAAAGTAACGCGTTAGAGTACTCATGCGTTACCAAAAATAATAAGTGCGTGCGTGAGTGCGTGCCAGCGGGGGGGGGGGGGGGGGGGGGGGGGGTGTTGGGGGGGTAGGGGGGTCGACCAAGCAAAACGTGGTTATAGAAAAAGTCCACTTCTAAACAGATCTATTAATTACTAGTACCTAGAAAAGCTCTATATAAATGCAACAAATTATTACTACTCTCCCTCATAACCTTTTTTTTCCATTTGCATTCACGCAGGCCAAGTGGCCATAGGAACTATAGGAGGAGTGATGCAAGCACGGCAACGATCTTTATATATAAATATAAATAGCCGAGTCCCAAATAGACGCCTGTCTCTTTTACACGCTGGTGTGGCGACAGGTTTGGGTAAATAAAGGCCGGTTTCAAATAGAGGCCGGGTCTGTTTTTTTAGTTTCGGTTTGTATTTAATCTTCTAAAACCCGTCGGATCGTCCGCTTTTTGGCGGCCGCCAAAGCAAATTTTTGTCCCGCCAAAGCCTTTTTTGATCGGTGAGTGATGCTTTGACAGGGCGCAAACAAGAGAGAGAGAGAGCGCGCCCCGGCGCACTCTCACGTCTTCACACAACACAAGCGCTGTCTTGCTCTCTTCCTCGCGCATATTAATCAAAATCAATGGACATGATAGTAAAATGTTCGTTTCTTTATAATAGGCATGCTAATCACAATCATATAGGCTACCATCTGGGCCTGCACGCCGGCAGGAAAAAGACGCAGAGAAGTAAGACACAGTGTCTCTACAGATGTATCACAGTCACTGACTTTATGATTACAGCGCTTCGGCTCCGCTGATACATCCGCTGATACTTTTTAAAAAAAATAATGAAGTTACTGATTAGTTAACGCACAAAACTAACGCGTTAAGTTACACATATCACGAAAAAGGTAATTAGAGTACTATAACGCGTTACTTTATAACGCGTTACCCACAACACTGGGCTAAATGTGGTTTGAGTACTTCAGCTAACAGGTTGACTGTTGAAATGTGAACTCGACATTGAACGTCCTAAAATTCCTAAAAAAAAAAAATACTAATGTCAAAGAACCCTTGCAAAATTATTTTAAATAGATTAAAAAAGCCACCACTACTGGTAACAGCTATGGTTAGATTAATTTGTTTAGATCCAGTGAAGTCTTTCATAGGTGCAATTTGCGGGTGGGACGGATGGGACATGTCCCCAGCCCTTTTTCTCAGGATCGATATTGTCCCCCAACACTTTTTGAAACATTGAGGCACGGATGTACCTAATACAAATAAATAAAACATCTCCAGTTAACTAGCAGAGCATTCATTTAGTTTGCTATTAAATAAGAGATCTAGCGCTTAAATCTGTTGTTTTTGAAATCAAGCTGAGCTCTCGTTGCGCTGCTATCAGTGTCATGGATACAGTGTTCTCTGTCGCTCGCGCAGTCTTCACTGCGGAGACTCCGGTGAAATCACAAAATAAAATGCACACTAACGTGTCCCTGCTTGATAAAGACTGTAACCACTGATGAACATATTCGGTTTTGATGAGAGATAAAAAAAAAACTATACGAGTGCGGATTAGAACCCGTAACTTCTGACACGCTTGGCAAAAGATCTACTAATAGACCATTTAAGAACTCAAACAAAATTTGCTGATCGATGCATTTATTTATGGGTTGAGCAGAGAGGCTGCACAGTTTGACCAGCAGGCATCAAGAACTTGCAATGTATAATTATTATCAGACCAGCACTATAGGAAATATACGTGATGTTAGTGTACGCGGATTGGCCAAACACACGCGGAAACACCAACACCTGCCATTTTTAAAACAGCTATATGTAAACACACAGATTATAGCCTATATAATATATTTACTCCAGAAACATACTATACGAATATGGAATAGGCCTTTACACGGAGAAGAAAATCCAACGCAACTTTGAGGGGACCAAGCCAAACTTGATTATGTATTTCTGCTCAGCTAGCAACACTGGACATCAACCACACAGTACACGCTATAGTTTTATTTAACCCAAAATATTAGAAAGTGGATAAACCAGGTTTTGCAAACAGTGAGCCACAGAACCGATTAATCTGATGAGGTGGATGTAAAGCCTGCATGCTTATGACACCCCAACATTTATAATTGGCACATAATTTTAAGGATCTGAAGGCTAGTGGTCTTTCTTTCTTGTTTGTAATTATGTGGGCCACACCATTTTGAATGCAAAGTGTTTTTTGACGCCCCAAAAAAACATAAGTGGGAGGAAACATTTAAAAATAATATAATAAAAAAAAAGATGAATTCAATTCAATAAATTCAATAAATAACAAAAATTTGTTTATAAATCACTATATTAAAGTGCCCCTATTATGCTTTTTCAAATTTTCATCTGATCCAATCAGAGCAGAGTAGGCTCACGGAAAGCTGGGGTTTAGAGAGACTGAAACTTCAAACAAACTCTTTGCAGCTTCTAAAAAATAAGTCGATCAGCAATTTAATTTAATTTGTAATTTTTTTTTATTTTAAAGGATTTTTTTTTTTTTTTTTTACCTTTGATGCATGTAAACCTATTGTCCAAACAACAGGCACCTTTAAAATAGCATAATGGGGCACTTTAAATGCTTAAAATAAAAATATGACATGACCGCTTTAAAGACTATTGTTATGCGTTGGGGTGGGTTTTAAATGTACTATCCTTTCATGCTTTATTTTATTATGTGAAAAGAAATAGACACAATTTTTCTTGACATCATCTGCCCATAGGCCCTTTACGCTAAAACGAATCGGTTACCTAACGTAACCTCGGTTCTCTCTAGATGAGGGAACGAGTATTGCGTAAGCTAGCTTACGCTACGGGAAAGATTCCATCTTTCTGAGAAATTGAAGCCAAAAATTATCCTATAATTTTGTATCCATTGTCAACGCAGTTCAGCTGCAGCAGACCATGAGAAGGCTAGCTAGCCGCTCATTGGTTCGCTCACGGAGAACTGCTTAAGCCTATGAGGGAGCGCGGATGAACCCGCGACCAATGAGAGTCTGACTCGCTCTCCCTACGTCACCGCCCCCGAAGCGGGCGTGGACGAGGCTATAAATACCCCGAATAGGCTGAATAAAATCTGTTTTTTTCAATTCTGAAGCGAACATCGCCAGTAGCACAAGCACGGCCAGGAACGCAATACTCGTTCCCTCATCTAGAGAGAACCGAGGTTACGTTAGGTAACCGATTCGTTCTCTTACGAGAGGTTCTCTCGTATTGCGTAAGCTAGCTTACGCTACGGGAACCCATTGTCAACGCCGTGCGTGCTAAGCATCCACTATTAGTCCCGCGGGGCATCCCGGGGAACACCGAAAGTGGGAATGAATATATGTATCTGTGACAAACGGCCATCGGAGCGGGCCGGTTATTGTGTAGTACATACGCACATAAAAGAGAGGGACAGAGCGAACTCGGTCTGTGTGAATTAACCCCCTATAGTGCAGCTCAACCAGAAGAGCTGAAACATACTAGACTGCTAGTAGTTTAGCCTGCAAAGCGGGTACTTCCAGATTGTAAAATCTGACAAAGGTGGAGGGGGAAGCCCATCCCGCTGCCACGCAAATGTCGTGAATGGAAATCCCACTGGACCATGCCCACGATGAGGCCATGCCTCTAGTGGAATGAGCCCTGATGCCCAAAGGGCATGGCAGGTCTTTCGATGCGTATGCTGCTGCAATGGCATCAACAATCCATCTGGGTAGGGACTGTTTCGAGGCGGCCAACCCCCTGGTGCGCCCGCCGAACGAAACAAAAAGCTGCTCGGATCGTCTGATCGGAGCTGTGCGAGTGACATATAATCTCAGAGCCCTGACCGGGCATAGGAGATTAGAATCTGATTCGCTATCGGAAGCAGGCAGAGCCGATAGGGATATAACTTGTGCCCTGAACGGGGTGCCAAACGCCTTGGGAACATAGCCATGCCTAGGTTTGAGAACGACTAATGAGTCATTAGGTCCAAACTCAAGACAGGACGCGCTGGTCGACAGCGCGTGCAGGTCTCCCACCCGTTTTACTGACGCGAGCGCGAGTAAAAAAACGGTCTTTAGCGACAGGTACTTTAGGTCCACGGTGCTTAGCGGTTCGAATGGGGGAGCTTTCATAGCATCAAGAACTATGGAAAGGTCCCAAATCGGCACCGAAGGGGGGCGCGGGGGATTCATCCTTCTAGCTCCCCTGAGGAAGCGGACTACCAGCCCGTCTTTGCCCAGTGACTGGCCGCGTCGGGGTTCAGCAAACGCCGCGACGGCTGCCACGTATACCTTAAGAGTGGACGGGGATCTGCCCTTGTCCAGCATCTCTTGGAGAAAATTTAGTAAGGAGGGAACCTCGCATAACCGCGGGTCCAGACCCCTATCTGTGCACCACTTCGAGAACACAGACCATTTTGACGCATAGAGCCTTCTGGTAGAAGCCGCTCTAGCCTGTATGATCGTGTTTAACATTCCCTCTGGCAAAGCAACGGGTAGTTGTTGATCACCCACGCGTGAAGCGCCCAGCGCTCTGGGTGGGGATGCCAGATCGAGCCGCGAGCTTGGGAGAGGAGATCTGCTCTGACTGGAATGGGCCACGGCGCTGTCTGTGACAGCTGCGTGAGCTCCGGAAACCAAGTCTGACCCTCCCAGTGCGGGGCTATGAGGAGCACCGAGTGCTGCACTTCTCTGATTCTCTGAAGCACCTGTGGTAACAGAGAGACCGGAGGGAAGGCATAAAGCGGGCGGCTGGGCCAGGTTTGGGCTAGCGCGTCCTCGCTCCTTGAGAAAAATATTGGGCAGTGGGTGTTCTCCGCCGAGGCAAAGAGGTCCACCTCTGCTCTGCCGAATAGACGCCACAGTTTCTGGACTGTAAGAGGATGCAGGGACCATTCCCCGGGGGGAATGGGGTTCCTGGACAGGCTGTCTGGACCGTCGTTCAGATGTCCCGGCACGTGCGTCGCCCTGAGCGAGAGCAGGTGACACTGAGACCAAACTAAGATGCGTTCTGTCAGCTGGAAAAGATTCCTGGATCTGACTCCGCCCTGACGGTTTATATAAGAGACCACGGCTATATTGTCCGAACGGATCAGCACGTGGTGGCCCTGAATGCGCGGGAGAAAGCGCGATGAGCGCGTTCTCGACCGCCAACCTCTCCAAACAGTTTATGTGTAGGAGGCTCTCTTGAGCTGACCGGGGCCGAAGGCCGGTGAGCCCTCGCAGACCGCTCCCCAACCCGTGTTGGAGGCGTCTGTCGAGATGACTTTTCGGCGTGAAACTGTCCCCATGGAAACGCCCCGCTGAAACCATTCTACCACTGACCATGGCTGCAGAGCTGTGATACAGGTCTGCGTTACTTTTATCAGCTGGTGGCCCGTGGTCCACGCTCGGTGAGACACACGGCTCCTCAACCAAAGCTGAAGCGGGCGCATGCGCAGTAACCCCAGCTGGAGCACCGCGGAGGCTGAGGCCATACAGCCCAACGCTCTCTGAAATGTTTTCAAAGGCGTGAGTCTGTTCATCTGAAAAGATGCGGCGAAACGCTGCACACGGTGCGCGCGCTGCGTTGACAGACGCGCCGTCATCGTGACCGAGTCCAGCTCTATACCCAAGAAGGAGATAGTCTGACTGGGTTGTAGTACGCTCTTTGTCCAGTTGACAGAGAGGCCCAAAACTTTCAGATGGTCGAGGAGAACTGTACGATGAGACAGTAACTCTCTCTGAGATTGTGCCAAAATCAGCCAGTCGTCCAAGTAGTTCAGTATTCGCAGCCCCTGACTCCGCAGGGGGGCGAGCGCCGTGTTCATGCACTTCGTGAACGTACGGGGTGCTAGGGATAGGCCGAACGGTAGGGCGGTGTATTGATAAACCTGGCCTTCGAGGCGAAACGTAAGAATGGCCTGTGAAGGGGATTTATCTGGATCTGAAAGTATGCATCTTTCAGATCTAGTGATATGAACCAGTCCCCCTGGCGCACGTGCGCGAGGAGTTTTCTGATAGTGAGCATTTTGAACGGTCTCTTCATGAGAACTTTGTTCAGCGATCTGAGGTCTAATATTGGTCTGAGACCGCCGTCTTTCTTGGGGACAAGAAAAATAACGGCCGTAAAACCCCGACTCGCTCATAGCCAGAGGCACCCTCTCTATAGCCTTTTTGCACAACAGAATTGCTATCTCTGAACGGAGCAGCGCGTCACTGCTTCTGGGTTCACAGTAGTTTCTAGCCGCGCTCGGAAGCGAGGAGGGCGGCGGCAAAACTGTAAGCGATAGCCTAGCTTTATTTGTGTTTAACACCCACTGCTTCCCACGCTTTTAAGCATGACGCTAGGGGGTAAATGGCTACATGGTCCCCGTCGCTGCACTTCGCGGGCTGCGTGAGCGCGCTGATAGTGTTTACAACAGCGGGACGTACACTCGGAGGGGAGTTTATGGGCCCTGTAACAGAGTGAACAGAAGTAAGACGCGCACAGGGCTTGTGGGCGCGCTTATACACTCTGAGACTCGAGCGGGCTTGGCCCGCATTATGAGAGTGGACTCTGTGTGAGACAGGGGAACTGGAGTGTCTTTGTGTATGAGTGAACACAGTGTTGTGGGCACATTCTCTACACAAGTTTATGGACCGTGTAACAGAGGTGGGACGCGCGCACGGGTTCGTGGGCGCGCTTATGTACTCTGAAACTCGAGCGGGTTGGGACCGCTTTATGAGAGTGGACCCTGTGTGAGACACGGGAACAGGAGTGTCTTGTGTATGAGTGAACACAGTGTTGTGGGCACATTTTCTACACAAGAGGCTTTTACGCTCTTTTTGAGATTTCTCTGGGACGCCGTAAACACGGCGTTTTGTGTATGAGTGAACACAGTGTTGTGGGCACATTTTCTACACAAGAGGCTTTTACGCTCTTTTTGAGATTTCTCTGGGACGCCGTAAACACGGCGTTTTGTGTATGAGTGAACACAGTGTTGTGGGCACATTTTCTACACAAGAGGCTTTTACGCTCTTTTTGAGATTTCTCTGGGACGCCGTAAACACGGCGTTTGTGCTCATGCAAGCGGGAAGGGATACCGGCTTGGTAATGGCGGGGTACACTGCTGTAGTAGCCGCGTGAGGCGGGACTAACAGAGGGCGAAACTTTGACGGCGATCCGGCCGCGGCGGGAGAGCGCCGTCTTTTTCTCAACCACGCTAGGCAGACTTCGAGTAATCAGTTTTCAGCGCGATCCTCTGCCGAGGCCCCCGGGGAGGCGGCGGTCTGTGGCGGCTGTCAGAGCGAGCGAGGGCGGCCGCCCTGGTGTCGCTGAGAAGTCTGACTGTGTTTAGCTAGGCGCTAGGGTGGGGCTCGTGCAGGAGGCTGGTCACGTGAGCGGCCTGCAGAGGAGCTAGCGCGACGAGGCAGAACAAAATTCGCAGGAAATCCTCAATCCGCGACTGAAGGGGGATTTTTTCCCTCGCTCTCGTCCCATTCACGAAGTAGCTCACTCTGTAGTAGACATGGGGTGCAGAAGCTGCTTGGCCGGCGGCTGAAAGCTTGAAGTCGGACTGCAGGCTTTAGCGGGTAGCACAGGTGATGAGCGCCATCTCGCGGAGGGCGGCATAGACGTGCGGCGACCAGGTCCTCTACAGGGAAAATGGAGATAAAGCCCTTCTCTGCGGCTCCGTCCACAACGCGACGCGGGGTGGAAGAGTCAGAGCGAGTTCTAGCAGAGAGCGGGGCGTTCCAGGACTTCGTGAGTTCTGCGTGCAGATCAGGCAGAAAGGGCGCAGCCCGTTTAGCGGCGGGAGTCGAACGCTGGTGGAAGTAGCTGCGCGGGTCCCGGTTGATTCTCGGGCCGAGGAGGCGTGAGAATCGGACCAATCCTCACCGTCTGAAGCGAGAAGCGAACATGTCTCCTTGGTGTCCGCGGCGTCAACGGAGGCAACAGAGCGGCCACTCGGCGGCAGCTGTATGTCCGGAAGCGGCGGAGATGGAGAGCGGGAGCGAGAGGCTCCGGCGGGATGAACGCTTCCGGCTGGGGGTCCGGCGGCCTCTGAGAGCGGCGTTTCTTTCTCCGCGGCGAAGTCAGAGGCGGCACGGACGCATCTTAGTGGCCGAAGTCGAGCCCGCGGGGTCAACAATGGCATAGTTTCGCAGAGCTCGCAGCCGCCACAGCGGGGGCGAGATCGGCGTGCTCCAATCCGAGGCAGAGAGCGCAGAAGAGGTGGCGGTCCCCAGCCTCGAGGGGAGCGCGGCAAAAGCCGCCAGAAAATTTACGAGACATCTTGAAAAAGACGCTCGCTCTTTTAGATACAACAATATATAGGAAGCATTTTAGTATAAAGGATACAATCCGTCGGATGGCGCTAGCTCACAGGACGGCTGAAGGTGGCGAAGACGGCCGGCTTCCTCAGTCTCCCAAACGCTCGCTAGAAGGTGCCTTTTCAAACGACGGCGGCTTCTCTCTCAGGATCAGCAGATGCAGGTGCGTCGCTGAAGGATGAAAAATCAGATTTTATTCAGCCTATTCGGGGTATTTATAGCCTCGTCCACGCCCGCTTCGGGGCGGTGACGTAGGGAGAGCGAGTCAGACTCTCATTGGTCGCGGGTTCATCCGCGCTCCCTCATAGGCTTAAGCAGTTCTCCGTGAGCGAACCAATGAGCGGCTAGCTAGCCTTCTCATGGTCTGCTGCAGCTGAACTGCGTTGACAATGGATACAAAATTATAGGATAATTTTTGGCTTCAATTTCTCAGAAAGATTGAATCTTTCCCGTAGCGTAAGCTAGCTTACGCAATACGAGAGAACCTCTCGTAAGAGAACTGCTGTCTACAGATCCAATAACCTTGCTTTTCTCACCCCTGTGATTTATTTCCGATCTCTCATTGCGTTTCTCTAACTCTCCTTCACCCTCTTACAAACGGCTCTTTACCATAATAAAGGGTTATTAGATGAAGTTTTAATGAACACTCATTATAATTAGAAGGGGATGAGGAATGACTGGAGTGTCATCGCGGCATATTAACTTTGCTGTTCGGCTACATAAGCAAACCATACTTCAAATTAATGGTTACACTGTTAACGGAGGCAGTGTGCAGGAAAAACGGCAAAGTTAGCTCAGCACTTTAGCGTTAATGAAAGCATAAGAACAAATGATGGTAGAAAAGTTGGCAAGGGGATGCTAAGAGGGGAAATGAATCGAAAATGTGCCAGGTTTCCTCATTCCTCCTTATTATATATAAAACATTAGAGTTGTAGATTTTGATGTGATACGGGCGACCCTTACCTTTGGACTTATCTGTGATGTTTCAAAATAATTTGTAATAATTAACATGGACATATCGGGAAAGGAAGGTTAAAGTTCGTGACGTCCCATTTTCACAGACTGTTCAAATCCCTAATCATGGGGAAATAGTATTTTACTGATACATTTTTATTTTACAGCATTCATTGATTTTAAAGTGCGTCACATAATGAAACTGCATTTGTAAGTCTATGTTCTGGGCTGCATGCTGGGAAATTATATATATATATATCATATTCCACATTAGTGTCTTTACATTTAGTCTGTAATTTAATAACCAAGCTAAATGTGAGCTGATTTATCTACATACTGCAAATCTTGCAAAATCGTGCTTAAAATATGCTATGTGTGACTATTAAGCAAAATAGTTTTTCTTTGTGTAATGGTTTGGGTTCTGTGTTCCATCAGTGTGTCACATGTTACTTATTCAGATGTAATTTAAAATGTTACAGACTTTTTAATTTGTTTTTATTTTAATTTGTTGTATTTTATTAAGGTCCATTTACTCTTTGTTTTATTTATTTATATATATTTTTTCTTTACTATATTTTAAATTTGTCCATGTACTGTACATTGTCTATAATTTCTATACTTGTGTCATGTTTTTTTCAAAGCCATTTTCCCACACTGTCTGTCTTTGACACTTTTTTCTTCTTTTGACAAGTCTTTTTCTTTTCTTTTTTACTTCTGCCTTTTGAGAAATCCCACCTTTGCACTTTGGCCTGCTCATGCTCTGACAGCGGGTTTGCTTTTGAGTTCAATACAAATGTTATTTTTTTTTATTAGCAGTTTCTTTGAAAGTGTACAACATATCAGTTGTTGTGTGGTCACAAACCAATCAAAAATTATGCTGTATTAATAGTTACGGTCAAATTGAATAAAATGATCATGGACCTGGTTAAAAATACATTTCAGCCACTCCTTCTACTGCTAAGATTTGCAGAACAACAGGTGCTTCACATGAGCAGAAATGGCTCAAGGTTTAGTGAACTTTCACACACTTCACTTATATCTTTAGTTCTTTTGCCTTTGGTGTTTAGGAATGATAGTATCTCTGTTCAGAATGAGTAGTATCTTTTTGGACAGGGGGTGAAGTTTTGTGTTCTCATTCTCAAAGTCACTGTATGTTTTCATAGTACACCAAGATCTTTTACTCAAAAGGAAACCTAGATTTTCCTTTTGTTCTGTTATGTGACCCATTTAATGTTAATACATTACAAGCTGACTATGCCGAGCAGTAAGCCAAATTCATCTCTATCCTTCATTGAATAATCTCTTTTCTCTCTCTCTCTGTCTCTAGGGCACCTTTCACAGTCAGCAGTCTCTGGACTATGGCTCTCATTTAGTAGGAGGAGTGTCCCCAGGCAAGGGGGGCAAAACACACCTGGGTCTGCCAGTCTTCAACTCTGTGAAGGAGGTAATGGCCTGTGTGACTGCTGACAGTCTCCTTTGAGTCACAGTTACTTTTTGGACAGCTGGTCTGATTCTCTGAGGGTACTAGGGGACTTATTTAGAGCAAGCAATCACAACAGTAACAGAAGTGTTAAAGGGTTAGTTCACCCAAAAATGAAAATTCTATCATCGTTTACTTACCCTCAAGTTGTTCCAAACCTCTATGTGTTTATTTGTTCTGCTGAACACAAAGGAAGATATTTGGAAGAAAACAGATCTCATTCCCCATTGACTACCATAGTAGCAACTTGAGGGTAAGTAAACGATGATAGAATTTTCATTTTTGGGTGAACTAACCCTTTAAAGGCCAGAGGCTGGTTGTGTAATCTTTAGCAGTTTAAACACTTTCAGATAAAGCCCAACTGAAATGCTAAAATTTGATGTTTGACCAAGTATTTTTTTTTCGTTCTGTGAATGATTCTTAATTTATTTTTTAGGCTAAAGATGGCACGGGGGCTGAAGCCACCGTGATCTACGTGCCGCCTCCTTTCGCTGCAGCCGCCATCATAGAAGCTATTGACGCAGAGATACCACTAGCTGTCTGTATCACTGAGGGAATCCCTCAGCAGGACATGGTGCGGGTCAAACACAAGCTGCTCCGCCAGAACAAGACCCGCCTCGTTGGCCCCAACTGTCCCGGTGTCATCAACGTGAGAGCTGCACTTAATGCTGTTTTTTTGGGGGGTTTTTTTGTCACACTTTAGTTTAGGGTCCAATTCTTACTATTAACTATAATTTTTGCCGTATAAGCTAACGCAGAATAAGACATTAAGATGTGCTTTATAAGTACTAATAAACAGCCAATATCCTAGTGTTATTAGTGAGAATTGGACCCTAAACTAAAGTGTTTTGTGTTTTTTTTACCCACACAGGTTTTTGGAAACCTTAGTCAACTAACACCGGATTTGTATTATGAGATTAGAATACTGTAAGTTTTTAAGAGAAGGCATATGTTTGAAGATGTAAATGTGATTTTAACACAAAGAAGCCACTCTTTGAACACTGTCTCTCTTAAAAAAGTCAAAGTCAATATGGAACACATTTACAACCCATTTTACTTGCGTAATGTGACAGATGAATCAGCATATTAAGTTGTGGAAACTTAGGTTGTGACTTTTATCCATCTGAAATGGTTTAGATTGTGGAAAGTGGTCTCTATACACTTCCATTTTAAAGTTTCTGGGGAATTTTTATATATATATATAATTTTAGTAGCTACTTTTACCAATTTAGTACTAGTAAAATTAGTACTTCTATTTAGCAAGGAAATGTGATAAAGTGACCGTAAAACATTTTTAGATTTCAAAAGAATTCTTTCTCAACTAACTGCTGTTCTATTGATCAAAGATTCTTAGTGTGACGATCCGGAATCAGAAATATTTAGCAATGCAGCTGTTTTCAGAATTGATTTTGAGCGGTAAATCAGCATTCAGAAAATCAGCAAAAACATTAAGAAAAACTTCTTGCTCCGTCCCAATTCGCATACTATCCGTCCTAAATAGTATTCGAAAATAGAATTAGTACGTCCCAAATCGTAGTATGTTGAAATGAGTGTTCCAAAGATACCCGGATGGTCTACTTTTTCCGGTCAGAATCAGAATAGATCGATGCGCACTCTAACGGCTGATATTGCCCACAACCCATCGTGCGCTGGACGAGGATTCAGTTAGAACTACAAACACGAGTGAAAAGTGTTTAAAAACTACAGACACGGAGGACACACGAGTCTGGCGGTTGTGTAGAGAGGTTTAGATAAAGTGGTTTGAGTGATTAATTATCAGTATCTAACCTGACGGAAATGTATTTATTCAATGTTGTCGACATTATATTGCATCTGCAGCAGCATTGTGAACTTCTGTAAAGATACGTTTAGCCATTAACTTTTAAATGCATCATTATATTCAAATTGCAAACACATGAGGAGAGTCTCCGCATGAAAGACCCACGACTGGCAGGTGAACGTTACGTGCTAAAACATTTCTCTCCGAAATGGTAAGAAATTATAATAGAATTGAATGGAGGATTTTAACTGTGACGAGATGATTGACAGGGCATTTTACGGTGATAGGATGCACGCGACAGGTCCGTTAAAGACAGGAAGTCGTATGTCCCAAAGCTTGCTTACTCTTTTGCTACACACTCAAAAGTATGTACTTTTTCTTCACAAAAAGAGTACATACTTTTAGGTCGTAGTATAAGTAGGCGAATTGGGACGCAGCATCTGACTTACTCTTTTGGCGTAAGTCGACTTGCGTAGGCCGTCTGCCGGAAGCTAGTTATTTTAGTCAATACATTTTTAAATATGGATATTTTTTATACACGAACCCATCGCTTCACTTCAGAAGGCATTTATTGTCCCCCCAAAGCCGTGTGGAGCACTTTTATGACCACAACATGATCTTATGAAGTCACATTGTTACTCATTTAAATAATCCATGCCAACGGAATACGCAAAAAAGCAGACGAGGCCTGGTTGAGCTGCTGCTATGTCAAAGAGACAATGTTTTTTCCAGAACGTTTTCAAAACTCATTTGTTTGACCTTCCTAAGGCTGACAAACTTAAAGTGGTTAATTTATTTTAAACACTGTTCCTGAACATAGATAAACCCAAACGTTTGCGCTTTTTATGGAGAACAGTTTTGTTTTCTGTTGCTTTTGTAAGCTCTCGCTTTTGTAAGACGGTTCACCGCTCCTGAAAGGTCCCATGTGTAATAATTGAGGTAAAAATATCCAAAAAATGAGCTACACGCATCAAAAGAATGAGAAGAAATAAGGGCGATGATGTCATTAAAAAAAATTAAAAGTTATAGTGTTGCAGAGATATCAACCTAAATTAGCATTAGCATTACTAGCCCCGGCCCGACAGGTGTTGTAATACCAGTTTCGGCCATGGGAGGCGGTATGCGGGCAACATACATAACCACCAGCCAAACTGCAACACACGAATAAGTCTCACTGCTTGTATCTCTTTAATCTCTAAAAATCTCCAAATGCTCCACGTGAAACTGCGGTCTTACTATCGTGTCAGTTGATTTGATTAATATGCGCGAGGGTGAGAGAGCAGGACCGCGCTCGTGTTGTTTGAAGACGTGAGAGTGCCCGCGCGCGCGGCCGGGGCTCGCTCTCTCTGCTCGTAACGCGCCCTGTCAAGCGCAGCGGCAGCAGTCATTCTAGTCTACATCCCTCACCGATCAAAATAGGCTTTGGCGGGACAAAGCGGACTATTTGACGGTTTTAGAAGATTAACAACCTGAAACAGACTAGAGTAGGCCAACTTTCTGGAGGTAAACTGCCCCCATCTGGTATGGAATATGTGGAGTATGAATTGATTTTTTGACATAAGGCACCTTTAAGACAATTAAACATGGTTGTTCATCAATTACTATTTGTATCACCTTAGTTTTCTGACAAATATGACAATTAAATGGTGGATAACATCGTATCTATAATGTATACGAAAATTACAAAAAACGTACCATAAACGTCCTTAAAAATCTTAAAAACTCTTAATTCTTTAATATTGTCAGGGTCTGAATCGGGCTCAAATTGGTTTGAAATTGATGAAGTGTGTGAAATTAAAGTCTGTGGTGGTCTCCTCTTTGCTGCCATCTTTTTTCTCCTAACTAGGTTAGGACACCTCTCCAGCACTCTTAAATAATTTAGGAGCTGAGACCTAGTCTTAACGCATAGGAAGCTTAATGAAACACACTTATTCTTAAGTCTATGAATAAAAATAAAATTACCTAATTCTTAGAATTTTGACACACTTAAGACTAAAATTTTACTATGGTCGGCTTTACTGTGTGTTTATATATGGCCCCTGGAATGTGTATTGAATTGGGTCAGTTTTGATCTCATGTTGACTTCAAAACCTACTGCTTGTAATTTTTAATTGCCTAAAGTAAAATGTATAATTTAAAAAAGAAAATGTCTCTACTTGCAGCCTGGCGAGTGCAAAATTGGGATCATGCCTGGACACATCCACAAGAAAGGAAGAGTTGGTAAGAGCTCCACTGGATGACACTTTTTTTGTGACAAAGAAAACTCAGTCATCCTTCCAGAAGAGTTTGACACTGGAGCAGCTCACATACCGATTGATTAGAATCTTAAAAGATCCTTGCGAAGCCTAGTGTTCTTCCTGTCTTCAAGTTCATAAAAGAAGCATCAGACAGACAGAGCCACAGGGTCTCGATTTGAGATGGACGCTTTTTAATGTGTCAGATTTGTAAGAGTGTCTCATCATGTCAGGGATGATGAAAGTCTCTGCTCGAACATGAACTCAGATGTAGACCGAAACGCGGTGTTCAGACTGCTAAAAAGAGAGCGGTGCAGATAACTTCTCATCAGTGCTCTGTCAAGGAATTTTAAACTGCAAGGCTGTGCCGTCACATCACTAGACAGATACCACAGGTTTTTGAGGAGCTCTGAAGAATAGTACTCAGTTCAGCTTGGTGCCTGTTCATATAATAAGAGTTGTGACCTCATCTGTCTGGAAACGGTTCAGTTGAAATTGGCCTTTTCCAGTAGTTTTTCTATTAGGTTACATTTGACATTTGGAAAAGATTCTTTTTTTTTATGCTGCCTAGTTGCTCCCTGGTTTCATTGGGCATTAGGAACAGAACTGAGAGCAGCAAAAGTGCATTAAAATGTTAAATCCTACTAGGAATTTACATTTTTGCTCTCTAGAATATTGTGAAGACCGGAAACTACGCTCTTAGAAAAAAAAGCTTGCATTGTGGTTTAATATAGAATTTTAAGAACTGCCAAAAATGTTCTATACAAGGAGAAATGTCTTAAATGATTTTAAGAACCCTTTAAGGTTCTATATAAAACCTTTTCTTCTAAGTGTATGGTCTGCTGAACACATAATCAATGGAAGAGAAGTAGAGACTCACACTTTGATGTATTAATTTAGGGCTGTCTGTTAATTACATTATATACTGATGTAATCATATGTTTGATCCTTTGCCAGTTAAGTACTGCATTGTGCAAATTTAAATTGTTAGTCATGTTTTTTTTTTATCTAATAGTTGCACTAAATGAATGTGTTCACAAATTACATTATAAAATTGCAATTTTTCTTTATCTTTCTCTATTCTCTTCTTTATTTTCTCAGGCATTGTATCTAGATCAGGCACTCTTACGTATGAAGCAGTACATCAGACGACCCAAGTGGGTCTGGGCCAGTCGCTGTGCATTGGTATGGCAAACTAGCCATCATAATACATCTGCCTAGACTACAGGAAGTGTTTAGTGCAGAAAGGTCTTTGAATAAAGTGTCTTTTTTTTCAGGTATCGGTGGAGACCCTTTTAATGGCACTAACTTCATTGACTGCCTAGAGGTGTTCTTGCAGGACCCAAAAACCGAAGGCATCATTCTGATTGGAGAGATTGGAGGAGATGCAGAAGAGAATGCGGCGGAGTACCTGAAACAGCACAACTCTGTAAGCTGCTTCTAATGTTCACACCTGATTTCTGAACTGAGAAATCCTGTTAAATTTAAAGGTTATATGTCTAATAATATTAGCTCAACTAGGGATGTTAACGATTGATAATACATTTAATCGATAAAATGTATCGATCATCGATTAAGCAGGTTCATGGACGTGTGTTCGGTGATCCTCTTCAGCGTGCGCAGCTCAAAGGGCAATGCAAGACCAATAATGACGATTGGGTCTGACATATTACATAATATTATAAAGAGAACAATATTGTAATAAAACACTGAATTATTTTGGTTTAGTTGCCGTGTCACGTTCCTCCAGGAAAAGCGCGTCCACAACATGAGTCTTTCTGAATGGCACGTAACTTAGTTCAAATTCACTTGTGCATTCTCATAATTTTGTGCAGATATAATTTGTAATATTATGTTTATTTTGTATATATCTGATTAATCTCATATAGGATGCATTTCTTTGAGTTAAATAACGCTCTAGCAAAGTTCAACTTCCGGTTTACCGGTATTCATTCAGCACATGCAGCTCAAACAGCAATGCATGGCTGATAATAACAATAATTGGGACTGTCATATTACAAAACATGAGAACACTGTTTTATTTAATCGTTGTGAATTCATTCGGTTTAGTTGCCGTTTTCAGCACGTTGTTCCAGGAAGAGCGCATCCACGACAGTCACACATTCTGACAAATACGCATCTGAGGCATCATTGGTGACGCATTGTATTAGTCGTTAATTTAAACGACGATCAATCATGGGAATTTGTGAAAATTGACATCCCGAACCTCAACATTTTAACACTTATTTCCTTAACCTCATCATAACACAAGGCTATCTTTGTGCTATCTCCAAAATTTTCTACAACAGCAACCTCCTGTTGTTGGTTAACTTCCAGCAAATGCATTTTATTTTATTTGATGATATTTGTATTTTTTAGGCCAAATTTGTTCAGCAAATGCATGTAAAATTGTAAAATGAAAAAAGAATTCTGGCTGTATACAGGTAAAGTTAAAGCAATAGTTCACCCTAAAATTAACCTTCATTCATTTAAACCCATATACTTTCTTCTGTCAACCACAAAAGTAAATGTTAGTCAGTATGTTCACAATACTCTTTTTCTAAACCATTAACTGTATAGACACCAGGGGCTGTCAAGCTCCAAAATGACAAAAAAGCATGTTAAAAGTAATCCATTTGATTACTATTTCACTATTCAAGTCTTCTGAAGTCATATTATAGTTTTGTGTGAGGAACAGAGTAAAATGTAGGCTGTAAGTCAATGGAAAACATCTCCACAGTAGCACAGTTCAGAAAGGGACACATTCAAATTTAACAAGTCGTGATCTTTTATGAGACATGGAGAACTGATGATGTTTGGCTTCATTGACATCAGATGCCATATTTAAACATGCAAATGAGGTTTGATATTTCCGTCTGTTCATCACAGAAAGCTATTTTATCCATTCAAAAGACATCTCATGCATATTTTATGTTGGTTATTTCATTTTTGGTGAACTGCCTTTAAGATCACACACACACACACACACACACACACACACACACACACACACACACACACACACACACACACACACACACACACACACACACACACACACAACACACACACACACACACCCCACACACACACACACACACACAACACACAAAACCACTCAAAGGTTGAGAATCACTGCTATTCATTCATTCATGAATCACTTTTAAACCCATGAATCAGTGCTCTTTTTTTCTTCTTCGCCCTTGGGACATACACAATGTTTTTCATCTTCTGTATATCGGCAGCTTTCTCCAACATACAGGAACCCTCACCTCACATGGAGCTCCTCTTTCTTTGCTGGCTGGAGCTGCTCACCCCTGAGCTCACATTGTTTCTGTGAATGAGAAAACAGCCTCCAACTGCTCTTTGATCTGTTTTGGCTGTGAAGAAATATCTACAGGGTTTTCATTGTGATCTTTGGACCAGTCTGGCTGAATTTCACTCACAATCAAAGACCTCCCCCACTCCTCTAACAGCGCCTCAGTTTGTCATCATTAAGCATGCCATATTTATTCCTCAAGTCTGAGAGCCATAGAGAGAGCTGATGCATTTACAAGTTTCTTGCTTTGGGAGAATTGAGAGTTGGCACGAGAAATACTCATGGAATAGTTTCAGCCGTGCTGATTGTGCCAAATTGCGTACAGCAAACTGACGCACGAAAGTCCATTTTCTAAAGAGGAACTCAGACATCCAGACGTTATTCAGATGGAACTCAGTCTGAGAGCGTGGCAGCCGAGGGGCAGGGTAACCTCAGGAAAATCAAGCAAATCGCTCTGAATATGTTAACTGCATGAACAAGAGCCTCTTCTCCATCCTGTGAATCAGACTGTTTTAAAGAGCTCGTTTTTATTGATGCCACATTTGAATTGAACTGAAACGGCGAAATGTCAACCTGCAATTTTCAGCATTGTTGAGAAGTTTCACAGTTGCAGAAACCATTAAGCGTTTTTGTGTACTCTGAGAAAAGCGAGCATGTAGCCCTTTGAGCACGCATTAGCGCTGTGAAACTTTCCTCTTTTCCGGCCTGTCAATTAAATTAGTGGGGGAATTGAATTATTCCTCGCCGACTAGTTGCAGATTGTGTGAAATTGGTCCTTTCAGGTAAACTTTTCTCATTACCTCAACAAGGTAGTTTTTAAGTGAACGCTCCAAAGATGGCCTTGGCCATGAATAATGGAGATCAATACATGGTCATGCTACATTTCATGCAGTGGATTCAGCCTTGAGAGAAGCATTTGGCAGTTATGAAATTTTCCGTTTGTGCCGCTGTTAACAAGAGCTGAATCGATCAGACTGTTAAACGCATGCCAGTCTCATTAAGAAGTGTGGACAGGGATGATACATCAGGTTCTACGTGGTAATGTAAGCGGCAATCCATACAGGAGCTTGTAAACTATTAGCTATTGAAAAAGTTATGTCAGATTTATGTTGTTGTATGAACCCTCTTAGACTGGCCTAGGAAGAGCGTCTGTTTTTTTTCTTTTGGAATAATAGTAGTGACAAAGAGCTCATGGTCCATTCCCATAACTTTTAAAAACACAGCACATTTAAACGCCCCCACACTTCCTGTTGGATCCATATCTGGTACTTTCTTTTTATTAGCTGCGGTGACATTGCGCAAATAATGGTGTGAGCACCCTGTTTTCTTCTTTGCTGTCAATTTATGAACTCCCTACTACACGCATACACCAGTAAGTCCTTGTGTCAGAATTGCCAAGGCAAACTGCAAAATTGCTTTTCAGTCAAATTAGCATATTGATATGAATATTCCTCTCAAGTGGTTGTCAGCTATATGCTTGTTTTTGCTTATTGCTAACATTTGTCACCTAGGGAACATTGCCCATTAAGATCCACTTGCAGTCCACAGTCTCCGCGACAATATTGTGAGCTGCTGAATGATCGAGAGGAAGCTTTCCAATAGTCAACATGGAAACCTGACAAATTGTGTTTTCTGCAAACGTTCATTGCATATCTATCATCTCTTTTTCTGTAAAGATCCATTCAATTCGTACACTTCTAAAGGGATTGCTCACCCAAAATTTACAATTGTCATATCTGCTCATCCACATAATGGTTCCAAACATGTACCCTGTTTTTTTTTTTTTTTGTGGACACAGAAGGATTATTCTTAGGAATGTTCGGCGCAACAACGAGTAAAAAATGACAGCATTTGGGTTACTTTAAAATAGGGTTGTCTGAAGAGTGTCTGAGAAAGTCATTGTCATTCAACAAAAAAGGAGCACAAAATGAAAGGATGGCGTTCCATTTCAGCATTCTCTGAAGGTTTTGTGCATGAACAAAATGTAATTTCCTCAGTTCATTATCGTAATCTTCCCAGATTAGGCTTTAGTCTGCAGTCGTCTGCATGAACATGAACAGCTTGAGCAGAGTTTGAGCTTTGAACCGAAACGGCTCCTGTGGCTCATTGTAATGTTAGCGGGTAGTTGAAGATTATCAAGTATTAGGTTAGACTGTCTTTGACTGGCGGTCACATTTATTTCATCGTCTCTACCTCAAGTTTGCATTCCAATTTAAAGTTTTTAGTGAAATCAAAAATTGCCTGTGAAGTTTAGGAACCTTCCCTCTTGTTAGATTCTAATGGGCATGTCTGAATTAGTGCTGGCTCCTTTTGAGCCCAGGGAGGTCTATTACACTGTAGAAAACAATCCATTACCATTCCTATTGATCTCTGGCAATAGCTCAGCTCACAGGACAGGAACCCTCAGAAGTATACGACTGAAAAATATCTTCTGTAATATAATTATAAGATAAAAAAGTTTTATCAGAATACACAGGGATTTTTTTTTTTTGGAGTGACTGTCATTACAAATATATGCTCTCCCCCAGAATGATGGGACTGACACATGCTAACCAACCACGCCTTGAGTTTTTGGTACAGCCTCATCAGAGCTCAAAGTTAGCTTTTAGCTTAGTATTTCCGCCATCAAAAGCTGTCAAAACGGCCATAAAAACATCCAAAATGCTAGTCTACCATTTCATTCTAGACACTCTCATTCACCTGTTGCCTGACGCTGGTGCGATAACGACAGCCCACATCTCACTCTGAAATTATGATGTCATTCATAAGGACAAAATATGGTTGGAATGAGGAAAAAACAGCCTGAGCATGATGGTCCATCAGCGATGGCAGTTAATTGGCATGGACATGACAAATTACCTTCCATGAAAGTGAGATTGTATTAAATGACAGACTCTAACCACTGTCTGCCCATCTGCTCACACCCACACACGCTATTAGATGCCTTGATCTGCCTCCTTTGTAATGCCAATTTTGTGCACAGTATGCACCATCTAAAAGCCCCTGCATTATCTTTGCCTCTTATTTACAAGTCTATAAAAATAGAGACTCCCTTCCTGTAATTGTCTCAAAACATTATTCTTGTAGGCCTTACTTAGCGTCACTATGACCATAGTTATTTTTATGGATACCCATAATGCAGTGGGCAAATTAAAACACATTTTTCTGAACATTGTGATACCCAAGACTAATTTTGTATGAACACACACAAACACTACCGTTCAGAAGTTTGGAGTCGGTTGAAGTCTCACTAAGGCTGCAATACATTTCAATAATTTCAAGAATCATTTCTTCTTATCAATGTTGATAACTAAGGAGCTCTTAGGGGAACACAAAAGGTTTTTCAAGCGAATGCAACGTTTTTTGGGATAACAAGTTTTACAAGCTAACGCAACATTATTTGGCGGGCAACGCAAAAGTTTTACAGGCAAACACCGCGTTTCTTGGGGGAACACAAAAGTTGTACAAGCGAGCGCAACGTTTTTTGAGGCAATGCAAGTTTTACGATCAAACACAATGTTTCTTAATGGAACACTATATTTTTACATGCGGACACAAACATTTTGGGGGCAATAAAAGTTGTACGAGCAAACTCAACATTTCTTGTGTCAAAACAAAAGTTTTGCGAATGAACAAAACGTTTTCTGGGAAATGCAAATGTTTTGCGAGTAAATGCAACTTTCTTGGGGGGAAGCAAAAGCTGGATATAAGTACTAATCTCGTTAAAAAAAAAAAGTTTTTTTTTTAACTTGTCACTTTTTTTTTTTACTCTTTAGGGTGCCAATGCTAAGCCAGTGGTGTCGTTCATTGCTGGCTTGACAGCCCCTCCTGGAAGGAGAATGGGGCACGCAGGAGCCATCATTGCTGGAGGCAAGGGGGGTGCCAAAGAGAAGATCGCCGCCCTGCAGTCGGCTGGAGTCGTCGTCAGCATGTCTCCGGCTCAGCTGGGCAGCACCATGTTCAAGGTGAGACCGTTTTCTCTGTGTGAGCTGTAACTCAGAGGCAGAGTCTCACCACAGAGCTCACGCCTCACCGTCTAAATGCTCAACTGTTTTTAGTTTCTGCAAACTCAAGCATGCTGAGAGCAAGCCATTAAAGATGTTCTTTTTAGTTTGTTTTTAGTTTGAATCCTCACAGTGAGGTCAGCTTGCTGAGAACTCTTTTTAAAGTATTTTTTTGGCTTGTGTGGCTCTGGGAAATCCACTGTTCTGTGGGCCAACAGTGACTTTGTCTAAGGGGCCCTTTATATATCACAGCAGTTTTTACCTTAAAGTATTCAATAGAAAGCTACACCGCAAGAGAGAAAATGAAACAAAGCTCCATTTTATATTGGTGAGTTAGCAGCTCTGCCTCTTTATCTCAATTTATCACAGCCAGCGCTTTTAACAAGATGTATAAAAAGTGAAAGCGTGTATTACACTCATTCATCATTTTAGCCTTTCATTATCAGCACTAGCAAACGCTCCTTCCTCTGCATCAATACTATTTTCTTTCCTCTTCCACCACACCCCTGGATTCTAATTTGTAATCATTGGAAGTAATGATGAAAAACACTCTGGCTGGTTGTTAATTTTGCAGCCCATTGTGTTCATACATCTGTGTTTATCTCATTGGCCGATTTAATAATGATGCCACATATGCACGCATCAAAGCTTTTTCTCCATGTTATCATACACACATGTTGGCAACTCACTTACGATTTATCCCACAGTGTCTCTCATTATTCCTTTGTGTTTATGCCTGGATGATATAGCCAAGAAATATTTGTCAGCTTTATGACTCTATTCAGCATCTCTTTTTATTCATAATTTTTTTGACCAAATCAAATTCGAAATGAAAGGGTTAGTTCCACCCAAAAATGAAAATTCTGTCATTAATTACACGCCCTCATGTCCAAACCCGTAATACCTTTTGTTCATCTTCAGAACATAAATGTACATCTTTTTGATGAAATCTGAGACCTTTCTGGTCTCAAAAGTTTATAAAGAGATCATAAAACTAATCCATATGAATTGAGCGGTTTAGTCCAAAGACTCGATCGCTTTATATGATGAACAGATTGAATTGAATATTTTATTCACATATAAACATTGACCAGCGAATATAAGCAGAAGCTCAACCGAAACTGCCTGACCAGAGAGAATGAACCTCATTGGTCCTCGCACGTCAAGCGAACACGCTGCCACAACTGATGTGTTGATGAATATTTATGTGAATAAAAGCATTTCAATCTGTTCATCCTTTAAAACGATCGTGTCTCCTCAGAAAATTTGAACTAAACCACTCAATTAGTTTGGATTAGTTTTACTATCTCTTCATGAACTTTTTGAAGTGTCAAAGTGGTAATTGCGTAGACTGTCAACGGAGGGACAGAAATCTTTTATAAGCAGAAAGATTTATTTGTGTTCCGAAGATGAACGAAAGTCTTACAAGTTTAGAACGACATGAGGGTGAATAATTAATGACAGATTTATTATTATTATTATTATTTTTTTGGTGAACTAACCCTTTAAGTGAACACTTTTATTATTTTTACTTAAAGTAATGATCACTTTTGATGTTTACTTTTAAGTGAACAAAAGAACAATAAGATGTACATTACTGTTAAACATATTTGGGGTCTGCAATATTGTGGTAATACTTCTATTCAGCAAGGATGCATTAAATTGCTGTCAAATGCTGTTCTTTTGAACTTCAAACAATCCTGAAAAATATATAAATAGATTCAGAAAAATATTAAGCTGCACAAACTTTTTCAACAAAATAATACATGTTTCTTGCACACCAAATAAGCATATTAGAATGATTTCTGAAGGATCATGTGACTGAAGACATAAAATGGCAATACATATTAGTTTACAGCAATATTTACATTATATTATAGAGTGTAAAATGCCACAGTGGGATGCTTCTGTAAAGATTTTTGACTGATGATACAAACAAACTTTTGAATCAGTGTTTTAAATATTAAGGTAAGAAGACAATTTGAACTGATTCATGGAAATGTATCAAAAAAAAACCTAACCATTTTTCCCAAGTATCTTTCTTAACGCTTTATATTTTTAAGAAAATGATTGACTTAATATGCACAATCATTCATTTTGTTTCACATGTAGGCCTATCACAAAATCTTTGCAAATATGTTGTGAATATTCAATAAACCATCCAGTCCTAACAAGTGTGTAGTGTACTACTGGATACAACACAGGACAATACTAAATCATGATCTCATCCATTTACCCTCTCATTACTAATGATTTAATCACAGAAAATACTTAATTTATTTTGTTACTCGAGGCCATTTCCTGCAATATTACCGTATTTCAGAGTGCTGGAGACAATGCACTTCTTGACCACTAGATGGCAGTAGAGCTTCAAGTATTTTTACTGAAAAACCCGAGCATCTTTGTCTCTAAAACATGACATTTGCATAAGGGAATTCTCTCTGAAATGCACCATTCCGTCACCCTTAGTTGAGGAAAATGCATTTTCAAAAGCACAATGCATCACCCTGTAGCTGTATGCCTTTGTAAATTAACTATGTAAATAGCTATTCCTGACTGGAACAATCTACATTTGTCTTTGTATCATACAATGCATTTCTCACAGCTTTATGTGTTTACCCACAGCTTCTGTAAATGTTTTTTCTCACTTTTTTTCCTGTGCGATTAACCTTTATATGGCCTCAAATCCTGAGACTCACAAAGCCATCTTCTGTTTAATGCAGGGAGATTTTCAGCATTTCCACATATGAACAAAAAATATATGCTATAGATTCCTAAAGAAAGACTATTATAAATGCCAAGATGACTAAATAAAGCCTGAACAGTCTAGCCATTTAAAATATGGTTGACACACAGACACACACAGACACACACACACACACACACACACACACACACACACACACACACACTCTTCATTTAACCAACTATGATAGCTTCATAAAACGGTAAATCAATACTTAATGTATGGCTTTGGTGAACGATACTCGTTAATACACTAAACACTGCTAGCATACAGTGGCTATGTCATTTTCAAACAATTTACATTAAAAGTGTTTATTCCGTAAGCACAAACAATAATGGTGATCCTTGTTTGGTTTTATTATAGTTCATCACTGAATGTATAATGGCAGATTTATTCGCAAAAACAGCACAAGTGGCTTGTGAAGAAACACAGACTGGCTGTATGAAACTTTAATTTATCGCAATGGAAATCGCTAAACTCAAACATGCATGTCTGTGTTTTCGATCATCTCCGCTTTTACTGCAGTGTCGAGAGACCATGCACAGATTGCAAAGATTAAAGGCCATTGCACACTGAGTCCGAAATGTTCGTATGCGTTTTTTCGTGTTCGTCAGCCTAAAAATCCGTCACGCACAGAAACATTGCACACTGAGTCCGATGCGTATTTATTAAACCTTGGCGGGGAAAAAACGCATAAAATACAAAATGGATTCGTCAAGCAGTGAGGATGATTTTGTTGGTCTCTCTCTTCTTAAAAAGAGAAAAAGAAAGAGGAAATATTGGGTCCATCCAATCCTGAGATTGCGCCCGAGAGGAAGGAGAGTTTCAGCAAGGAATTGCGAAATTATCACGAGCGATTCACAATTTACCTCAGAATGTCAGTGGAACAGTTTGATGCTTTGCTAGCGATACTGGAGCCACATATTAAAAAAAAGACCGCCAATTTCCGTGAACCCGCGCACACACACACATTTTGTTTTTCATACTGTACTTTGTGCTGCGAGACGAAGTGTATCAACTTGTCAGATGCCATTCTGGATTTTGTCGTTCGCTTGTATGGTGGCTCTGAATTGTCAAATAAAAATCTCAAAATGCTGGCTACGGATGCGAAAAACGCAGAAAATCGAACCCTATCCGAATTTACGGACGAAATTTTCGTAGACAGTGTGCAAGCGTGATTGACATAACGTGAGGTCGATTTTTTTTTTTTTTTTTTTTTTTTTTTAACATGCGAAAATTTCGGATGCGAATTTCGTACACAGTGTGCAATGGCCAAACACTTACACAGTAAGTAAAACACAGAGAAGAAATGTTATTGTTAAATGTTACGGTTATTTTTGATTAATCGAGAGAAGCAGAAATAGTTATCACGAATAAAATACAACTAATTGTGCAGCCAAAGAAAATGAGAAAATGGCAATGTGGACATTCTCTTTTTGTGTTCCATTTGAAGAAATAAAGAACAAATAAATTTGCTTATTTAACTTTTTGTTTTATTAATAATAATAATAATACACTTTAAATGGGTTTCATAGTAAAAACAGCACAAAACGTTTCTAGGTAAGATTTAAAATGATCAAGTGACTGCCTTATGAATCTCTCTTTTCTGTTTTCATCCTTTTATGTTTCCCCTCCATTTCCATATTTCATTTATCTTCTGTATTGTCTATTTCAGCCCTTTAAACCAGTAAACTCTGTTGAATCTCACAAACTAACCGCATAACAGACCCCTGCTCCGGACATATTGGAGGCGGCCCCTTGCTGATCATGTTTGTTTGACTCCTGTTTGCACTTCCCTGTTCTCTGCAGGAGTTTGAGAAGAGGAAGATGTTGTAACGTGTTAGAGGGAGAGTGTGAGAAACAGACTGCCCTCCCTGCCTTAGGACCTTCATCCCTGCTGGAGTCCAGCACCTTCCTCCAGGCACAACCGTGCGCACACTTTGTGTTTTCAGCTGATTCTATGAATACATGGTCCGTATTTGGACCAGAGGAAATAAAAAACATTTCAAAATCTATCACAGCCTTTGTCTTAGAAGTGTACAACACAGGAACATATCCACCTTGTAATCCAGCTACACTCGGAGCAATGTCAGCCATTTGTTGCTTTATGTGATGATGTCCTCTCCCCCCCCCCCAGAAAATATATCTCTAATACACTACCTTGTAGTTTATTTATTTGTACATTTTCATCGTCTACGCTCCATTTACCGACAGCAGCTCAATTGCACGTCTCTTGTGATGGTGTACTCGAAAGATGCATGTTATTGTTTGGGCAGTCTTGATAAATCTATCGCCCCTCTGTGAGAGCTAATGTGTGATTTTTGCAAGAATCGCTCTAGAATGCTGTTCTCCCTTTGTGCTGGAACTCATTTGCACAATTGAAAGCCTTTGAGTTTCTTTTTGCAATTCTCGCAGGCTCAGCGTGACCTTCTGGCTCCCTGAGTCTTTGAGTGCATTAAATGTAATTTTTCTTTGGCATTGAAAGCAAAGATTTTTTTCAGCATCTACTTCATGTGGCAGGTGCGATTATGCACGTGAAGATGGCCACGACAGATTTCGAAAAGCTGCACTGAAGGCGGCGTCATTGTCAAGTAATGTTGGCATGAGGTATCATTGAGAGTTGGACAGCAGATGGATTATTTAGTATTTTCATATGACAACTTTCACTTTAGCGTGACGAATTTGCAGAGCTAAATGGGCCAAATTATTGAAATCTAGTTTGCATCGAAAAGAGCGAAACTACATGTCACCTGTCCCAGGCTTTTAGCAAGGATTTTCATTTGCAGACACCGGTTTATTAATTCTGACATGCCTCTCTGGAAGGTAAAAATGTGTGTGGGAGGACTTTCTCCTTTCGCCCTGTAATTGCATCTCTCCTGCCTAATGACATGCATTCACATTTTACTCCGATAAAGAATGAAAATGCAAATTTGTTCTCTTGCCAGGTGTTTTTCAGAAGTGCTCAGAGTTGATGAATATTCTTAGTTTGAATCACATATTTATCAGCCTCAATTATGTGAGGTTGCACAGGTTGTCTGTGTCGGGAAAATGTGCGAGTTTGCTCAGATTTCAATAACGCCAATTTGTGTTGAATGAGTGGGTGGAGGT
Organism: Chrosomus eos; assembly: GCA_036326025.1. Lineage (NCBI taxonomy): Eukaryota > Metazoa > Chordata > Actinopteri > Cypriniformes > Leuciscidae > Chrosomus > Chrosomus eos. The sequence continues at coordinate 12,046,225 of CM070819.1, read as the reverse complement.
CAGCATGGAAATGTCACCAAATGTATCGTACACTGACTGTATCGTTACAGCCCTCCAGCTGAACTGTAAGAAACAAACCGAGATGAGCTCTTGAACTGACACGTCACATCTCTGTATCTGCCTTTGTGGCGAATAGGAATTGGGACGCATGCTTTGAGGAAAATGATCACAGATTCGCTGACTGTGTGATATCTAAAGCTACAGTGGTGCAAATTTTGTGGATGCGCATCAACTTTTATTCTTGGATATAAGACTCGAGCTTATTAGTGCTCACCAGGGTAGTCGGGTCGCACCAGTTCGTGAGCTCTTTTAAATTGGGACAGAAAATTCACAGCTAGTTTAGTTTGTACCTAGCTCTGTGCTTCATATAGTTGCACCATTTGTTCTAAATGCAGCTAGCAAGTCGTAAGTTCACCTTTAAATAATGTGCAGTCGAGTAATATGACATTTATCTTTGTAGATCCAATAAGCAGCATTCAAATCTGTTGAGTATTTCAGTTTGATGGTTGATGTTCAAACTTCTTTTGCTGCTTGAACTCAACTGAGAAAATGAAAACTCATACATGCATGGAATGAAATGCAATAGTTAGTGTAAAATTGTAAGTCACACTTTTGAAAATCAACTCTTTGACTATGACTCTTTGAAATCGAAAAACACTTGCTGCTGTTGAGGTGGGATATGGGTAGAAGGAAGGCTCAATTATAGATAATTACAGAAATTTTAAAACATGTACACAATCAAATTTATTTGAAATCTAAGTAGTTACATTTAATATAAAGTAGGACCAAATAATATTCACTAACAATATAAGGTAACACTTTATTTTACAGTGTCCTACATATGTTACATGTACTTTCCAGTAATAACAGTAAATTATGCCTAATTACATGCAAATAACTCTCAACCTCATCCTACCCTAACCCTATAATAGTAAGTACATGTTAATTAATATTACTCAGTACTTAATTACACCTTAAAATAAAGTGTAACATATAATTTTTTTGAGTGTACGTGTTAACATCATATATTTGAGATTTTTTTTGTCATTTAATCAGTCTATTTACATTCCAGTGTTTATTCATGGTGCTATATTTCAACTAAGTTTAATGCTGCAATCTATAAATGAGTGGATTGCTCATTGCGTTCTAAAATGCCTGCAGGCGGTGAAGCCACCGGAAGTGTTCGAGCGGCCATATTGGTATTCCCTACCGACAGATGGAATCATGTTTTTCGGGGTTATGTTACTCGCTGGAAATACATTTTAAATGTTGCATCAGCTGAATTATTGACACCAAGGTGAACAACAGTAGGCCTACAACTATTGAACAGGCTGTACTTTTATTTCTCTCAGATTTGTTTTAGTTCATGTAAGGTTAAATGCAATGTATATTGCGCCAAACCGGTCCTCAGCTTGAAAAAGAGAAATTTATCATTTAAACCACACCACCTTTGACAGTTGCATCAGTAAAAGGGTTTCACTTTTTATAGATTGAACTTCCATTAGGTCATCGCAGATGCTAATGATTACAGGAAATGTCTTAGGGTGTTTTCACACCTAGTTCGTTTGAACCCTCCAAACGCTCTTGGAGCGGTTCAGTGTGTGTGTGTGTGTGTGTGTGTGTGTGTGTGTGTATGTGAACGAACCAAGTGATCTCAGACCCCCTAAAGGGACCAAAAAGCAAACTGTACTCAGACCACCTCAGGCGGTGGTCTGATACGGTTCGTTTGTGGTTCGATTTCTTTGTGATTATGTGAAAGCGATGAGGTCCCGGTCCACTTTGCGTTTCATTTCAACATAGGTACTGCTTTTGAAGATGTATCGTACTATAATGCTACAGTGTATTCTATGCAGTTCTGGTGTTTCTGTCCCAACATACTGTACAACACGAAATACATTCACTTCACACGTTAAAGCTACAATAGATTTTTCTTAATAACTAAGATTTTTGTAATAAAATATCCAAAAAGCAGGATAACTGCGTTACGTTTAGAGCTGCACGCTCACACTGTTGTTTTGTTCAAACATTATGGACCATGGCAAGCAGACTTTGGGACAAAAGGAGAACTAAAACGAGGATCAATATCAGGTTGGCGTTTTCGAGATGCCGAGAGCTCCACGTCCGTGACAAACTTTGACTTGACAGAGACGTCACTCTTGCATGTACATGTACTTTATTAGACAGGTGAGCAAATGTACATAAAACTAATCAATGTTGTATATTAGTTCAACATGATGAAATGTTAGAATATGATCAGTATGCTATTCTAATGTTGATCTAGCTTACTGCTAGTCTCATATAACCTGACTCCGCCAGATGGATTTGCTCCGCATATCCATCTGGAAACCTTCCGTTGAAGTAGTTTTGGTAAGGGGCGAAAATACTGGTTAGCTGATTGGCCTATGTTGGTGATAGACGGGCCAAATCAACCAATCAGATCAACGAAGCATATGAGAGCGACGACGAAAACACAACCACAAGCCAGCTACTATTGCTGCTGCAGGTAAAGGCTCGTTAGCTCTGTAATTCCGTAATAACTCTGTAATTCCGATAAAACTTGCTCGATAGCCACACTGATGTTAGTTTCATCCGCTGAAGCCGCCATGTTCTTAAGACTGAACTGTCGCGCTTCTCGTTGCGTCACACCTCAACCCGCCTCAAAGCCAACGCTGATTGGACGTTCGTTTGGTGAACTGCTCCCAAATTTTCTTTAACGGAAAGTATCCAGACTGATCTGCGAGTGAAACCTTGAAAGCTTGCGAGATCAGGATGGTCTCACGAGGCTAAGTCTCATACAGACAAACTAACACATAGAATAACATTACAACTTTCAAATGCAGTTTAGTGTGATAGTGTAGACCAAGTGAAACCGCTGTGTTACCTCACAAGTTTCATTCGTCTAATAAATAAACTGACCTGTGTAAGTATTAATCCAGCACTTGCGGGTAGTTCGGTAGAATGAAATGTCCTCATTCCTTTATATCCGCGGGACTCGCATGTGTCGCTGATATCTCTGTCTCTCATTAGCAATCGCGACCTGCTTCATACCACAGTCATATTAAAAACATCAATGTATTCACTCATCCATAAACATTATTAGATCCATTAGCATGATGACAAGTTCCATAATTCCGTTTATGCGTCATCAACCTACGCCTTTGTTATTGTAAGAGGTTAGCGACCCCTATAACTGTGAATTTTTTTTAACATATTGTAGCTTTAACCCAGCGGTAGTAGAGTGACGCTCACATGACACTGCAGTTATTCGCAGTCATGAACGTGTATAATTTGAATGCGCAAATAAATGCATAACATAAAAATGCTTAACATTTAATTTGCGTGCTATTCTGAGTGCGCACACACGAAGCACGCGCACTGTAGAAGCTTGCAGCGCGTGAGTACTGAGCTAAGTTATATTTCGCGTCTTATTGGCCTTAAACTCTCAAATACACACAACAACAAAAAAAAAACACAGTCGGTTCTGTCTAAAGTGAAAGTCGACAATTGAGATATAATGGGACTTGGTCTTTATCCGTGCTGCATGAGCTCAGCAATTGGCAGCCAAGCGTGCCGCACAAGCCTGAAACGTGAAGCCAAAGCGTCTCGATCACCCCCTGCTGACTGGTCCTAGTATAGGTCATAAACCCAGCATCCCCATATTATATGAGACGTGATTTTTATTTTATTTTTACTTACGAAATTGTTTAATGCAGAATTCTATATGTATATAGGTGTGTTTGAGTTGTTTTATTTTTTTAAATAATTCATATATCATAAGAGTTGTTTGTAGTAGGTTAAATTAAACGCAACATGCGTTGACGTCAAAATCGTATTGCATTGTGATATAAGTGCTGCCTGAATTGTGCATATGAAGTAGATTCGCTCCCTCGGTCAAAATCGAGGGAGCAACGGTCTGTCCATAAACTTTCTTCGTTTACTTCACGAAGTGGAACACAAAATGGCGGCAGGGATTCCCCCGGAAGTCCTTAGGAAAGTTCGGAAGTGCGTGTCTAAAAGTGGACTGGAATGCAGCCTGGGACACTGGTGGCTTCACTTCTCATCAATGGAGGAGAGCGTCCATCTTTTTTTTTACATTCTATGGTGGCAGCAACCAAATACAGTTTTTCTCGATTGCTAAGACACATTTCTTGAAAGCTGCTCTCCTTTTCTCTAAACTGTGAACACAAAACCCAATTTTCAAGCTACATTCACAAAACCTCAGACTCTTCTTGCAAAACCAAACTTTCACCTCAAAACAGTTCAATCTGTGCTCAAAACTGAACTATATTATCAAATCGTGCCCCGAGTCAATCAAAATTAAAAACAATACTGAACAGTCACTAAACACTACGTAGAAAAATAGAAAACACAATGCTCAGGACATGAGGCTGGAGAAATAAATGTTTATTGTTCACTGTAGGCTAAATACATGTTGCAAAATAAAAAAAAAACTGTGCATTTAGCACTTGTACAAAATGGCAAAACAGAAATCTTGTGCATTTACACATAGCACTTGTAAAAACAAACAGCAATCTTATGCGTTTGCCACTTGTGTACAGTAAGCCCATGTAAAAATAAAGTGCAAAAATATACATGGAATACTAGGCCTACAAACAGTTAGACCAACCCTCCATTACAATACTACAGTACATTGGTACAGTGATGTACTGAAACATATTTACTTACAGTATACTGTGGTACAGTATATCATACAGTAATTGATGTCAACATTTACATACTGTACTATAATGTCAAAAAAAGGTAATTACCTGTTCTCTTCTCTAAATCTTTGGATTATGGTGGACACAGAGAATCTACTGATGTTTGGTTGTACCCTTTGTCCAGCCTCCCTCATGCTCATACCATGGACAAGAACATGGTCAATCACAGTAGCTCTGAGTTCATCAGATATTACTGTTCTTTGTCTTCGCTGACCACCTCGACCTCCTCTCACACGAACTCTTCCCCTCAGATTTCTATCCATTGTAGGGCCTCACAAACCAGTGCTCTCTGAACTGGCTTACTGTATATGTTCCCTCACATCATTTGCCACAAGTGTGATCAATTTTGAGTTGTTGTGTTCAAGTGGTGACGTATGTGCTTTAACTGTGTTTGACTTTTGTCACCTGTGCTCACCATTATGCAGCACGGGTGCATCACAATGAAAATGTGTTGGCAAGTTGTGTCTAAACAGGTGAAAAGTGCTTATGGTTTTGCCAAAAGAGTGATTGATTCAATCAGTGGGTTCAGGCAACTGAGCATTTGGTTCAGACAATAGGGTTTAGTGTTTTAGCAATTGAGAAAAACTGTAATAGGCTACACATGCTGCCACTAGTCCTTAACTAAAACAACAAAAGACACAATCACTTACTGATCTTCACTGAAAAACTTTTTACAGTAAAGTCTATGTAGCATTTTATTTTTTACATGTGTTTATTCAATTTCGTTTTTTAATGGTGCTGTTATACAACTACTGTGGCTTAAAAAATAAAGCACTGTTTAATTCATAGTATTGTTTGTATTTGTAATGTGCAGCTTTGTTCTTATTTTTAATAACAAATATAAAATAAAGATTATCTTTACCCACTATAGCCTACATTGCCTGTCTTTCATTTTTCTCTTATATTTTACGAGCAAGTTTTTAAAGGGGTCATATAATGGTACATGCACTTTTACAAGTTGATTGTACTGAAATGTGTGTTGACAGTGCCTGTACACAACCATCAAATAATGATAAAAATCAATCCAGTGGTTTTGTTTTAATCTCCTTATATGTTTTCCCCTGCCTCAAATTGAGCCGTTCGAGCATGTGACGTCACACGGTCGGACGACCCTCCCACGATTGTTGATTGACAGCAGCGTTTCAACACAGACCCGCCCTCGCTCATGAGCGAGCTGTCAATCATAGTGCGCACGGACCGTTGTTGTGCCGAAAAGTACGCTAGAGCAGCACTGTCTATGAGCAGAATGGAGTCTAAGCGATTGTGGTGTTCTGTTCTTGGGTGTAATAAGGAAGACAACAGTTAATGTTCCTAAATCCAAACCGCTGAAGACGCAGTGGCTGAGTTTGTTTCCGAAGGGAATATTCCCCACGATCAACATCAATGCGTTCATGTTTGTGCGAATCATTTCACACACCAGACTGCTTTATAAACGAAGAGGTATAAAGCTGGTTTTGCTAAGAAGCTGCTCCTGAAAAAAGGAATCGATACCAACTATTCGTGTTCCTGCACCTCCAGAAGAACTGAAGTGAGTGTAACGTTTTATTAAAGGGTTAGTTCACCCAAAAATGAAAATTAAGTCATTAATTACTCACCCCCATGCTGTACCAACCTCGTAAGACCTTCGTTCATCTTCGGAACACAAATGAAGATATTTTTGATTAAATCTGAGAGCTGGGTCACTGCTACATAGGCTGCCTAAGGGAATGAAACTTGACGGCCCAGAAAGTCATTGAAGAAAATGTTGAAGTATTCCATGTGCCTACAGTGGCTCCACTATAAGTTTATCAAGCGACGAGAATACTTTTTGTGCGGAAAAAAACAAAAATAACGACTTTATTCGACTATTCCATTGCTTCCATGTGGGCCTGAGACGAGAGTTCAAGAGATTTCCAGGACGCATGCGCGAGAACGGAGGTTCTTCTTCTTCTACACAGCGCGCGTCTTACAAGCAGAGGAAGACGCGCGCTGTACATAGTTGTAGAAGAAGAGCGTCAGTTCTCGCGCATGCGTCGTGGAAATCTCTTGAAGTCTCGTCTAAGGCCCACATGGAAGCAAGGGAATAGTCGAATAAAGTCGTTATTTTTGTTTTGTTTTTTCGCACAAAAAGTATTCTCGTCGCTTGATAAACTTATAGTGGAGCCACTGTAGGCACATGGAATACTTCAACATTTTCTTCAATGACTTTCTGGGCCGTCAAGTTTCATTCCCTTAGGCAGCCTATGTAGCAGTGACCCAGCTCTCAGATTTAATCAAAAATATCTTTATTTGTGTTCCGAAGATGAACGAAGGTCTTACGGGGTTGGTACAGCATGGGGGTGAGTAATTAATGACTTAATTTTCATTTTTGGGTGAACTAACCCTTTAACCTTTATATTAATATTTGTATGAATCTTTGCAAATCGCTAGCTTCACGATGAATGCGGCTAAGGTTTACACACAGGGTACATTATGGCATGTTTTCTATGTACGACGTTCTGAATATAATTCATAATCCCACGTTTATAATGAACAACGCGTTATAGTTATTGTGTTACAAACGGTGTACGCACAGAACAGAGGGGCGGGGTGAGCAAAGCTCGTTTTCATTTAAAGGCACATGCACTTAAACGGCGTGCTGAAAACAGGTCTGTTTTTGACCAGGTAAAATAAGTGTTTTCTTACAATACTAATGAGAATTTTTACTTAAAGTATATTACAAACTTTTAATTTAGACCCTAAAGAATTATATTAGCTTGTACGTAAATTGCGTTATATGACCCCTTTAAATAGGGTAAATAAGTGTGGCTATACTGCTCAGTCACTTGCAAAATGTAAAAAAACAAAATGAAAAGAATCGTGATATTTTTTGCCCTTTCGCCCGCCCCTAAAACAGGGTGTAACAGAAGAACAGCCACGTAAAAGTAAAAAAAAAAAAAAAAATGACAGAAATACATGAGCACCTGTGACAAAATGCGTTGAAGTGGGGAGTCTGCTGAAATTAAAGATTCCTATCCCTTTTACGACAACCTGGATGCAATTTTGGGTTCAAGCGCTTTTGCTTGTCTGACAGATGTTGTCAAAGGTGGAAGTGTGCACGTGCTAAAGCTGGGATCTGAGTTCTTTGGAGGCTGTGGTGTGCACAAGAAAGGGTCTGAGATCACTTAAAGCCACACTATGCAGGAATTCCGTTTTTGTCAAACAGCGACCCCTAGAGTCCCTGTGGAGTACTTGTATTTAAGGTTGCTGTCGTAAATACCTCTCACGCAGAGCGTCTTTGCACTCACGGCCTGATACCCCTTTGAAGCTGTTATTTTATATAAAATGTGTTTGAACTCAATCTGAGCGCTCGTGTCCGCTGCTGTCAGTGTCATGGATACAGTTGTTCTCTTGTGGTGGCGTGCGCACAGTCTTCACTCGGACGCACTCTTCAATCTATCGCCGTTGTGGAGACTCTCTATTAATTCCGGTGAAATCACAAAATAAAAGGCACACAAACGTGTCCCTGCTTGATATAGACTGTAACCACTGATGAACATATTCAATTTTGATGAGAGAAAAAAAACTTAGAACCTGTAACCTCTGACACGCTTGGCAAAATATTTCCACTAGACCATTAAAGAACTCAAACAAAACTTGCGGATCGATGCATTTATTTACGGGTTGAGCAGAGAGTCGGCACAGTTTGACAAGTTTGTACCCAGCACTTCCGAAAATGCACTTCCGACTGCGTCTCTGTCCCCAGCACATTTCAAACCAAACGGACACCCATGCTTTACTGTCTATGCGCCCGTGCCTAGCCGGAACCTGGATGGGGGCGTGTATGTGTCCAGTGCCGTAAAGCAATTCGTTACATCGCGAAAGCTGATATCATGCGATACTTCCTGAAGCTGAGGCCGGCGGACCAAAGTTGCAAGTGTGGTTTTTCCGCTCACAGGTACCAGGGGGGGGTGAGACGACCACCATTCAACCCGAAAAAAGTCATAACCATTCCAATAACTCCGAAGCTGTTCAGTTAAGCTAAAAAAACTGCATACTGTAGTTCACCTTTAAATGTAGAAGAGGATCAAAAAAGGAACAGAGTTTCTCTTTTGAGTCCACTATTGAACACCAAAAGGACTGATGTCACTTTCAGCTGGTTTGCTTTCTGGTTCACTTTAATTGAACTGGGTTTGGTTCTTTTAAAACAAACTATATGTAAAAACACCCTTAAACTGCATATCTCCTCAGGTAGGCCACATACTGCTTCATACAGTCCTGACAGTAAGCTAAATTAAACATCAGTGGCAACTTGTCTTAGCAGAGAAGCTCTATAAATTCATGACAAAGGAAAAAAAATGGAAGTTCTTTGTTACTAAATACAGACGCAAGCACTTCATATAAACATGAAGATCCATTATCTACATTGTCATGCATCATCATCACCACTTCCACAACCATTCCTCACAGTTCCTCCACACGGTATCCTTTCAAACAAGGAAAGACTGGGCCTCGTGGGAGCTTGGTATAAAGCGTTTTATAGACGTTTATGAATAACTTTGAGAATGAAAGTTTTGAGTCTGGTCAGATTTCATTTTTTATTCCTCTAAATAAGACTTTAAAAGATAGATCACCCAAAAAATGAACATTGCCATTTACTCTACATTCCAAGTTTTGAGCAAGAAACAGATCAAATTTATGTCATTATTCATCTTGATATATCCACCATAGCTCTCCCTTGAACATTCATTATAGTGCTGTCTGATTTTGTGAATGAAATGTTATTTGCTTTTGGGTTTTTTTCCTCAATAAAACGACTGATTGAGTTTGCAAAAACAGACTGATCTGGTTCTTGACTCAATCATTGCAACATACAGCTCACCAGGAAAATGTATTAAATCATTTAATAATTACATTTTTGGTAATTTTGACACAAGAACTTATTATGTGGATTTTAAACCTTTTCGTGGAAAAGCGTGACTAGTCGCAAAATGTATTCTTTAGTGGTCCACAGAAATGCAAGTCAGTGTTTGACTTTGGGAGCAACATGTGGGTGAGTAAACGACAATAGAAAGTTCATAATTTGGTGAACTTTTTTATACAATGCTCTAAATATTGCTCCATTTCGTAGAAACAGAAAAATAAATGCTAATGGAGCCTAAATGTCCTCTTTCACCAGACATCTTTTTACTCTTATCTCCATTTCGTCACTGTCAGCCTAGGAAAAGATTATGCTGTGTACATATTGTTACCAATTATGTTCCAATCTGCATTAGAGAAATTACCATAATAAAGATTGGGAGGTCGAATTTGAGACTTTATTTGTTGTTGGGGCTTAGGGTATCTACTCTCCCGGAACGTTACTGTGGCCAACACTGCCGTGGAAGTCGTTATCTTTGCGCATAGCTAATGAAGCAGCGCTGCGATGCACACTGTGCTTTTTCCATTCATACCTCAGTAACTTCGATTTGGCTATGAAGAGCTGCGCACTGGCAGTGTGACAGGTGATAATACGAACAAAAATAACTAGCTTTTTTACATGCATGTCAAGTTTTAGAAAAGGTTTGCTTACCCATTTAACTCTTTCAAGCACCATGCCTGTCACGACGCCTCCTGCCTGAGTGCCGTTCATTGACGTCTGTGGTGGGCTTTTACTTTTAGATTCATATTAACATGTCCCTTATATGTCATGTTCAGTTGTGTTAAATGTGAACATGAGATGTATACAGTTGCAATCAAAACGATTCAAACCCCGGAGACTGTAATACTTACAAATGTAGGCGAATCCTTTCTAAAGATAGTTTTTTTAAAAAGGCATCTATAACAGTTTAATGGCAAATTTAAAGTGAGTGACAATGGCAATATATACACTCTCAGAAAAAAAGGCACAAAAGCTGTCACTGGGATGGTACCCTTTAAAAAGCTTAGTATGTAACCGGTATTAGGCCTAATATTTTGGTACCGATATGTAGGCTACCTTTGAGGTACTAATATGCTCTCTTTAGGTACAAAGGTGGACTTTTTGAAAGGGTACCGCCCCAGTGGCAGCTTTTGTACCTTTTTTTCTGGGAGTGTAATGTTATAGGATTTAGAGGATTTTGTAATAGTACGCTATGTAGGAATTATTCAACTCCTATTCAATGCTGCTGTTTTTCAGTCACTTATTTTTATGGCATGGTACAGAATTGGGTTAAAACACAAGTATGCCTTTGGGAACTCTATAACAAAACTGAATTAGCTTGTGCTATAAGCATAGCCATACATTTTATAGTTAAGTCAAAAGAGCTCTCACAAAAGCTACAGAGAACAAATTGTTTTATTACATTAGAAAGTCAAAGTCTGCAAAGAAAATTTCCAAAACCCTAAAAGATCTTAGAGACACAGCTTGGCAGCCTTATTCATAAGTTTCAAATTTGTTGTGCCAGAAAACCTTCGAGGTTGTTGAAGATTGTTTTATTACATTAGAAAGTCAAAGTCTGCAAAGAAAATTTCCAAAACCCTAAAAGATCTTAGAGACACAGCTTGGCAGCCTTATTCATAAGTTTCAAATTTGTTGTGCCAGAAAACCTTCGAGGTTGTTGAAGAAAAAGCACAATATCATTAAAACGTTTGAGCAGAGCAACTGAGAAAAAACCCTCAATTTACTGCCAATTTGACCTGCAAGATGGCCTACAGAAAAAGGAAGAAAAACATTTCAATGCAAAGGAAGAAGAACACGACAAGCATGGTCTTCATGTTGGGACATTTTGCCGAATGCCAATCTTGAACAAGAAGAACATAAAAGGCCATGCATCTCATTGAAAATATTGGGGATTTTGAAGAAAGCAGTGGTAATGTGAAAACCAAAGATTATCTGTAATCTGGAAGCTTTTTCAAGCAAGGAATGGGCCAAGATTGCAGTATAGAGGTGACAGAAGCTTCAAAGCACTTACAGCAGCGTTTATTGGAGGTTATAAAGAATAAAATATTCTGCACAAATGTAGAATTTTGGGGGTTGAATAATTTTGAACATAAATGTTTAGAGGCAAATATTTTTTTTCCATCAGCTTTATTTTGTCAGAATTTCATGCATAATCAGCCAAAGTCCGCATATTTATGCGGGGGCCGCATTTTTTCAAATGCGCTGCACTTTCTTTCGCCGCATAAATTGCTGATTTCCGAGCAAAATGCGGGGCTTGCATGATTTCATAATCCCCGCATTTTCAGTGCAAATAAAGTAACATATATTTTAGCAGAAAGTTGAAAAATGTTGCAGTTCCTTCACACAAGAGCAGCCTGGATTATCTCAGCAAAGGAGAAGTGTTCACTAACACAGATTTAGACAGATTTGTGAACAATATTTGAGAGAAATAGGCCTTTTGTGTACATAGAACTCTTAGATCTCTGAGTTTAGCTCATGAAAAATGGGGGCAAAAACAAAAGTGTTGCATTTATAATTGTGTTCAGTATATTATATAGCCTTGTACTACAGTATGTTATACTTTCTTTGAACTGTCCGATTGCCGTTGTTACATGTTAATGTGTCCAAGTAAAGTTAACACGCTTGCTGTTTCTTGAAGTCAAATAAATTCAGCACTCCAGGGTAGCCAGACTGCAATATCTCATTGTTGCCTCAGCAATACAATATATCTTTTGTTCACCTCTCCATCTCTCTTTCTCCTCCTGTAGTTAAAACACTACCTCAGTCTATATGGACGCAACTGCACAATCAATCCTCCTCCACTCAGACAAATCAATGCTTCGCTTATATAACAGCTCATATAAACTACTGGTAATTGTTTGTGATTCCTGTGACCACCGGTAGAGTGATTTGTTGCTTTAAATTAATTACTCTTACTGTTTTTGTGTGTTTTACTGCAGTTTTAGGGAGCACCTGACTTAAATAGGTCACTGTCTGAATAACACAGTCTCATCCCAAGAAGTCATATATTGACGTCTTGGGACGTCTTTTGACCATACGTCAATATCCGCCTTTTTAGGGTACCCTTAAACGTTGGTAAATGACGATCCTGGGACGTCATACAACTGACGCTTTACCTTTAACGTCAGTTAGGTGACGGGGTAGGTTTAGGGGTAGGTTTAGGTCTGGGGTAGAGTTAGGATCCGATAATGTCATCTAACCGACGTTTAAGGGTACCCTAAAAAGGCGGATATTGACGTATGGTCAAAAGACGTCCCAAGACGTCAGTATATGACTTCTTGGGATGAGACTGCGCTGGTCTGAAGACTGTTTGAATTGAGCACTTCCTCCATCCTTTTTGTGGAAACTGCAATATTTTGAATGTTCAATAACATTGTATGGGCCATATTAAAATGAATCAAGTGAAAAATACACAACAGTTTAAAAGGGTCAGACAAATCAAATTTGGATTATCAAAATAAAATCTGGTGCAAACTGCTATTTATTTATTTATCTGTTCATTCAACTGTTCATTCAGGTATAAAGGGGGCATCTGAATGACAAACTAAACCACCTTTCACACTTTGTCTGGTTTTATGTGGTGATTATGGTTAAGGACAGATTGTGCCAAAAATTGTAGTTTGGCAATGGGATATCTTATTTACTTCATTATATATATAAAGCACAATTAAAACAACGTAATGTTATAGTCACAATAAAATTACATAAATAAAATCTACTTTCAGAAAAAACAATGACTAACCAACATCTGTTAAGAGCCTCTTGCCAATTAATCTACTGAGCCAATAGCTAATTTTAGCAAATGTAATTTCAGGTTTTGTTTAAAATAACCTAAAGAAGGAGCCAGTCTAAGATGTAGAGGTAGATTATTCCAGTGCTTTGGTTCTGCTACAGCTAACGCCCGATCACCACTCAATTTCAATCTGGTCCTTGGAATGTCTAGGATCATCTGATTTGCTGATATGAGAGACCAAGAAGGTTTATGTATGAAGGAGATACATGAGGTATGGTGGGGCCAAATTATGCCATGCTTTATGTACAGAAATCAATCATTTAAAATCAATTCTCAATTGCACAGGCAACCAATGAAGTGAGGCTAAAATCGGTGTTGCATGCTGCTTTTTACGAGTCCCTGTTAAAAGTTTAGCAGACGCATTAAGAACCAATTCTTGAAATGTTCTGCCTCAATCAAAATTCTAGTGTGTCTTTAAAATATTTGATACCACAAATCTAGTACACTTTGGCTAATTCTGTTATAAATTCACTCATTGTGGCAGCCTGGTAACTTTCAGTTTTGTTTGAGTTAATTATATATATATACACACAGGTGCTGGTCATATAATTAGAATATCATCAAAAAGTTGATTTATTTAAGTAATTCCATTCAAAAAGCGAAATTTGGATATGATATTCATTCATTACACACAGACTGATAGCCTATATTTCAAGTGTTCATTCCTTTTAATTTTGATGATTGTAACTGACAACTAATAAAATCCCCAAAATCAGTATCTCAGAAAATTAGAATATTGTGAAAAGGTTCAATATTGAAGACACCTGGTGCCACACTATAATCATCCAATTAACTCAAAACACCTGCAAAGGCCTTTAAATGGTCTCTCAGTCTGGTTCTGTAGGCTACACAATTATGGGGAAGACTGCTGACTTGACAGCTGTCCAAAAGACGACCATTGACATCTTGCACAAGGAGGGCAAGACACAAAAGGTCATTGCTAAAGAGGATGGGTGTTCACAGAGCTCTGTGTCCAAGCACATTAATAAAGAGGCAAAGGGAAGGAAAAGATGTGGTAGAAAAAAGTGTACAAGCAATAGGGATAACCGCACCCTGGAGAGGATTGTGAAACAAAACCCATTCAAAAATTTGGCGGAGATTCACAAAGAGTGGACTCAGGGGCGGATCTAGAAAAATATTTATGGGGTGGCGAGAGGGGGGCAGGATTTTTTGATGGGTGGCAACATATGGCAGACGTATACTGAATTTAATCACAGTTATCACAGTTTGATGAGAAATAGTATGTACTACAAAAGGGCACAGGCTGCCATTTACAAACTCATACAGACAAACTTTTGTTTCTCATGCAATCAATGTCTTGCATTTGAGGTTTCATGTGAAACAGTTAATATTAGGAATAAGTGTTCCTGTACAATGGCACAAACCTGATTTTTATCACCTCAAAATCAGCATTGCAACTATGCTAGCACTGTGCTACCATTATAATATAAAATTTCTTGATAATAGTTTTTACCTCTTTCCTCCTCAGCTACTCCTCAGTCCTATGCTAACATTTTTCTTTAGGAGCACTTATGATCAATAACAGACATTAACTTACAGGGCGATATTTAACCCTTTAAATTAATTTCCAGGGGCATTTTTTTACCATTAGGCTATAAGAGCAATTTTTCTAATCTTATTAAATGTCTATGCATCATCTTTTGTCAATTTCTTAAATTAAAACAAATTAATTAATTTAAACAAATTCAGTTAAAACAATAATACCCAATCAGACTATTAATGTCAAATGAAATCATCAAAACAATCTATCTTTGCACTGCAAACATGGCACAGAAGCTGCACCTGAAGTGACATTTTGACTCATTTACATCAACTGTTTAATGCAGCTCAATCATTCAAAACGCAATTCATTCAAGAATCACCGCTGCTTCGAGATGCGCAACAGTTCTGGTGTGGCTATGTTAGAAACGGCACGAAATAGTGCAAAAACATGATTGCTCTATCATGCACAATGACAGTATTGTGGCTAAAATGTTAAGTCACTTAATATGAACTTTTGTACAAAATCAGTAGGCCCAGGGGGGTTAGGATTTTCATTTTAGGGGGGCTAAGCCCCCAATGAGGGTATGATTCATTTATTTATTTTTTTTGTTTTTTAAAAGGTAACACTTTAGTTTAGGGCAGGGGTAGGGAACGTCGGTCCTGGAGAGCCACAGCCCTGCAGAGTTTAGCTCCAACCCTGAAAAAAACTCACCTGATTGTAGCCTTAATGATCCTAAAGACATTGATTAGCTGGTTCAGGTGTGTTTGATTAGGGTTGGAACTAAACTCTGCAGGGCTATGGCTCTCCAGGACCAACGTTCCCCACCCCTGGTTTAGGGTCTAATGCTGACTAGTTTCATTACCATGCAACAGCAGAGTTTTATTGGTCCCTAATGTGAGGTAGGTTAGTTAGGGGGGTCGGGGTTTCCCAGAGAAATTTTTTTATTTCTCTAAACTACATATGTGCATTTTAAGATGTTTTGAAGGCAAAACAATTGGATAACAACAGCTTTAAAACCGTGTCAGTGGGCAGCCGATTATTTTTCTCTCCTCATCAGCATCACACTCTTTTTCTCTTTGTTTTTATCTTGCCCTGTCTCTTCCCTCCTAAAGCTCAGCTTTGAATGATATAGGCTTTTTTTGTGTGTCTGTCAGTGAAGAAAGTAAACATAGGGTCAACTGATAGGTTGATTTTGACTATGAATCATTTTCAGATGCATTAATTTACTGAAAGCTACTAGGAGAGCTAGGTAACTAAGTTTATTAAATGTATTCACAATATGTAGGCTACACATGATTTGTGCATTTCAAGACGTTTGAAGACCAAAAAAAAAGTGTAGCTAGGCCACATAAGGAAAGAATATTTTATATTGCTGTGGAGTATTTGTATAATTCTTACCAGACAGCTGTTCTTTTATAATTATTCTTCCTCGTTTGATTGCCCGGCCATGTGGTTGTGTTCCTGTTCTCTCACGCGAGAGTTTGTTCGCGGAGCTTCAGGGAATCCCCGTGACGTCAGTCTGATCAGCTGGAGTTATGACTTTCACTTCCGTTTAAAAGAGGCGGAAAATCGGCGTTCTAGAGCAACGCTACTATTGCTCGTTTGGGACTATATAGCGATCGATCGCACTACACCTTTTGTTTTTGCTTGTCATTGACTGTGATTGTTGGACTCTCTTTGCGGAAATATACCAGTGGATTATTTCACCTTGGAGATCGCTTCACAGGACAGCGCTGTTCCTCTTCCTGTGCACGGACTTTGAAAGGCTGACCGGTGAGGCCGATTCAACGCACACACTTACACTGAACTGGAACATACACACACACTCACCGGACTTATTGCCTATTCTGTATATATTTATTTTTGGTGCTTCTATTGAATACACTTTAAGGTATTATTCCATCTTGTTTGTTGTGTTTATGTTGTGAACAAATAGAACATTTCTATTCAAAGAAAATCATATAGAGGGTATAAACCGTAGTTTTTTTGTGTATCCTGCCTTAATTAAGCTGAGTGTTACATATTGGTGGCCCGTACGGGGACCCTTTATTATTGTTCTTTGTGTGTTTTTTTTTTTTTTCAAGATGGATGTAAAGAATACTGATACAGTGACAGAAGTTGTTAATACTGCTGATGACCTAGTTACTTTTGAAGATGGCCAGAATGATATGGAACTAACAAATGTTCAAGAGATTCCCAGGTCTTTTGTGACTAGACGTAATCCTACTGCTGAAATAACTTCAATGCTTAGTTCATTGTACATTTATGATGCTGAACAATCTGATGATGATGATGATGATGAGAGTTGTACACAAAATGTTGAGAGGGTACAATCATTGCAATCAGAACTGACTCAATGTAAAGTTGATTTATTGGCCCTTGATAACAAAGTACATACTTTAGAACAAGATTTCAAAGTCAATGGACAGTACATTGAATCAGGAAACCAGTTTCAGACAGGCCGTAGATACTAGCTTGGCAAGGTTGGAGGATTATTTTGCAGATGCGCTGGAAAAATTAGAAAAGGCTGTGACAAATTGTTTTCTGAGGAGAGATGCGAAATGGGAAAGTCAAATGAGAAAAATGAGGCTCACTAGCACCCCCACACTCACCAGATTACAGGCCTATTCTCCAGATTCCTCCCGATTTTCCACTGTCCATCAACCACTTACCCCAACTCTAGTATCTAGAGAGAAAATTACCACTCATAAACCCCTCAATGATACTTATGACGTTCAACATCCGATGTATGATAGACACTCTAATGTGCTTACCTCCTCAGTAGTGGCAGGTTCATCCTCATTCTGTGCCCGACCTCCCATCCGCATCGAATTCCCCTCTTTTGGTGACTCCTGTGATACGGCGGAGGTGCTCAACTTTATCGAACAATGTGAGAACTTCCTGGAGATCCGGCCCCTTCCCAGTACTGAACTCCTAGGAACCTTGAGCACGGTGCTGAAGGGACCTGCTCTGAGCTGGTGGAAAGCGGAGAAGGTCAAGGTAACGGATTGGAAATCCTTCAAAAAGGCATTCATGGCTGCTTTTCTTTCAGATGATTACCTCTCAGAAGTGGAGGAAAAGCTGAGGAAAATGGTTCAGCAGCCACAACAGCGCCTGAGGGACTTTGCATATGACTACCGGGCCCTATGTCTGAAATGGAAGCCAGAGATATCTGAGGAGGACTTAGTAAATCGTATACTTAACAACATCAACCCCAGGGTTGCGGGATGTATGAGGGGAACCGTCAACTCGGTTGAGCAGCTGGTGAAGGTTGGATCTATGGTGGAAAAGGATCACATGGGAGCCAAAGACTACTGGCAAAAAGTCAGTACTCAGAGCAGCAAAGAAAAGACCAACAAAAAATCTGCTGAACGTACCTTTCAAAAAAACCTGGCTGGAGTAACCCTAGCACAACCCCATCCCATGTCATCTCTCCTGATGGTGCCTGTAAGGGTGAATGGCAAAGAAGTGAAGGCTGTATTAGACACAGGTAGCACTTACACTTTAATGCAAGAAAGCCTGTGGAAACAGTTGAAAGGTGAGATTCCCTCAGTTGTTACCTCCAGTCCACAGAGGTTCATA
Organism: Chrosomus eos; assembly: GCA_036326025.1. Lineage (NCBI taxonomy): Eukaryota > Metazoa > Chordata > Actinopteri > Cypriniformes > Leuciscidae > Chrosomus > Chrosomus eos. Next base: position 12,027,746 of record CM070819.1, on the reverse strand, counting down.
ATGGCGGACGGCACGATTTACCAGTCCAGAGATCTGCAAAGGATTAAGATTCAATGGCATGATCAAGATTGCAGTTTGGATACTTATATCCTAAAAGACACTCACCTCGCTTTTCCTCTTATTGCTGGTCTGGATTTCCTGAGGGACACTGGAGCGGTCCTAGAAGTGGGAAGAGGCCGATATGGGTTAAGATCTGAAAAAGGAAACAACTATTACCCTTTCTTGCCATCGCAGATTCCAACAGGTCCTGTGATCCCGGCTGGTCAAGATCTTCCTCATAGGGCTGCAAAGCTGAATTTATACTATGCACTACCATCCACTGGTAGACTTCCAGAACTCTTGTCCATTTCCCCCGAGAGCAATACGTGGGACTCTGACAATCAGGAGGAGTTGTTGAAATTGAGCTCCGCCTGGCCACGCACCACCTCCAACAACCTGGGTAAAACCTCAATAGTACAACACAAAATCACATTATCTGATGACATACCCCTAAAATCCCGGGCATACAGAGTTTCTCCTCTTAAGAAGCAGATTATAGAGGAGCAAGTAGATCAGATGCTGCGAGACAATATCATTGAACCTTCTTTCTCGCCGTGGTCTTCACCTGTGGTCCTTGTCCCCAAACCTGATGGTTCACACAGGTTCTGCGTGGATTATAGGAGGCTGAACAGCAAGACAGTGGCTGACGCTTATCCAATGCCGTTGATTCACGACATCCTTGAATCCTTGGAAGGAGCCACTTGGTTTAGTTCCTTGGATCTGCAGTCTGGATACTGGCAGGTGGAGATGGAGGAACAGAGTAAGGAAAAAACTGCTTTTATCTCCACCAAGGGGTTATTTCAATTCAAGTCGATGCCGTATGGGCTCAGAAACGCCGCTGCTACCTTCCAGCGTCTGATGGAGAGAGTTCTGTCTGATTTGAGAGGGAATATTTGTTTCGTTTATATTGACGACATCATCATTTATTCAAACTCACTAGAAGAACACAGTCACCATCTTAATATGGTTCTCCATAGACTTACCCAAGCCAACCTGACGTTGAACATGAAAAAATGCCACTTCTTCAAACGTCAACTCAAGTTCCTCGGCCATATAGTCTCTGAGAGGGGAGTTGAGATTGACCGAGAGAAGACCTGTGCTGTGGCAGATTTCCCTCCACCGCAAGACCTCAAAGCCTTGCAACGGTTTCTAGGCCTGGCAGGGTGGTATCATAAATTTATAGCACACTTCGCGGACATTTCTGCACCATTGAACAACCTGAAAAAGAAAGGAGTCAAGTGGGAGTGGACCACAGAATGTCAAGCAAGTATGGATGCACTGAAGCTAGCTTTAAAAAACTCACCGGTGTTAATACAACCCGACACCTCCAAAGACTTCCAAGTTCACACGGATGCTAGTGAGGTAGGACTGGGCGCCATCCTCACTCAACAGTCAGAGGAGGGAGAAAAGGTGGTGGCATATGCATCACGACCTTAACTGGAGCAGAGAGAATTACAGCACTTCAGAAAGAAATGTCAGCCGTGGTTTGGGCTGTTGAAAAGTGGAGACATTACTTGGAGGGAAGAGCCTTCAACGTTCTTCACTGACCATAGCGGACCCTAGCCTGGGCTATTCAACTGCCCTAAACCTCCTCACGCCTAACTCGCTGGACACTCCGCCTGCAACAGTTCAACTTTCAGGTCCATCACAGAAAAGGGTGCCTCAACATGGGACCTGACGCTTTATCCCGGGTCCAGGGTACGCCTGATGCGGATGTTGCCCCTTGTCTATCCATATCACACCATGCGTCTACATTACCGCACTCTCTGGAGGAGATTACTAAAGCTCAACAATTGGACAATACCATCACTGACCTGCAATCTAACATTCCCCCTCGATCAGTCAAGGATCAAGCCATCACCTTTGAAAACCTCCAAGGGGTGTGGTACCGCAAAGTTCCTATGAAGGATAAAGGAGAGAAGTATCAGTTGGTAGTACCACTATCATTAACCGCTGACTTCATGCACTACTACCATGATAATCCGCTTGGAGGTCATCTCGGACAGTTAAAGTCTCTGCTGAAAATCTTAGACGTGGCATGGTGGCCGTCCGTTAGGAAGGACGTGTGCCAATACGTCAAAAGCTGTGAGATCTGTCAGAAATACAAACCTAGCAATACAAAACCTTCTGGATTGATGTAGAGTACACAGATCACTGAACCTGGACACACGTTGGGGGTGGATCTAATGGGACCCTTCCCCTCCAGTAAACGACAGAACACATACCTCCTTGTCATCGTTGATTATTTCACGAAGTGGGTGGAAATGTTCCCTCTGAGAGACAGCAAGACCCAGAAAGTAGTGAAAATTCTACGAGAGGAGATCTTTACACGATGGGGGGTACCCAAATACCTGGTGTCCGATAGGGGTCCCCAATTTACGTCCAGTCTTCTGAGCGATTTGTGCAAAACATGGGGTTGTGTTCAGAAACTCACAACGAGTTATCACCCACAGTCAAACCTAACAGAAAGAATCAACCGGACAGTAAAAACTATGATTGCTGCATACGTGGGTCAACATCATCAGAACTGGGACCAGTGGCTACCAGAATTCCGCTATGCCATTAACACTGCCCAGCAAGAAACCACCGGAAAAACACCTACTGTGCTCATGCTGGGTAGACAAATTCTAGGACCACTGGAACGTCTTATCCACCGACCGCCTTCACCTGATCAAGCTGCATATTCCCTGGTAGAACGACAAAAACATCATGATGGAAGAAGTGAGGAATAGAATGAGGATGAGCCAAGCCAAACAAGCTAGGTATTATAATTACCGTAGAAAAAATGCGCAGTTTCATACGGGTGACCTGGTTTGGATTAAAACCCATCCTCTCTCTAATTCAGCAAACAAATTCTCTGCCAAGCTAGCGCCCAAGTGGGAGGGTCCAGCTGAAATTAAAAGTAAAACAGGGCCAATAAATTACACTGTGTGCTGGGGCAACCCACCTAGAGTCGATATATTGAATGTGGTAAACCTGAAGCGCTATTATGGACGCTCTCCTCCGATGCCGCTGGCTGGGGGGGGGGGGGGGGGGGAATATGTAGCTAGGCCACATAAGGAAAGAATATTTTATATTGCTGTGGAGTATTTGTATAATTCTTACCAGACAGCTGTTCTTTTATAATTATTCTTCCTCGTTTGATTGCCCGGCCATGTGGTTGTGTTCCTGTTCTCTCACGCGAGAGTTTGTTCGCGGAGCTTCAGGGAATCCCCGTGACGTCAGTCTGATCAGCTGGAGTTATGACTTTCACTTCCGTTTAAAAGAGGCGGAAAATCGGCGTTCTAGAGCAACGCTACTATTGCTCGTTTGGGACTAGCGATCGATCGCACTACACCTTTTGTTTTTGCTTGTCATTGACTGTGATTGTTGGACTCTCTTTGCGGAAATATACCAGTGGATTATTTCACCTTGGAGATCGCTTCACAGGACAGCGCTGTTCCTCTTCCTGTGCACGGACTTTGAAAGGCTGACCGGTGAGGCCGATTCAACGCACACACTTACACTGAACTGGAACATACACACACACTCACCGGACTTATTGCCTATTCTGTATATATTTATTTTTGGTGCTTCTATTGAATACACTTTAAGGTATTATTCCATCTTGTTTGTTGTGTTTATGTTGTGAACAAATAGAACATTTCTATTCAAAGAAAATCATATAGAGGGTATAAACCGTAGTTTTTTTGTGTATCCTGCCTTAATTATGCTGAGTGTTACAAAAGGATAAGAAATAGCTTTAAAACCATGTCAGCGCGCAGTAGATTATTGTCAATACCTGCTCTCTCATCTCCATCATCCTTTTTCATTATTATATTTTCATTTCAAAATGGTGAAATTAGTTTGCCTGACTATTTTTGGTCATTTGTTTAACATGTATGACCTAAAAAAACTGTCAAATATGAAATGTTAAGTTTAGCTACTCACATCTTATCTCGCACGTGACCGACCGTACAAGGAAGCGTCGAGTCGCCCTGTTAAAATTCGTGCTCAGCGTGTGAACGTAAAGCCCGCCTACTTTGATTTGATTGGTCATCTCAAATATTCTGACACTGACGAGCAGTGACATACCAATGAGGCTCAGATGAACACACATACATAGACACACACACCCTGTCATGTGTTTCTGACGTGCTCTAGCTCTGCTCGGCGCCGCTGTGGATTGAAGATGAAGATCGCGCAGATTCGCGCTGAATCTGATTATAACTGGCCATAACTTTTAATTTGTTGCTGCAAACTGGGGTGGCAGCAGGGGTGGCAAGGCTTTCTTTTAGGGTGGCATTTGCCACCCTATGCCACCCCGGTAGATCCGCCCCTGAGTGGACTGCAGCTGGAGTCAGTGCTTCAAGAACCACCACACACAGACGTATGCAAAACATGGGTTTCAGCTGTCGCATTCCTTGTGTCAAGCCACTCTTGAACAAGACACAGTGTCAGAAGCGCCTCGCCTGGGCTAAAGACAAAAAGGACTGGACTGCTGCTGAGTGGTCCAAAGTTATGTTCTCTGATTAAAGTAAATTGTGTATTTTTTCAAGGTCTCAGAGTCTGGTGAAAGAGAGGAGAAGCACAGAATCCACGTTGCTTGAAGTCCAGTGTAAAGTTTCCACAGTCCGTGATGGTTTGGGGCTAAACCCTATCCGGTTGTTAAGTCGTGACGTAAGCGCTCTCCGATAATACTGTTTCCGGGTCCAAAGGCCGGGTCCTCTCTACCTCCCTACCGCTTTGGCCGGAGTTTTAACGTGTCCCCGTGTAGTTTAAATAGATCGGAGTTAAAAAAAAACAAGTGACATTTAACTGTCATCTACCGCTTTCCCTGTGACGAGAAAGATAAGAGAAAATGGCGGCAGTTGATTAGGTAAGTTACAAATCTTAAACGAATGAAGAAACTTTGGCGCCAGTGGGTGCTATCCCTTAATCCCTAGTAACACCCACTGGCACTGAAGCGAAAAAAGCCCTTTAAAAAAAGGGTTTATGTAGTCTAGGATCTGAAAGACGAGCAGAGCGCTTGGGCCCGGAAGAGGCTAAACGTCACGCGTGATGTCAGACTTAACAACCGAATAGAAAATCTATGGGGTATTGTTAAGAGGAAGATGCGATACGCCAGACCCAACAATGCAGAAGAGCTGAAGGCCACTATCAGAGCAACCTGGGCTCTCATAACACCTGAGCGATGCCATAGACGGATCGACTCCATGCCACGCCGCATTGCTGCAGTAATTCAGGCAAAAGGAGCCCCAACTAAGTATTGAGTGCTGTACATGTTCATAGTTTTTTCAGTTGGCCAATATTTCTAAAAATCCTTTTTTTTGTATTAGTCTTAAGTAATATTCTAATTTTCAGAGATACTGAATTTGCGATTTTCATTATATTGTCAGTTTTGAATCATCACAATTAAATGAAATAATTATTTGAAATATATCAGTCTGTGTGTAATGAATGAATATCCAAGTGTCACTTTTTGAATGGAATTACTGAAATAAATCAACATTTCGATCATATTCCAGTTATTTGACCAGCACCTGTATACATTATTTACATTAATGAATTTAAGGCTTAAATTAATGTAAGGCAGTAATATGAATAATTATTAATTTAGCTAATATTTTTTCAATTAACCTTTATATATATATATATATATATATATATATATATATCGTCCCAAATCGTGTATGTTGAAATGAGTATTCCAAAGATACCCGGATGGTCTACTATTTCCAGTCAGAATCCGAAGTGCAGATCGATGCACACTCAAATGACTAATATTGCCCACAACCCATTGCGCGTTGGACGAGGATACGTTTAGAACTACAAACACGAGTAATAAGTGTTAAACTACAGACATGGAGGATGTTCGAGTCCGGCGGGTAGAGAGGTTTAGATAAAGGGGTTTGAGAGTGATTAATTATCAGTATCTAACCTGATGAAAATGTATTTATGCAATATTGTCCACATTATATTTCATCTGCATTGTAAACTTTTGTAAAGATACGTTTAGCCATTAACTGTTAAATGCATCATTATATTCAAATTGCAAACACATGAGGAGAGTCTCCGCATGAAAGACCCACGACTGGCAGATCAACGTGCTATACAACATTTCTTTCCGAAACGGTAGGAAATTAAATTAGATTGAATGGAGGATTTTAATTGTGACAAGATGATTGACAGGGCAGTTTATGGTGACAGGATGCACGAGCACAGAGCTGTTCGTTAAAGATGACGAAGTAGTATGTCCCAAATTTTGCCTACTCTTTTGCTACACACTCAAAAGTATGTACTTTTTCTTCACAAAAAGAGTATATAGTACACTCCGATCATCTGCTTCCCATCTTCTCTCATCTGTCTCCTGCCATCAGCCTGCTGAATTCTCTATCATCTGCAAACAAAACATTAAGATTATCGTTCAGCTAAATTCATCATCCAGTTCTGATTCTCTTATTCATACTCCCCAGTCTCCTCTACTGCACTCCGTGCCTCTGTTCAATAAATCTCTGTTAGAACTATTTACCTGTCTGCTTCTCTCTGTACCGTGACAATATTAGAGTAACAATTACAGAAGAATAAAATAAAGCATATTTTGTTAACTTTTGGAAGGGTTCAGTTTGAGCAGATGTTTTATACCATCCACTGTCCTCGTCAGCGCACATTTCACATTCAGCATCTGGCTTGTATTCAGGATCTCAAACATATCAAAACTATAATTTTTAACATCTTCAAAATCGATATTTTGATTGACAGCTTCTTCGCCATACCATCAAGTGACAGTGACACTAATATTTAAATGCGTTCAGTACTTGCTCTGCAGTAAATTGCTGATCCATTTTAAGTTTTGCTGATGATATTTCCTATTCTTTTGTTTTCTGCCTGTGAAAACTGAGTGAAACATCACTTCATTGTGTATCAAACATTGAATAAAGGTGGATTGCACTTATTCTGTCATCAAAGATTCAATTATTGTTGTGCAGAAAAAATATACTTACATGTACACTGTTTTTAGATAAAATGTATGGGAAAACTCACACATGTCCTTAACACCACCCCTCATTTCTACAGGGAAATCAGCTGTAGTGTATCATGAAGCAGTGATTAGAAATAGAGACCTAATAGATCTGTAATTTAGAGCCACCAATGCACTTAAAAGTTGTTCATAATCCATCAACCAAAACTGTTCTTTAACAAAAGCCGCAGACACCAGAGACCCTCTGGCAAGCAAAATTTATGCTTACTAGATGAGATGACTAATTTATTCAGAATGATTTTGGGCATGCATGCAAATTTCTTCAAGCTATTCATTATGGGTCTAAAAGCAACAAAAGTTCTGATTTCCTACCACCTCTCCAATCCCAAAAGGCTTAAGGCCATTTTAAAGTGTGGTTTATTCTAAGTCAGCATGCGTTCTTGTTTTAACGTCTCATGGTTAAGTCTGCCACTCTGAGTGGAGCTACAGTGTGCGAGCAATGGTCCTCGGTTGCTGAACTGCATGAAACAGTCATTAACCGTGCTCTACATCCTGTAGAACTCTGCAAATGACGGGGAGACCATTTGAGAAAATGCACCAAACTGAAAATAGCCTGAAATATAATGTTTTTAACTCTGTCCCACCAATTGACAGAATGCTTCCCTACCATTGATACGTTTTTTTTTTAGAAGAACCTGGCTGCAGCCTGCAGAATGGGGCGGGGCTACCTGTGTTGCTCCGCCCTATACTTACTTTGATTGGCTCGTTCGCCTTTCATAGACATACATGATAGCAAATGTGTTCAGTGTTGTCTTCACTATTATGCACATATACAATATTAGCCTAGAAATGAATTTAAATGTTTATTGGTGATGGACGGTGTACACAAACCCTGCACTTAAGATAAAGAAGATAAACACTAATAAAATATTACTCCAGTAAAAGTGTGGTTTCTAATGTGACACAAAAGATTTTTGATTAATTATTCAGAGCACACTTGATCTGAGAATATATTACTCCCAGATCTTGGCTCAGTTGAGCAGGACCAAATCAATTGTTTATTGGTCACTTGACTCATTTGCTGCAAGTTTAATATTCTGGATCAGTCGAATTCACAAATGAACTATTTATTATTTGTGAACCAGTTGATTGAAAAGAGCCGGCTCAAAAGATTTGCTCACGAAACGGACATCACTATCGGGTCTCGATTCTTCACTTAAAAAAAATGTAAATAACATGGCAACCTATTGCATTGTCATTTCTTTATCCTACAACTGCCGACATGGCTTATAAAAACCAATAACACACATAAGTGTGTCTTGCCATGTTATTTAAATTAAAATGATTCTGATATATCTTTTTCATTTCCTTTCTCATACTATGGTGATATGAAGTAATCAGATTTCATGAATAATTAATTTTATAATTCATTCCTCTACCTGCTTTTCTGTTGTGGATAATCAACCAATACATTTTTGTTCAAATGTTGTGGGATTGTTCGTGCATTAGCATAAAGACTATAATTTAGCAAAACAATAATTTCAGGGACATTGCAAGATAAAGGCTAATGTTTTTTGCTTCCGTGCATTATAATGAAGGCTTTGTGTAACTGAACAGATTTTACAGTTCATATAGATTTGAACGACATCCTACACCGACAATGAACACATTTTCTATCATACATGCTTATCAGAGTGGGGCAGAGCGACACGTGAAGCCCCGTCCTGTTCTGCAGGCTGCATCCCCGCATCGAAGAACAAGCGAAGAAGAAGATCTGCATAAACCCAGAGAATATGGGGAGAACGTCTCAGGTTACGACTGTAACCTAGGTTCCCTGAGAATGGGAACGAGACAATACGTCATTGACGCTTTGGGGAAACGCCTCAGGCGTGACAGGTGTCTGAAATCACTATCAAATCACGTCAATCACATTGACCGGCGACAGCCCGTGAATCATTATTGTGAATGATTAGCGTGCGACCTGGAAGCATATAAGGGCGCCTTGCAAACATGACAAATCACCTTATCGTCTGAAGGGACTGTACGGTAGGCAAGCCCCGAGGCATGGCAGGGAGACGTATTGTCTCGTTCCCATTCTCAGGGAACCTAGGTTACAGTCGTAACCTGAGACGTTCCCTTCCGAACGGAACTCAACAATACGTCATTGACGCTTTGGGGAACGAAATACCCAATCCGCCATGCTGAGGGGAGTGCATGCCCAAAGGCAGTGACAACTAGGGATGGGCATCGTTAAGAAATTATCGATATCGATGCCATTGTCGAGTCTGCTTATCGATGTGATTCCTTATCGATTCCCATATCGATTCCTGTACCATTTGCTGAACACTTACAGTGTGGCTTTGAGAGTTGTTGGCTTTGAATGTCTAATTTAAAGTGGTGTTAGAGAATGAAAACCAAGTGTGCAATATCTAGGGCCCCATGAAATCAGTTTAATTTTTTCCCAAATTCCGTTTTTTTCCGTTTTAATTTTTGGGAATTCTTTTTTTTTTACCCTTTACTGTTATTTTAGTCATAAAAAGAGTGTGCTTTTAAAGTTAATGATTAAAATGTATACAAATAAAATAGAAATGACCTTAAATTACAGACATTTACTGAGTAGCCTTTTCAGGACAAATACTGCATATGATATATGCAAACAAAATATGGTTATGAGCTTTAAGCTGTCCAGTAAAATCAATTATATCAGTTTATATAAGTTTAAATAAAAGTCACACTCTGTCTCTCTATCGCCCAGTGTCGCTCGCGGAGTTCGCTTCGCTTTTGTCCAGTCTGACGCCTCATAGACAGACACGGTGTGTGTGTATTTGAGAGAGACGCGTGAGTGATTAAGAGACGGAGGGAGAGCGGGGAAAGGAAATACAACGGAAAGAATACGCTGCGTGTTTTAAATAGCATAAAAAAAATGAACGAAACGCAATGTGGCGGCCGGAGTTGATTTTGTGGCCGCGAATTAGTCTATGTGTGGGAAACACTGCATAAAAGTCACGTGCGAACTGCTCGGCTGGGTACTGAGGGCTTATAGCGTCGAGTTTCTTAACTTTTTCGGCGACGAAAGCAGAGCCGGGGAGAGCCGCTTCGCCATGCTTTCATTGTTTTGATGCCGTCATTGGAGCTGAAATGACGGGAGGGGTTGTGTCGCCCAGATTTGCTTCCCCGGTCTGCATTTAAAATGAAGCCACACTCTCGATCGTTTACGTCTCGTAGCCATCGCGTTTTTGGGGGATTTAAAAATCCAGTCGCATACTGTAACGTCATGCCGCGATGCAGGAATGGATGGAACGGAACATACGGAATCGTTAGTGGAATCGTTTACGTGTGGACGTGTACGATTCCGATGGATCGGAATGTTTGGAACCGGTTCCAAACCGGAACCTGGAACCGATTCCCAAGCCTAGTGACAACTGTCAGAACCAGCAACTTCAAATGAAACGCTAGAACCACTTACCCTCAGGTCACACTGGGCTGTCAGTGACAGCATTCCCTCTGGTCATAGCCCAAGCTACAGCCTCACAGGAAAAACCTTATAAACACGGTTACCTGGGCCGGCTCCGGGCCTGGAACCACAGCTTCCAATTAGAAGGGGTCCCTTCTAGGGAATGTGGCTAGGGAACCCGGAGGAACCCCAGCCAATCACTATTCAGGGGAACGTACTCACCCCGAAAAACCACCAGGACGGCCTGACCTGGCGTCAGAACATAGACACTAGTCTGGCCACTTCCTGTCTGTCTGAAGACAGAGCCTCTGGACAATTGCCTTAAGAACGGCATCCAACCCGAGGGACTGCGAAGCTGGCAGTGAACCACTCGGCCCGGATCTCAGAGACGGGATATCCCGGAGAGTATGACTCAGCATAGCGCTTTCCAACCCTTGCTAGCGAGGGGAGTTTCTCTACTCAATCCACGGATCAACCCAGTGTCTGTGTTTCAAAACACTGAGGAGGCCTGTTAAGGCCTAAGGGCTGATCTAACTGGGAGGCCTCACGAGAGGCCTACAACCATCTGACTAGACTCAGGAGGCCGCATGCTCATAGCGACCCTCGGTGAGGGGAGCACAAGGTCCGCCTGGTAGGCAAACCACGCTGTAGGCAGGAAAGGTTCCGGGAGGGAACCAGTAGCAGAGAATGAACACTTTAGCGAGCCAGGGCGCGAGCTCGCCTTCAGCAGCTGCCAACTAAGGCTAGCTGAGACTGATAGCAAGAGGCCACTAGCTTCATAAACCCAGCAACATAAGGGAACCATTCACAGGGAGGCCTGGAGAGGCCTACAACCTGATAACCACAACCTGCGGGAACTCACCTTCAGGGAGGCCTGGTGAGACCTACTACCTGAGCGTTCTCATTCAAGGAGGCCTGGAGGGGCCTCCTGAAAATCACAGCATGTGGGAATTCTCCTTCAGGGAGGCCTGTTGAAGCCTTCTACCTGGAAACCACAGTATGTGGGAATTCTCCTTCAGGGAGGCCTGGTGAGGCCTACTGCCTGATAACCACAGGAAATGTGGGAGCTCACCTTCAGGGAGGCCTGGTGAGGCCTACTACCTGATAACCACAGGAAATGTGGGAGCTCACCTTCAGGGAGGCCTGGTAAGGCCTTCTACCTGATAACCGCAGTATGTGGGAATTCTACTTCAGGGAGGCCTGTTGAAGCCTTCTACCTGGAAACCACAGTATGTGGGAATTCTCCTTCAGGGAGGCCTGGTGAGGCCTACTGCCTGATAACCACAGTGAGAGTGGGAGCTCACCATCAAGGAGGCCTGGTGAGGCCTACTACCTGATAACCACAGGAAATGTGGGAGCTCACCTTCAGGGAGGCCTGGTGAGGCCTTCTACCTGATAACCGCAGTATGTGGGAATTCTCCTTCAGGGAGGCCTGGTGAGGCCTTCTACCTGGAAACCACAGTATGCCACAGTATGTGAGAATTCTCCTTCTGGGAGGCCTGGTGAGGCCTACTACCTGATAACCACAGTGAATGTGGGAGCTCACCATCAAGGAGGCCTGTGAGGCCTACTACCTGATAACCACTGTGAATGTGGGAGCTCACCTTCAGGGAGGCCTGGTGAGGCCTTCTACCTGATAACCGCAGTATGTGGGAATTCTCCTTCAGGGAGGCCTGATGAAGCCTTCTACCTGAAAACCATATTATGTGGGAATTCAACTTCAGGGAGGCCTGGTGAGGCCTACTACCTGATAACCACAGTGAATGTGGGAGCTCACCATCACGGAGGCCTGTGAGGCCTACTACCTGATAACCACAGGAAATGTGGGAGCTCACCTTCAGGGAGGCCTGGTGAGGCCTTCTACCTGATAACTGCAGTATGTGGGAATTCAACTTCAGGGAGGCCTGTTGAAGCCTTCTACCTGAAAACCATATTATGTGGGAATTCAACTTCAGGGAGGTCTGGTGAGGCCTACTACCTGATAACCACAGGGAATGTGGGAGCTCACCATCAAGGAGGCCTGTGAGGCCTACTACCTGATAACCACAGGAAATGTGGGAGCTCACCTTCAGGGAGGCCTGGTGAGGCCTTCTACCTGATAACCGCAGTATTCTACTTCAGGGAGGCCTGGTGAGGCCTACTACCTGATAGCAACTGGTCACTGAGACTGGGTGATTGCACTGAGGCGGCCTTACAGGGCCAGCCAGATGGGGACTCGCCTATCAGGGAGGCCTGGTTGGGCCTACTAGCTGATAGCAAGTACATTCTGCTACAAAGAGACAATGTTGGGAACATACTACACCAACATAAACTATTGGGCCCACACACAGGAGGCCTAATACGGCTAGCTACCTGGTAGCGGCTAAAAGTATGTCCCTACAACATTGAGACTCACCTCCTAAGGCGGCCTGATTAAGGCCTACTACCTGTCGGTGAGTCAACTGCCGAAACACCAAGACCAACCTCGATTAGAAGTAGGCTAGCCTACAGTGCCCTCACGGGGGCTGCCATTCAAGGAGGCCTGCTGGGGCCTACTACCTGATGGCACAGCCCTTGTTGGCAGATAAGCTGTTACACAGCGCCTACAGCATCATGGTGCCTAATCACATTACCCATGGCAGTGTACTCAGCAAGAGAGCTAGCACCCTTAAAGCAAGGGGAGTACAACGTACGCCACTCTGCCTCAATGGAGGCCCCAGATAGTGAGGGGCCTACCATCTATGCATGGGCGTCAGCTCAGGGCAATGCTCTGGCTTCAGGGGAGCATACTTCGACCAAAGAAGTTGAAAGCTTTACTTCATACTCGACCCGAGCCATAGTGGTGCGAGGTAGGATGAAACAGAACCGGGAGTGAAGTGCTCAGACCTACCCTGTATCACAGGGGAACACTCACACCTCACCCTGAAGTTACCAGGGTGCGGGCCTGCCAGCGGCTCTAGGGGTGACAGAAATGCATCTGTGCTCAACCTAGGGGAGTGGGGCTTGAAAGAAAGCCAACCACCTACAACCCAGTGCTCGAGCAGTGGCTCAGCGAGGTGAGTAAAGCCTATACTGGCGGCCTAAAACCGTAGGCCAGTTCTGCACTGCAGGGTCTGGCAGGAGACCCAGTCTTATTCGTTCTGGTTTTGAAACGAAAGACGGCCTAACCCTGGCTCAAAAAAGACATATATACCACCGCCTGTTGAGGCCTACCATGTCCTTATAAACCATCCTCTGCACCATGCTGCATTACTCTAGTCACCCCAGAATGCAGAGAAGGGGGCGGGCCTTGGCCTAATGACTCCCAAGGGAGGAGGCTGTTATACAGGGATGCTAGAAACCTACATTCACAAAGTGAAGGGTCAGAGGAAGAAATTCTAATTTTAGCAGAACGCCTCTAATATCCCTGACACAGCCTAGGCCAGCTACAGAGGTGGCCCTGGCTCTGGCCACCTAATGGGGAACTTCAGGGCCCTGATAATCCAATAAAGTTCTTACCTTATTACCTTGACATGACCCCATAGCTCTATACAGGGAACGAGGTCTGTAGAGAGATACATTTCGGAATTTTAATTCATAAAAAAGACCAGTCAGCTCACCTGCGGCGTGCGGAGTGAAGACTCGCCAGATAGTTCATTATGAACCTGGGGTTCCCACTATACATGCCTGAAAGAGGCGTTACTACTACCAAGCCTAGGCGGGCCATAGAAAATCATTTTATCACAGGCCCAGCCCCAGGCCTGATATAATGAACGTCTGGGGATTAAGAAGAGAGGAGAGGGCTGTGATGTAGTGAAGCCCACCGGGGAATTATCCATCAGCGACACTGTGTGTGGTTGTGCTGGATAACCTCCCTCGGATCCTTCTTCTTGCGGGAGTCACGCCTCTGCGCCCTATTCCTCCATGGAGGGGGCGCACGAGAGGCGCAAACGACTCAAACAAGGACACATGCATGCTCTGCGATTCCCTCAACATCAGCGAAACTAACCCGCTGATGTCGGTAAATACAGGCAGAGTATGGGCTCTACCATGCCCTATAGATCTAGTGTGAAGATCAGGAAGGAATGGAAGGCTCACCTGAGCTGGTGGAATTTCAGGCTGGGGAGAAAACGATCGTCGAATTTACCGCGAGCGATCTCTCCTCTCGCATGTCGCCATGGCAGCTATTCAGCCTGCCGGCGGTGCGCTCCACCCAGCTCTGCATATCTATCTGGGAGCCCACTATGCAAGTCGCAGCTCTGCCTCGGCACGAGCGGGACCTGGACCAGGCATTGAACCCCCTTCACTCGAGAAGAGGGTCAGACGAGAGTGGAGCGTTTAAAATGAGAAACGCTCACAGTTCGCACAGAGGATTCCCTCGAGAATCTCCCGTGCGCGCTCTTCTCCCAGGCAGGAAACACACAGCTCGCTGTGCATTTCATAAATTCTCCTACCGTTTCTTTGAGTAGCAATTTCAAACAGACAGTCCCTGAAGACGAAAAGATGATTTGTCATGTTTGCAAGGCGCCCTTATATGCTTCCAGGTCGCACGCTAATCATTCACAATAATGATTCACGGGCTGTCGCCGGTCAATGTGATTGACGTGATTTGATAGTGATTTCAGACACCTGTCACGCCTGAGGCGTTTCCCCAAAGCGTCAATGACGTATTGTTGAGTTCCCTTCGGAAGGGAACTTTCACTTTCAGTAAACTTCCGGGTTCTGAACTGGTTGCAGTTCCACTCTGGCTCCATATGAGGGCGCTCACAGGACGAGTGCAGAATGAATGGAGGTCTATGGAGATATACCCCACTTTTCTCAGGATATCATTTTTTGTCTAGTAATTTGAATGTTGTTTTCGAAAGGAGATGCAAAGAAATAACAGATTACTGGGTGTTAGATTTTTTAGAGTCACTTATTTGCTTTAAAAAGTATTTTAAAATGTCAATGACGTCATACCACCATACGACCAGAGATACTGCTTCACGGCAATCCTTCAGTCACTTTGGTGTTTTCGCGCTCTGCACTTTCTTTTCTCTCGAGGCATCGACAACACAGCTGACACAGGTAAATACACGTGCTAGAAGAGATAAGTTCGCCTTAACATTCTGGTCCCGCTTCGGATGCCATCAAGCGGTATCTCTGGTCGTAATCAGTCCTTCACTGACCAATCAGCGTCCATTAGCAGAATGCTAGCGTGTTATGGGCAACAACAACTCAACCTGTAAGAAATCGAAAGGACATAAGTACTCGTTCATTCAACTTTCGGCATATAACCCATGTTGAACTTGCAAAACCTACATTAAAATCTGAGATTTCTCAACGGCAATTGGGTGAAAGAGATACATTTAGCCGTCTAGCCAAATAGACTCCCATTCATTTTGCACTCGGACGATCGCCCCCAGTGGAACTCTGGTGGAACTACAACCAAAATTCGCTACAATAGGACTTAATAGGGAGTGGCCAGGCTTTCCGTAATAGACGGGCTTTGGTAAACCTTACCAGGAGCGGAAACAAGTTGCTTAAGACTGATTTATAATTATGTGTTGTTGTCCGTGTTGGCGTGCAATTAAACATGTGAAACCCAGGGAGAGGGTTCTAGCAGACCAATCACAGCGCTTGTGGTCTGCGTAAAATTGACACATTGTTACATTTTTGGAGATGTGCATTTCAGGGTACGCCGTAGGCTAGTGAGTTTGACGCAGAAGTATAAATTGGGCTTTACGCACAAGTAAGCTAACGTGATCATCAAAGATTCAGCAACTTATAAATCAAAATTGCCTAACATTACCCCTAAATCTCCCCCCCGGTTAATAGACCTTATCTACTCGATGATTTGATCGTCATTCTTTATCCAATCCGGACAAAGTCTTTGACAAAAACTCGATTTTCTCAGCTTTTTGTTCGAAATGAACAAAAAGCTAATTTTTCTCTTTTTTTTCTCTCAGTGTAAGTCTATAGTAAACAATCTTGGGTGTTTATGCATGTAATTAGACACTGCTGCTCGTTCTAGAAGTAAACATGGAGTAATTCACTGGGCATATGATTTATCTCTGTCGCTGCAATGGCTGTTCATCACAATCCTCTTAAATGTACACCTGAGAGAGAGAGAGAAGCGATAAAAACTGATAAAAAAAATGCAATTTGCATGAGGTATGCTGTATGCGAATAGCAGTGACTCAGACTTACCGCAGCACTTCAAAAAAAAAAAAAAAAACATGAAGAGGAGGGTTAGAGAGAGGGAGGGTGAGCAGGGGTGGGAAAAGATAAACAGTTGCTCCTATTGAAGCCAGTTAGAGATGATTTTTGCACTGCGCCGAAAATAAGGTTTCATTTTTCACGCTTGCGAAGCTGATGAGTACAAAGCGAGACAGTTCTGTCGGAATAAGCTATTGTTTTTCCACTGTGACACTTCACTTGAGAAATGTGATCATGGTTTAAATGGAAAGAACTCCCTCCTAATGCGTTTCTGAAGAGGCTTTGATAGCTTTACTAAAGTTATTTATTCATTTGAACAGAATTGGCTTCAAATCTATACCAGCAAATTACTACATCACCTATTGTTGCAACCACAGTTTAAACTGTGGCTTTTGAAACCCTATTATACCTTAAATTCATATGTGCACAAAGGGACAGTCCTATTATTGTGCAGATGAGCCTCTGTATTATTATCATTTGTATTATTGCTATCAATGTGACAGTACTATAAGTATATAGTATACTGAAAGTATATAATAAAGCACTGCATTCTACTGTAGTGAACTAGGGTAACTTATTTACATTTTTAACTTTCTTTAGTGGGCAATGTTGCTGTTTAACCAAAAAGTTCTGCAAAGTTACAAAGCACAAAGTCCACTCTAAAGGAAGTTATTCATAATGTTTCTAAACGCCCTGAAATGCCTCGATTAGTCTTGAGGTTTCTCACGCACACGTCACAATATCCACATATTTCAATAATTCATGCCCAAGGCATATGTAAAATATAGGCCTGTTTGAGTTGCATAGTGTGTTGAAACTTGCCGCCGTGACATTTCTAAAACATGCTAGAAGTGGTTAACTAATCACAACACACTGGTCCAGCTGACCAATCAGAGCAGATTGCTCTTTTTGGAAGGAGGGGCTTCTCAGGGACCTAATCATGGGTGCGTTTCCCGAAAGCATCGTTAGCCAATGGTCGCAAGTTCCGTCGTTACCAATAGAGTTCAATGGAAATTGCGACCAACTTGCGACCATAGTTGGCTAACGATGCTTTCGGGAAACGCACCCCAGAGCGTTACAGACAGAGCAGGAAGATGCAAACATATAAAATATGGGAAAAACTAATGTGTTATTTGAATTGTAAATTTATTCTAGACTCAACAAAATCAAGACTTTGAAAAAGGACATAATAGGTCCCCTTCGAGGTCTGGTAAAACACTAAAACAATGTCCAACAACATTAAAGTTTTAGTCACCTGATAATTATTAATACCCACAATAAATTCCTAATATTTTTTTATATTTAACCAAAAAAACAACAACATGGAATTAAAAAAAAATAAAAGTTTATGTACCAAGAAATAATTTGGATTCTTTTCCAGCATGTTCATGGTATTCCGTTGGATTTAATCTTCTGCTTAATTTGTTTTCTCAAAAATGTTTTCTTTGTCTTTCATTTATTATGTGTCAAAACTTTCAGATGAAAGAAAAACATTTAGTTAATCTCATGTCAAGATTTGTACAAATATTTATAGCATTTAACTATGATTAAGAAAGAATTAAGAGTACAAGATGGTGATTGTCAGCTCCGTCTATTGCAAATTTGAGGGTTGGCAGCTGACAATGTTGCTAAAATAACATTCACGTTATTTTTCGGCATTTGGCAGACAATTTTATTCAAAGCAACACTGCCAAACATTTAATCATGCATTCTAGAGTGATCAAACCCACGACTTTGAATAGCTCACAAAAAGTTTTTCCCACTTGACAGATATCACTAAAATAAGTGTCCTGAGATCACACCCTAGGCTGGATGCTGTTGTTTAGCCAATCAGGTTGTTTTCCCAAGTTTTCAGGTTGATTTTGAGTGTTGAGAAGTTTTTGGAGAGAGGGGGCAAGCTAATTTATACTGGCAGAAATTAGTTAAATGGCTAACAGCGTTTACAGCACTTTTATGCTAAAGAAAATAAAAGTGTTAATTTCATCTTACATTAAAATAACTTTAACCTGTGAAATGATATTATCACTACTTTAATACAGCAAGAAAAAAACAGCTCTTTGGGTGCAATTCATAAGCTGGTATCTCGCTGCTCAGATCTCTCTGTATTCAGTGGACAGATGCTTTTGTTTGTTCCTTTCAACCCAACTCTGAGAATCCAAGGCACGGGGGAGGAATGGTTAATGCCTTGAATGTGAGGACGGCAAAGTCACAGTCATTTATCAAAAACAATATTAATTAATAATAATATTAACTCTTATTTCTTGGTTTTGATTAGATATGTAAAAACGATTGACCTGTATATAATATTAATAATAATAATAATAATATTGTGAAATATTATTAACATTTTAAATAACTGTTTTGTTATTTTAATATATTTGTAAATTTTAATTCAGTGATGTGATCCTGCACAGATCATTCTAATATGGTCCTCGTGAAACATTTTTAGTACCAAATGTTGAAAATCTGAACATGTACAGCATAGTATGCTATATTTATGCTGTGTACAGAACATTGGTCAACAGTTGTGGTTTTAAATGATGCTTTGTACAGTAAATAAAGTGACATTGACCGATGGAAACTGGGATACATTTTTCAGGATTCTTTGATGCATTTAAAGTATATTGGAAATAGTTATTTTTTGGAATAATGTAAACACCTTTACTCTTACAATTTAATGCATCATTGAGTAACAATAACAATGCAATAGTAATTAAAATAATAAATGCAATAGTGATAATAAAATCTTCCTGACCCCAAATATTTGAACACTGTTGTATATTTATTTATTTCATTTTTTGTACCATGCCCATATGCAGTTGCATGAAATATAGCTTATTCCTTAATAAAATCTGTCCTTATCTATTTTTATTGATATATGTTTAATAACTTCTAATTTTAATTCATTCATATTTTGCTATGATTCCTGTACTTTTAAGCATGCACCTTGAAGACTTTTCCACTTTTTGTTACTCTTTAGCTTCTCAAAAATAAATGATTTTGTTGACCATTTTGAAAAGATAACTGATGTCCTTTAGTCTCACATAGTCTTTAGTTTGCAAAAAAAGTATTCTATAGTGAATGGTTGAATTAAATAAAAAAATAGTAAGTGCAGATATTTCATAAACATAACAAAACCATTACAAACCATAACCTTTGTTTCCCATAAGCATCATAAGCCTAGATACCATAGCCAGCAAAATGTTCCACTTAGCTCACAATGCTTTTGAGAAACGCAGCCCTAGACAATACAGCCATTTTCGATAGCTATATAACTTGCTAAGTGCCTCTGATGCCACTAATGCAAATCCAGTGATTAATTCTTCCTCAAGGGGAACTTTTGTTCAACCCTGTTAACTAGACGAGCAGCTGCAGGCCGCAAAAAGCCATGCTGTGATCCAGTGCTTCATCTAGTCTCTTCTCAGCTGTGCTCACCTCAGAAAATGGAGAAATACAGTTACTCCTCTGTGCCCTGGTCAAGCAGTCAACCTGACATCTTACTTAAAGCCAAAATGCTTCGCATTAAGCAGTGCTCAGCTCCTGGCACTGGCTTCAGAACTCTACCACCTTGAGTTTCCAGCCATTTTTATTGAATGGCTTTCGGAATTCATAGAATCGGAGAAGGTAAAGTGCTCGTATAAGATAGCTATAAAGCCTGGCTGCCCACTTAGTGCTGGAATGAGATTAAATACGTTCTGTTTTTACACTTCAAAAAGCAGTAGGCTGCTTGAGCTCCCGGCGGTTGGTTTCTGAATTCGGTCTGTGATTACACCGGCGTACGCTTACATTGACGGCAAACGTCTGAACGTTTCAAAGCATCAGAGCCTGATCACATCCTGTTTCAAAGAGCCTCGTCGTTCCACGCACAGTCACATGCTAATGCAATTTAACCTCTACACACATCCATGCTGGTTTCATCAAACAGCAAAACACCCCAGCTGCAACTTAATAATGATGCAAAGGCAACTCGAGTCGATCTCTCAAAGGCGACACTTCTGAAAACATGAAATAGCGAGAGGGCTTCTATCATCTCGCCTCAAGAATATCATTCATCTTTGTCTCTCCCCCTCTCACTTTTTGCCTTGTCTCTCTCTCTCCCCGTGATATCCTGAGCTAATTTGATGGGGGATTTTGCAGTCTAGTCACTGATTAAGGCGTCTCCATTCATCATGGTTCTGTTGAGGGTTCCCGAGGCTTTTTGTTTGTCGCCTGTGAAAAGAAAGCGATGGCATTGCATCACTGCGACAGTTTTTTATTATAAACAGTTTACTTACCATCACTTATCCATCCACATGATAAGCTCGTCAGTCAAGAGGCAGGGAGGCAGATCCCATCACATCATGAAATTAGGAGCAGCGCCATTTCCTTGCCAACTTCCCACCCTGTAAAAAAAAAAAAAAAAAAAAAAAATTCCAACCCCGGCATCCAAATAAACACGTCCATTTATCTTTTTGATCGAGAAAGTCAAAGAGCTCTCTGCTTGGAGAGCTATTAAAGCGAGATGCTTTTAACACTGTTGAGATAAGTGAGACGTTTTCATTTAAGTTTGTGAGTTTTGTCATTAGCTAAAAATGAATGCATCAGTATCTTTCTTGCATTTTCAATCAAATGAAATGATGCTTCCATTAGTGATATGGAGGAAACGTTAACACTCAGACATTTAATATTTAGTATCTTGAAAATGATGTGTTGTTTTCTTGGTTTTTGTTGTCTTTTTATTTGTGTGTTTGAAACAATCCCAGTCACGATAGATTTGTTTTTGGACTTATTATGCTGTGCAGACAGTGTAGATTTTGAATGAAGTTTACTCCACAGGGGTTCCTTCTTTGTGCATGTCTTATTTCTGTGTTTTATTTATTTTTACTCCGGAGAGAAAGAGAACTGGGTGAAAGTGTCTTAAGAGTTTCTTTTGAAGATACTTTTTCTGACCATTGTGTGTGTGTTTTTTCATTTCAAAATATCTCTTTTGCCAAACAGATAACGGCCACATTGCGCTGCTCAGCCGTAGCACGTTCTCGCTACAACCAATCAGGTTTGACCTTACTCTCTGGGTCGAAGAAAACAGATTTGGCACCACCACTGAAAGGAACTACATTCTATGGGTGCTTCTTTCAAACTGAGCCTGTTAAAACACCCTGTTTCCAAAAGATTATTGGAGTTTAAGGCTTCTTTATATTTCCATCAGGATCAGTGAAGATACACAAAATATGATTATTCACAGATCCTGAGCATTATGATCAGTAACAACACCTTCTCTACACCAGATGCAAGCGGTACGACACAGTGCGTCAAAAGCAAATAGTAGGCCTACCCATTATATTATATAATCATTGATACTGTGTACACTGGACACTGCACAGCGCGACAATGATACACCAAAAGTAAACAGATGCCAATTCTACTTCTGAAGTGCAGGCACTTGCGCTAATTTACACGAAGGACAAATGATTCACACATTCGTTTTGATATGTCCAGTGTTGACATCATTACACAGGGTTGACACGATGTAATAGCACAACGGCTGATTTTGCTTTTAAAAGCATAATCACAATTCCAAATATAGGACATAATATCATGTATATAATCAAATTTGAGCCCAAATGAACATCAGTGATGTCATAACAGTGGCTGCTATCCAATTGGCTTAAGTAGACTCAGCAAACACAGAACGTACCCAACCTTCTAACAACGTTTTAAAGTAACACCATGTAACTTTTGCTCTCGGGGTCCCCCTACAGTTGGGAAACACTACTGTCTTCTACTACTGTCGTAAAATCTGTCATGGTTACACCAGGGGATGCATGTGCATTTGTTGACAATCCGATACCGTCTTTAGTTCTCATGAGTCCTCACATCTTGGACAGACTGCAAGCGTTACATGTGAAATGTCTTCATCCTATGCACATTGGCATATATTTTAGCATGTCATATGAATATAATTTCATGGGTTTAATTTTTTTCAAACGGCAAAAGATTGCGTAGCTCACGTTTACAAGCCAGCATCAATAGCCTATTGGGGGAAGTGAGGTATGCCGTAAAGCAGTCAAACTTTGTAGTTCTTTTTGTGCTCGGGTTACTACCTGAACCCCGAAGTTACGTAGTCGTAGTGCCAGTAAAAGTGATACAGACACTGTCAGGCTATGGCAGACGTGTCATTCAATCTATTGTAAGTCGATGTACCATCTCAAGGGTCTTGGAAATATATTATAAAGGTTGAAAAGCTACATAGCGTTGCTTTAACAACATGGCCATAAGGTTGCTATGACTATGTTGTGTGGTAAAGGTTGTTACAGCGTTGTCACAATGTTGACATTGAAAGGGTAGTTTGATTTCTAACATTATTCTCTCAACAGACATTTACATCGATATTCTGGCATAATAATTTATTTGCTTTTGGTGTACTGTGGAGTGGGTAAAACTGCTTTTAATGACAGGGTAGAAGATACCGTTGACTCGTGCTAACCTAGCACCGGCGAACTATGCAATTTGAACTTTGAAACTGTCTCCACTGATAAATAACACACAGGCTCACTTGGAAATGAGGTCCGATGTCCAAAATTCTGAACCACCCTTTTAAGGTGGTGCCTAGTCTGAACCATAGACTGTAAAAAAGATGGACGCCCTTTCGCTCTTTTCCATTGGTGAGAACTGAAGCCGCCATTGTCCCGATATGGCGCTGACATCTTGGGACTTGAGTCTGCGCACTTGCGTTTTCGGGACCAGACCTGCGCAGTAGTGAGCAGGAAGTAAAGCCGCGAAATCAAGGCCCCGCCCTCACTCTCGCTGAATCAATCGCAAGCACACGCCCTGCACTTTTCTTAAGTGGCCTCTGTCTGCTCCGTTCCTGTCCAATGGTGTCTGCTGATTGCAGTACCTCGTTAAAATGAGGTAAATACAACTACAAACCACATAGTCAACATTATGAAAAAAAGTCTGTTGGTGCTTCAGTGACTACTTCGCACAGAGAACCGGGCAATCACAGCTGTCAATCATGATGTCACAGCACCGTTTTTATAGCATCAAATAACTAACCAAAAAAAACTTATTTTAAAAACAAACACTTGAAATTACATCATTAATTAATTTCTTTTATTTGATAGGGACAATGCACATTAATGAACATCTGCATTGAAACAACAAAAACAGACGTAAACATGCCGGATTATAGCCACAGGGCTAGTTTACATCCGTAGTCCCCAGACAAATGACAAAAATACAGAGATTACAACAAACAAAATGACAAAAATACAGAGATTACAACAAACAAAATGACAAAAATGAAAAATACATGCAGAATCAATAAAATCACTTAGTGGTCACAAGACTGGTTTGCTATAAGCCACACTTTGAGTTTGGTTTTAAATATAGAAAATGTGGAACATTCCCTGACAGTGATGGGGATGCTGTTCCATAACTTACAGGCCTTCACGGACAGAGAATTCTGTCCAAAGGCTGTTCTTCTGAACGGAACCTCACAGTCACCTCTAGCGGAGGCCCGTGTCCTGGCACCACTGTGAGTGTTTGGTTTAATAAAGTCTGACAAGGGTGGTGGGGCTAATCCATTTAACACTTTGTAAACAAAACAAGCATATTTAAAATGTTTAAAATTCTCTATGCTTAATAGATTGTGTTTTTGTAAAATATTACAAATATGGAAGGACATTGGCTTTTTATCAAGGACTTTTAAGGCATTTTTATAAAGTAATTCTATTGATTTGAGTGTGTTCATACCGGTCAAAGTCCAGCTGGTACAACAATATTCCATATGTGATAAAATCATAGAATGTAAACACACTTTAGCAGCCCCAAATGGTATAAATTGACGAATTTGTTTAAAATTTCGTAAATTGAATTTTACTGTATTCGATATTCTTTTTACATGTTTTTTAAAGCTTAATGTGGAATCAAGGGTCAGACCAAGATACTTAAATTCCGAGACGATTTCTAATTCTTCTCCTCTTAGAAATACACCAGACTGTTTTATGTCGCGAGACTGTTTAGTAAACATCATACAAACTGTTTTTTTAGTATTAAGTAACAGACAGGATTTAAAAAGCCATTCATTTACAGGGACCAGAGCGGAGGTCAGAATGTCAGAAGCCTCTTGAACACTTTTTGCACTTGTGTAGATGACTGCGTCATCAGCATACATTTGAAATTCAACATCAACACAAGTGTTTGGAAGGTCATTTATATATAAAGAAAATAATAAGGGACCAAGTATTGACCCTTGAGGCACACCAACGGGAACATCCAAGAAAGACGATTTGACACTGTTAATGTTAACACACTGTCTTCTTGAGTCCAAGTAAGATTTAATCCATTGAATGGCATTTAAAGAAAAGTTAAAATATGTCAGTTTAGATAATAAAATGTCATGATTCACAGTGTAAAATGCCTTTTTTAGATCTAAAAACACTGCTCCGACACAAGCATTATTGTCCAATTTAATTTTTACTCTTTCCACAAACAAACTATTGGCAAATTCAGTCGAATGATTGGTGCGGAACCCAAATTGCATAGGATGCAAGGAGGACTGGCCGTTATTTAAATGTTGATTTATAATTTTAGCAACCCACCTCTCAGCAACCTTGGAGACCACCGGGAGGATACTGATTGGTCGGTAATTGGCTACATTTAATTTATCACCAGATTTAAAAATCGGGGTGACTAAGGCCATTTTCCAGAAGGATGGAACAATCCTCTGCTTGAACGATAAATTGATCATATATGTTATTGGAGCAATTAAGGAGTCTTTAATATTTTAGAGAATATGAATCTAGCCCATAAGCATCTTTTGCTTTGGAACTTCTAAGTGATCCAATGATGTTATCTACCTCCAGCTCTGTTATTTCACACAAATTGAACACAGGTTTGGAAGAATTAATGGGTCTAGTTATTTTATCAGGTGGCTCAAACAGTTCAGTTATCTCCCTAACAGATTTAGAAAAGTATTGGTTAAATTCATTTGATAGAGAATTTGGGTTTTTTACTACAGTGTTGTTAATTTTGAGTTCAAAGGCTTCAATTGATTTTTTTTTTTGTCTACCAAGTAATTTATTGAGATTTTGCCAAATCTTTTTGCCATTTCCTTTGGCATCAATGATAATATCCATAAAGAATTTTGCTTTTGCCTTTCGCATGTAATTAATGACTTTATTTCGTAAGGATGTGAATTTTTGCCTATCTATTATAAGACCTGATTTTAATGATTTTTTAAGTTGGACATCCCTCTCCCTCATTAATTTCCTACAATTATCATTTAACCAAGGTAACAACTGCTATGGACTCAATGGTAATAAAATCAACGTGATAGAAACTAGGCTACAGTAAATGACAGAAAATATCTTTGGAAAAAAGATATGTGAAGTGTAATTTAAATTTTTAGTTGGTCTCACGTCCCATTGAATAACATGGGGAGGCGGGGTTTATGAGCTATACTAGGATCGGTCACCGGGGGGTGATCGAGCGTTTTGGCTTCACTTTTGAGGGCTTGTGCGGCACGCTTGGTCTGGACACTGGACAACATACTCGTGACTCATAGATATATATACATAGAGTCGCCTTGGCTACGGCAGTTTATTGGAACAAATGCGTCAATAGAGCCTCCATCATGGAACAGGGGAGCCCCTCCTCTTAAATGCATCAGCATCAATGTAGGAAAAGGTCTAATGGAAATAAAATCGCCATAAATCGTCATGAATGCGATTTTCTAGTTTTTTTTGGTTCGGGGTTAGGGTTAGGGTTAGGGTTAGCGCCCCTGCTGCCAGAAAATTACTGTTTTTTTTACAGTTTTTTTTTTACAGTGCAGTCCAGACAGACAATAATAATAATAATAATAAAAAATATCAGATTTTCACTTGCATTCTGTTTTGGACAGTCTTTTTTTTTATCAGAGAGATGTGTTAATGCTTCCATCTCTCGATCTTTTTGATCTTGTCTGTTTGTTGCTCCATTACGTCTGACCGAGATCCATGCTGATGTATGACAGTCTTGCCGTTCTTGGCACTTTGTCTTTTTTTGTGAAATTGAACCTTTATTCTACTGCCGGTTAAAGGCTGCTTGTAATAAAAGAAACATTTTAGGGCTGCCAAGTTTAATTCTCAGCTCACTGAGCTGACATCCTCAAATACAGTAGTTGGCTTTGTAGTAAAAGAGACAAGCAAAACATTAGCTATGGCGCTATTTTCGACTGAAATGACTGAATCTGAGTTGTGAGGAGTTCGATAACTTTTGCAATCACAAATTGACCGCTTCAACTCTGGCTGAAAGCGCGCGTTCCCCCGAGTGCGTGGTACTCCGGACACATGCACATCATGGTCACCCGCGGATGCGCCCGTGCCCTGGCCCCGTGGAGGAACCCAGATCTCTTCAGCTCAGGCGTCCCTGTGGGTATAGTGACGCGGCGCGTGGAGGTCCTGACGGACGCTTCGTCCACCGGATGGGGAGCGGTCTGCTTGGGAAAGCCCGCCTCGGGTCAGTGGTCAGAGAAGCAGATGGGATGGCACATAAATCGCCTGGAACTGAGAGCGGTCTCTCTAGCCCTAAAAACCTTCCGGTCCCGGCTGGAGCAGAAACATGTGTTGATCCGAACCGACAACACTTCAGTGGTCTCGTACATAAATCGCCAAGGTGGTGTACATTCCAGAGCTCTTTTCAAGCAAGTTGTTAAACAAGTTAGGATATCCATTATTGTTTTTGCTTTTTAATTTAAATGCTTTAAAACCAACTCTTTAAGAGGTTAAGATGCATTTTTATTGTTTTCGGATTTAGCAAGTGACCGCATTTCATACCATTCTCAAATATACATCCACATTTGGCAGCCACATGTGTCTTTTTCTAACACCCCCCAATTCCTATATGTCTCCATTAGCTCAATAAACAAGTGTTACCACTTCAGTTGTGTTTATCAGTGTAAAAGCCTTCACTTCTAATGTGATAACAGTATTCTATGTGTTTATTGTAAATAATTAAGATGTGCAATATAACTTATAATTTATGGTAAAATTTTTGAAAATATAACCTGCAAATCAAAGGTTTCCTTGTGATTTTTTTACATGCTTAATCTAAGTCATCAAATCTTTTACCTTATCTAAATACATTGAATAATTAATGGGAATCTTGAATTATATATTTTGTTTACTGTCCAGTCATTTAAAGATTCAGTTTTATTTAGTAGGCTTCTGAGAAGTTTGGTGCTCATACCTAAATTATGTATTTTTTAAAAAACTTGTAATAATTTACTAAACACATTTAGCTGGTCTTGATGTCTTATTTGATATCTTAGAGATGGGTAAAACTGCAGTCTCATGACATGGTTCCCATCTGGTCACATGGAATAATTTGAATTATGAATTCTTCAGTATGGCCTGTTTATTATTTGAGCTGTAAAATTGTTCTTTTAATACTTTTGTAGACATAATCAAGTTATAACATTAAATATTTTACAGTCAAGGAAATAATTAAATTAAACTGTTCTCATGTTTAGATCTTGTGCCTATACTTTTAAAACAACATATAGTTTAATGTTTATTGCTTAGCCCTGTGTTCTTGCATTGAAACGGCATTCTTATTAAATAAGGGAAACGTTTAAATTATGTTCTGTAGTTATCAAAATTCGGTCACAAATGCCTTTTATATAGAGAGCTGTAGAGCACCCAAATTGAAGTCCAGGCTATTTTTTATCACTGTCCAACTAGAATACGTTAGTACTTCATTATCACAAAATACGTTGTGAGATTCAAACTTGCTGCAAGGCAGCCAGTTTTAAAGTTTTGTGAATTTTTAAAGGTGAAGATGAGGCCAGACATTTTCTAATCAGACAAAATGTGAATGAGAAGTCTGATGCAGAAAACAGCTGCATAGCCATCGAAGAAACTTGTATTTGCTTGTGTAAAGATAAATTAAAAGGAACATGAAAATTAGAGAAAGTGAGCAATGTTGAGGCAGAAAAACTTTACTTTCTGCAAATTAAGATTAATTCTCACTAAGCAAGCATTTAGTAACAATATTGAATCAGACAGGATCTAATTTATCTCACCAAGGTTGTGCACCGCAAGTCCAGAAGTTTGCTTTGGGTTTGTGTAGGTTGGTACATAAATATTTAGAGAGATTGCCCTAGTGACAATTTAAGTTTCTAAACTCCCTGAAGTGTCTGTCCACACAAATCAATTCGGTCTATAAGTTTAAGGCCTGAATCTCAGGTCTGGCTAGATCAGAATATGCTTCCAAAATGTAAATGAATGCTGTTTAACATTCAAAAGTATGGCGTTGGTAATATTTTTTAAAAGTTTATTGAAAGTTTTTAATGCTCAACAAGGCTGCATTTATATTAGGGGTGTAAATCGGACAGATCATCACGATACGATTCGATATCGATTCTCTCAGCCAGTGATACGATATTTGCCGATCCTTCAAATTTTTTTCCGATACGATTCGATTCGATTTGATTCATTGCTATATCGATCAATTAATCGATATTTAGATATTATGCGCCATGCACTTTACACAACCAGTTTCATTTCTATTAACTCACAAATGCAACCAAAAGATATATAACATGAATGTTTAATTAAACACTTTGAAAATTGCACCCTCTTTCCAAATTGGGACATTTACAACAACACAACAAAAATAAAAATAAATAATGGAGGGGAGATTGATAAAATCAATCAAGCTTATAATGGTCAATAAAGTCAATAAAGCCTTCCAGTCTTTTGTGCCAACATGTGCAATAGTACCTGAGGTGCAAATAGTGCAAATAAATGAAAGCGTAGCGTAAGTTCCGCCAGGAAGACTCAATTGTTACGTCATCTATTACCTTCTCATCTATCCAATAGCATTCTAATACGTGAAGTATAAAAGATCCTTACTTACACTCGTCTGAGTTCGCAGATGCTGTCGCTTTCACTTACCACCATCCTCCCCACCTCCACCGACGGTCTTCGCTCCATCCTTCCCACCACCACCAGGTCGGTCCCTTCCAAAACCCCAAGGGGGGGTCGGCTGCGCCCCTGCCTTCATCTTCAGGCAGGATATGCAGAATCCGTACCCTCGGATCGCAGGTTACGGACGGGGCCTACGCCAAAGAACTTTTTTGAATATATGGCTTGCTGGGCTGTTAATAAAATGCTTTATTGTACAGTATCTTATCTCCCGAGTCTTTCTGGTAGAACTGAGGTTCTCAAGTTAAATAAATAAATTAAATAAAACAAACTGATATAAAAAATACAAAAATAAAACTTAAACTTATCTGACATTTGATCTTTCACACAACATAAGATCTATGAATCAAACAAGTGCTACCCATGGTCTTTTCGCTGCTACCGCCGCTACTCCATCTCATTCGCAATCGCAATCCGACACACAAGTGACAGGCAGGTGAGAAAAACCAAACGCGCGCTTTGGCGGAAATGCGGAAACGGATGTTACGTGAGGACGTGGAGAGTGGAGACTGTCAAAATAAAAGTATCTCATATCGCAATTTTGTGTCTGACATCGATGCATCGTATCGTTAGACTTTTGATCGATATATCGATCCATATCGATGTATCGTTACACCCTAATTTATATACAAAAAATAATGTTTTGGGTTACGACTGTAACCCTTGTTCCCTGAGAAGGGAACGAAACACTGCGTCGATTACAACACTTTGAGGAACACCCTTAGCGTAACGGATCTGAAGTATGAATGAAACTGTCATGACGTAACGTCATACACGGAAGCTACAAAGGGACGCCGGCACACAACAGAGTTAGCTTCTGCGATGAAGCAAGTCGCTCCCCAGGCAGGGGAAGGCGTGGCGGAGGGACGCAGTGTCTCGTTCCCTTCTCTGGGAACAAGGGTTACAGTTGTAACCTGAGACGTTCCCTTTCGAGGGAATGAGACACTGCGTCGACTACAACACTTTGGGGAACGAGTACCCACTATGTCACAACAAGCCCTGCCTGTCCCAGTGTGATGGCACACTTAGGACGAGAGCACTAGAGTGCCTGGCATAGAAGGAATGTCCAGGCTATAGAATCTGATAAAAGTATGAGGGGTGGCCCATCCTGCTGCATCGCACACTTCTTGGATCAGGGCCCCTGAAAGGAGGGCTCTAGAGGACCCCATGCCTCTGGTTGAATTAGCCCTCACGGCCAAAGGTGAAGGCAAGCTGCACACCTGATAGGCCATAGAGATAGCCTGAACGTCCCAGTTACTGATGGTCTGTTTGGATGCTGGAAGCCTCTTCTTGGGCGACACGAAGCACACCAGCAACTGGTCTGACTTCCACCAAGAAGAAGACCTCTGGACATATATCTTGAGAGCTCTGACAGGGGAGAGCAAATTAAGTATTTCTTCATCTGCCGTCACGTGAGGTGGAGGATGAAAAGCCTGTTGTGCCACATTAGATGGCACTTTAGGCACATAGCCCGGCCTGGGATGCAAAATGTCCCAGGATTATTCCTCACAGCCTCGCAAGATGACAGTACATTAATCTGATTATATTTGATGTGTTTTACCGAGTTTATGTGGGCGTTTACACGGCTCCATGTGTTTGTTCAGATCATTTGCGTTTGAATAGTGCACGCTTTCCGTGGTCGTGTCACATTAGCAGAATAATGAGCTGCGAGAACGATAATTAGAATGGCTGACATCTCTCTCTTTTTATGTAGATTACATAAACAGAGAATATTTATTTTCGTTTTGAATTAGATAATTTAAAAGTACACACTTAAATGATTATAAAGATATATTGCTCATGCCTGGGTGAATAGTATTCGCTGAGTTTTGTTTAAGTTTAGGCCCTGTTTACATGAAAAGAAAACGCAGATATTTCCCTGCGGTTTGGCCTCTCGTTTACACGAAAACCCCGTTTTTATCACAGAAAACGATTATTTCTAAAAACTCCGGCCAAAGTGGAGATTTCTGAAAACGCCGGTTATGTACAGTATTGTCGTGTCAACTGGGAGAAACGGGGTTTTAGGTTCTCTCTTGTCGATTCTGAGGATTCTGATGGCTTTCCATGGCTTTATCCTTCTCCCTACACTGCCCCCTATAGGTTTGGCATAGTTATGATGGCGCTCGCGGCGTATTTATGCGTGTGTGCACGATGTTATTATTGAAAATGGAGGAGGGGGAAATATTCGTTTCTCTAAATACCCGGCTTTGTGTAAACGTGGCCTTAGAGACGTGCTCAAGAAAAAAAGTTCACGGAGACGGAGAGGCAGAAAGCACACCCTGTTTATTTTCTCTATTTTACAAAAGTACAATGTTTTATTTCGATTGTAAGTGGACACATAAAAAAATAGACATTTAACAGTTGATTTTGTCATATTTCTTAAGTCTGTATGACCAGAAATGATGGTGTATTTTAAGTCTATTTTTCTGCTATGTGACTAAAATCGAGCTTCGACGGCCAACAGGGGGGACAGCCCTATTTTCTCTTCTTTTTCGATACCCTAAAGCGGAGGACCGGCAGAGAAAAATCGAAAACGATTTTTAATGTGCGGATGGAACACTGCATGGCCTGTGGGGCAGACATAGTAGCATGCGTTCGCTGCTCATAATTTTAATTCCTCAGAATTAAATGCAGCCATAAACACTGGGTAAGTGAAACACGATCTGATTGTAAGGCTGGATTAAAATATCTAACTTCTTAAAGTCAGATAATTTTCCATCATTTTAATTTCTTAGAATTAAATGCAGCCATAATTACCAGACAATACTGTTTTAATATTTATTTATACGGTTTCGTAATCTACACGCGAGATTCGAGTCGTTACAATATATTTGGCTTACATCCCTCGAGAAGAGTCAACAGGTGCGAGGCTGAAACATCCGACAGCGCACGGATGTACGCGTCGAGATATTTTTCAATGAACACTGCCAGCACCCTCAGGAGCTGACTGTGAATGCCTCGCACCCAAACAGTATTATTTCACAGATCGGGTGTGTCCCTTTTATTGCAGACCTGTAATCTACGCGCTGCCTCTGCAAACGTAAGATTCCAGTCATTCACAATATATTTGGCTTTCATCTCTTTTGAGAAGTCAACGGGCGCGAGGCTGAAACACCCGAAAACGCATGGCTGTGTGCGTCGAGATATTTCTCAATGAACACAGCCAGCACCCTCAGGAGCTGACTGTACATGCCTTGCACCCAATCTTTATTGCAGAGTAGACCCATAATCTACGCGCTGCCTCAGCAAACACGATATCCGAGCCACTATAGATTCTGCATTGCAATGCAGACGAGATCCCAGCCGCAGAATCTTTATTGCAGAGTAGACCCCATAATCTTTGCGCTGCCTCGGCAAACACAAGATCCGAGCAACTAGATTCAATATTTATATATAATGCAATACCTTATAATGCAATAACTTTTTTGGGATTATTCTTATGGGACAAACAACATCAAATAGAACAGACAGTTTGACACAGAGCGCTGGCTGAAGAGCAAAAAGCTGGCTCTGTTGTGTGCCGGCGTCCCTTTGTATCAGAAATCATTCCAATGTGCTGTTTTGCTTTTCAAGAAACCATTTTTTTTTTTTTTTTTTAAAAAGAACAGCATTTATTTAAAAAAACTTTACCTAGATCCTTAGTTTAACAAAAGCTTAACACCTAAATGGGAGCACAGAGACTGAATTTATGAACTCTGCAAATGCAGTGCAGTATGTGAAATTGACAGCTAGCGGTTGAAATGGGTACTGCAGTCCAAAATCAAAATATTGGAGAGAGTTGTTTCCCCTTTCCCCTGCAATTGACAATGCGAGGAGATTTACACACTGTAAGTTGATGAGGTGATATATTGATTTATGATGAGGTGATATTGCATCATTATATGCTTCCGTTCATAGAGATTTTTAGATGGTTGCGGAGGCTTTTTAGGTCGGGTAGAATCTGCAATCTCTAACCAGGTTGTTCGCTGGCTTCCATGGCTGCAAAATGCTGTGTTTTCCGCCAACTGGTAACCTGTGGTAGCGAATTACTATTGGGTAAATTGGCAACGTGCAGTATCGTACAGACCAAAATAAAAAAAAGACATTCTGACACGGAACACACATTTCAAAAGTAAAATAACTGTAGCATCTTTTTCAGAGAAACGAGTATGTGAACTCAATATTTTGCTAGTTTCCTAAATATGTGCAAACATATTATGGCAATGTTATGCTTTAGTACAGTCAAAAACTTACATAACAGACTTTTAAATAAATAATGTTGCTGTTTGCCATCTTGTAATGTAAATGCTTATTGTGGTTGGTCTGTAAGAAAAAATATCTTTAAAATGAAGTAACATTTAAAGGTTTGGCCTTGCTACAGAAATCTATCCCATCCAGCTGGCACAGGCTGCCATCTAGAAGGAAATGAATACTCACAATCAATGGAGGGTAAATGAAATTCACAAGCGAAGCTAGGTGCTTTGCTCTGATATGTGGAGATGTTATTTGTTTCCTACACACAGATGGCACATACAGTAATGTCCATCCAGGTCGTTCCTCTGCTCTAATCAGTCTGCTTTTGTTGTCATTAGACGTTGATTAATTGGTAGCACTCTGTTAAGATCCAGCCTGACTTTATTGTTAGGTGAGAAATAACACATTCATTCTCTCCCGTATTTTATGGTTTTCCTGATTTTAATGATGGTTCACTCTTGCCAAAAGATGGTTACAGCATCTGCTCTAAAGCCCCTGGCACAGCGTTAAGACATGTATTAAAAAGTGCCCTTTAATCAGAGGTAGGTGGGGAAAGTGCAGTGAGGATTGGATGACTGAGGGACTGCGAATCACCTGGATTGGGGAGAAACGAGTCAAGTTCGGTGGTATTTTTACTCTTCATTTTCTTTCTGTCAGCTTAATGGTCATCGGTCTGTCTGGCTCCTTCTTTGCCGACTGCGACACACGGCGTGATTTACATGCTGTATAATCGGCTCGGTAATGGCTCTGATGGGCCTCTGTCACACAATTTGTTCTCTTAATATTAGCTTGGCTCACCTTCAGGGTCTCACTGATGAAAATGTGCGTCTAAGAACTAATTTCTTGCACAACAAATCCTCTATATAATGGCATTAAATGGCAGTTAAAGAACCAAACATTTTCAAGGTTGCCAAAATGTGTTCCAGGAACTCGTGCTCACTCTTGTACAGCTGATCAAACAGCGACCACGGCGGCTTACGAAATGTCTCGTTCTTGCCTCTCAGGGAACTGAGGTTACGATAGTAACCGGAGACGTTCCCTTTCGAGAGCGGTAACTACATTGTGTAGAAACGCTGCGGGAACTATATTAAATCCCACCATGAGATTAATGAAGATAAGCCCTGAGAAAAAGGTCAAGCTAGACCAACCACGGAAGAGACAGACAGTCAGCCAATAGCTGTTTTGCCAAAAACAACGAAATTAACACTGCTCTAGACCGGGCCCACGAAGAGGTAAACGTGAGGTAAATAGCGTCGACAATCCAGTGAGAATGTCTCTGTTTTGAAACAGCACGTCCCTTAGTACATCCACCAAAGCACACAAAAAGCTGGTCGGCCGAGCGATTCACATACATCCTGTTTAGATTGGAGCCCTGTCCAGTGAGGCTAGAAGCACTCGGCTTGTGGCAGGATAATATTGGCACGTTCGCGCCCTCAAGAGGCCATTATAGTTATTAAGTAGCCTGGCTAACGCCAGACCCAATCTCGTTGAGAATTGGGTCTGGGAACCACATGCGCAATTTCTCGTATTTGAGGCGTGGTTTCAGAATGCCCGTCGCAGTTTATTAGGTGCTAAGAATGTCTATCAAATATGCCTGTACGTAGCTCATAGCCAATCGTTTCGATTATACCAGATGACGTATGTAGAGCGACAGAAATTAGACAAGGAAGAAGACGATGGGAAAGATCTTTTTTGTAAACAATGACGTTAAGTTTTTTTATCAAAGAGTAGCTTCGCGTCTTCAGCCATGTTAAATCGATATAAACAAACTGTTTCCGTGTGTCGCATAGATGTCGTCATCGTCTAGCTGCTCCCTCCCCGTTCTGTGATTGGTTCCCTAAATGAGGCGAAAAATCTGGCCATGGTATCCAGACTGCCTTTCAGCGTGAATTGAATCGCGCTGCGGTAAGGCAGTATGGGGAAACCCAGGCTAGTTATTAAGCCTAATCTTTTGGTTTTGTGAAAACCAAATATTTTGTTTGTGAAAGAACCATGCATTAAAAGTCAGATGGTACTTAAGCTACTTTATGAATTGCACATGATCTGAACAAAATAAATAAATGTTAACTATCTATACAATATTGAATTGCATAGCATCATATTTTTCTCCATTGCATCGTATTACATTGAATCGCATTGCGTTGAATCGAATCGAAATCGAATCGCACCGCATTGTAATAGTAGTGAATCGTATTGCATTGCATCGGTAGCTGCTTATATGTATCTTTAATGTATCGTATCGTTGGCTATGCATCGAGATGTGTATCGCATCGGCCTCAGCTATGGAGATGCACATCCTTAGTTTACATCAGGTGTGCCCAACCCTGCTCCTGGTGATCGACTGCCCTGCACAGTTTATCTCTAACCCTGATCAAACACACCTGCCTTTAATTTTCAAGTAATCCTGAAGACCTTAATTGGTTGTTAAGACCTTAATTGAAGACCTTCAGGTGTGTTTGATTAGGGTTGGAGATGAACTGTGCAGGACAGTCGATCGCCAGGAGCAGGGTTGGGCACACCTGGTTTACATGCATCAAAGGTAAAAAACAACACATTTTCTCATAATATACATTTGCATATCACCACATTTTCAATGATTCTCAAACGACTCGTCAGATAAATCAATCTCTCTAAATCCCTCCTTCCCGCGAGCTACTCTGATTGGCCAGACGGCTCAGTCTTTTGTGATTGGTCTACCGTATACAGTCCGCGTCGAAAACAAAAATGCCTGTTGTCATAACAACGTCAGCTCTGCTTGTCCTGAGGCTTCCTGAGGCTTCCTAAACTTCCTAAACTAAACACCGTAATGAACAATGACTATGATTTTGCCATATGAATCCGACCGCAAATCCGTTGAAGAAACATTGAAAAAAACTAATTATTCAACCCGAACCTCCATCACAAGGACGACTCAAGCAGGACATTTCTCAGTGATACACTACTCCATTACATGTGGCAACTGTAATTTTTCTAATTTATTGCGGTGAACATGTGGAAACTGTATCCAGCGCATACATTAGCCGAGCTCTAGCGTGAATGACTGATAACATAAACGTTGGTAAAACAAATCTTGCTCCATGCTTAATCTTTCCTCAATGTAGTGAGAACGACAGACAATCTGCATTAATAGACACAGTTTTAGGTAATAGAGGACCACAACTGATTAGCAGAAGTATTTCAGTAAGAAAGTATTTTGAACACCATCTTTTAAGAGCAAGTGATTTGCGAATCCTGCATTGAACTCCGAGATTTGAGAAGCCGTCGTCAGTCAAATAAAGGGAACACAGCAAAAGTTTATGATTATACTGCTGTGGTATCATGGTAAAGATTAATTTTAACCACTGATTCTTCACATGCTCATCCATGGGCAGTGGAAAATAACTGGCTTTACCTTCACATTGTAGAACACAGCGTCTTCTCGACATGATGCTATCAGTGTCCACAGGAATCAGCTGCAGTGCTTGAGGTTCAAGTTTTACTTGTTCTCTGTGCGCGCAAAGAGTTGGCGGGCAATATGCTAATGTTTCGTCTTGACGTCACACTGAAATGACTTATGACTCGTTCATTTCATTGACTCAGAGTCGACTCTTACTTTTCAAAGACAATAATTTTATATACGGTGCACTTTTAAATTTAAAACTTACATTTTCACTTTCAAAGGTCCTTTTCAAAAATTCATAATAGGGGCACTTTAAACGAAACTTTATGCACAAAACTCATGCTGGAAGACAAAGGTGTTCAGAAAGCAACCAACCTCACTCCTTACCCTCCCAAAAAGTTTATAAACAAAATCCATCTTCTCACTAGGCAGAATGGCTCATAATTAATGCATCTAAGACTGCAATTGTGTGGCTTTGGGCAAGATGGCATGCTGTTCCCCTCTACAAGGTGCATGCAGCTCGCACTTTTCTTGAGCTGCTGCTTCAGTTTACTCTGCGAACTCTCTCTCTTTTTTAAACTGTTCATAACAGTTCATAATACTGATGATTTAACTAATTACAGTTAGTTCACACTGAAAAAATATTCTTCCATTTACACACCCTCACATTTCATTTGCAGAATGCAAAATAAGATATTTTGTAATTGTCCAAACAACTTTGGACCCCATTTACTTTCATTGCATAGACTAAATGTATATAATGTAATAAATATATTTATTATTTATTTATTCTTTCAAATGCAGGTTTAGATCAACATTAATGATTAAATGAGGACAGAATTTTCTTAAAATGATCTGCATTCAGTCAGGTTTACTCAGTAGAAACTACAGTTTGGTGTGTCTGTCACTGTGAATGGTGGAGTACTTCACTCCAGTATTAGGTGTTGCTTCATAAAATCCTAGATTGCAATAAATAAATAAATATAATGATAAACATGTTTATAGTTCCTTTACAACATTTTTTACGAGTTAATTGTGTTAGGTGCAACACAATAGTTTGACTATTGTACACTGTGCTCTAATAAGTTGGTAGAACTAAAGAAAATGGAGGTAATCATGTCAAATTTTTTTCTAACAAACTCAAAGATTAGGCTCTACTCTTCATCACAATGGTAACCCCTGAAAAACTGCAACCTTAACCCCTCTGTACACCACTGATGCCAAAATAAATTCCTAAAAGAATCCGAACTCTGTGACCCGTGTTGGCAAAAGGAGTCGGAATGAGCAAATTTTCACATTCTCTATCAAAAAAACCCTTAAAAAAACCTTAAAAATTATGTATGATATGTTGGAATCAGACCAAAAAAACAAGTCTGTTTGAAGTTGGCAAGTCAATTTTAAGAAAAATCGAGGTAAAGTTTTCTGAAGGTTCCAAAACAAAATCACTTATCAACCATACCTTAAAATCCCTGGTAATACCCAGCCCGTGTAATACCACAAATTTGGCACACACCAAGTCAAAACCAAATATCTATAGGAAAAAATATAATATATTCAACTTTCTTTCCCCTATGATACCACAACTGTTTGATTAACATTTATTTATTGTACATCCTATATATTTATTGTATATCCTGTTTGATTAACATTTTATTTAACAGACATCCTATATAATCAGAACTACTGTACACCGCACTGATGTAATATTATGTTACACATCAAATGATTTCCCCCAACAGTTAACCAAACGTTTATCTAAGACATAACAGATCATGTTTGCGTGAATACTCGCCAAGACAGATATTTAGAAATACTGTAATAAAGTGCACACACTTTGTCTCTGTCAGTGAGCACGAATAAGAACATTTTGTTTACATCAGCAGATTTTCATGCTGTTTGAAAATCACATTTCATTGGTTCAGACTCATGTCATCAAGTATTCACTATGAATTTTTACAAAGTTGGAATACTGCGCTTTACAACGATACCAAACGTGTGCTAAGGGGAAGCTCGGAACCTCTCAGAAAACCCACACATAAAGATACTTTTAGATGTTTAATTGCCATTTGGAGCATTGGGATCGCTAGACGAGGGCTTAATGAACTCATTTTGTTGAAAACCTCAAAATCGATTGACATTGAAAAGTGACATTTTTCACTTGATTTGCCTGTAGCTCGAAATTGGTCTGTGTGCACTCATTTTGCCAGCTCCGGTCACTTTTCAGTACACTTGTGGGCATTGTTTATAAAAGGTAACCTTGACACAGCCCTTCTTGCTGGAGGTTGATAGTGTTCAGTGGGGCACTGAGGGAGATTAACTCCAGTTTTTATTTAGTCCCAAAATTGATCTGTGTGAATTTTGGGCTGACATTAATGATGCCGGCTATCTGGATCTAAGCTACTCGCTCTAGTGCAGGCTACTATCTGAAATCGATAGGACCCTCTGTTCTTCTCTGTCTCGCTAACACTTTTTCTCCTCTCTCAATCTTTTTCTTCCAAGATTCTGAGGTGTTTTTTTTTTCATATATGGTGAAAGCCCACGCTGTGGCCCCTGTACTCATGTGTAATCTTTGCCACACTTTTCACGTCCCCCCTGCCACGAGCCGGTGATCAACATGATGATCCTCTCTTCTCTCAGCCAGACTGTCCCCTGTGGTCATTTCATTCTCTCTCTCTCAATGTATCTCTCCTCATCTCTTTTTTCTCTTCTCATTCATGTCTGCATGAAAAAAAGGTTCAGTGGGGTTCTGTATAGATTTTTTAAAGAACATTTTTATGCCAAAAGGGTATCAGGAGAAAAGTCTTAAATTATTGCATAATACTTTTATGTTTAATGAGTTATTTCATTTTTTTTCCTAGTGATAAAGTATGTTGTAAAGTACGAGCTGTAAATTTAATTAAAATGATCAGTTAATCAAAAAAGATACTTTAAAAAAGATTCATTTAAAACGAACTACAATGATGCCATGATCAGAACCCCTACATGGATATGAAGCGCCAAACAAAAGCTTTAAAGTTATACATAACTTTTTTTTAAGAGAGTAGTGGGGTACAAAATTCTGAGATCACATTGAAAATGTAATGTTAACTTGGAAATATAGGCTACAGAATGATTCTGCACTACATTTAGTTATAGAGTTGTCACTGTATTACAATTTCAGTAGGTACAAATAAAATAAAAATAAGTGCAATTTTGCGGTTCTATAGAAAAAAGCTGTTGAATTAGGTACTTTAATTATTAGTTACTTAGGATCGGCCATTGCATTCACATGCTCAACAGATATGATTGGCTATAATGCTTAATGCTTGTAAAACGCTCTGTAAAATCTCTACTTTTTTAAATAGTTTTGACTGCTATACCAATAGTACCTGTATTTAGGTAAGTCAAATTTGTACTTTTTACAGATGGTCAGCTTTATTTGCTATATTTTATATATATAAATGCAAAATAGAATAATTTTACATTGGGTGCTAATGTATTTGTGTACATATGTGCAAGTTTTTACAGTACTTTTGTTGTTGTTTATTCTGCTGTATCAGCTGCATTTGATGTCATTGCAGATGGATTTAGAAAAGCACAGAAAAGCACAAGGATATTGTGTTGAAAGGACATAAAATAATCTAGTGAAGTCACTGAATTTGTCTTAGAATTGCATTAGTTCTGTCTCTTGAGTCAATTTCAAAATTATTTATATTTATGCAATGTGCAGTTTGATTTGGAACTTTTAAAGTCAAATTGACCCTGACTCCCATGGCAAGATCAATTTTGTTTTCATTAAGGGAAAACAGACACTGAGCAGTAAATGCACTACATTTTACCGGTTTTGAAATTTATTATCATGCCGTAATCCCAGAACAAGAATGCACTGCTGAAGTCCTCACGCCACTCATTAAAGTTTCATTAATCTTCACGCCATTGTCAATGTGCTGATGTGTTACAAGAAATGAGGAGAAATTCCTAGAATGTTTCATGCTACTGTAGACTAATGTTGCTATGAACATAACATAATTGCAGGAAAGAGTATGAGCTAAATGACAGAATAGAAACCGGAAATTATGGAATAGTAGTCATTAAACTTTGATGGTTTTAGTTTTCTCACTCATAAATAATCATTGTGGTTTGGAAACTTGTTACAATCTCCTTGCCAGGGACCCCCTTCCTAAAATATGTAGGAGGAAACTATAATTGTTCATGAATAAAGAACCATTTAAACTGTGTGGGAAACATGGTAAGCATAAATATGCACAAAGATGATGTTGTCACAACAATGAAGTGGTTGGATTAGATTTTCTTGTCATTTAACTGTAGCCATAACAGGTTATGATATAAAAAAATTATAAAGTACGCTGCATATATGATCACAGATTCATACTGTTAAGAAATAAAAATTACATTTAGGCCCATATTTATTAGGGCTGCCAAATAGGGCACCATAAACACTTGCGGCCTTCCTATGAGTTCGCACTTTCGTGACGTAACTCCGCTTTGACTGTCGGGAAGCAGGGGGCTCTCGCCTTCTGAAACCTAATATGATAAATGGGGCACAGTCTCACGGACTTGGCGGCCACGCACACGCGGCAGCCATTGTAAGTCCACAAGACCGAAAGTGCATATGAATTGTTCCATTTGGGACAGGGCCGTGGTAATTACAGTATGCCGGGTAGGAAACTAAAATGTTCGCCTATCATTCATTGACCTATTCATTGACCATTCATTGACCTGACCGCCCGCTCTAAAGTTAACCTGGAAAAACGTGTGCTATTATTGGTGCTTGTCCAAGTGTTCGTGTGGACAGTGGATTTTTTCTAAATAAGAAACTAA
Source organism: Chrosomus eos (assembly GCA_036326025.1). NCBI lineage: Eukaryota > Metazoa > Chordata > Actinopteri > Cypriniformes > Leuciscidae > Chrosomus > Chrosomus eos. The sequence continues at coordinate 11,985,759 of CM070819.1, read as the reverse complement.
AACTGCCAGTAGGCATCGGTAAATGTCTTAATGACTAAGTCATTGAGTCATTCATTCATTCGGTTCGTTCAAACAGATGATTCATTCAGGAATAAAGTAAATGGCTCTTTTTATAAATCGGCCATTGAATCATTGGTTCACCCGATTAATTTGCTCAAAATGCGGATTCATTTAGAAATGAAGCACCGCTATTTGTTGCTCGGAGAAACACAACAGATCTGCTCTGGCTTTACAGGTTTTCGTTGGCAAAATTGACTAAAAGCAGGCAATACTGTGTCTAAAATATAACACAATATTAACTTTTTATTAAGTGAACTTGTATAAAATCAAAATCTCATTTGCACTTTTGCTATTCGGGACAAAATCAGCACAAATCAGTGTTATATCTCCCTCCTGTGATATTGATTATCAATTATAAGATATAAAAAATTGACACAAACTCATACAGGGGCATTTTGCCCTGGTATCTTTAATTTTAGGAGCATTTTAGTTGTCCTGCTTCATGTTTGTCATCAATCAATTGTATGAAATGTAAAATTATCTATGTAGGTCTGGGGTGTCGCAGGTGCGTTAAATGCATTTAATAATTTTAACATGTTATTTTTCCCATAACTAATTAATTAAATTATCATATATATGGCTGTCGATTTAATGTGTTAGAGTAAATCATTTATAATTCATAAAACATATCAACTATTCATTTATTTGGACAGGTGGTGGACTCATTGTTGGCCCACAAACACCCTATGCTAGCACTATTTCTTAAATTTAGGTTTAAATTAGAAAACACTTAAGATGGATTAAATCAAGTGTTGCATTTCTCTCAGCTTGGATTTAGAAGTGATATATTTGTCCATATATTTGGGACAAAGAGAAAGCAGAAGTCTTCAGATGAATGTTAACATGACATTTTTATCACATTACCCTAAACATTAGCAGTGATATGGATATTGTATATGGTGCACACAATACCACTGAAGACCATTTTCTCACATATGCATACAGCCCACACCAATATATACAGCATTGAAGTCTCCCAGGGGAAATTACATTTCCACAGGCAAATTAAACTTAATAACCTGACAAATTTATATCTGTTAGTGTGAATGAAATGAATGCAATGAGTAAATGAGCATTAATGGCTATTATTTCTCGCCTACTCCTATTCTTAAAAGATAATTCTGTCATTATTTGCTCATGTTGTTACAATATTTAAATAAGGCACAACAGGACACGTCACAGGAGCCTTTGACATCAGTGATGCCAGATGTTATTGGCTCTCATATGTCTTGTGGCAATCCGATCGCGATGTGGCGCTTTTACGCACATAATAAATCATGCAAATTGGAGAGATATTGCGGAAAGTAAGACTGTCTGTGAATAATGACTTAAATTTTGAGTTGCTCCTCTCACAGAGCTATCAATTGACTTCAAAAAAATTAGAAGAAGATGTCTACAGTTGATTTTTTTATGTTGTTGTCTGGAGCTTGAAAGCCCCTGCTTACAATTCGGTTTCATTGTATGGAAAAGAGTAGCATGAACTTTGGTGGCCTGGTCTCTAGAAGAAAGAAAATCACAGTATAAATGACACGAGTCAAGTATTTAATGACATAATGTTTCATTTTTGGGTAATCTTTAACAATTCATTTGATGCTATTAGTTTAAAATGAGTGTTTGGTTTGAGGCACTGGAGGTACCGCACTTTGAAGTGACAATTCTTTCCGCTGGAGAGGCTTTTGATGCTTTTGATGCTGAACAATCTTCTTAAAAAAATAATGAAGGAAGGGATGGTGTTTGTACAGAGAAGAAAATAAAGACAGGAGAACAGATGAGGGTTGGGAGAAGAACTAACACCCACCAACTTCAGATCTCCATGTGCTATCTGAGGAAGAAAAAGAGTTGGGAAGACGAGCTGAGATCTCTTTTGCTCATTACTAGCCACTGACTGACAAAAGAACTCATTGGGGGAGAGAAACCAGTCACTGTGGCGTTAGATATAAAATACACACAATGTCCCTCAGTTTCTCCTGCAATCTGTGTGATGACAGTTCTGTTACTGTGGCTTGTATGACTCAAAGAAAGTCCTGCCTTTGATTAGTATTTGTTTGTCAGTACATATGTTATCCAAGCTGATTATGCTAAAGATCATAAAGTTCAGATGTTAGTTGTAGCACTTCAGCAGTGACAATCAGTGAAAATGTAGTAACTTCTTTACATACTACCGACAACGTGTGTGTGTGTGTGTGTGTGTGTGTGTGTGTGTGTGTGTGTGTGTGTGTGTGTGTGTGTGTGTGTGTGTGTGTGTGTGTGTGTGTGTGTGTGTGTGTGTGTGTGTGTGTGTGTGTGTGTGTGTTGTGTCAGTCACGAACTTGACGTGGAAGGAAGACGAATGATGCAGGATCCAAATAACATTAAAGTTTACTGGTGAGTAACACATATAGCATGACCACATTCAATAACTGACAAAAGATGAACAGAACGGGGAGTATAAATACACAAGTGGAGGAAGGTAAACTAATCAGGGACTAACGAGAACACTATCTTTTTTACTATTTCATTAATTTATTTAATTTTCCCTTTTTCGCTTTCATTTTCAATTTATTTTAATTTCACTTTCTCTTTATATATTTTTTCACTTTTTCAACATAAGATATACATATATTTGATTGGCATTTCACCAATTTAATAGGTAAAAGTCAGTAAGTATAGTGTAAAAAATCTGAATTTTGAATTTGAATAGCTTGCATTGACTGTAACTATGCATTAACTGTAGTATTGAGTTGAGGGAGCGTGGCTAAATGTGTTTTTAACACTTGTTTTTAAATAATTAATTGGACTAAATTAATGATAATTTTCCCAATCTATTCTTTTCATCAACTTTTTATGCAGGTTCACTGACCCAATAAATTAACCAAAAAAACTTGGAATGCACATTCAAACCCCACAATATCACACAAGCTAGCTTTATACCATACTGATCTCCATATATTAGGACTTGAGCTGCTCATACTGACATTGGCATTTGCCTTAGGAAAGAGTTGCACACCAATCACAACTTTGTTAACCTGAGTGTGGAAGCAGGCTTAGTGAGTACTGCAGAGAATTCATTTATGAGATATGCATATTCCATATTTAACAGAGCAGAGGGAAATGTCCATTAGATCTCAGACTAGGGGAAAGAACTCAAAAGCGGGAAAAATGGTAAAATTATGCAAAAGTTATCCTTTTGACTGTCCCTTGGTTTCATGGAGAGTTTTATAATACATTTTTTATTTTATTTTACATTTTTATTTAATTTTTTCAACTGCAGGTTGTATAATTCATAGAAGGGCCAAGGGTTAGTAACCAACTGAAGTGTCTCTACAGATCCGATTTGCAAGTCTAAATGAACTGCTGAATGTGAACTGCTGTGTTACTGAGATGTGACCAGGGCTACTCAGAGCTCATGGTATTGAGCCTATGTATTTTTAATTAGGGGAAAGAATTAACGTTAGCAAACCCGAAGACGATGGGGAAAAGAGAGTCTAGACAACAATTACTGAAATTGGGTTGTTTTTATTCATACAGTACTAGTAGTCAAAGAATTTGCTTTAAAATGATAAAAAATAAGATGGATTATTTCTGATTTGTTTGAAAATTCTATGTTGGAATCCCTATAAGTCCAAACAACTTTAAATGAAGTGTTTTCTAAATGAACAAAAACTGTTCAAACATTCATCAAAATCGTTTGTGTTCCGCAGAAGAAAAGTAAGGTTTGGAACGCTGAGAAAATGACAACATTTTCATTTTTAGGTGAATTGTCCCTTTTTGCAGTATTACAGCTGTTTTGGATTTGTTGTGTTGCCGCTTTAAGCTTGTTTCTCTATCGCTGTTGTGTTGCAATCCAAGAGGCCAACATATACATTGGCCCACCTGAGGACTCAGGGAAAAATGAAGGTGGAAGGAAGCATAATTGAGAAAAGCAATTTATTTAGCTTATTTAAAGTTTCACAGAGCATTTAATTATCTTTCAGTGAATAATTCCCTGAAGTTTGCCACATTTTCGTGGAGCCAGAGAAGTAATTCTCTAATTTAAACAGAGGACTGTCTCAATTTTTCTCACCCCTTTCCATCTCTTTCTTTTTTCTCTCCCTCTCAAAGGTACCTGCCGTTCTATGAACCTGCTTTATTCACTGGCTTCATGGCTCATTTTTCGTAAAGCAGCCAATTTAACACGGGCTTAAGCCTGCAGAGAATACTAGTGTGCTTCCAGTTCATTCAGTGATTGACGTCTGGAAAGATCTAATCGAATGCAATGTATTAGCAGGATTGACACTCAAGGTGCGACACACTGAATCTGTGACTCGGAACAAGGGTTGGTAGGTTTGTGGGAAATTCATTTTTGCAGGTGTTTTCAGAAGAAAAGAAAGGGTGCTGGCTACAAAACGTGAAGGGAATTGCTTCTGGCATAATCAGTCTGTAGATCACAAAATATCTTTTTCTTATTCACTTTTCATTCACTCTGTTCTAAGTTTTGTCAAACTGTACATACAGTACCGGTCAAAAGTGTGGGAACATTACTATTTTAAATGTTTCTGAAAGAAGTGTTTTATGCTCTTCAAGGCTGCATTTATTTGTATTTTAGTATCAAAAATAATTTTTACAAGATAAATATAATTATATATTTATTATAATTTTTTTATCAGAAATATTATTACAATTTAAAATAATGTTTAATTTAATATATTTATACTTTAATGTACTATATATATATATATATATATATATATATATATATATATATATATATATATATATATATATTATATATATATATATATATATATATATATAGTACGGTATATATATAATGGTATATATATATACCATTTTTTAATATACATTAAAATACGATTTATTTATTTGATGCAAAGCTGAATTTTCAGCAGCCATTACTCCATTCTTGTGTCACATGATCCTTCAGAAATCATTCTAATATGCTGATTTATTATCAATATTGGAAACAGTTGTGCTGCTTAATATTTGTTATATAAACTGTGATGCTTTTTTAGGAATCATTGTTGAATACAAAGTTTAAAAATAATAGCATTTATTTAAAATAGAAATCTTTTTTAACAATATACAGTTCAAAGGTTTTTCTTTTTTTTTTACATAAATCAATGCTTTTATTCAGCAAGTAAGTGTTAAATTGATAAAAAGTAATAGTAAATATTTATATTGTTAGAAAAGATTTCTATCGGCTCAAACAATTGGAAGATATTTAAATAAATGTTATAATAATAATTATAATAATATTTTTTTATTTTATTTTATCAGTTATACAAGGCATATTTGTTCAGTGATAGCTATGAAGAAAACAGATATAGGCTGTAAAACCATAGACATAACGATCTTCTCAAGTAATTCTTCATACCTAACCATAGCACACTTGTCATGCACACTGAATTATTGTTTTGATTTGTGATATCTCTTCATGCACCCAGTTTCCTGCAGCAAATTTTTGAAGAAGAAAGTCTGTTGGCACCATGCTGATGTCTGTTTTCTTAACACAGTCTCATCCCAAGAAGTCATATATTGACGTCTTGGGACGTCTTTTGACCATACGTCAATATTCGCCTTTTTAGGGTACCCTTAAACGTCGGTAAATGACGATCCTGGGACGTCATACAACTGACGCTTTACCTTTAACGTCAGTAGGTGACGGGGTAGGTTTAGGGGTAGGTTTAGGTCTGGGGTAGAGTTAGGATCCGATAACGTCATCTAACCGACGTTTAAGGGTACTCTAAAAAGGCGGATATTGCTATTGCAAGCAATGAAGATACCGGTATAGAAAATGACTTGATCACTTGCAAATTGCAGAGTGTACAATTAGTCCAACATATTGGTTATGAAAAACAAATCGAGTTGACAGCCAAAGTTGCCTGGTAACCGTTCCCACTCATAGTGTTTCTCTTCACTCTTCTCTCAGTGTTCAAACTGTTCGATGTAGCAATTTCTCCTCTGTTATGAATCTGTTTTTATATGCTTATAAACTGAGGATGTAGGATGTAACAACCTTCATCACTTCATAACTGCTCGTAGATTATAGTGTAGAGTAGAAAATGCCATCAGAAATAGCTCTCATGAATATACTGATCTACTTCCTGAATCTAAAATATGACAGCTACTATAAAATATGAATTATTAAAGTGCCCATATTATGCTATTTTAAAGGTTCTTAATTTAGTTTTGAAGGTCTACTACAATAGTTTTAAATGCATCAAAGGTAAAAAAAAAAAAAAAAAAAACTTTAATTTTCTCAAAATATAACATCTCAAAGTGTCTGAAACGGTTTGATTAAAGATCCGGTCTCACTAAACCCCTCCTTGCCGAGAGCCACCTCTGCTCTGATTGGTCAGACTGCCCAGTCTGTTATGATTGGTCTACCACTTAAAGCACATGTCTGAAACGAAGCGCACATTACCATATCTAAATTTCATATTTCATATTTATATTTATAATATGATATGTTGGTTTTCATTTTAGGCTGGCAGTTTTTTGGGCAGCAAATTCACAATGGTAGATGCTACAGTATAAAGATGAATCTTAATGTTTTAATTGTGTAGCAAAATGTAGAGCACAAATAATATAGCCCTACACACATGGAGATTTAGTAAACATTCACAAAAGACATTCATATCCACAGAGGACTATAAACCATGTAGGCCTAAGCTAAAACTTTATGCTTACAGAATCGTCTTTGGGTTTGAAAGTTGGACGGCATTGTCTTACATCCCCTTCTGTCACTATCACCATAACGAGCACGTTAGTGACATAAATCTCACTAATTGAATTTGCATGTAGATGCCTGGCTTGATTTAGAGCCCCGTTTCGGGGGTGGGTGAATTGGAATAGATTCAGCTGTGGATGCAACATTAACTCCAAGTGCTTTAAATCAGCACGCTGACAGACAGACAGCGGTTGCCATGTCAGTACAGAAGGGCATGTAAAATACATGGGGCCTTTTGGGTAACCTTGTGCAAAGTAGTTAATGATTCAGCCGCTCTGGGAGTTGGAGATGTTCAACACTATGCCACGTCTTCTTTCAGCTCCTTCTTATGGATACCAGAAGGTTTATTCTGCTGAAGTTTCTGTGTTCACAGTTTTGACTGCTTCAGCCTTTATTAGTTTAAATCACTGCTGATCCTGTGTTTTTATTTGTTTTCTGATTTACTGATGTAAAGCTTTTTACAATTGAAGCTATTTTTTGAATGTCTAATGGGAGCTGATGATATTTTTGTAAAACAGGCAGTAAACTATTTTTTTTTAGTTTGCATTTCTTTTGAAATAAATGTTAAAAAATAGTGTTGGTTAAAGTCTAGGAATCATTTTCACAATTTTAAAGGGTCAAAAACATGACTCCCACCGACCCCTATAAAATATTGTAATAAAACAAATGAATTAAAATGAAATTAATACATCTATGCAATTGTTTGGTTTTGTTTAAATATACAAAAGCTTTTGGGAGCCAAATCAAAGTCATATGGTCATAAAAAAACAGGAAATTACATCATTGAAAGGAACCCTGCAGACTCCCGTGCGTCAAGGTCAATAAATATAAGATAATTGACATTTTATTGACAATGCAAAAGTAGTTCTTGTTTTAACAAAAATCTTAATATGTATGAATTAATAATTCATGATATTTGGACTTTATACCCTGAAAAATAATAGATTTTTGTGAACACTCGCAATATATTATTGGTGTATGGAAAATATGATTGACATTTTTAGGAAAGCTCCACAAATTCATTTCTAAGAACTTTTCATGTTTGAAACTAGATTTCCCCCTCCCCACACAATTATCATGCACTCTCATAGTTGTCACTGACCCTAATAGAATATTTCATATCTTTGTGCTGGTGGCATATGTCTTCTCAACTGTTTCCTTCATTATGAGGCTCCTGTACATGTGCACGTCCTTGTAATTTGGACTTTTCGTTAATAACTACCAATGCAAATTAACTAGGAAAGCAGAAAGACACCTCAGGTACATAGAGCAGCATACGAAATTTAAATTCAGTACATTTGCACTTTCCTCCGGCTACACACATTAACCCTGAGCACATTCCAGGGCTGCAGTCCCCGTGCGACACGCACAGAATAACACACTCTCTCCAACAGGTTTCACAAACAGATAGCTGTGCTATCGGGTTAAAAGTTTCTCCTTTGAATCTTGCCTGGAAGTCTTTAAATCCATTCAGCCCGTCTCATGTTCCCGTCCCTTTTCTCATCCCCTCAACCTCCACTCTGCGTGCAGTGACGATAAAAGGAAAGCAAAACAATAAGTTTTGTTGTGAGAGAAGCGCAAAAGAGAAATGGAAGATGAGGGGAGCACCTGAAATACTCACTGTTTTATTTATGAAGGCCCTGGCTGCCACGAAGGAGACAAATTACCTTTTAACAATGTGAAATAGAATTTTGTTTACAAGGCTGCACTTCCCCTTGCTTTTTAAATTAGATTTCTCTATGCTCCCATTTATATCCTCCGGCATTATCATCTCAATCTCTCAAAGCTTATCGCTCTTAAAGGCAAACACAAGAAAGAAAGGCATGAATCTCTTCTCATAAAACCAGCCATTAGGAATATTCGCAAAAGCTACACCTCTGTCTGCAGTAGTCCAGCCCGATGCTAATTCGTTGCCTGTGGGGGCTTTTGCGGCTACAGGTTATTTAAAGCTGGAGCTCTATCGCTTGAGAGAGGGAGTCTGACCCTCAGTAAGAGGTCACTCCTCTGGATATCTCCGGCACTGAGTGGCCATCTGGAGAAGAACAGAAGGTTAAGAGTATGCGGGGCCTGTAGCGATGTAAAACGGAGATGAAAGGGAAAGAGAGGGGGGAAAAGAGCAAGCAGGAGAGAAGTGCATTTTAAGAGCTTGTTGTATTATGGTGTTCTGCCTGTATTGAACTGAGATCATCCCATAAAGCAACAGTGCAATGCTACAGCCAAAAGTAAAATGGAAAAGAGTTCATTTATCTCTAGCCTTTTTTGGGGTCTCCAATTTTAATGTGGGCCTCTTGACAAAGTTTTTTTTCCCTAAAGTTTCTTTTGAAGTGTCTTTACTAGGTGTAATAGTGTTGGACAGATAATATTGGTAGAATAGAGTGTCTCTTTTTAAATGGGATTTCAAGCATTTTTGTATAACATTGCAAATTTTCTGTGTTCTCTACCTATATTTGAAAGAAAAATCATATAACTTAAGCAGGGCTTGAATTTCAACGCGGGTATTGCGCATAATTTATTAAAAACAGCTTATACCCCCCCCCCCCCTCCCCCCTTACTATTACTATAGTAATAGTAATAACAATCCTAGTAATTATATATTAGGAAAAACGTTCAATTAAATATCCATATGGACCAAATAACCAATATAGCACCATTATATCAGGCACCCCTTGCTGGCATGACTTATTTTTACCAGAAGAGTAGTCAATCGAACAACTTGTCAGTGGGTCAGTGCTTTATTATTCCTTATGTAAATTACTCAACATACTGTTTGTGTGCCGCATCGGAGGTATTTGCTGTTTCTGACAAGTGTATTACTGTATTCCAGTGTGTGCAAGTGGACAGAATATAGATACTAAGATGGTGTGAAGTGAAAGCATACATATCTCCATTCCTGGAATAACGAGGCTTGTATTAGCTATGTTTCCATCCAAAGCTGCAAATTTAGTTTTTGCACAAAATTGGGATACTGCATAAATCATTTGCAAGCAGCGTTTCCATCCCATGTGTTCAAGAGAACAAAATCGTCACTTCCTGGGAAATTAGCGCAAATTATCTGTAATAAAAATGGAATTCAGGTAAGCCACTGTGGCTCTTTTTTTGTAACTCTTTGTTTTAGACATTCTGTTGACTATAAGTAATGTTGCATCTACATGTCAGCTAACTCTCATTAGAGTTTTGAGTATTAGTAGACTGTCTGCTTAATATCTCCTATAATTTTGACGGTCCCCAACATACATTCTACTGACTATAACTTTGCAAGTACATCTACTTATTCTACTAACCCCAAAATAAATGGAAAAGCTTTAATGAAATGTCTACTTTTAAACAAAATGGGGGTGCGACCACAGAAACCGAAATTTCTCGGGCCAGCAGCATGTGTCCAAATTTTAATCTTAACCGATCTATTTCATCAGAAAAGATCTTAAAACAGGGCTTTAAGTGTAAAATACCAAACTTGTCCTTTAAAAAACAATCAGTTGATGGTGGGCCGGTGCGGTTTTGAAAATTGGTCGAAAAACGTTGGTGCGGATGTACGGCGCTCCCCAACTCACGAAAGGTCGTATTTGCTCCATATTTTGATAAGTTTTGTTTAGAAAACCTTGAATCCATGTAAGAAACAATGTCATTAGACATAACCCATGTCATTAGAATCAATGAATCCATGTCATTAGACACAATGTGCAAACGTGCAGGCAATTTTTTTTTTTTGCGTTGATGAGCTCAGGCCCGCGGTATTGCAGTAATGCGGTAACCGTCCCAGCCATAGTGCGCAGTATTCTTATTGGATAAAACATGTATCAGCCTCAATCAAGTGCATATGTTTTTATGCACTTTTTAAATTTGTACACACCTTGCTTGTTTCCATTCATCCGTTCATTCAGAATGCTATTGTCATAAATAACTTTAAACTGACCCAGTGGGAGAACTAATCGACTTACTCCCTGAATTTAAACATAGAAAGAACCTGCCATCTGTGTATTCCAGTGACAAAGTACATCATGTTTTGCATTTCTCCAAACAACCAGGAATTGTTATTGTTTTTGTACTTTTACAGCTTTCTTCATGAATGCATTATCATAGCATCTGTTTTCATAAACAAATACAAACTTTCTGATTAAATGTACATCACCTTATATTTCCCTCGTGGCTATAGAATTGTTTGTCAAGCACGGCCCTGTCTAGGCTGTATTATGTGCTCTTTATTTAAAAATCAAAGTTTTTTTTTGTAAAAAGTTGGCCAAGGATTTTTAAGGTGGTTTTGCATTGAATACATAATTTGTACGGTCAACATTTGCATTACCGACACAATTAGGCCAAGGGTGCCAAATATGAACACTCTCTCCAGTGATAACATGCTAGACCAAACACTGCTTATAATTTGGTTAACAAATTGAAGTACCAGAAGTATTTTAGAGTGCGAGTCTGGCCCAAAAGCTATTTTAATATGAAAAAAGAAAAAGTCTGCAATCAAATAAAAAGAAACATATTCATTTATGTACCTCCACAAGTATTTGTAGAAGCTGATAGTAGTTTTTTCTTCCTCACTGTTCTCAAAAACAAAGCCCTAACTTTGGGTCTTTTGTGAGGGAGATTTTGTGGTTTTCTAGTGGATTTCTTCGACTGATATTGTGTGGATCTTTTTGATATACTGGATGTTTTTAATACTCAAGTGCACAAATGAATGTAGCATACTTGAATAGAGGGGTAGTACATGTGTATTTGTTATGCAAAATATATTGTTTTATTAGTTAGTATGGAATATTATTATAATTACAAAATAGCTCATTGTTTTCAGCAGCCATTACTTGAGTCTTTAGTCACTTGATCCTTCAAAAAAGTATATCATAAATAGTATCAATGTTGAAAACAGTTGCACTGCATAACATTTTTTTGGAAACTTTTGAAGTGTAGTGTATATTCAAATTGACAGAGTTTTTCAGGCATTTATTAGTATTTTAAAGGTTTAATGTTAAAATTCATTCTCATAGCTAATATTATTGTCCTGCTTGTATCTTCAAATCTTGCATTATGTTGCCAAGTGCTTATTTGAGGAACTGCATATAGAATATTGTACGTAGGCTCCGCAGGAATGTGAACACATTTTTCATAGTTTTTCTTCTTCTTAAAACTAAGGAGACAAATGTAATAGCCTATATTTGAATTGTTCTTATACTTGAATTGTGGTCACTCATCATTATTCAAATTTATACATGAATTCTTGTTACATAGCACCTGTGACGGCATCAAATAATCCACGAAACAGTCTCTGTAAGACTCAAATGTGAGTCTTATTATTATAAGAGAATAATTATAGCATTTTCAGTCTCACTCAACATTTTTCTGAGAATTTCGTATAGAACAAGCACAATGTGTACGTTCAGTTTTAAAGTTAAGCAATCAAACATATTACTACAACTATTTTAAATGTATAGGATTTTTCAAGTTTACAGTGTGCAGTCAGCGAGGACCGTCTCAGAGTGCTTCTCCATTTGTATTTGGCCTCTAACGAAATGTTGTATCTGCGAGGCCAGAGACCAAGGTAAAATAACACATCCATTATTTTCAGCTTGAGGATTGAACGCCCACCACAATCTAGGCCCAAACCACTGTTTTTTTCCCATTTCTTTCTTTCCTTGATAAAAGAAAAAACCTCACAGAGTGAGAAAGGTGTATTGGAGTCATTAAACACTATAGTGAGAAATGTGGCACACTTGGCATGGCCCTCTCCACTGTATGATTGATTGTGTTGTTGACCCTCTGCCACTTCCTGTTACAGCAGCCACACTGGCCAGTTTTGTAGATCCACTGTTTGTGTCTCGACGATGCTTCTAAATATAGACAATTCCGCTTCTCGCTGTTTAATTGATTTAGATCGCTGGATGCTTTCTAAATGACAGATGTGATTTCCTGACATGCTGCTTTAGTACAAACTGCAACGTTCCTAATGCTTGCACTCATTTGCAAACTGTTGAACTAGCTTGTAATTGATATTTCTAAGTACCATCTGGAAGGCACAAAAACAACAACAATTGTTTTCAGCTCTAAACGACTAAAAACAGGGGAGCAAAATTATTCCCCGGGTGAGGGGCTTATTCCTTTTCACGTGTTTTGTAAATATGTAAATATCTGCAAAATAAGGCTGTTTAAATAGCACTCCCGCTTTATTAAAAGTTATAAACTGGTAACGGTTCCACACCTCATCACCCTTGCAAAAGATGAACACATCTCTGAATTTAATTTCAGTCTCATTTTGCCTGCAATTACTGCATTGGTCTGCTATATCTCCTTCCCTAACAGCAGCATTTATTTTCCTTCTGACTCATATCACGCTATTGCTATCAACTGCTTATTGCTATGGAGATCTTAAGTGCTTCCTGAATTCTGGCTCTATTTTAACATTTGCATAATGCTGTCAAGTAACAAAGGTAATCTTGATAATAAGTGTTATTTGACATTTTAAAACATTTCTGTGGTTTAGAAGGTCATGTGAATGTAATCACCCGCAAATTTGATAGTGTTTTGTCTCCCGAATGGAGTCTCATAATAATGCCAGTCTGTAGTACTATATCTGCTTGACTGGATGAATGAATGTGGTTATCCTATATTGCTCAAAAAACATTCACTACTAGGTGTAAGAGATATAACCAGTTTAGATTGAAAAGGGTCTCAAGATGACTAGATGAAGACGTTACTGTTTCTATACCCAATAATAGACACCGTACTTCCTTGAAAATACATTCCAGTACAGCGCTATAACATCCATAACGAAATGACCCTTCACAACAGATAATGCTAATTGGATAATTAACCAATGAACTCTGTTAGAGAGCTACATATGGCAATTTATCTTTTATCAATTTAATCTTTCAACATTTCAAATCCCTCAAAAGCCAAGCCAATGTTGATTCTCGGTTTATTATGAGTTCTGTCACATTCTCTTTTTGCCAGTAGTTTTATATTCATTTACAAGTATGCTGCTAGTACAGGCACACATTTCTTTACCTGTTGGTTCTTTGCAATGTTGGGACATATGCTGGCTTTGCTTTTGCTTAAAAAAAAAAGATGCATCGATAATCGTTTTAGCATCGCATCGCAGCCCTCTGAATCGTAATTGAATCGAATCGAGATTCCCACCCCTAGTATATTTTATTGATTATTTGCTCATTTATTTATTTAACCCTAAAACCGTATTCTGGAACAATGTGGGCAATATACTCTTGATTTATTTTTAAAAAATACTTCCCTTGATCTGAGCGGTACAAGACTTGGCTACTTTTCCTAAATTTGCCTCCTGAACACACACATTTTTTTTGACTCAATTCTACAATGTTAAGTGGGTGAAAAAACAAAACTCCTTAATCCTGTCAAAAATGGGCACCCATAGAAATGAATGGGAAAAACTGCAATTTAGAGCATTCTAAAATAAGCCAAAATAAGACACCATGTGACAGCAAAGTCACTTCATCTTTAGGTTTTAGCTCTAAGAACTTTGATATTTTAATGTAGTTAAAAAAATTGTAAATTATGCTTATTTTTTATAGAAAAAATGGTACTTTTTGAAGTAAATAAATTCAAAAATATCCCCAAAATTAAAAAAAAAAAAACACCATAAATGGATAGACAAAACTTTATCGAAGAAAGTGATATAACATTTATAATAAATAAAAATTAGGATCACACCTGAGTCCTCTGTGCCCACATTTGTCCACATTACAGGATTAAGGGCTATAAAGTGAATACGGTTTGAGGGCTACATTGGCACAGATGAGAAATATATAAATACGTTCGCACAGATGACAATAAATAAATGTATATTGTTTGTTTATTTATTTATTTAAATAAATAAATGAATTTACAAAGATGACAAATGTATTTTATTTATTTATTTTATTTAAAAATAAAATAAAACATCATACACTGATAAAGTTTCATATTGTACACTCAGCCTTGTGTCCATACCCGTGTGTGAGTGACAGCCACAGTGTGGACACAAGGGCGATATTGATATGGGCTAGATTAGCCTCTCCACATCCCTTTGCTTCCATCTTCCTCATTTTTCCCTCTCTCTACAGAGATTCTCCATAATCTTTTCATCTGAAAAGCTCAATTTAAAATCTTTCTTTGTCATTCTTTCAGTAACCAGACTAACCAGGCCTTCATGAAGAAATAAACTAAGACAGGTCTAAGTGTTTGGTGAGGAATGGTCTTAAACCGACTACTGCTTCTCTGTTTATTTGATTTTCTGTGTGGAGGCAGTTAAAGTTGCTGTCACGATGCTGCATACAAAGTAAAGTGAAGGTAGCAATTTGGGTCATGGACTCCATAAATTAAATCTCACCAGTTTAGCTCTGTGTGCTGTGTATATATTGTAAACGACACCCAAAATTGTTTGGGTTTATTTTTTGAATGACTGCAAGAAAAAGATCCTTGAGGTTATGTGTGCTTTAGAATGTGAGCTTCAAATGTTATGAAACGCAATTTGCATTTTACTTGTATAATCTGATGTATTTCTGTATGAAACAGGAGATTCAGTGAAAAAAAAAATGTTGAGTGGTACTTGATTTTATCCAGTAGATTTTTTATATACATATTATCATTAACAACATTCAAAATAACACTGTTATGGCTAAAATAATCAAATAAAATCCACTTTTTTAGGCTTCACAGGGAAGAAACATCTTTTCAGGCGTTACCAGAATCATTCAAGTTATTATGTGAGAACGAGAGATGATATATTCTTGCGTCTTATTAGAAGCCTTCCTTCTATTCTGCTTCTTTCCTGTAATGTTGTGCAAAATAACTAACAATAAATGCACATGATCAAAGAAGGATTGGTTTATGAATTGCCCCCACATGTCCATAGATGAAAGTGTATGGGTTCAGATTGACCAGCACCCACCACCATCTCACTCCTTCTCTCTCAGCAAAAAAACAAACAAAAAACTTGCCTCTCACTCTCTAACACAACTCATTATCCATTTGCTGAGAGCGTTGTTGTGTAATTGAAGGGTCGATACTAAACTGTTCCTCCTTCGTTATGTAGGAGGACATTCATTAATTGGGTAGATGATTCATCAAGATAATCTATATGCTCTCCCTGCCTGACCAGCTCACAAAACCTCTAAAACTAGCAAATCAGACCAGGCTGTAAAAATAATCCAACTTAAGGAGGTATCTACACTTGCACACTTCTTTTCTGCTTTGATCATGAAAACAAATTCCCTCTCTGATAAAATGCGGGACTCGTGGCAATCTGACCACTCATTCAACCAGGTGCATTACATGAATCGTCCAAGTGTAAATGTAGTTATTCAAGCAATGTACCTTACCTTTTAAAAGTTTGGGGTCTTTAAGATTTTTTTATAGAAAGTTAATAATTGTATTCACCAAGGTTGTGTTAAATTGATTAAAAGTGACAGTGATTTCCATTTCAAATATGTGGAGCGCTCTGGTACGAGTCCCGTGGAAGACAAGTTGAAGACTTAAAATGGTTGCTTCAGCAAATGTGTTTTGGGCTACACTATTGTTAACACTCAATTCTAGGGTTGGTTTAGCAGTGTACGTTATTTTCAAACGCAATTAACCTTTTAGCGTCATTTCATTTCTGAACTGTCGTACAACAAGCGTACAACGCGTAATAAAAGGTTGCCAGATTCACGTTCATCTGCTATGCATTAAACCGAATGCTCCTTTATCCCTCCTTGCTGGACATTTCACTTTGAAAGTGTCGCGTAATGTGCAAGAGGCAATGTAAAAGGCAGAATTGTGACCGCAGGCATTGATTTTGAACATTTTAACGACGGCGAAGAAGATGAGACGCATGACAGCTGTTGCCTTTTGTACCGCAATAGGCAAATCAACTTCTATGAGCCACGTTCAGCAAAGTTAATTCAGTTATATTTGCCTATAGCACACGGGGGTTACCAATACCCATACTGCAACTGAGCCACATTGTTTGAGGCATGTGACCATTATTTTCAGTATGTTGGTTGTTTGCTTTGCATCTCTTAACAGTAAAACAAAAAGGATGTTATACTGAGATGGATGAAAATTGCATTTGCTGCCATTGTAATTCTAAATCATACACCTGGCCCGCTGTGTTAAATCGATATTCGCACACGCTCATGTGAGCAGTCATGCAGAGGTAAATCCTGTGGGTAGATCAAGCACATGACATTTCCTGTGTTCTCAAGGTCACCAGCCTTGATTCCCTCTCAATGAAGCCTACATATAAAGACAGATGACCCTGATATATACTAATAGAGGGACATTAAAGGAGAGAGCTCACCAAAATGCCTCGCCGCGCAGTTCACGGCAGAATAAATTACCCCTTCCATGCCTCTCCTTTGTTAAAATGATCACCCCATGCTTTACGAGTAGAACTGGCATCTCATATTCACACATCACTTCACAATGTACTGCTCATACTAATAGGACAAGACTTGAAGACATGAGAGGCGTCTATCATTGTGCCGGATGTCAGATGTGAAAATGTAAGTTTGATTATTAAGGCCCCCTTTGTAGAGGTCATTTTGACAAATTCAGTAGTTAGTGACAGTCTAAGAGTGTTCACACACTTGGCATGCAATTTCTCTGTTAGTGTCGGTTCATTTGATTACGTGTGAACACTGCCATCCAAACCTGGTGCACACCAAACAAGTGGGCCAAGACCGCTGAAAAGATGGGTCTCGTCCGTTTCCAAATGAACTCTGGTGCGGTTCGAATGATATATGAATGCAACACGGACCAAAGACATGAACACAAACCAAAAACGGGACATGATGTGACCCAAAAAGGACAGAATGCTCACGTCATTATAGTTGTGATGTTGCCATCACAGTTCAGTACAGGCATCAGAACTGCATCTCCTCACAGCAGATCTTTATTTGTGTGGGGATTCCTGCTACTGATTTGACTCCTTTACACATTTTATAAGCTCGACTAGTGCATTTATCCCAGCACACAGCATTGTTTTGGATGTTCGGTAAGTTCCATCTGGAAATACTTCCTAAAAACCTTTATAAAAATCTTTAGGTTCGGTGTTAAAAATACAAATGTGAATGCTGACCAGCGGACCAGGACAATTTTTTTTTTTTTTTGGTCCGGACCAAATAAACCAAACTACAAGCGTGCATACACCCTAAAAATCATCAGCCCTGCGTAGGGTCCAAATTGAACATCCAACAAGTGCTAAACGTACTGTAAGTAAAAAGTTGTAGAGTTTCTCACCATTTTTTTTGTAACTTTATTAAGGAAAAGAAGCATTGTACCTGAGCTTAATCAAATTATTAAAATAGTCATACCCTCACTCAGGACGTTTACATGGACAAAAACATTCCGATATTAACCCAATTAAGACAATACTCTTTACCTAAACTTTAAACTTTACCTAAATCAGAATATTGTCTTATTCAGAATATGGCCAATCATTTGATTACTGCTGTCCATGTAAATGTAGACACTGGTACCTATTTTTTATTTTTATTTAGAATGGTGTCCAGTGTTGGGGAATGTTACTTTTAAATGTAATGCATTACAATATTGCATTACTCCCTAAATAAGTAACTAATTGGGTTACTAAGTTACTTTTTTATAGAAAGTAATGAGTTATGCTACTTTTTATGTTATTTTTTCTCACCTGGGCTGGGCTGGGCATGCTTGTTTGTTTTTTAATGACACAAAAAAGTTCTTATTTTGATAAATGTAAAGGCCATTGGATTGTAACTTTATCAAGGGAAAGCAGAATAGTACATGGGCTAAATCAAATTGTTAAATTAGTTGGACAGTCACTGATATGCCTATTGTTTTGTTTAGAATGGTGCCAACGCCACGTATTCTGGTGACAGAATATTCCTTAACGGTGTCACGTTTTTGTGACAGGTGCAATTTCATTAGACAAGACGATAAATTGAGACTGTCTCATATGTGATACTGTGGCCTGCGCTGTTTATCATTAATGTGTGTGATAATAATAATAATAAAAAGTCAGACAAAAGTTTAAATTGAATATCAAATATTTAACGTTAAACTTTGAATATTGAATGTTTAAGAATAGGAGGAATATGCTTGTCACGGTTTCCCCTGGTCCTGTCCCGTACTACACTTCCCAGCATTCCCCGGGATCCTCACCTGCATCCACTCTCCCTGATTATCACCTGCATCTCGTCTCCTCATGATCACCACTCAACGCTGCATAAAAGCCTCAGTCATCCTACACTCCTGGTCCGATCTCGTCAATGCTGGTCCCTGGTTCCCGAGTAATCTTCAAGAGACATTTCTGGTATTTTCGGTATTCCTAAGTATCTTCTGAGCGTTTTTTTTACCTTTTATTTTGGAGTCTGCATACCGTGTATAAATAAAGCCTAAGTTAACTTTACCTGTTCCTGAGCGTTCTATGACAGAAGATCGGACCCTCACACAATGCAGGACTCCATCCACGCCGGTCAACTGGATTTCCTCCACGCCCTTCAATTCCCAGCACCTCTCCCTTCATCGCAAGTCTACCCCATTCCGTTCATCCTCCGTCTCCGCCCTGCCGAACCAGCGTTTCTGTTTGGATCCACCAAACCCACTCCCCACACCTGCCCTACCAAAGAACCCTTTCGCTTCGGTTCCTCCGAGTCAACTCCCCTCACCAGCCCAGTCAAGCCTTCACCGCTGGTCCCGTCCAGCCCAGGCAAGCCTTCACCGCTGGTCCCGTCCAGCCCAGTCAAGCCTTCACCGCTGGTCCCGTCCAGCCCAGACGAGCCTTCACCGCTGGTCCCGTCCAGCCCAGCCGAGCCTTCACCGCTGGTCCCGTCCAGCCCAGCCGAGCCTTCACCGCTGGTCCCATCCAGCCCAGCCGAGCCTTCACCGCTGGTCCCGACCAGCCCAGCCGAGCCTTCACCGCTGGTCCCGTCCAGCCCAGCCGAGCCTTCACCGCTGGTCCCGTCCAGCCCAGTTGAGCCTTCACCGCTGGTCCCGTCCAGCCACGTCCAGCCAGAGACCGTCCAGCTAGAGACCGCCCAGCCAGAGCTTCACGTCAGCCACGCCCAGCCAGAGCTTCACGTCAGCCACGCCCAGCCAGAGACGGTATTCCCACCCAGCCTCCCTCTCCCACCACCTCTCCAAAATACTGTTTTATGTTTGGATGATGTTTGTCTGGCCCTTCAAGCTCCTTCCCAGCTCCCAACCATTTTTGCTGCCCAATCTTTGCCTCCCCCCATCAGCCCCTCTGTTCCACCTCTGCCTCCTCTCAGTGGTGCGGTTTCACTGCTGGACTGCTGGGGGTCATCTCACCCTGGGCGTGAGGACCCTGTGGCTTCGCCTCCAGCCTCTGTACACTCCACTCCACTTCGACCCGTCGCCCTGACTCCCACACCTATGCTCCTTCCACGCTTGATGTCTGCAGTGACCATCGGACATTCGGCTTCACCGGGCTCCCTCGGTACTTCGGCTCCACCTGGTTCGGACATCGCAACACTTTCGCTGCGGACTTGCGGGTCGTTCAGTGCTCTCCGGCCCTCCACCCCTTCGTCTGCGGTTTGCTCCGCCCTCCCTCAAGCTCCACCTCTGCCCTCGGTCACTCCTGCTCAACCTCAGCCCTCCGGATCCCTGCTTCCACCTCGGGGGGATGTCACTGCGGCTCTGTCGTGGTCTCCTAGGTCTTCTGTGTCCTGTCACTCCTTTGGCTCTCCGGCGGCACGGTGGGCTCCGCCTTCCAAGTTGTCATCGCTTCCTGTCATCGCCATGAGACCTGCCGGCTGTCTTTCCCCATGGCTCCTCCCTCCAGCTATGCCACCGTGGAGCACAGTTCGGTCTAGGCCGCGAGGTCGCGCCTTCCGGGAGGGGGGTGTAATGTCACGGTTTCCCCTGGTCCTGTCCCGTACTACACTTCCCAGCATTCCCCGGGATCCTCACCTGCATCCACTCTCCCTGATTATCACCTGTATTTTCGGTATTCCTAAGTATCTTCTGAGCGTTTGTTTTACCTTTTATTTTGGAGTCTGCATACCGTGTATAAATAAAGCCTAAGTTAACTTTACCTGTTCCTGAGCGTTCTATGACAATGCTCCTATGCTCACCAAGGTTGCACTTATTTGATATAAATGTAAAAAAAAAAACGATTAAAATTTAAAATAACTTTTCTATTTGAATATTTTTTAAAACATAATTTATTTCTGTGATCGATTTTCATCATTTTCATTACTCCTGTCTTCAGTGTCACATGATCCTTCAGAAATCATTCTAATATGCTGATTTGGTGCACAAGTAACATTTTGTATTATCAATGCTGAAAACAATTGTACTGCTTAATATTTTGTGTTTTTTATTTTATTTTGTTTAATCTGGAGGACTCTGGCCTTGGGTTAAATGCATGTTACATTCCCATATGAAAAGCCATTTAAAATCATAAAACCTCAAGTTTTATGAATGAGGCTCATTCAGTGAATACACTAATTTAAAAAAAACACAACAAGTGTCAACAATATTCCCAGGTTGAAATTTACTTTAACAAACTCTCAGCATCTCATTGCATTTACTCTGAGCATTCACACTGTCTGTCAGTGGAAGGGCAATTCCCACATGCTAGTCAACTTTAACAACCTTCAGATGCACTCTTAGCCACGACTGCCAGGGTGAATTTGTAATTAAACCTGCTGGTTAACAGGAACACCTGCAATGAGGGAAAAGATTTGGAGGAACGGCAGAGAGATAGCAAATTCTAAATTTCATTAGAGATCAAGAGGACTTCAGAGGGCTTGTACGAGCTTCTGAGGATAAAACACAAATTTGCATTCAGCGCGGCTCTCCGTTGGTGTCTTAGAGACAGCTTTTCCAAGTAGGAAATATAATGAAGTACCTTCATATTGATGTTTTGACAAGGCACAGGGAAACATTGCACACGTAGGGAACAAACATCCATGCTTGAAAACAAATAAATCAATGGGGCTTGCCTTCATCCAGTTAGCTCAGCTTTTGTGTCCAATCCAAAAAGTGTATGTGTGTAATTAAATGTGTATAATTATAATTATTTCAGGTTCAAATACTTTTCGGGCCGGGACTATGTTTATCCAGCCAGTGGAAAAGAAGTGTTCAGTAAATCAGTTTACGGGCCAATGACGTGCCATTTATATATGAATTTATTCAGAAATATAGTAAAAATGCTTTAAAATATAAATACTGTAAAACAAATATACTGTATATACTTATACTGATTTAAAATGGTAGATTAAAATGTTCTCACCCCTTTTAACTCGCCTGTTATACTCACCAAAATATTTATTTTATCAAAAATACAGTAAAAATGGTAAATTACATAGTTTCTGAATTTTCTTAAACATGGCATAAAGTTTATTTTTTTTAAACCATTTGAAATCAATATTCCTTTTAAAGAACGTCTACTTGTGCTTTAAACCTGATTTTAAAAATATTGTTGCTTGTTTTCTTTTTTTGTTTGATTACAGTATTTATTTTTTATTGATAGTTGTGCATACTCTTATAATGCATGCCATTAACATT
Organism: Chrosomus eos; assembly: GCA_036326025.1. Classification (NCBI taxonomy): domain Eukaryota; kingdom Metazoa; phylum Chordata; class Actinopteri; order Cypriniformes; family Leuciscidae; genus Chrosomus; species Chrosomus eos. The sequence continues at coordinate 11,963,489 of CM070819.1, read as the reverse complement.
TAAAACAGTCATTATTTTAGCAGTTTATTTGGTGTTGCAAGAGACCGAAATTATGAACTTCACCTTTAAGAATAACACAAGCATCTTTTAGTATTCCCTGAAATATACAGCACCACGATAAGCTCTCTCCATGCTTCCGTTTTCCTCTGTATAATTAACACGTTGCACTTTCCGAGGATCAGAAAAGCCTCTCTTGACTGCATTGAGGAACTGTCACTAGGTGGAGACCTTAATCTAGAGATGCAGAAGGAAGAAAGAAATGGGGTGAATGATGCAGAAACATCGTCACAAAGCATGGTCCTTGTATTTGTCTACCCATGGGAGAAGGGTATATACAAACCCCGACTAACATCATCTTTCTACACACCAAAGCTGTACAAACAATATAACCTAAAGCTATTTGTTTTCCTACTGTATTTTCCTTTGGAGGATACAGGTAGCAGATGGAAAACGCAACCCTATTATTACACGACCGTGTCCTTTTTGCTGAACCCTTGTGTTGTATGAAGTTTACTCTCATTAATAGAACTGCTGCTCTGCCACCACCCAGTTAGTCTGAATCGCTGTTGCTTGGCAACGGTAAAATATATCTATCCCCTATTCCTCCTCTCAACATGGCAACTTTTTGTGGATAATCAATGTGTTATGTGCAAGGCTAAACATTGGTAGCATGATTAGCAGAAAACGGTACCACCCTCCCCCCTCCCCACCCTACCTTCTCTTCCAAAAATTGCTTATGGAGGAAATTAATGCGCAAGGTTATGACAAAGTTAATGGGCTATTTGCAGACATTGTGTCTTCCCCATCAAGTGTTTTATAAGTGCAGTCTGTGGTGACTTTTGGAGAAACTAAAGAGCGTCTTCACTATCCTTAGGGGTGGGCAATATGATCAAAATGTATTTTATAGTATTTATATAAATAAATATGTGCTGGGCATCCAAAATAAAAGATTGTTTTTCCATATATTAAGCGTAGCGTTGGTTCTGGCAGGTCACGTTAGTCAAGCTCGCATCAGCTGACACTCGTCTAGGAGTACTACTCCTATCACTGTATACATATTGTGGTGAGCAGGGCGAGTGGCGATGATTGATAATGAGCGACCGGCATAATGAGCGGAAGCATAAAGGAGGAGCGATGACAGTGAAGATCGAGAGAGGAACAGGCCTGGACTTATGTTGTGTTTTATTATATGTGACAGCAGTCATCCGTGAGGGGCTGCTGTCTTTTACTTTCGTTTTGTTTTTGTTTATTTTATTATTAAATTGTGTGTTGAACGTTCACTGGTTCCCACCAGAATCAGAATCAATTCACGAATTATGTTGTACTTGAAATCTTGAATTAATGATATCTGCAATACATTCATGTTGGTTATGTTCTGTTAACCCTAAGGGGGGTTATTGGTGCTCTCCCTGTTCTTATTAATGCTAGGCTGCATGAATGCGCAGGGAGTTCTTGCCCAGAACAGAACCATACCGCAATCCTAACTGTATGCAATTGGCAATCGTATTTGACGATAGTGGTCCTGATAGAAGTGTGTGTACTGTGTATAATTTTATATTTATATCATGATATATTGATCTTTTATTTTAGTTACAAATCCAGTTTTAGAATGTTACGGCCAGATGCTTATAAATCGTGTGCCTCATATTCACATGCTTTGAACAGTCACACAAACATTGTGTGTTGCATAAACAGTAATTTCGGCATTTGAAGGGAAAAAATGTCAAATGTGAAGTAAAACACATCAGTTTGAGTGAAGAAGAGGTATAGTCTGAAAGTCTATTCAGGAAAAACTGATATAGGACAGTCGGCAATATATAGTTTGAGGATGCGCAAGAGCGTTTATATAAACAGGCCACATGTGGCTGTCGTCCAATCAATGACACTGCAAATATGCAAATAAGGACGTTAACCCAGGGTTTAGGAATGTACAGTGTGAAACGTTGATTAAAATACCCATGACTAATTGTTAACCCAGGTAAATTATAAGCAATGTGAAGCAAGCTAACCCAGGATTCTGTTAACACAGGGTTAACTATTTCAAGTGTGAAAAGCCCTACTATGTTGTCACCATGATTTGGGATGAGACTGTGTTACCGCCCAGCCCAAACTAACCTTCAATTTTTGCTTTGTTTTCCAGCAGCTTTGCTCACAGATCACTGAGACTTTCGTTTACAGAGATAATGTGGCTTGTGGTTCACGTGTGTTTGCTAGGTGACAGAACCCTAAGCTTGCTGGAGTGGCAGTGCCCCAGTTAAGCTCCCTAATAAAGCCTGACAGGCAGGCCTCTGCCCAGAATACTGATGCTGGCTGCCTGGCAAGCTGATGGACAGGCACTGAGCAGTAGTGGCTTATGTTGGCATTACCCTCACACCTGAATTTTAAACCACTAACTAAAGGATCTAATGCCTCAGTACCCGTTTGGCCCTGAACAGAAGCGAAACCGTAGTAATCCAAGTTTTACATCTCAGAAACCAAAGCTCGGAACTTGTTTCTCTATATGTGGTTGATGGTTTTACAAAGGTGTCATGATGTATCATTCTTCACAGACACAACAAATCCCTGTGCACTTTCGATTTTGATCCATGATGTATGAGTCGTAGGAGTTTGCTGAACTTTTATTAGATGTGGAGATGTTGAAAGGATAAATCTTCCTCTAAGCACTTTGTTGTAGACATTTGTCAAATCTTGGCTATAGTGCTGGTTCACTAACACCATCACAGTCTCTCTCTCTCTCTCTCTCTCTCTCCTCTCTCTCTCTCTCCTCTCTCTCTCTCCTCTCTCTCTCTCTCTCTCTCTCTCTCTCTCTCTCTCTCCCTTCACGGCATTAATGCAACACACACACACACACACACACACATATAGACTTTTTATTTAGTTTCCCCTCTCAGGCATCTGATTCCCCACAGTTCGCTGATTATAGAGGAGAGGAACATCAATTATTGAAGCCTGGTTTTCTATGAGTCATCATGATGTTGCTGAATTAACTATCTTGACTATTTTCCCTTAGACTGTCTGCATTTCATCACGTCTCTGCAGCAGACAGTGTTCCTTAAAGGTATAGGTCACCCAAAATATGCATTAATGTTAAAAAAACATACTTTTTTACATGCTGTACATTTTTGCAGCTCCACTATTCCCAATCTGTCTAAATCACACTGATTTCTACAAAATTTACACTGATTTCTTCCTTCCGAAAATCTCTGAGTGCTCTGATTGGCCAACAGACACAGTGTGTTGTGATTGGCCAAACACCTCAAGCATGTGTTGGAAATGTAACATCTCTTACTAATATCTCGAGCTTCAGCTTCCATGGCTTTTAACATGTAGTTAAAAATGTTTTACCATATCAGTTCGAGCCCGAGTCGGATTCCGAAAATGCGGATAATCAAGCGATCGATCAGAATCAAATTTGCAAGCATGACTTGAGCAAAACGTTTTATATTGGTGCACTTTTTCAGGTTCAGTTAGCTGTCCTCTGTAAAATGCGCTGTGCACAAGCTAACTTTTGGGTTTTACTGCTTACGAATAGCGTTACACAGTAAATACATCTTAACATCTGATTCCTGATTTCATCCATTTTCGGAAGGCCAAATAAAGAGGATTTGCTTTCGCATCCAATCAAACACAACACTACAATTCACCGAAGCCTCATCTTCTCTTTTTGTGTTTGCCTTTGTGCGGCCATTATGCTAATATTTTAAATTGTGACGTAGTTTCGACTAAAGTTTCTAATGACACCTTTAATCAATCTAATGTGCCCTTGCTAAATAAAACAAAAAATGTTAGGTATGAAATTAGCATTTAACTAGTGAGTTGATTTAATGTTTTAAAAGATAATTTCCACCACCATCTTTTCCAAAACAGAATGTTGTTAAACATGAGGCGTAATTTGAAATATGGTGAAAATGAGTTTGGTTCAGATTAAAAATGACAGAAGTCTCCTGTGATGCATGTTGTCTGAGAAATGTGTATTAAGAGAGTTTCATTTCAGTATATCCACAGGGTCAAAAGAGTCCCTGACCTAGCCACACAGTCGGGTATTATTATAAAAATATTTTGGATGTGCCATTTAAATTCTTTTACACACAATGTAACATTTCATACATGGATCATCATGGTCACTTGTTATGCTTAATAATCTCTTGCCAATTACTTAAGAATGACGGTTAATTAGTCATTATCTTTTAATTGCTGTATTGTAAAAATATTCTCACCCTCATCTCTAGTTATTTGAATAGAGACAGGGATTACACTGCCGTGATATGAGGGAAACAGCCATAGCCCCCAGCTTGGTAATTTTGCTAACGAGTCATATTCTCATTTTGATTAGATTCATTTTTGTTTTTCCAAACTGCAGCCTTCGGGCAAGTTTTCTTCTTCTGTCTTTGCAGTTCTTTATGGTTGTGTGTGTGTTGCTGGCAGCTGGCAGTCTCTTTTACAACAACTCAGCATGTTTGTTAGTGGAAAGTAGCTCATTTCACTGTTTACTGTTAAAAAGAGTGTTTGTTATTGCAACAAAACCATTGAAGCGTGAAAATGGATTGATTGTACATTAGGGGGTATTTCAATAAAATGGCGACAAAGGATCACATTTGAACAATAGCATTTGAACAAAAGGAAATCTTGTTCTGAAGACAATCACAAAAAGTGCAAAGTTTCTTCATAAGTTTGTTTTTCCCAAGGTAAAATGTGTTATAGTGAGAGGCAGGGAATGGAAAAAGGCCACTCTTAACCCATCAAACAGAAGAGCCACAGCTGACTAGTTGGTTATGTGATCAAGGGAACAAGTTAATCAACAAGTAAGTGCTGCACATAATTTGACTTCCCCAACCTGGCATATTTTATCAGGGCTGTACAGCTCCAACACGGTGACCCTGACATCTGAATTAGCTCTTTAAAATGATGAAAGACTACCCAGCGAGTCTGAATATATGCACTTTTATAGCGCTCTCCACCATCATTTGATTTACCACTACCTTGATCAATAAAAATACATCTCCATTTTCAGTGGCAAAAAGCAGGCGCTGATAGCGTAACATTAATTATGCCAGTTAAATTATATTTTGTAAAGGAGCCATGCTTATTCTGAATAGACAGCAATTACATCAGTTTCATATTAACTCTTTACTATAAGGTATACATAAGTGAATGCTTTAGATATCATGAACTAACAAATTGTATTAATATTTTTGTAACACTACTTGAAGGAATAGTTCACCCATAAATGTACATCCTAAGCCTTCCGCATTCATCAATTCACCCAAGCTTCTTTATGGCTACTTCATACATCCTAGGTCAGAGGTCACCCTTCCACCAGAACTCGACTCTCAGTTTATATATAAGTTTAAAATATTGATATTTTCTTACAAAAACCAATCGTCTCACTTCGCAAGGCATTTTTGAAACCACTGGAGTCGTATGGATTTCTTTTTTTCGAGCTTCAAAAAACTAACCAGGATATTATTTAATATTACCCTGATTGTGTTTGGCTAAAAAAAGAAGCTCATATAGACCTGGGTGGCTTGAGGGTGAGTAAATTATGGGATAATTTTCATTTTTGGAACTATTCTTTTAATGCATTAACTGACATTTGTTACAGTATTTATTACTCTTTGTTAACATTAGGTTGAAAATACAACGGTTAGTTCATGTTACCTCAGGTCCATCAAATCATATAAACAGATTCAACTTTTAATTTGAATAATGTATTAGTACATTTTGAAATTTATTCATTTTAATTAATGTTAAAGTATTTTTCTTATGTCAGTTGTGAACTAATCCTTGTTGCAAAGTGTTTCCACTCATTTATTTCATTAACTTGTTTGTATAATATTTCATTTTTTGTATATTTGTTATATTATAAAAGGCATATAATACAGAATTTATTTATCTAGGTTAATGTTCATTAATAATAAGGCATTTACAATATTTCAAGTTGTAAAAATGTACACAAATTAATTATGACGTTAACTAAAGAGATAGTGGTGGACCTACGTGTAGACATGACCACAACGCATGATGTAGTCAGCCGTATCCAGATCAGATGGAGGACAGTCATCGGCACTGATCCTCAACAAACCCCATCTCCATACCGACGTGATGACTCCGATCTTAAACCAGATGGAACTGGATAATATTCTGAATGTTCCAACTCAATCTGACTTCTGACCTATAATGCTGCCTGAATCATGATCATACACTGTTCTCTCGTTGGCCATTGGATAATTGGCTCCCCGACTGAGCCTGGGTTCTCCCAAGGTTTCATTCTGCCACCTGATGGAGTTTTGGTTCCTTGCCACTGTCGACTTTTTAGCCTTTATTCGCCTTTGTCGACTTAAATTTGAATTTGTCATAAATTCTTGTCTAGTTATTACTAGTACATGTTTTCACAAAGCTTCTCCACCCACACACATCACCAGAGACATAACTACTGTAAATATTTAATGCTCCATAAGAATATAAGTTATTTTCCAGTGTAACTGAAATCTTGGGGTAATAAAAATACAGTGGACATTGCATTGCTGCCTTGGGCATTAAGGAGCTCAAGCATGGCAGACCTTAGAATCGTTAAATGGACTACAATATTATATTGGAGTAAAGCTCTTTTCCTCATTCACACTGGTAATGACAGGGAGACGTTGAGGAGAGAGAAGTGTGGGCAAAGACCGATTCTCAGGCACTAACTTTAGAGAAGGAAAATTAGAGAGGGGTTCTATGTCAGAAATGCATAAATTTGGCCGATGTTAGCAGGTCCTCTGGGACCCCCACAACAATTACTATGAAAAGCGCTGTTTTATATTGCCGCAGTCCGCTTCCCCAGAGCCGCCCGCACGCCGCTCCTCATCACTGCTGCAATAAATCAATTTTCATCCTTCTGCCACCACTGCCACTTTACCAGTACACACACACACACACACACACACACACACACACACACACACACACACACACACACACACACACACACACACACACACACACACACACACACACACACACACACACACACACACACACACACACACACACACACACACACACACACACACACACACACACACACAGTCTCTATCTCTCTTTTAACCACTCATTCCCCATAAGGGCTTTCCCTTCCTCTTATACACAAATATGACAGACTGACATCCTGCCCAGCATACAAACTCACTATTACTCACAAACGCATAAATATAAATGCATTTCTAAACCAACTCATCAATCTGAAATCGAATAAAATGAAAGGATTCCAAATAAATGAATATCCTTTTCAAACTTGATCCAGTATTTTTGATTATCAGATTCAAACATATTGATACTGTTGTCCCTTTTTTGTGTGTGTGTTGGGTTTGGAGAAAAACAAGTCAAGTTGTTTTTAGTGCAGCGATGTGCTTTGTTTCTAGCTTATTCGATTGCATCATACTTAAAAGAGTTGATTTCTTTTTCTTATTTAACACATAAAACAGCAAAAACAGTCTTTCAGTTATCTTAGAAAGCAACGCTTTACTGCATTATGTGCATATTTAGAATTAAAGGGGAACCAAACGTAAGGTTAATCAGCAATTCAAAAAGCCATATTGGTGTAATTTTAGACAAACTATTAATTGCATTGTGCCATGTGTTTTTTAACAAAGTACTGTATCTTAGGCTCTGTTTACACCTGGTATTTAGATGCGTTTTAGCCGATCGGATCACAAGTGGACGACAGTAAATACAGGTGTAAATGGGGTCTAAAACATTTTTGAGCATGTTCACTTTCGACCACTTCCAGAGGTAGTTGAAAAATGTATTTGACCGAGATGCTTCTGTAGTGTAAACGCTCATGTGGTCGAATTCGTTCGAACAGCCACAAAAGACCTAATGCATCATCATTATGGGAAGCGCGGTATTACGATTAAACTTTTTTAGCTGACCCAAGTTTGGTTTGAAGACAAAAAACGTACAAGGCACAATGTTCTCTCACCATTCCTGATTTCTAACATGGACCCACTGCGTTTGGCGTGGTCTTGAAGCTATCAGAGCAGAAACAAAAGCTGCTGCTCTCCGTATGTTTTCTGTCGTCTTGCATGTTCATTTGTAAATTTCGCAAGCTTATTTTGTCCACTCGCTCGAAAGATCTAAAAGACATTTCCCTGGAAGAAAACAGAAGTGGTTGAAGGTGGACAAAAGAGACAGATTAAAACACCAAGTGTAAACGGGTATGTCTGCCTCATTTACTGATCCGATCGACCAAAACGCATCTTAATAACCGGTGTAAACAGGGCCTTATGCTCTCTTAGGCTGCATTTATTTGATCAAAATACTGTAAAACCACTAATATTGTGAAATGTTATTACAGTGTAATATAACTGTTTTCTATTCAGTGTAACATGATCCTTCAGAAATAATTTTAATATACTGATTTGGTGCTCAAGAAATGTTTCTTATCTATCTGTCTGTCTGTCCAAAATAATATTATTAATACATTTTGGTTAGGAGTTTAGGGGAAAAAAACTAAGATTTGTATATTTTGAAGATGATAAACTGTTTGGAAAAGGTAGAATCAGCTAAGGGTTTATTTTTTTTTATACATGAGAGACAGGAGTTGTAGTCATTTTGTAGCATGACCCCTCTTATTTGGATTTGAGTAGACTTGTTCACCCCTATAGTGATTGTTTCAAAAAGTCTGCATGCCACCATTGACATTTTCTATGGTGATTTTCCATTAACAGAACCACAAGTGTAGGCTACCCATTGTGACAATTCATGGATAACGTATCTCATATGCTGAAGACTGTTGCTTTTAAATGTCAAGTTTAAAGGAGAACTCCGGGCAATTTTTAAGTTAATCTTGATCGTTAGACCTTTGTGAGTTAGCCTGGTAATACCAGACTCTGCTACTTCACTTTGCTTCGTAGACAGAGTCTGGCATAGCATAATAGAGAAGTGTTTTCTCTCTCGCTAGGGGGCGATTTCTGAAGTTTAAAATCATTGGTTACCCGTAAGCCAATCAGATAAGTTTATTCATGACGTATGTTATGCGCTGACACAGCCGCATCGATCCACAGACATCATGCATCGAACTCAAATCTATGATCGAACTTCCACTGTAAACACTTGATGATGTGAGCGAAATACCGGAGTGAACATGGCTGTAAACGACTTTTTTGATCGGTGAGTGATGTATAGAATGACTGCTGCACTTGACAGGGCGCAAACAAGCAGAGAGAGAGAGAGAGAGAGAGAGAGGAGAGAGAGAGAGAGAGAGAGAGAGAGAGAGAGAGAGAGAGAGAGAGAGAGAGAGAGAGAGAGAGAGAGGGAGAGGGAGGAGAGGGAGAGAGAGAGAGGAGAGAGGAGAGAGAGGAGAGAGAGAGAGAGAGAGAGAGAGAGAGAGAGAGAGAGAGAGAGAGAGAGAGAGAAGAGGAGAGAGAGAGAGAGAGAGCGAGCCCCGGCCGGCCGCGCGCACTATCACGTCTTTAAACAAACAACACGAGCGCTGTCTTGCTCTCTCTCCCTCGCAAATATTAATCAAAATCAATCGACTAGTAAAAGGTCGGAACACCTCAGTTTCACGTGGAGCATTTGGAGATTTTTAGAGATTAGAGACTCTAGCAACAACATCTCAATGAACAACATCTCAACACTAAATTATAAAGGCCTGTCTTATATAAGTTAACGTTAGCCGCCTGTCTCAAATACAAGCCGGTGCAGTTAGACGATTTGGGCAAATAAAAGCCCGGGCTATTATTTGAAGTTTTACGGTATTTAAGACCTGGAAAAGAAAGGAGACACTGACCTGTCAAAAGGCTCCCCAGTTTCTCGTTGACGATCGGTAGTTGATAAATTAAACTTTTCTCAAAGGGAGTAGGGCCACAACATCACCTCCATTCAAAATGTTTAATACACACTCTTCTTGTTCAGGCTTCAGTTTGCTAATGCCGGGAATATTCTCCACAACAGAGCGAATTGCATCCGCGTCTCCCTATCCGCGGTCGTTTTCAATTTCTCTGACCTAACTCTTAAACTCGGCGCTTGGCGAGTACGTCACGGCTTTCAGCCCGCCTTCTGTTCGCTGATTGGCCCGGCTGTTAAGGCCGGTGGAAAACAGAAAGATAGGCTGCTATCTCAGACTGACTACAGGAGTGAAATGAAATTAGCGGAAGTAGGAAGTCTGACGTAGTCAGGCTATTTGTGAGTACTGTCTATAGAAAAAAAAACGAACCGAATTGGTGCTTGCGACGCGGAGCTGCGACCGTGAATGCCCAGAGCTCCCACTCAGCTAAAACTGCAGCTCTGGGGGCATCTACACAAAGAGCGTTTTTGTGCCTCTTAACAGACACGAAATGCAATTAAAATGTCTGTCCAACATGAACAGGGGCCTTACCTGTGAACAAGACGCGTTTAGCAACTTAGCCATGGTTTAAATTCACCTCAATAGTGTTTTAGACGGCAAGCTGCAGTCTCGAGCTGAAGTCTCCCTCCTCCCACCTGGACACTATTTACCTATCCCTGCTACAACTGAGTTCCCACGTGAGTCCAGGTGGGAGGAGTGAGACTTCAGCGGGAGACTGCAGCTTGCCGTCTAAAACACTATTGAGGTGAATTTAAACCATGGCTAAGTTTCTTAACGCATCTTGTTCACAGGTTAGGACAACTGTTCATGTTGGACAGACATTTTAATTGCATTTCGTGTCTGTTAAGAGGCACAAAAACGCTCTTTGTGTAGATGCCCCCAGAGCTGCCGTTTTAGCTGAGGGGCAGCTCTGGGCATTCGCGGTCGCAGCTCCGCGTCGAAAGCACCAATCCGGTTCGTTTTTTTTTTCTATATACAGTATTCACAAAGGTCTAACGATCAAGATTAACTTAAAAATTGCCCAGAGTTCTCCTTTAAGCGGATCCGAGAAAGTGTCCTTGTTGGTCTGAGCTTTGATCTGCTTTGTCGCAGAGTCCATTCTGATATTTGGAGGAACTGGGTGTTTGCCTGCATCCCTGGTGACAGGGAAGTGTCTCATTTAGAGCTTTTCTGAGAAACCGGTGAACAGAAGCACTCCCCGACTCAACTCATCATGTAAAGCGTTGTCAAAGAAGTAGGGGGCTTTACTGGCTCAGAGGAACAAGCTCTGGAACCATGCTGTGTTCTGAGAAATGACAGCAGTCTTAGAATAAATAAAAATCTCAAAATCAGTTTGGGAAAGACATTATTTGTGTACTTGTACCAAGACAGCATGTAATACATTTGGATGGGATTATATAAATATGCATTTCGTGTTTTATAAATTCATGAGTTGAATTTACACTTTCTGTTTTCTCAGAATATTAATTATTGAGGAGTCTAAATATAAGATTTCAGAGCCAGCAAAGCATTCAGAATGCAAGTATAGTAAATTTAAATTTCATATTGTCAACTCAAGTTAGGACAAAAAGGCTTCAGTGGGCAAGTTGCAAACTATCTCAGTGGTTGCCCCCTTAAATGGATACTTCAATCTATCTTGCTTTAGCCCCACTTTTTTATTATTCCCTTTTTACTTTGTGCTTGCCAGCTTCTCCAGCTTGGTGTACCACATTATGCGTTGTCCTCAGTTGGTCTTCAGTAAACAGCCTAAAAAAACCTGATTAAACCTAATAAATTAAAACTAAGCCCCTGTTGACTTAAGTTGTTTGCCCTTAATCCCCATCAAGATGGCATATGAAGACTCCAGCCCTGTTTGGCACTGCCACCCTGAGCATTTTAGGATGAAGTTGACCAATGTATGCAGGTCTAAAATGTAGCTTTATGGATTCCTGGAATAATCAAGCTCTTTCAAGAAGTGTCCAAGGTGCAGGCAAAAGCTCTTTAAAAGCGTTGCAATTACTCTACTCAATTTTCTAAACCCTCTTTTGTTTAGGCCTTAAATACATTTTGAGGTAAACAAATCTCTCACCATCAAGGGCCTGTGGCATGTTTTACAAGTGTCTCTGGCTGCGGCCATCAAATTGATCTAAAGTAAAGAGCTGTAAATTCATAAACTGTTAAACCCATCTAGAGAGACGTTTGCATCCCATCTCTCCCTTGAGTAATTTCTTTCTATCTCTTACTGTCCTTTTCCACCCACTTTCTATTCCTCCCTCCTGAAAAAAAAAAACACAAAAAACAAAACAAAAGACATATTTCTTCTCTTGCTCAACCTTTGGCAAATTTACTTTGTGGCCATAAAGCATCTAATAGTCTGGAACACCACAGCTCTTTACCGGTCCCAATCCCTTAGTCTGCACATCTACAGCTACTAATATATAGTATGTCTCACCTCAGAGCTCAAGGTTTAAAGAGGACAAGTGTTTGGTTTGATGGCCACTAGACGGCACAGTTTTGATCTCGTTCCCCTTGCCCACACTAAAATATTTTTAAAATCTTATCAGATTTTTGTTCTGAAGTATAGTGTGCGGAATGCCGCAATGTGACCAAGACAGCACACCACACACTAAACTATTTCATTCACAAACAACCAGAGTCCCAACTGTGAAGAGAAAATCTTGCAAAATATCTCGCCCTCACGATATTGAAGCACGGCTGCACGATATTGGAAAACAAATTTATTTGTTTTTCTGCAATATAAATTGCTGTTGATTAAATTAAACATTTGGTTAAAACAATATTGTATTGTACCACAATCCATAGAGGTTTTGACATTTATACTATTTATGCAGACCTTTAACAGCCTATACTCAATTTCGAAGTTTGTCAAGTCAAGTCACCTTTATTTCTATAGCGCTTTTTTTCAAAGCAGCTTTACAGAGATAACAGGAAAATAATGTTGTAATAATATTGTTAAGTATAAGATTAAATGTCCCCAACTAGCGAGCCAGAAGCCAATGGCGACAAAGGCGAAGAAAGGCAAAAAGGCTACAGTGGCAAGGAACCAAAACTCCATCAGTGACAGAATGGAGAATAAAACCTTGGGAGAACCCAGGCTCAGTCAGGGGGCCAGTTCTATGGCCAACGAACGAACAGTGTATGCTTATGATTCAGGCAGCATTACAGGTCAGAAGTCAGATTGGATTGGAACATTATATTATGCAATGCATCTGGTATAAGATCAAAGTCACCACGCATGTATGGGGACGAGTTTTTTGAGGATCAGTGCGGATGGCTGTCGTGTCGATGAAGCCTTCAAAGGGGAGAGTCTAGTTGACACAAGCTCTGTTGACACTTCAGGAATGCGTTGTGGTCGTGTCTAGGCGAAGGTCCATCATCTGATCTGGATACGGCACGGATCCGGCTGATTACATCATGCGTTTTGGTCATGTCTAGGCACAGGTCCACCGTCTGATCTGGATACGGCCCGAATCCAGCTTATTACAGTAAACCTCGGAATAAACAAAGACTAAAATTAGCGTAGATGCTTTTCATTATGTAGCGAGTACATCAGGTGTTATAGGAAGTGTTCCCGGTTCCGGCTGACCTAATTTATGCAGCCTAATAATCATTTAACTGATTTGAATAATAGGAATGTGTTCTATGTGTATGCCAGGTTGAAAATGTTAGGAAGACTGTTCCAAAGTTTAGGTGCTAAATAGGAAAAGGCTCTACCACCAGCAGTCGATTTTGATATTCTAGGTATTATCAACTGGCCGGATTTTTGAGATAGCAATAGACGTGAAGGACTATTATGTGTTAAGAGCTCGCTCAAGTACTGGGGAGCTAAACCATTTAGTGCTTTGTAAGTAATCAGCAATATTTTAAAATGTATACAATCTTTAATAGGAAGCCAATGCAGTGTTGAACCTGGCTAATATGGTCATACTTCCTGGTTCTGGTAAGAACTATAGCTTCTGCCTTTTGGACCAGCTGTAGTTTGTTTATTAAGCATGCAGGGTAACCACCCAGTAGAGCATTGCACTAATCTAGCCTTGATGTCATGAACGCATGAACTAATTGTTCTGCATTAGTCATTGAGAGCATATGACATAATTTAGATATATTTTTAAGAGCACACCCATGTTCCTAACCGACTGTGAATTGTCATATCTTTGCGTGTTGTCAGACAACTGCTGAATTGGAGCATGGGGGCCAGTTTGAAGCCTGTTAAACGGGCGTGCTGCATCCACATAAAGAAGATTGATCCTCAGTGTCCCATTCAAGATGACCAGCCTTACTACAACACAACTTAACCTGCACGCACAAGGCTGCCAAGCTAGTATTTCTGCCACCTAGAATCACATTAACCACTAACATTTTGACAAGAGCTGTTTGTCAGTCTCAAGCCTGATAAGGTGGTGAGAGACTTGTCTGGAAACTTCTGCTATTGTTCAGCCCATCAGGCCTTCCCCACTGACATGAGGCCATAAATGTGTCTAAATCTGAATAGTGGCTGTAGCACAAAGCCTATGTCCTATGTTATGCCCATCCATCTTTCTTGGTTTTTAAATCCTTCGTCATGTCTGTTTAGGCTCTATGTTGGTAAATGGCCAAGATTACAAGAACTTGGGTGATATTTTGCATGCTGTAATGCTGGATTAAACACCTATTCTTTGTGCGCTGTAGACAATAGAGTGTGTGTGGATGGCTGTAATTAAAATTAGTCATAGAGAAAATATGGATTTTCTCACGCAGTATTCTAAAGCAGAGCAGGTGTGAAATTGAGAAAATGGTGGCTGTACTTTCTCGGTCCACCACCTCAGGCTGCATTGCTTAGAGAGAAACAGATTAACTCACCCCAGGCCAGCCATGACGGACGTGGCGACCCAACAGTCGGAACAAGTCAAGCTTGAGCCCCCGCTTTCATTCTAAACGCATCCTGTCAAATCTGAGTTGAATTTAACTGATGTCTTGCTGCCTCTGTCTTGCCTCACACTGTGTATCAGGAAACATGGTTAGACCAAGAGATTTTTAGACCCCCTATTTCAAATTCATCTCTGAAGAGAACTTGTGGCTTCTTACCTCTAAATGCTGGGTGGTTTAAACCCACGTTTGGGTCATATATGAACAATCTCAACCATTTGGTTGAAACATTTAATTAAAATATTTAAACCAACGTTTGGGTTTTGTACATATTTGACATGGGTTGAAACAACACAGCATTTTTTAGAGTGTAGCAAATGTAAGGATTAATAGCCTATAGGTCAATCCCATCTCTTCACTACCCATCCTTCACAATTCCCTGACATGAGGACACCAGATACCCTTTTATTTTAACACTTTATTTCACCCTGATTTGGACATTTTATGTTTATTTAATTTAATAAATGCCTCCGAGGCCTGACACCACTCCCACTGTGTCTATCGTTTGCTCCTCCCACCACCACCACTTATAATATATATATATATATATATATATATATATATATATATATATATATTATATATATATATAATATAATATATATATATTTTTTTTTATTACATGGCTGGTTGAATTCTAATGTAGAATGCTGTCTGTTATTTCTTGATAACAGACCACTGCTAAGTACACACCGTTGCCATGAAAAACAGAGCTTTGCCATGGATTCTAAACGTAGAGACGGAACGGACTATTTTCTTTAGCGGAAGCAATACAATCGTTTTTAAACCAATAAACTCATTTTTAAATCAATATTTTTAGTAAAATGATTGATTTATTTGGTAGGTAGCCATGTAATAAGCGGGGTAATTTAGAGTGAGGCGGTTGTTATAGCGAATACAACCCCTTCAAGCTGATTAAGACCCTTAATAATAATAATAATAATAATAATAATACTGAAAATGACCCTTAATAATAATAATAATAATACTAAAAATGAACTTTTTTCTGAAAAAGAAATATTATTAAGATGTTTAGGCTACTCATGTATTTATTGTGGAAGGAAAATTGTGTTATGGTTAAAACCACACGACGAGTCTTTTGCATATGTGTTTTAAAAACTAGATTTTTTAAATATATATTTTCCTTTTCTTCTTCAGACTCTAATTTGACATTGACCCTAATATCGGGAAATATCACTAGAGTTTCGGATAAGTTAAAATATCTCATCTCACTTTCTGTTGCTGTTTCCCCCGAGGCACTTTGTCTATATTGAAATGTCAAGTCTATCCCTTAGTAAGCAAACAAAGGAGGAAACAATGAGACAAGCATCAAGGAGAAAACGTTTCCCATCACTTATTCTCCCAATAGGATCTTTACATTGCAGAAGTCTCTAGATGGCTGAAAATGTCATTTTGCACTCAGCCTCTGTGGTCTAACTCGGTATTTCAATTTACAATGACTGAGGCAACTGAGGCCTTTTTCTGGTTGTCCGCGATATACTTGCCATGCATGTCATGTCAAAATTCAGCAAGTCTTTTTATATATATATATATATATATATATATATATATATATATATATATATTATATATATATATATAATATTATATATATATATATATATATATATATATATTTCTTTTTTTGTTTTTCTTCTTGTGATGGTGAACGTGAGCAGGTGGAAGATGGGTCTGTGACTGTACTCGTCTGTCATGTCAAGCATATCCAACATTCTATGAGATTCTGATCTGGATGCGTGTGCAGCTCCTTTTGAACACCAGGCGTTGTGCGTATGGTGTGTGTCAGTGGGGTCTCTACATGTCATGTTTTATACCAGATATCAGCTCTGACGCTGGCACTTTAATATCTTCTCACAACCATATATTTCTGTTTTTATTAGATAATCCCCACTAACTTCTTAGGCCTTGACATCTGCCTAAAGACTTAGGATATGGATTCAAACTCGGATTTTCTTTCTCTTTGGTGTGTGTCTGTGCGCATACAGAACACAATCTTAGTGATACTGCTATGGAGAGACTAGGATAAATACATCAACTGCTTTTCTGTTGTTTTTTAGTAACTCCACTCGGAGGAAGATTCATGCATTCTATTATCGGAGAGATGAGGATGTTCAAAGATGCGGGAAATTTTTCAAATCACACGGTTCTGTATCTGTAAAAAAAGTGCAGAAATAAATACATTTGAACAGAAATGGAGGGGTAAAATCTTGTTAATTTTTTGGTTCTTCTCTCTTCGTTTCTCTCTGTTAACTGATGTGTGCAAATTATAATGTAATGTGTTTAAATGTTTACTGGAAAACATTTAATCTAAAAAATGCTTGCATGAAGGAACTGCCAGCAAACGTGATTAGATTATTCATTCCCGAGCATCTCAAAACAAATGTATATTCTTTCTTCTGCTCAGTATTTAGAGTAGCTCTCGATGTTAAGGCTTCATATGTTTTTGAGTCTCAGTTCTCAACATTTTATATATGAAGTAGTTGTCTGAAGATGTCTGATAGAGCTGCATGGAATTTAAATTTATTTAAATGAACTGTCACATTCACCTCAAAAACCTTCAAAATGAATACTTGGGTCCATATTCCCTTAAAAGATTATATATATATATATTGTCTCTGTCTCTGTCAGGCAAAACCCTTGAATGTCCAAAACTCCTACTTTTCAGGAAAAAAAAAAAAAAATTAAAAGTTGATATTGTGGCTTTATATATGGTCAGACACTTGCATGTGCCATTGTATTATAAACGTTTTACCAAAATCAAGCTCAGATGAAGTTACAAAGGATTTAGACCTGTGAATTTCAGAGAATTTCGGACATACGTGTTTTGTCTGTCATTAGAATGACCCTATCTGAGGCAGTAAGTGATTCACATTATGTTTTCATCAACTTACACGCTCAGTGGACGCTCAGTTTTTTCTGTCATTTGGTAAAAACCATGTTCTAAAATATGTAGTTCTATGCACAGTTCTATCTATGTTATTTATGACATTATTGGCTATGACTCGACAAGAAATGCAAGACTAAGACACTTTTCTCTGCTCCTCAAATGCATTAATTTTGCACCTTGATGGGGTAAATTATTATATTTGTATCTCAAACCTGTTCTGTTCTGCATATTTATACTGCTCTGTTTGATCTGTGGATGAAGTCATTGGATGGCACATCGGAATCGCCCTTGATTATTCATTTGTACACAAAGACAAGCTTGTGTTTATTTCCTCTCTTGTTATCACTTGTACAACACTGGCAAAGAAAATACAGTTTTCTTGAATCTGTTTGATTTGTCTTATTTTTAGCTTGCAGTTCTCATATTTATATTGGTTTGCCATATGAAATGGTGGAAGAACAAGCAGAGAAACTGACATGATAATGTCATACGTTACTCGTAAATGTTCATACCCGGATATTAAATTGATCGTCATATTTCACATGCAGTTATTTTATGTTATCATGACAATTATATGTTGACTCAAAACTCAGTGGAGGGTGTGATGGGTGCAGATTAGCTGTTCAAAGCACATTCATGATAATCTCAACAGGTGCCATAACATGTAACAAGGACAAAGATCAACCAGCTTCGCTGAGCAGACTTACACTGAAAATAACAATAGGGACGTTATAGCGGTCTGGCCATCAGGATCTGTGTAGGAATTCCTGCTGGGATGATCCACCTGTGGGACGCCAGTGTATTACATTTATTTACATATTTAATCCTGGCTCAGTCAGTCTAACTCGTTCTGATAAACAATTTAGGCAGTAATTGTGAAGGGGTTGGAGGGAATGTTGATAATCTGAGGCCCAACTGTCACTGAGCCCAAGCCATGTGCCTCATTTTAGTCTCAAGTTTAGCTGTATATCATTATCCAGCCCATACCTCTTCACACTCAGACAGATGTAGCCTCTCATGAATCATCTATTAGGAAGAAAACAAGAAAGAGGATGACCATACAAAGGTTGGGCTGACAGTTATAAGAAGAAGACGTCAATACTTTTTTTTTGTGATGAGTTAAGCAAATGAGAGTCAAACAATATATAAATATCAAAATGTTTAACTATTTTACAGTATTGACTATTTAGATTTTTTTTATAGTTAACTATATGATAGATTTCCTAAATTTAGGAATGAAAGTTTGGTGCGAGATTAAAGTCTATACTATATAAAATTTAATTTGAAGAGTTGCAAAAATAAATGATGAAAAAATGGTGAAAACTTTTAAGCACTTTTAATATGACTTTCATATAACAAAAGTTTTGTTCTGTTAGTTTTAATAAAAAAAATTGCCTTTAGCTTAAGAAACACCCACCTGCTTTATAACAAGCACATTCAGTTCAGACCAAATCATTGCTGCAAGGGTGAGGAAAGAGAAAATATCAGTATTCTAGAGCTAACTAGGCTGCTAACTCTACACTACCAGATCTGCAGCAGACACTATTTTTTCCCAAGTAAAATTCTATGTCTTAAATTAAACACAAATTTAAGGGAGTTATGTGTAGGTGGGGACATTTTTGCCTCAAATGTTACTGATATTACATGGCTTTGTTGTCCATTGATCTTTATTTAATTATTATTATTATGTCTACCAGATAAGATTGACATGGATTCATGACGACGATTCATGACTGGCAGCTTGGCAGGACTGAAACAGGCAAGGCACAATGGCAACACTCAACGGGAAACATTAGACAATGAATATTGAGCAAATAAGACCGGTAACAAGGTAGGACAGGTGGGGCAAATAAACCAATAATCAGATAACAAGAAGGGCGGGTTTAAGACTGGACAGTAGAGCACATGGCACAAACAAATACTGGCTGATGTAACAAACTGTGTGCTACATGGAACACATCGCATGCGGACAGAAGAGCGTAGGCTACGGCCCGAGCAAACTCTAAACCGCGCGCTCACACAACAAGACAGAGTGTTGGTTACAACAGAAGACAAACAATTGAGCCTAATCCAGAATGTCGTAATGGATGTCCTAATCCAGATGTAACGGAGGCCAGCTAGTAGTTGCTGTGCGAGTAAACCTCACTCCTCTGATCTCAATAGGCGAGATGCTAGAGGCTGCAGTCTTTAGCCTCCTTGTTAGAGCGCCTGACTCTCGTGCCGGAGACCTGTGCCGGAGGCTGTCCAGA
This sequence comes from Chrosomus eos, assembly GCA_036326025.1. Taxonomy (NCBI): domain Eukaryota; kingdom Metazoa; phylum Chordata; class Actinopteri; order Cypriniformes; family Leuciscidae; genus Chrosomus; species Chrosomus eos. Next base: position 11,943,598 of record CM070819.1, on the reverse strand, counting down.
ATGACAGCCTCCCCATCTCCCAGGTATGTCATTACATTGCTGTCTTGCCACCAGCCAATCATGAACAAGTATCAATATATCTGCCCTTTCCAATTAACACAAGAGCGTGCAGTAATCTCAGACAACTTAATCCAAATATTTTAATCAAATCCACAAGTTATTTTGAAGAACCAAATTAGCCAAAGATCAGTTATCATGATTAGAAGAACTGGCAAGTCAAATAATCTCAGATATATTAAGCGAGATACGAAAAATGGACGTGTTGTGCATTCAGAGATGCTCTTCTGCAGACCTCGATTGTAACGAGTGGTTATTTGAGTTACTGTTGCCTTTCTATCAGCTTGATCCAGTCTGGCCATTCTCCTCTGAACTCTGGCATCAACAAGGCATTTTCCCCCACAGAACTGTCATTTTTGGACCTTTCTCTGTAAATCCTAGAGATGGTTGTGTCAGAAAATCCCTTAGATCAGCAGTTTCTGAAATATGCAGACCAGCCCGTCTGGCACCAATAACCATGCCATGTTCAAAGTCACTTAAATCAACTTTCTTTTCAATTCTGATGCTCAGTTTAAACTTCAGCAGATCATCTTTCTTAATATGCGATCTTGTGTCCTTGTGTTCTCGTACTACGTCATCATCAACTGTCAAAGTTCAATTCCAATACTCAAGAACGCAAGTACAGAGGACACATGAAAGTGCCCAGGTGTGTTCTTGATATTTAGGATTCATTGAATGCAGACATGAGAGAATCAAACCGTTAAAAATCCCAGAAGACGCCTTGGGCAGTCGAGGTACGAAAGCATGTAAGCTTTAAACTTCTCGTTCTCACTTAAGAGATTCCTGCTGCAAACTCAAAATATGTGACAGCTCGTGGAAGTAAACATTTGATCGTCTCTTTTGCTTAATTTTAATAAAGTGATAAAGACCTTAAGAAAGCAGCAGTATTTTCATTGGCATATTCAAAAGAATCTTAACATTGACAAAGCATAGGTAACACATAGGCTACTCATTTTTATAAATAAGATATAAACTTATATGAAAACAATGTCTATAATAATATGAAAGACATGTTTAATAGGTTGTGACATTTGTTTTTGATGTTGTATTGTATTAATTGTGCTTTGGTCGTTAATCGCTATTTGCTCAATGATCAGTTAAGCAGCAAGATCGCAGCACATCTCAATTCTCACAGATGCGTTCTGATATGTGTGTGTAAAACACAAGATAAACTAATTTCGGCGTAAATCTAAAATCCAAAAATAAACAAACGAAAGCGTTCAATTTAAGGGGACAGTTTACTCACAGTCACAACGGACCTGTTCATGAAACACAAGCAGAGTGAATTTCTATGTAAATCACTGTACAAATCTATTTGTGTTTCTGTTCTTCTGGTGTTTGGTGTCATCAATTTGAATACCATCCCCCAATTTGCATCACTACTTCTGATTCCACTCTTCTCACATATCTGTCACAACAAACTTGAATGTAATGAATTATTTACATGTTCCATTAAAAAACCTGTTTCAAAGTGAACCCCTTTAACCCCACTGAGACTGTTCTGTATGTAAATGTGCCTTTGTGTGCTTCATGGAAGAATTTAAGGAGTTTATTTGTGTACACCAGTTACTGTCCACCATTTGTACGACACTTTTAAAGATTTAGTTCACCCAAAAATAAAAATTCTGTTCATCATATACAGTAAAGCAAATACTTTTCAGAAGACTTGGATTGAACCATTTAATTCATATGGATTTTTTTTTTACATTCTGTATGTGTATGTCAAATATTGTGAACAATATTTTTTCACAATAGGTGTGGTTCTAGGTGAAAAGACTAGGTTCTTGTGACACACACACACACACACACACACACCACGCACGCACGCACGCACGCACGCACGCACGCACGCACACACACACACACAAAGCCTATGCATTCATTTTGCAATATGTTTTAAATGATCATTATTTATTACTTTACATGTCCTTATGCAAAATGACTTCCCTCATTTACCCTCACATGTGCTAATATAGCAAACATTGAATGAGACTATCTTTTTCATTTAACAAATTAATATGCAGTGCCAAAAAGCAAAAAGTAATGCTTCAGATGCTTATCTTGTCTAATGTGCCATGTGAACATCACAGTAAAATGCAGTGATTGACTTGAACATAATTTATGTAGTAACTATTCTCTTTGTATTAACAATAAAAGGACAAGTTCACGGAAAATGAAAGTCCATTATTCACCCTTCTGCCACCTACATAACTTTCTTATCTAAGATCTTCTCTAAAAAACTCTAATATAATGCAGCAGTCTTATTATATAACATTATAATATGTAATATACTATATATTGTAGAATTGTATGGACCACTTTTATGCTTCTTTTATGGTGTTTCTGCTGAAGCTCAGAAGTTTCAATCTCATTATACGTAAATGCATGGAAAAGAGCAACAAGTGCAGTTCTTTAAAACCTTCCTTTTGTGTTCCACCGAAGAAAGAACATCAATTAGGGTTGGAATGACACAAGGTTGAGTAAAATGTTCTCAATTTCTTCAAGTCATTACTATAGCAGATATATCAGATATTTTCTACACTGCCTAAACAAATGGATCAGATTTCATCACTTACAGAATGACCATTGAACAGATTAATGTGCAGTGTGACCAAAGCCTAAGGGCCCTTGGCTGCTTTAATGTTTCCTGGACTGTGATGGCCACTGGGTGGAGCTGTCTCTCTGCCACACACACACATAGACACAGACACACAAACATCTAAAGAGACAGTCATTTCTGTCTTTTTTCTCCATTTGCTTGCCTACTTTACTACTGTATTTCATACACACACTCACACTCAGTTTTGCTATATTTGTGGGTAATCTCCATGCGTAATGGTTTTTATACTGTACAGATCGTATTTTCTATCCCCTAACTTACTGATCACAGAAAACTTTCTGCATTTTTAAGTTGTCAAATAACCATCATTTAGTATGTTTTTTTTAATGCATTTCCCTCATGTCCTCACAATATAGGTGATCTCAGGTTTTACTATTCTTGTGGGGATATAGGCTAAACAAGTACACATTCACACACACTAGTAGACACTCACTGATGTTGCCGTTACTGAAAAATATGCACTGCTTTCCCTGAATGATCCCTTTACCACCTGCAGAATGTGCCGGAGAACATGTGAAAATCCTCTGTGATGTTCAGCGGTGCCTGTTAGCGATCACACCTTCTCTGACAGGACAGCTTCCTTGGCCTTAGACAGTTTCTCTTGGCCCTTTTCCACAGTTTTACCATTATATGTGAGTAGGAGGTTTTTACTGTTATGGTGAAAAACATCGTCTCAGTCTTATCTAACAGACCTGAGCCTCTGAGTCATTGTCTTGTGTAAATCACACTGTGAAACAGTGCTCTGCCTAGTACCTGGTTCCCTATGGAATTATCCTTGCCATTATACTGACACCTGGGAGGCGCACAGCAATTTTGAGAAACAGCGTTTTTAGATCATCTTCAGCTGTGCTGGCAGCGTAACCTACAAACAATGGAAAATGATTAAAGTAAAAAGGCAAATGTGTTTCAGGAAGTCATTTCTGCAGCGTGTATATATCGCACTCTGTGGTGAACGCTTCAAATCCGAGATGAGACTCCTCGCTTTGGAAAGTGATGTACACTTGACCTAGGTGAAGATTGTCTTCTGCTTATGTGATTTGGAAGCAGAAAGCCATTATACACAGATATGCACAATACTATCTTTGTAATTTGCTGAGTGAAAATAATTCACTGCTTACACCTTTTCCTTTCACATTTCCCTTTTTGCCGGCTATAGAGCATCACAGTCCCGCCAACAGCCGGTGCCGGAAGTAAAAATTCAATACAATTTTTCCATTGACATTTGGGATATAAGCCATAAAAACGTAACCATACATGGTAGACTTAAAACCAGCTACGGCTGTACTAAGTGATTGTATATGCTCGTAAACGCCAAAAGTTCATGGGGCACTAACCTTGTTTTAAGATAAATCCCTTTTATTCGCGATGTATTGGATAAGTACTTCATTACCCACAATCCTGAACAATCCCACAATCCCACAGTGATCCATCTGATTGGTGGAAGTCGTGTCACATGTCTGAAACCCCGCGAAGGCACGCGAAGACTGAAGATCGTGTAATGACGTAGGGCTAAGTTCATTGGTCGCACCTCAGAGACGACCCTGCGCCATTGGATGTGCAGTTGCCCCAGCACAGCCTATGAGTGAGCCAGATGCTCAATGTTTTAGCATGTGCACCAAGCTTCAGTAAATCGAGGAAAATGAGTTTCCCTGCACATTCACTATATAAAATTCACTGGAAATGAAAATATGTACACAGGCTTGTACCCTTGACTTTTTTTGGATTTTTTCTTCATTTTTTCAGTCGAAATGATATGATGTATGCTTATGAGTTCAGCCGTAGCTGGTTATCCTCAGACATGCTCTAAAACTCTTTAAATATGGATTTTACAAAATGTCAATGGGAGAAATGAATGGGAAATTTACTTTACCAACGCTCTCTCAGGCTGTGGGCGGGACTGTGATGCTCTATTATCAAGGTGTTTGTGGCATCTTAAAAATCTTCCTTTTGTTATAGACTAGGGACAGGTTTTTTTTTAACCCATAACTAACTTTACCACCCTTAAACAACTAGCCGATGATAGTTTGATTGATTGATTGATTGATTGATCGATCGATTGGTTGATTTTATTAATGGTTTGGAAAAAAAGTATCTTATTTTCAAAACACAAAGACGAAGCAAAACTAACAAAAACTAAAATAGTAATATTGTGAACTATTATTTCAATTTAAAATAATTATATTTTATTTAAATGTTTTTATATATTTTTAATTGAATGTTTATTGTTAATATAAAACGAAAGGTCACACTTTAGATTAGGATCTGATTCTTACTATTAACTAACTATTAACTATTGTCACGTTTGTGTCTGTTTGATCTTCTGTTTTCAGTATTAGTCACATGTCTTTTGTTTTCCTGCCACTCATCTGTTACCATGCCAACCATCATTAGTCCATCTTCATCACCTGTGTCTTGTTAATTACTTTCATCTGTGTCACCTGGTTTATGTTCATCAGTATCTGTAAATAGTTCCCTCAGTTCATTCTTTGTTAGTTAGATGTGTTTTGTGTGCATGTTCCTGCCCGTCATCCTGCCTGCACCTACCTGTACCTACCTGTGAGTGTTATATAAGTAAACTGTTTGTATTGGAGCCTTTTGACTCTGAGTCCTTCTTCAACCCGCACAACATCGTGACAACTATGACTTTTACCTCAATAAGCTCTTAATTACTGCTTTTTAATGGTTAGTTAGGTAGTTGTAAAGTTTAGGTATTAGGTAGGATTAAAGGTGGGGTATGTGATTTGGAAAACGACCGGCAGATTTTTAAAATATACAATTCAAATGGTCTTACCTTCTTTCCTCCAACGCTGGCCCTGACTCCACCCATTCGAAAAACATGGACGCGCAATCATGCACGAGCGAAAACTCAGATGCGCGAGAGATTGTAATGACGATTTACTACTAATCATGGAACCGGCATTACTGACAAGATGCGCATGCGTCACGAGCTTTGAGTATGCGCACGACGGGGGTCACGTGTGCTGGTGGGAGGGGGGTGTGTTACGGCCGTTTGATTGACGAACTTACTGTCTAATGATTCTAGGTGGTCTTGGAAATGATTGGCTGGAGTTTTTTGAGTCCTGCCCGTTCCACAGATGATTAAATTGCTTAATTTTCATTTCAGTGCGTCTAACTCAGTGGCTGTAAGTGGGTTAGGAATAGGATTTCAAGTTATTTTGAAAAAATGGACAAAAAAGAGAATCACACACCTTTATAGGATGTCGAATATGGTCATGCAGAATAAGGCATTAATATTGTGCTTTATAAGTGCTAATAAACAGCCAATATCTTCATAATATGCATGCTAATAAGCAACTAGTTAATAGTGTGAATTGGACCTTAAACTAAAGTTTTACCAAATGTAATTTATTAATGTGTTGCAAATTTAAGTTTAAGCATCATTACTCGAGTCGTCAATGTTACATGATCCTTATAATTATAATATGCTGATTTAGTGCTCAAGAAACAATTTATTATTATCAATGTTCAAAAAATTGTGCTGCTTAATATTATTGGGATTTCTTTCAAGGTTCTAAGGAAACAAGTTCAAAGCATAATTTATTTGAAATATAATTGAACAACTGCATTTAGATTTTGTGTTTTGTACTGTAAACCACATGACACTTTGGAAATTAAAATTCTGGCAGATAATGTCAGGGTTTGTGCAGGTGCTGAAGACGAGGACACGGAATTTCAATATAATAGTTTTTAATTTCCAAAATGAAAACTTTCCAAACTCAAACAGGAACAAAACTCCAGGAAATCAGGAAACACACAACCATTTAAAGACGACGATCGACAAACACAGGGAGAAAACACAGGGCTTAAATACACTTGGAATGATTGGATAATTAACTGAACACAGGTGATGAAACTGAACACAAACGAGGAGCGGGAAAACTTAACAGGGCTAAACCAAAAACCACAAAGACAGGGGAAACCAAGATCACAAAACATAGCTTAAACATACAGAAACGTGACACTACCTCCCCCCTTCCCGAAGGCGCGACCTCGCGCCGTATAACATCCAAAGGGGTGGGAGGGTGGGCGCCCTGGAGGCTGACGAGGGCATGGAGCAGGTCCAGGAAGCCTCCAGGGCGGAGCAGGCTGCGGGCGTGGCAATGGCGGAGCAGGCTGCGGGCGTGACCAAGGCGGAGCAGGCTGTGGGCGTGACCAAGGCGGAGCAGGCTGTGGTCGTGACCAAGGCGGAGCTGTGGGACCCTCGGGCGTCCAAGGCGGAGCTGTGGGACCCTTGGGCGTCCAGGGCGGAGAAGACCCTTTAGGTGGCCACGGCGGTGAAGACCCTTCAGGTGGCCACGGCGGTGAAGACCCTTCAGGTGGCCAGGGCGGTGAGGACCCTTCGGGTGGCCATGGCGGTGAAGACCCTTCAGGTGGCCAGGGCGGTGAAGACCCTTCAGGTGGCCACGGCGGTGAAGACCCTTCAGGTGGCCACGGCGGTGAAGACCCTTCAGGTGGCCGGGGGTGGTGAGGACCCTTCAGGTGGCCACGGCGGTGAAGACCCTTCAGGTGGCCAGGGCGGTGAAGACCCTTCAGGTGGCCAGGGCGGTGAAGACCCTTCAGGTGGCCATGGCGGTGCAGACCCTTCAGGTGGCCATGGCGGTGAGGACCCTTCGGGTGGCCAGGGCGGTGAAGACCCTTCAGGTGGCCATGGCGGTGCAGACCCTTCAGGTCGCCATGGCGGTGTTATCTTTTCGGGCCTCCGTGGATCTTTGGCCGGCCACGGCGAAGGCGTATGGCGCCCCCCCAAAATTTTCTTGGGGAGGACAGGCTCATGATCGGGAACTGACTTGACATCAACGGGCGCTGGGTCAACGGGTTCTGGGTCAACGGGCTCTGGGTCTGGGTCAACGGGCTCTGGGTCTGGGTCAACGGGCTCTGGGTCTGGCGCTGGGTCAACGGGCTCTGGCTCTGGCGCTGGGTCAATGGGCTCTGGCTCTGGCTCTGGGTCAACGGGCTCTGGCTCTGGCTCTGGGTCAACGGGCTCTGGTTCTGGCGCTGGGTCAATGGGCTCTGGGTCAACGGGCTCTGGCTCTGGCTCTGGGTCAACGGGCTCTGGCTCTGGCTCTGGGTCAACGGGCTCTGGTTCTGGCGCTGGGTCAATGGGCTCTGGGTCAACGGGCTCTGGCACATCATTGGACTCGGAACTGGACGGGGCCAGCACATCATGGGAATCGGAACTGGACGGGACCAGCACATCATGGGACTCGGTACTGGATGGGACCAGCACCTCATGGGACTCGGAACTGGACAGGGCCAGCACATCAGGGGACTCGGAACTGGACGGGGCCAGCACATCAGGGGACTCGGAACTGGACGGGGCCAGCATTTTAGGGAGCTTGGGGCTGGGCTCAGGCTCTGGCGGGCAGGCGACGGGCTCAGGCTCTGGCGGGCAGGCGACGGGCTCAGGCTCTGGCGGGCAGGCGACGGGCTCAGGCTCTGGTGGGCAGGCGACGGGCTCAGGCGGGCAGGCGACGGGCTCAGGCTCTGGCGGGCAGGCGACGGGCTCAGGCTCTGGCGGGCAGGCGACGGGCTCAGGCTCTGGCGGGCAGGCGACGGGCTCAGGCTCTGGCGGGCAGATGGCTGGAGGCATCACTAGGGTGATGGTGATGCGGAGACCTCTCTCAAACAGGATCCTGATGAGGTAGTCAGTTAGGTCATGGCCAGCCAAGTCCATCTTTATTTTTTTGGTCGATCGTTCTGTCAGGGTTTGTGCAGGTGCTGAAGACGAGGACACGGAATTTCAATATAATAGTTTTTAATTTCCAAAATGAAAACTTTCCAAACTCAAACAGGAACAAAACTCCAGGAAATCAGGAAACACACAACCATTTAAAGACGACGATCGACAAACACAGGGAGAAAACACAGGGCTTAAATACACTTGGAATGATTGGATAATTAACTGAACACAGGTGATGAAACTGAACACAAACAAGGAGCGGGAAAACTTAACAGGGCTAAACCAAAAACCACAAAGACAGGGGAAACCAAGATCACAAAACATAGCTTAAACATACAGAAACGTGACAGATAACACAACTGTTTAATGCCAATAACCAATAGCCAATATTGACATTCTGTATTGGGTCTAAATAAATGAACAAAAAACACTATAATCAACACTTTAAAAGCTAATAGTGAATTAAGGTATTGCAATATTATGATGTACAGTGTAAAAATTAGTTTTTGTTTTGAGATTTTGTAAAGATTACATGTAATGGCGTTATTAAATTAATTGAAGATTAGCTTTAAGTAAGCGTTTGATGACTGCAATGGCAATCTAAATGTAACCATTTTCCATACTGTGCTGTGAGCTTGAGAAGTGGCCAAGTACCATGTTCACAAGGTCATTTGAAGCATTTGGCCTCGAGCATAATTGCAATTATTAAATAGATGTGTTTTAACACTTGTGTTCTGTCTGCATTAACAAGTAATCTAATTACTCATACTTGTCCATACTAGTACAGTGAATTGTACTATTTACAGCAAACTGAAATTTCATTACACTCTCCTTTTGTGTGTGTGTGTGTGTGTGTGTGTGTGTGTGTGTGTGTGTGTGTGTGTGTGTGTGTGTGTGTGTGTGTGTGTGTGTGTGTTGTGTGTGTGTGTGTGTGGTGTGTGTGTGTGTGTGTGTGTGTGTGTGTGTGTGTGTGTGTGTGCGCTGCTGGTTTGCTACAAGAATGAGATCAGTGTGATTAAAAAAATCTCTTTCCATTTCGCTTTGTAAATGTCACCCAGGCAACACCAAAAACACTTGCTTTTTTCGCCTCCATTTTCAGAAGCATGTAAAAAGCAACCTGCTATAAAATTATTTTAATTACAAACTTGACAGAATGCAAGCATTTCTGTGAGATGTGTTTTTAAATAAATAAATCCCTGCAATTCAAATAAGTGTGATCTTTCACTTCTGAAAGGGCAAAATGCACCAGCGCCACTCTTTCTGCACCTCATCTGAGAATAATGCTATATATATAGGGGATTGTTTATTATAAATAAAAGAAACCATTATCTGCATTCCGTAAATTATCCGTTATACAGCTGATCTTCCTATGCAGTTTGAGTCATTGCTATTTGAATGATCACAGAGGATATGTAAAGGACTCTTTGTGCCTTTTAATCGAGCAGTTTCTACAATTTTGTGTCGTTGTTTCTGTTGTCCTATCTCTCCAGAGCCTGTTGTTTACTTCTTTTCTTTGTTTTTTTTTTGTAAGGATATTCATACAACAAAAATGCGAGGTATAAAAATGAAATTCTTTTTCAGCTCTTTCCGTCCCCAAATTCCCCAGCTCTTTTTTGGTGTTGCTTACATTCTTTTCACATTCAATTTTACTGCAACGGCTGGTTTATCTGCCCCCTCAATTGTATACACACATTACTAATGCCATTTACCTTTTCTAAATGTAGCGTTCACGTCAAGACTGTGTAGAAACAGTCATTTTGGACCTTGAGAAATGCCTGAGCTACTACAAGCATAAATAATGTGATTATTCTGAACAATTCTGCTAACATGGATTTTAGCTTCCTGTTAAAAATTGTTTTGGGAATGACATTTTGGCCGTTTCTCACAGCGCAGTCTCATCCCAAGAAGTCATATACTGACGTCTTGGGACGTCTTTTGACCATACGTCAATATCCGCCTTTTTAGGGTACCCTTAAACGTCAGTTAGATGACGTTATCGGATCCTAACTCTACCCCAGACCTAAACCTACCCCTAAACCTACCCCGTCACCTACTGACGTTAAAGGTAAAGCGTCAGTTGTATGACGTCCCAGGATCGTCATTTACCGACGTTTAAGGGTACCCTAAAAAGGCGGATATTGACGTATGGTCAAAAGACGTCCCAAGACGTCAATATATGACTTCTTGGGATGAGACTGTGTTATTTCTCAATATGCGTTCTTGTCTGTACTTGTGTTCTTGTGGACTTGTGAAACGTCATCAGTCGCTGCCCAAGTACTGTTCCAATTCAAAGTTCACATCTAGCCAAGAACAGTTCAAATCCCCGGATGTGTTCTTGATCCGCCCCGTTTACCGAGGATGCATCGAGAGGTGACTTGTGTGGACTCGAGACAGCCAGGTATCCCAGAATGCATCTCGCACCAACCAGCAAGCGTCAATAGCAGAGGAGAAAACCCGCGTAATATCAAAATACTACTGTTATTGTGTCACGAAATGCAATTTTAAGAGTGTTTCAGTCGAGAATGTAGTTGTTTAAAGCTCAAATATGTGGTTTATTTATAAAGAGAACGCCTATTTGAAAAATCTATCTGACGTTTTGGAGTTGTGAGATCCAGGCAATCCGCGGGCGTTCAGCGCTGATTAACCCGACTGGAAGAGCTTCTCCTCGGCTTGTGCTTCTGATGTTTGCGCTGGCTCTGATGTCTCTATTCATACTGGTTAAACAATTCATCTATAATATATAGATCAATATATAATTTGTAATCTATAGTTTGTTCCATGGCAATTTGTTTTGGCTGAGGGCAAAGTGAAGTTTATAACTTTATATATTTAGGCAATTTAAATTTAACTTTGTATTAGAGAGCTGACTTATGTTTGACTGAATCGTTTGCTTTATTTCTCGTTATATAGCTTCTTATACCATTTGGGCTACCTTTATACTGGATTGATCATTAAAACTGACATTTAACAAAAAGAAACAGGGTTGTGTAATTTTATGTAATATATTTTAAAATAATTCGAATATTTTTAATATTTATTTTACATTGTCTTCACTGTATGAACATGTATAATAAAACGAAACAACCCTGTCTGTTTTTTAAAATGTCCGTTTTAATGAAAACAAAAAAGAAGGGTTGTGTTTTATATTTCGTGTTATAAATGCAGTGAAGATAATCAATGTAGCCTACACGTTGCCTGAACCAGATTTGTGTGGCCATTAATATATTAAATATTTTTTAAATGAAAAGAGGCAGAGTGGTGTTTTATAACATATTTAGTTTTATTGTTGCCTAAAATATACATAGAGAGATAACCGGAGTAGCCAGAGTGAGCTGACTGACGCGAGCAAGAACGCACTGTTCCATTTGCAGAATAACCGGACTCGCGTCCTCCCGTCCTCGGGAGTTCGTTCTCCCGAGTCGAACTTGCAAGTCCGAACTACCAAGGACGCAAGTCCGAAGTTTGCGTACTTGGTATTGAGAAACGGCCATGGTCTCCTGGTGTTGATGAGTTTGTTATAAACTGATTTAACCCTGTGGTCTGAGTTTTTTTTTTTTTTTGGATGTCGTGTAGATGTTTTGACATGCCCTGACATTTGTGCTTATTTCAGTTTCTTATAACATTTCCATGGCTAAAGTCTGACAAACTGGGCTGCAATAATATGTGAGCAGCATGTGTGTAGAAGTTTGTATTTTTGGTCCACTGATCGCTGCCTTGTTAATTCTGAGAAAGTACTGGCACCGAGGTTTCTCACCAACATTTATGTGGGTGGTATGAAAGTGCCACGGAGAAGCAAGCTATACAAATACACATTAAAGATAATTAGAGTAATTACATAGAAGCTAATGGAAACTAGTTTTACAGAAGAACCTTTTATTTCCACACATTTATTTGAAAATAGATTTTTTTCTGCATCTTTTTTGTGGCTGTGCTATATTTTTGGATACTTTCGTTATAACAGTTCAATATTAGCAAATGCTTGAGCTGCTGGCCAGGGATAGATTTGAACCCCCCATATAAATATTTTTATTTTAGTTAAATGGCACAGGTAACTTCAATTAAATTAGTGTATTTCAGTAATCTATTGAACAATTGACCCTTCACGTGGAGCTTGATTGACAGGTGTTCTAACCAATCATACTTCGCCATCCGCCATTTTGTCCGAAAAAGCAGCCAGTAGAGTTAGGAGGATTTGAACTTGGTAAAATGAATATACTGACGCCTTTACGCGGTTAAAACAACATTACTTCTTATGTCCGTTCATGTTTATTTGATGCTATAAATAAACTAGAAGGAAGAGATGATCGGATCACGAGCAGCTTTAACGGATGCTCTACAGCGATCTGTCACGGCACATTAAAGAGCCCCAAAACGGTATTTATTGTTTAAATTTCTTTCAAAAAATGACCACATTTGAAAGCTGAGACTTTGTTTAATATGTTTAATATCAAAAGTAACCGAAAAGTAACCTGGTCTGTCCTGTCTGTCCGCGTGTTGTCAGTCTCCTCTCTGCTCCGCGATGTATTTTTCACTGCGTGAGAACATGGTGAGAACATGAGAGCAGCGTAGCTTGTCGGAACATAGCGACAGTAACTAAGGAGGGCGGGTCTTTGCGAAGGGTCAATTGAATGTCCTTTGGTTTCTATTGTGTTCATAATACTCATCACAGTGCACCAATGTTGTAATTTGTCTGTCGTCAAGATGATCATGTTTTTCACAGCATGCAGACCAACAGATTTGTGTTAATTAACTGAAACAGGAACTAATCCAGCATACCATGTTTTCTCATCTAAATGATCATCTTAAGTCATGCAACATATTGGCTTATGAAATCAACAGTCATTCATGATCTGTTATTTCTTGGACAGTAGCTACGTTTCTGGTCTTTCATTCGTCCGTCTGTTACAGATGTAAGCTTGAAAGATAAGAGTTGCTTAAAGTTTGATCTGGTAATTGATCAGCCCTCCTCCCAAACCAATTACAGGCACAGATTTGCATCAGAATTACTTAATTACTTGATTAGAGTGGATGTTGAATTAATTGGATGGTGGAGTCCTTGTAACAATGAAGTGAGTGACAAATTAGGGTTCAAGTATGTTTAACGCATGGCCATATATTCTATTTCAAGTACGTTAAACTAAGCAGATCTAAACAACCAATTCTTAAAGGAAACACAACTGTTGTCCTATACACAAGCAAGGGATGCTCATTTTTGCATAGTCACGTCTTGCCGTATGAGACAGTGCAAGTGTTCTGTTATTGGAGAAGCTGCCTAAATAAATTCACATTACCATGGCGACTTTGGATTTATGCATGATGTAAGTAGCAAGTAATTGCACATAAAACAAATTATAATGTACAGCAATATAAAATACATGGAGAAAAAGATACTTCACTCAATAATGAAAATGCTGTAAGTTACTCAGCCTCATATCTTTACAAACATGTACTTTTATTTTGTGCAAAAAAAAAAGACTACATTTAACATAAATATATAACGTTGTTAAATATACCCTCCTGGGCAAAAAAGAAAAAGAAAAAAATGCCCAAATATTTAGTGGTCTTATTGGTTTTGACAAGATTTGTTTGTGTACAGTATATATATGCAAACGTTCATTTTCATGACATTAGCTCAGTTTTTTTCAAAACAAAAATTGCTTTTTATGTTTAGATTTATTTATTCTAAGAAGCTTCTTTTTCCAATAAGTATTGTGTAATGTGAAATAAAAGTGATTAAGACTCTAAACATTAGAGTCTAAATGACATTTCTAAACACATTCACAACATCAGAAGTTCACTAAGGGCCGGGTTCACACAGAATGTTTTTGCTGTTAAAAACTTGAGACGCAGGTCAGAGGAATGGAAAAGAGCGGAAGGTCTAGAGATGCGTTTTTTTAAAAAAAGTTGCATTTATTTTAAACTGAGCATCCTGTTTTTAGAATGCCACGTGAGTGCAACTGTTAAAGATGTCTGTGTGTTTTAAACAATGGAAAAGTAGCACAGTGGAATGGAAAAAATGCAGTCTGTGTGAATGGCCCCTAACAGACATCAGAGTGAGCAATCTGTTATTTGATGGTGTCATTAAAGGAATACCTTTTTTTCATTATGCGAAGATCATAAACATTGCGACATCAGCGGTTTGTGCTTGCTTCAGCACCATGGACAGTTCCTTAAAGAGCCATAATGACCAAGGGGGTAATCCATCGACCGGAAGTTGAAGCCTCGCGGGAGCCGCCATCTTGTAGCAGAACTTCACTTGTGTAAGCATTCCCATTGACTCCCATTCATTTTGGCGTCACTTTGACAGCAAATAATTTTACATCTGAGGCGTTTAAAGACTCCATTTGTCCATTATTTATTTCTTAAGACACACGACAATGTACAAAGGGCTCCAATACCTTCTATCTTACATTATGGCCCCGTAGAAACAGTTTTTGTAAAAATAGGCTAACGATTGCGTCATAACTACTCGACTCTCTGTAGCACAGTACAGGAATGACCGTAAAGATAGGAGGAGAAGCTCGCAGGCAATCAATTCATTAACTTAATATGGCGTACTGGCGTTACATTTTAAAATAAATACTATAAAAAAATACTTAGTTCTGCTCACTCACACCATAGAACTCTTTGCTCAAGCTAGCCGTCTCTGCAAGATTAACGTTGGCAGTTTTCACGCACAGCTACTAGAAGATTTACGTCTGTCAGACGGGTTGCTCACGTCATCAAGCTTAGTTTAAGTCGGTTTGAGTCTGCGCGTCAGGAACGGAAGTGCTCAAAAATCGCTAAAAATGGGCTTCGACTGTCTCAACTGAGTTCCAATGAGATGGCTCTGTCCACTTCTTATACTGTCTATGATAATGACTCACTCAAGCACATCTATCTAAACATCTCTCTCTCTCTCTCTCTCTCTCTCTCTCTCTCTCTCTCTCTCTCTCTCTCTCTCTCTCTCTCTCTCTCTCCTCTCTCTCTCTCTCTCTCTCTCTCTCTCTCTCTCTCTCTCTCTCTCTCTCTCACACTCACACTCACACATATACATATAGATGAACTGAGTTAAACACACAAATACTTTTTAGTCTTTTTACTTTAGAGGTGACTGGACATTGGGAACTGTAATGATTTGGTATGAAATATATTTAAATAAACCCGAACAATGTATTAAACAAACTCCTGGTGTCTGGTCTAGACTGCTTTCTTACCATGACAAGGCAACACTTTGTTTTAAAATCAGGAATTTCATGGAAATCTTCAAAACTCTATACATTTTCAAACACAGCATGCTGGGTGGAATTTATCTGGAGAAACTCAAACTGTTGCTATGCTCAAGGGCGTTTGTAATGTCACAATGCTGACAGTCAAAGTATCGTATTGATATCCATCTTCGCAACATTGATGAATCTAGGTCGGAAACCATGATTCACTTAAGCCGGTTATCTCCGAAAACTCCTGAATGTATTTAACAGTCTTTGTGACTGTCCTCCTATGGAATAGCGTTCCTTAGAATTTCATCCCACCAAGGCTCTTTTTCTGTGTCCCCAGTTACCAGTGCTATTCATGGACAGCCTGTTCTCATTTCTTACTCATTAAAGTCTTTACCCTCTGAGGTAATGGAGTGGTTCAGACAGGCAAGCACTGATCTGTAGCTTGTTGGGCCTGTCACCGCTGGTCTAAGTGCTCTTTGCTGGGTCGCTGATGGGGAAGTGTAGGAATGCTGGCTGAAGGAGGAAGTGGAGCTTTTCAGTGCAAACACATCCAAGGAACTTGTTTCATTCGCTCTTATTCTCCAGCTGCCACAGTAAGCCACATTAATGCATGATGAAGAGTTGTGATGCTGGAGGTGGTGCGGGTTCCCACTGGGCAGTAGGTGTTGAGGTGAGTCGAGCTGAACGGGGCTAATGCCACTGCCTGCTGCCCAGCAGTGAAGCCTCTCAGTGGGATACAACTCTACGGTCAAGCATGAGTCGAGAAGAGACGGGCCATAACATGCGTGCCTAACAAACGTGCTGACGTGCTTGGGCACTTGTGAACATACACACAACACACACAGATCCTTATGGGCTTCCTTTTGTCTTACTGTTGTTTCTGTGAATGTTTCTCTGTTGTTTAATATTGAATGTACTCATACCTGATTTATTTTTGTATTTGTCCATCTTTTTTGGTGCAGTACAGATACCATAGAATGTTTCAATTCCAGATATATAATCTAGTAACTTCTAAATAGTACATACAGTGAACATCAAGGCACAGTTCTTTTTTTTAACTGATGGAGAGAAAAGTGTTTCATGACCCTTGTTGTGAAGGGAAACCCGTAATTCAGATAAAAATGAGGTTTTGTTATTGTGACAGTCACTTTGGTTTCCTACTGTTCCTCTGTGTATACTGAATGAAGTGTTGTGTCAGAATCCAGCTGAGATGATGAGCAGTGTCTTCTGATCTCATAAAGAGCATGAAGTACCGAGTACTCTTGGGGTGGGATGATGTAGATGTCTTTTGTCCACTCAAAATGAGGCCACAAGGTCATTGTTCATCATTGCATGGCCTCTATTGCATAGTTTCCTTATATCAAAAGTGCATTTTTTTTTCATCACTCTTAACTCAAGGTGGTTTGACCTTTGGATTTTAAGGGTGAAGAAAATACAATAAATACAATCCCAGGTGAAAATGACGTACTATTAAATGTATTAAAAATGTACTTCAGGCTGTACGATTTGACACTAATTGCATTGTTGGCTATGACTCAAGTTAATATAGAAGAATAAAACATCATCATGCGCTAGTGGTAAACAATTGAATCACACTTTGGCAATTGTGGTTTTTATGTGTGCTGAAAAAAAGAGGAAGCGAAAGAGGAAAATATGGTCACTGTCATCATGACTAAGGAAAAGAGGAAAACTTGTCATGCCAATTTCACAAATGGAGCTTGAGGTAAGTAGTTTTACCATTACGCCATTTTCTTGTTGCATTTTTAGTAAGTAGGCGTAGGTTGTAGCAGCGAACACAATGTGAGATGATCATGCAAATTTTTTTGTCAGAAAATGATCGCAGGCTATCTTTGGTCGCAAGACGGTGACAACAGCCATTTTGAAACTCTCTGAACCTTGAACCTGAACGATGTAGGACCACCGTTTAGAAAAAAAAAAAACATCAATATTGTACAGTATGTGAACTTCTAAACTCGACTATCTAAACTTATCCTAAGGGATTGTGTACATGTGTACAGCCATGCATAAAAGCAAACTGGATGGGTCGCATGGTGCTGCTTATGGATTTTGTGTATCTTAGAAAGATCAATGTACTTCATTAATTTTTAACACCATCAGTATGCTATTTGGCTTCTGGGCCAAAAAAATTGTACTAAACTGTGATAAAGTTAGAGGGCCACAAGTTCATCCGATAGTAACACAAGCGGAGAGGGAATTAATATTATCTGCAAGACTGCTTGGACTGATCATTTGCAACATACCATGAAGGGAAACAACCAGTAAGTGGCCATTCATCGAGCTATTTTAAATATTATATATGATAATAATAATAATAATTATTATTATTTATTTATTTTTGTTTTTTGTTTAACTTAAACAGAGCAACTGCATGGTGAAACATAATGCATGCAGAAATATATGAATATGGTTTTAGAAACCAATCAAATGCATCTCTTTGGTTATGTCAGGGTTTGTGCAGGTGACCGAAGACGAGGACACAGAAGCTTCAATATAAGAGTTTTAATAACAAAATGAAACTTTCCAAAATGAAACAAGAACAAAACTCTAGGACTTCAAGGTTTACACACAACCATACATAGACGACGATCGACAAACACTGGGAGAAAACACAGGGCTTAAATACAGAAGGAATAATGGGATAATGAACAGAACACAGGTGACGGGAAATAACTAATTAGGCAGAGCGGGAAAACTAACAGGACTAACCAAAATACACAAAGACAGGGGAAACCAAGATCACAAAACAGAACTTAAACACATTGACTCGTTACAGTACCTCCCCCCTCCCCGAAGGCGCGTCCTCGCGCCGTATAACATCCAAAGGGGTGGGAGGGTGGGCGCCCTGGAGGCTGACGAGGGCATGGTGCAGGTCCAGGAAGCCTCCAGGGCGGAGCAGGCTGTGGGCGTGGCCACGGCGGAGCAGGCTGTGGGCGTGGCCACGACGGTGCAGGCTGTGGGCGTGGCCACGACGGTGCAGGCTGTGGGCGTGGCCAGGGCGGTGCAGGCTGTGGGCGTGGCCACGACGGTGCAGGCTGTGGGCGTGGCCACGGTGGAGCAGGCTGTGGGCGTGGCCATGGTGGAGCTGTGGGACCCTCGGGCGTCCAGGGCGGAGCTGTGGGACCCTCGGGCGTCCAGGGCGGAGCTGTGGGACCCTCGGGCGTCCAGGGCGGTGCTGTGGGACCCTCGGGCGTCCAGGGCGGAGCTGTGGGACCCTCGGGCGTCCAGGGCGGAGCTGTGGGACCCTCGGGCGTCCAGGGCGGAGCTGTGGGACCCTCGGGCGTCCAGGGCGGAGCTGTGGGACCCTCGGGCGTCCAGGGCGGTGCTGTGGGACCCTCGGGCGTCCAGGGCGGTGCTGTGGGACCCTCGGGCGTCCGGGGCGGTGAAGACCCTTCGGGTGGCCATGGCGGTGCAGGCTCTTCAGGTGGCCACGGCGGTGAAAACCCTTCAGGTGGCCGTGGTGGTGAAGACCCTTCAGGTGGCCATGGCGGTGAGGACCCCTCGGGCGTCCGTGGTGGTGAAGACCCTTCGGGTGGCCATGGCGGTGAGGACCCTTCGGGTGGCCATGGCGGTGAGGACCCTTCGGGTGGCCATGGCGGTGAGGACCCTTCGGGTGGCCATGGCGGTGAGGACCCTTCGGGTGGCCATGGCGGTGAGGACCCTTCGGGTGGCCATGGCGGTGAGGACCCTTCAGGTGGCCACGGAGGTGTTATTTTTTCGGGCCTCCGTGGATCTTTAGCCGGCCTCCGTGGATCTTTGCCCGGCCACGGCGAAGGCGTATAGCCCCCCCCCAAAATTTTCTTGGGGAGAAGGACAGGTTCAGGAACGGGAACAGACTTGACATCAACGGGCGCTGGGTCAACGGGGTCTGGGTCAACGGGCTCTGGGTCTGGGTCAACGGGCTCTGGCTCTGGGTCAACGGGCTCTGGCTCTGGGTCAACGGGCTCTGGCTCTGGGTCAACGGGCTCTGGCTCTGGGTCAACGGGCTCTGGCTCTGGCGCTGGGTCAACGGGCTCTGGCTCTGGCGCTGGGTCAACGGGCTCTGGCTCTTCATGGGACTCGGAACTGGACGGGGCCAGCACATCATGGGACTCGGAACTGGACGGGGCCAGCACATCAGGGGATTCGGAACTGGACGGGGCCAGCACATCAGGGGACTCGGAACTGGACGGGGCCAGCACATCAGGGAGCTTGGGGCTAGATTCATGCTCTGGCGGGCAGGCAACTGTCTCTGGCTGGACGGTCTCTGGCTGGACGGTCTCTGGCTGGACGGTCTCTGGCTGGACGGTCTCTGGCTGGACGGTCTCTGGCTGGACGGTCTCTGGCTGGACGCTGGACGTGACCAGCGGCGAAGGCTTGACTGGGCTGGACGGGACCAGCGGTGAAGACTTGACTGGGCTGGACGGGACCAGCGGTGAAGGCTTGATTGGGCTGGACGGGACCAGCGGTGAAGGCTTGACTGGACTGGACGGGACCAGCGTGAAGGCTCTGGGGGAAGAAGCTCAGGTAGGTCGTCAAAAGGGTCAGGCTCTGACGGGCATGCCATGGGCTCAGGCTTTGGCGGGCATGCGATGGGCTCAGGCCATACTGGACTCGGGACCACCAGAACTCGATCGCATCCCCTTCTACGACCTCCACGGGTCCCGCGAAATACGGCCTTCCGGGTTCCCATGAATGCCTGCTTCCAGCCCTCCATCCTTTGTTGTAGGTCGATCGTTCTGTCAGGGTTTGTGCAGGTGACCGAAGACGAGGACACAGAAGCTTCAATATAAGAGTTTTAATAACAAAATGAAACTTTTCAAAATGAAACAAGAACAAAACTCTAGGACTTCAAGGTTTACACACAACCATACATAGACGACGATCGACAAACACTGGGAGAAAACACAGGGCTTAAATACAGAAGGAATAATGGGATAATGAACAGAACACAGGTGACGGGAATAACTAATTAGGCAGAGCGGGAAAACTAACAGGACTGAACCAAAATACCACAAAGACAGGGGAAACCAAGATCACAAAACAGAACTTAAACACATTGACTCGTTACAGGTTATGTGTTGGGGTGGGCTTTGGTGTGGTTTCTTTGTGATCAGCGGGTTATTACTTTCCTGTGCTGTGTGTTTCATGTGCACTAGCTCTCTGGTGTTGAATTATAGTCCACGTGTTGAGTAGGCTGACTGGAGGTGGACAGCACCAGCGCTGTCTCTGGCAGTAATGAGAGTTCATTGCATGTTTGTTGCTGACCAAAGCATTCCTTCTCCACAACAAACAGCCTACTTCCATCCTTACAGCTGCAAGAACAAAACTGAGCCTCTGTGCTTTTGTCTCATCATATATATGCCTAGGTGTGGCCAAAACAACAAAAAATCACAGACCATGTTATTATTCATAATTCATTATTTTACGAATGCATTTGCATAATATTCTAGATTATAATATATCTTTAAATTTTTTTAAAAAGACAGCATGTCTTCATTATACAGTAAGTACATCTACTACACATAGACAGCAAATTCTGGTGAAGTGCACATTGATGACCATATTAATAACGATAATGACAAGGAACATTTTAAAGCAACAAGGGACATACAATGGAACCAAAAAGAGACAGAAAATTCATTATTTCAATTTTGTTTTTTTTAAATTTAAAAAAAAAAGAAAAGCTGTAATGTAAATTAACATTTAACATTTGACGATTTCTAGGTCACTAATCAAATAAGCAAAAATGGCCTTTCTGACTCCTTGGATCAGTGTGCTGTCGATTTTCACAGACCATCACAGTCTATTTGGTAAATTGGTTTTGATATCAGTGCACCAACATACCAACTTGCAGTCACACTTTCATTGTGTTTGGTTTTCATTTTCAAGGACTTTTAGTTTACATCCTGTTTCCTCTGTCCTTAGTTTCCCACCATCATTAGTTTCCATGGTCATTCATTAAATAGTTCATCTGTTTGTATTCAGATTGTTATCATGTGTGTTCATTTGTCTGGTGTTGACTGATTTTTCTGGTGTTGACTGATTTTTAGTACTCACTGTTACGTTGCTTTATTGTGGACTTAGGGAATAAAGTTTTGTTTATTACATTATACTTTCATCCTCTCCTCATCTTCCTCTTTGAATATAGATTATGTATTATATGTATTATGAATATATACAGTTTCTGCTTTTCAGCACAACGGACAGCTAGTTAAAGATCATACTCACTCACTCACATATGTGATTGAGTGAGTGAGTATGATCTTTAATGAGCTGTCCATTGCAGAAACTGTCAAGTAGAGCAATTATTTAAGGCTCGTCAGTATTTATTTTGGGCAACTTATTGGTAACACTTTATTTTACGACCCGCAAACAACTGCGTAGGTAAACCGAAATTACGGTGTACGTTTCTGTAATTATAGCGTACTTCCGTGTAGGTATAGGGGAACAATATGTTAAGTTTTGGGTAATAAAGGGGTAACAGGCAGATATACAACCTGTAGGCTAAATAACTTCGTAAGTAAATCGAACTTACGGTGTACGTTTCTGTAATTATAGTGTACCTCCGTGTAGGTATAAGGGAACAATATGCTAAGTTTTGGGTAGGCTAATAAAGGGGTAACAAGCAGATATACAAGCAAATTATTTATAATGTAATTATTTTAAAACTAACAGGTACCTATTGTGTTAATATATTCCAGGCAAAAATTGTATGTCTGTTGTATATAAGAGTTATCACATTTCTGGCAAAATATGTTCTTGTGCAATTTTACAGGGTAATTTTGACATCTGTGGGTTGAAAATGAAACGTGTATGGCTGTATGTAAGCACAGTATGATACAAAATGAATTTATTGGCTTTTCTTACTAGATTAATGAATGTTAAATCAACCCACAGATGCCAAAATTAAATGTAAAATTGCACAAGAACATATTTTGCCAGAAATGTGATGATAACTTTACAACAGACGTACAATTTTTGCCTGGAATATATTAACATAATAGGTACCTGTTAAAATAATTACATTATAAATAATTTGCTTGCATAACTTGTTACCCCTTTATTACCTTATACCTACGGACGTACACTATATTTACAGAAACGTACACCGTAATTTCAGTTTACTTACGAAGTTATTTGCAGGTTGTATACTATCTGCTTGTTACCCCTTTATTACCCCAAACTTAACATATTGTTCCCCTATATCTACACGGAAGTACGCTATAATTACAGAAACGTACACCGTAATTTCGGTTTACTTACGCAGTTGTTTGCGGGTCATAAAATAAGGCATTACCAACTTATTTTAATTTGCTTACCCTTATGTCAATATGTACTTTTCACACAATGAGAGTAAATAGTGTCTTAATTCTGAAGCAAACACGTTTGGAATAGCATTGGGGTGAATAAATGAAGACAGAAGTTTTAATCTTTGGGTGAAGTGTTCCTTTAATTACTTAATCAAATAACAGAATGCTCACTCTTTACTTCTTAGTAAAAAGCTTTTTTTGTTTTTGAAAACAACTGAGCTACTGCCATGAAACTATATTTAGACTGTATAAAACAAATCACTGCTAAATCTTGTCATATCCAATTTTTTTACAGTATAAAGCACTTTCTTTCTTTTTGTAATGTTTTCTTTGGAGAATCAGATGGGGTTCTTAACAAGTGAGAAGTCTTTGTTACAGTCGCTCTTGTAAAATTCATAGGGTTTCATCTAAGGTAGAATTTTCAAACAATTTTTTGAAGTCTGAATTTTTTGCTGCTCAGTGTTTCACCTTATAGATCATGGCTTGATGCAACAGCACACACTTTTCACACACATTAAAACTCAACATGTGCAAAGACCAATCACCATGAGTTAAATGTGGGCATAGCACTCCCCTCTATTATGAAAAAAAAAAAAATACACGCCTTATCCAAATGGGGCAATAGTTCACCCTCTCTGTATTAGATGCATGCTTCTCAACTGATTT
Source organism: Chrosomus eos (assembly GCA_036326025.1). NCBI lineage: Eukaryota > Metazoa > Chordata > Actinopteri > Cypriniformes > Leuciscidae > Chrosomus > Chrosomus eos. The sequence continues at coordinate 11,920,045 of CM070819.1, read as the reverse complement.
TGCAGAACCAACATGAACCCCCTTATTTTAAGAGGACGTATTTTCCCGTACAACGATGTAACACTCAGCTTAACTACCATAGTACGATGCATCCTTGTAGAAACTAACTTCGCTATTTTTGTTTCCATTGTTTTGCTTTATTTCCAGATGTTTCATTCAATCACAAGTTCTCTCTTACGTCACTTCAGCGGTCCCCCGGTGTACTTAAGCATGCACGAACAGTGATTTACAAACTTTTGACAAACTAAAAGACGTTGAATGGAATTTGTATATATATATATAATATATATATATATATATATATATATATATATATATATATATATATATATATATATATATATATATATATATATATATATATATAAATGAAATGAAAGACATAGAATGTACTGCATGTTGCTAGTTGGCGAACAGTGATTTTGGGAAAAGCACCCCAGAGCTTTACTGACAGACTGGGAAGAGAGGTGCTGCAATAATGTAAAACATGTGAAAAATAAAGTTTTTGGAATATTCAAGCATGAAAACCTATTTTAGTAGACCCCAAAAACAAAATCAATACTTTGTAAACAGGCATAATTTTGCCTTTTTAATGTATTTTGGGTTGCTTTTTCTTTTACTGTCCATGGTTTTAAGCAATTATATTTTGCAATCCCAAAAGCATGATTCAATGGTTTAATTACCTTTTATAATTCCCATCAGAACATACCTGCACATCATTTTGTGTAGTGACCCAGCAGTGATAAGAAAAGTGTGGCACTCCGACCTCTCCCAAGGACATCAGAAGACATAGATTTGAATTGCTTTTTATAGCAGCAATTGTGACAACTCTCCATTCCTCGGTTCACAGTTGGGAAAAAATGCGACGTTGTTTAGGTAATAAGATGCTCAACTGACAGTCAGATTGTGACAAACGATCCCGCTTGTGCCGAGACGCTCGATCAGGAATGCCAAGGGTTGGTCTGTAGCCTTACGTTTGCTTCTGAGTAATTGCATTTGAGACTTCATTAATCAACAAACAGACAATAAAGTAAACCCTCATTTAGCCCTGATGAAGCAGAGACTCTCTGGCCGATCTCATAGACTCACAGAGGAAGGAGGAGGAGAGTATCTGTTTGTCATCTTCATTGCAGACAGACCTCTGGCCTCATCATGAAGTCTGAAGGATGGGAAAGAGTTGTGCTTATGTACTGCAGAGGACATTCAGACTTATGTCGAGAGAATGCTCATACATATATACATATACTGTTTTTTGAAAGCCTATGCTCAAGGCTGCATTTAAAAAAATACTGTGAAAACATTAATATTCTGAAATAATATTACAATTTAAAATAATGGTGCTAAGTGATGGTAAAGCTAAATTAAATGTTGAAAACAGAATAACATTTCCATTTTTCAACATTTTCTTTATCATCAATTTGTTTATATTGTATTATTTTCTGACATAGACAGCACGGCTAGGCCTTTCATGGGTTATCCAGCTGGGTTCTGCTAGCTTCTGCTTAAATTGCATCATATAAGATCTGTCCCTCACCACAGTCCAAAACACACCGCGCCACACAGAGATAAGACAGCACGGGAGTCCTCCGGCTGTCTCTAGCGCAGTTTTCTCCTCCGCATAGTCTTTATTAAATGGCAGGCCAGAGCTGGTATGTCAGGCCTGGTGTCCTCTCTTTGAAAGACTCTCATCAGCATTGATCTGCCTGTTTGCCCATGGGAGCAAAGAAGCTGTAGAGATGAAAGCTGCCCTGTCTGCTGTCACCCACTGACATGCATCCATGCGCTTACACATACATACACGTACACAATGTGTCCTTGCCTTGTCCTCTCAAGTTTGCCTCAGTCGAAGAAAGGTGAACTAGCTTGAGGAGAATATTCAACAGGGAAGAGAGAGAGAGAGAGAGAGAGAGAGAGAGAGAGAGAGAGAGAGAGAGAGAGAGAGAGAGAGAGAGAGAGAGAGAGAGAGAGAGAGAGAGAGAGAGAGAGAGAGAGAGAGAGAGAGAGAGAGAGAGAGAGAGAGAGAGAGAGAGAGAGAGAGAGATATTTGCAGGGTGTTTATATGTTTAAGGGAGGCGACGTTGTTTAGGTAATAAGATGCTCAACTGACAGTCAGATTGTGACAAACGACCCCCCCCCCCCCCATAAGCATTACACATAAGCATGTTTTAATATATGGCTTATAATGGCTAACACAGAAATAGTTACATTTAAATATTTATTTGAAGAACAGCTGGTCATGTGTTTTTACTGACGTCTTTACTATCCATTTTGTTAAAGTGTTCCACTTACACTTGGCAACATTACTGCATCTCCGCAAATCTAATATAAATGTAATCTTTAATAGATAAAGATATATTTGCGGCAGTTTTGCAGTTTGGGGCCGATATAACTCGCTCTCGCGTGTTCATTTTTGAACATATTGGGAGGAGTAAAATTTACATATATGTGACTTCAACAAGCAAATGCATTTGATTCAGTTTCATTTGTAATATAAAAAATCTCTGTCCTCTCTGTCGGAGGGCATTTGCCTCACAATTGGATAACTTTCCGATCACAGAAAACACATGAAGTGACCATTGTACGCATGAATGGATTTTCCACATGCATCACAGTCATTTTAATATGTATGGAATGTTTAATAATGACTCTATATACTTGGTTGAAATTTATAGCATTAACTATTTACAGCGGAACAAGCTGTACGCTGTCAGTCGGTAACTGATGCGCAGTGGTCGCAGTAATGGTTTGTTAGAGCTGCACGCTTTCATTGATTTGCGCAGTTTCTCACACTTTAATATTATTTATAACTCCTAACTTAATAAAGCAAGCTGGCTACGAGGAATTATTACATCAAAATGTAGATCTGTATGCAGGTGGGAGGTACTTTACTTGAATGAAATACATACACATCTCTCGCGTTTGCTTGCGTGCCAGCTGTTATCCCTGCCGACCCCTGATCTATGATGTATGGATGGATGGATAGATAGACCAGCAATATTTATCAACTTTCATATATTAAGACATGTTAATTGCCATTGTTTTCAACAGATACAATTAAGTGAATGATTTAGAATAACAGAATACCCATAATTTATGCCAGGATAGTTGGAATGTTCACTGATTAACAACATTTAAGGTGATGTAAAACATACTTGCAGCACTGCATCTTTAACTCAGAAGCTGTCTTTCCATTCCCCAGTTTAAGATATTCAAAATATTTAAAGGAATATTCGGGCTGCAAGCTCAATCTACAGCATTTGTAGCATAATGTTTATTACCACAAAGAATAATCATTTGTTTTCTTTAAAAAAGCGGGTACAGCGAGACATTTACAGTAAAGTTGAAGTCAGGACAAATGTTTGGAGAGTTTAAATGTAGAAAAGAGAAGGTTATGTTTTATCAATTTGTCTTTTATTGAAGTTTGAATATTCCTTCAAGACATTTAAAATAGCTTTTGAAAAGTGTATTTGAGACATTTTAAAACTAACTAAGAACCCTTGAAAATCTTGTACCTCTTATTTCATACAGAAGCGACAGACTGGTTTGAGGCATATGCCGAAAGAAGAGAGAAACTGCGATCTGTCCTTCCTCCCACCTCCTGAGAGGCCCATTTGAAGCATTAGAGCTTTGAGGGATGGAGGTGACTCAGAGAGATGTCAGAGTGGAGGGCACAGACTCAATCCCTCAGCTTTGTGCAGAAGGACAGGATCTGTGCTTGCTTCTCTGCCGCGCTTGCAGCCAGACGCCAGTGTGCTGCATGTCAAACAGCCAAGCAGCGCCTCTATCCACCTGACACACGTGCAAACACACGCAAATCCTTCCCCCGTTTCAATGACTCTCATTTAGACCTCCAAACTTCTCAAAGCTCTCAGCTGACCATGCCTCGTCTCGATTCTTTGTTCTGTCTCCAAGCCTTTGCTTCTTCTCATACAGCTTAGCTCAGGGGTTTTGATGGCTAGAGGTCTTTGTCACTGACTTGCAGACTTCACCACTTCAGTTAGAATAGTCTGTACCCTAGTCAGAGTAGATGCCAAGTTTAATTTTACTTGAATGAAAATAAGTCTGTGAGGGATAAAAGAGCAGACTGTTCAGTAGGTTGGTATAACTTGCTATATACAATCACTATATCAATTGTTCAGCTGACCATACATTAAAAATATGTATTACCATGCAAAAGTTTGGGGTCAGTAAGATGTCTTATTCATCAAGGGTGCTTTAAATTGACAAAACGTAACAACTTCAACTCAATTCAACTTTATTTCTAGAGCACTTTTAAAAACCACAATGGGTACCATAGTGCTGTACATGAAATAAACAAACACATGTTATTAACAAACACATTGTTAAAAGTTAAGTTACACCCTCTGAAATGACCCTAAACTTGAGTAGGAGATATTTTTTAAAAGACAACGGGAGCTCATTCCAGAGTAGCTGCCACAGAAAAAAAACTCAAAAACTATCACCTCTACATTTCAAACGTGATCAAACACAGCTGATCATTGGAGCGAAGAGATCTCAAAGGTTGATATAAACTAATTAAATCTGAGATATACTCTGGTGTTAAGCCATATAGAGATTTGAAAACATATAACAACACTTTATACTGGATTCTGTATTGAATCAGTGTAATGAAATCAGTACAGGAGTAATATGGCCCCTTTTTTGGTGCCAGTTGAAAGCAGCTGAATTCTGTACCAGCTGTAGGCGAGAGAGGGAGGCCTGACTCACACAGGTACAAAGCATCACAATAATCCAAACGAGAAGACTCAAAGGCATTAACAACCTTCTCCAAATCATTGAAAGAGAGGATAGAATAAGATTAAAAAATAAAGCCAAGGTTTTTCACAATGGAATGGGTTTTTTTCCCCCTGAAGTAATGACAGGTTGTCATTAGTATCCCTACCACATCCCTTCTGACCAAAGACAATACATTCGGACTTGTCCTCAATCAGTTGTGGAAAGTTGTTTGCCAACCAACACTTCACATTAGCCAAACAGTTATACAAAGACTCAAGAGAACTTTGCAAAGCAATTGAGGGAAAGACAACAGGTTGAAGTATTGTATTAATATTAGAGAAAAGTATTCCTGAATTCTAACAGTTATTTGAAATAATTTCAGAAAAAAGTTTGATATAGCTAATGTAACTGCTCTTTGAAACTTTGTCAAACATTCTCTCAAAGATTTGTACGAAACGTATAATTTATCTTAACGCAGCCTTTCTGCACTCTTGCCTATAAAAGCACGAGTATTGCTGTTCAACCAGGGCGGGCTCTTGACTTTCTTCCTAGTTTTCAAAGGAGCCACAGAATTTAAAATATCCGAACATGAAGGCTTAAACTACATAACCAACTCTTCAGGTCCCATACCAGAAAAAGGTAAGCGCACCCTTTATAATCCCTAAAAAGCTATCACTTTTCTTAGCTCATCGTGTTCTGGGTAGCACTTTATTTTACAGTCCTGTTCCGCATGTCCATACTATGTACTTATTATAGCAATTACTATAATTAGGTATGGTAACTCTTTATTTTACAGTGTCATTGTTACATGTAGTTATGATAAATTATGCATAATTGCATGCAAGCCAATCCAAACCATAATCCTAACTCTATAGTCAATACATGTAGTTACTTAATGTTACTCAGTACTTAAATGTATATTTTCAGTGTAACAAAGACACATTAAAGTGTAACAGGTACTTACCCTGAACCTATCCTTAAATCTAACCTTAATCCATAGTTACCTTGTATTACCAGTACTGTCTTGGGTAACTACACTGTAAGCACACATACTGTAAAATAAAATGGAGCCAAATTCTGTTATAATAAATAAAGCTGACTACACAATGAATCTCTTATTTACATAATGTCTACACTTTCTTTTGTATAATGAGAGGATTAGCAGAAGGACGAGCATGCAGAGCTCAGAATGCACTCACCGCTCAAAACACCTGTTTTTGTTCAGTGTAACTTAAACTCCTCTGATTGGCCGTTGCGTTCAATAAATCAACAGATATGTTTGTGATTAGCTACTTGCTCAATGCTGCAAAAACACATTGTAAATGCATGCAAAGACAGATGTGTACTGGCTCGTTCGCCAAATCTGTTCTGCCAATATGCTATTTTTAAGGAAATAGATCCTAGGCCAGAAGTTATGGCCAGTATTACCTCTAAAAGCAACCAGAATTAGCAGCAGGCAGTGGTTTGAGTAATAAAATTCCACGAGAAGGCTACGCCTAGCCTTACACACACTCCACCTATGGTTGAGGGTATGCAACACGAACTTTGGCACACATAATCCAAAAGCAATTTGCTTTGCCTTCAGACATAGAAAATATGTACAGTATGAGCAAAAGTTTAAAGGGTACCCCGACTAGTGTGGCATGTTGGCCTTATTAATTGAGATTAATTGTTTTTCCAACGTACCGGCTAGCTAGCTAAGTTTTGACAGTAGTGAGATGAACACGTCTGCCGTTCAGCCTTTTCAGTTTGAACCCGAGCGCACCGTAGGCTTAAATCAGGAGAATAATGCGGTGTCTGTGCTGTGTCTGATTTCTGTAAATGAATGTAAAACTAAATGTATATTGCTGCGCAGGGTGAAGTCAGTATACATTAACAACGATTTGAGACAAATAAATGTAAATTTAATATAAAACTATGTAAATGATGCTCTGTGGCGCGGCAGGATTTTGAACAAGGTCCGAGAGGGTATTTCTATGCTTTCAACATAGTGACTGCTTGGGGAAAATAAAGCAAACGACGACGGTAGATGACTTATTAAATTATTTATGCTGATAGTACGATCGTCTGATCTATACTTAGCGTTCATGTTAAACGTTTCAGATCACTCTGCCACCACCGCTAGTCAGCAAGTAGCCTACACTCACAAACTTATCTCAAACAATATATGTTTTTGACTGTTCTTACCTCTGTAAATATAATGTTGACCTCCTTGCAGGCAGCAGATGACTTGTGAAGTGTGCACGCACGTACGAGCGTTGCGAGCACTGTTGCCAGGTCGTATGCCTGCACTGTTTCCGCGGGTTGTTTGTGTAGTGCACGGGTTGACGCGATTGTTACTCACTGGAACATGATTGTTATCGGGGAAACACCCGGGAACGCTATTTGACTATTTTTGGCCGTGATTGGGTTAGTTTTGATGAGCAATTGGGCTGGTTTTGTTGTGCAGACCTGGCCTGAAGTTTAAATTTCAGAAAAACGCATATAGGCCCTTTAACATAAAATATAAATATTTTTATTATCGTTAATTAGTCTATGATTTTGATGCCCCCTTCCTGTGTGAAAGGTGTGTTCCATATTATATATTGCATACCCCCTTGTTGCACTTTTGTATAGGACCTTAAGACAGTACAACCTGTCTGTAATGAAAGGTCCCTCTCATCCTTGTTTCAATTGACATTTTAAGGGGACCAATGTTTATATATAGAAAAACTTTAAATTGAATCTCCCTGTTTTGTCAGCCCTTTGCTACCCTGTCCCAGCTTTTTCCTTTTCTCTGGTTCTTTCCAGACTCTTTCCTCACTACACATCATGCGATTGTTTTTATTTTTTGCCAGCATCCCCTTAGGGAGTCAGCTGGGCCAGCAGAGGCTGTTTCATCACCGGTAGTGTAATATAAGCAATATAATATAATATAAGTAATATAAGCATCTCAATGCTGATGCTAAGAAAGGAGAAGTTACTTAACATTTCAGCTAACAATGACCTCATAGACTTTGTGTGTGACACTGACAGTATACACTCTCAGAAAAAAAGGTATGCTGTCACTGGCACAGTACCCTTCATTATTAGTACCATTTAGGTACTATTATGTACACTTTTGGTACCATATACCTTTGAGGGGCTAAAATGCACTCTTTAGGTACAAAGGTGTACTTTTTGAAAAGGTACCGCCACAGTGACAGCTTTTTTTTTTACAATGCTATGCATAATGCTTTATGCAACACTTTGCCTATACATTTGCAAATTATGTAGCAAATTGTTATTATAAGGATAGAGCATCCAACATTTACATGCATGATGTGGTGCAAGGTTTATGTGTGCTTATGTGTGCTCTTTAAAAATCAAGGTTGAAATACAATTTTCTATTTTATATAATAATAATAGTTGTAGTAGCCATAGTAGTGGCAATTTTATTTTACTTTTCTTTACTTATTGCATTTGAACTGTCCAAATGTTATAAGAGTCAAACAATGAACTCCATTCAACTCTTCTTTTTATGAGTCCAAAAAAACAGAATGAAAACTCATCATCCAAACAGAAACGGAGACAAAAAGAGTATCTTTACAAAGTCTTAATCAAATGAGAAAAGTAGCTTACATAAAATAAAACAAAGAAAACACAAACAGTTCTTGACAACCAGCCAACAACATGATGTGCTTATTAAAGGAGATCAACAGAACTAACTTACAAGACTATTTTAGACTAAATTGAAGATAACTGACTTATCCCTAGGACTAAGTGAATTAATCATTTAATCTTGGTTTCACAGACACAGTTTGGATTAAGACAGGATTAGGTCTTAGTTTAATTAGGATATTTAAGTAGCTTTTAGAAACATGCCTTAAAAAAAAAATTGATTACTGGTGTGCATCTTGAGACAAAACATTGGCACTGACATATTTTAAAATGTGTCAGTGCAAGTTGATTTGAGTTAAGACAGCTCAAACATGCATTTTAGTCTGGGACTAGGCTCAAGTTTTGTCTGTGAAACCGAAGGTCAATATGCATACATTTAGATAAGAGGTGTTCCTCACCAATCAACAATTTAGCAAAAATGATCTATGTGTGCAAACATAGATTAGTCCAGCCATGCGTATGGCACATCCTCATTTTCATATTCTTTACAATGTTCTTATTTCCTCTCAGAAGGGAGATGATTAAATCTTGATGATATGCAAATACGCAGATTGACAAATTGTGACCTTTAGCTTAGTGTAGTGCTGTGAAGTTGGAGAGATTTTAGAGGAGGAAATTGGTCGACTGGCGACTCTTTTCAGTCCTCTCAACATTTGCATGACAATATTTCATTTCACACATACCGACTATGGTGCTTAAATCTCAGTTACGGTTGTAATTTATCTTTAGTTTCTGACAATTTTCTATTTTTCTACATCTTTTTTGATGCTGCAGACATTCTCTATGAATATAACAGTGTAATAAAGTGAAGTAGCAAGTGCCAGTATTTGGTTTATTTAAAGCATCCAGTTTTTCTTTCTTTTCTTTTTTTTGGTATGCCTTCATATGAGCAATGGACTGAGGCATAATCAGATTTTATGACTGACATTTTGCCTTGAAGCTTGCTAATTTTCACAGTTCGCCCACCTGTGAGTCAGTTTCAAATAATAGTTGGGAAGCTCAAACAAAGCTCACAAAGATTTTTTTTTTTTTCTGTGGCGACATGCAGTGACTGACTCACATTTTGTTGAACTAATATAGCTATTTCATTCTTCACTAATGCCATTATTTCCCCTCTTAGATAGTTTAAACACGACAGTTTTCCCTTTTTATGAGTTTCAAAGTGCAAAGTATATGTCAAACACGAAGCTTGGGAGTGTTCAGCAACAAATTGCATTGGGCCACAGCCTGAGCGTGAGTAATCAACCACTTTACTCTGCACTTTAAGGAGAGTCTCCGAAACTGAAAGCTAGTCACGAACCCTGAACACAATTAGCCTCAAACACACCAGCACTTACCACCCTCACAGGTCACACTCTTCATTTATCAAGAGTATTCTCCTATTCTCCTTCTACTCTTTAATTCATGTGCATGTAATCCCTTTTCAGTCCTTTACTAAACATAAGCAGAAGCTTAAGAGGCTGAGGCGAAGGCCATTTTATCATTTCAAATCCCATGGAGAAGGATTACGACAGGCATTTTCGGTTCGGTACATCTTGTTACCTTCTATCAAATTGTGAAATTGTGAGTCAGTCACGATAAACCGACCACAAAGGTTTATATGAAGCCATTGGGTGCCGTTTGTGTCTGTGTTACCCACGTCAAAAATTCAATCTCGATTCTTTGAGCTACAATATGGATGCAGTTGAATCTCATTGAGGCATTAGAAGAATGATTCTCCGTTTAATTAGCCACTGAACCTTTCAAGAGATAATTATTCGTGCTGGATCCAACATGTTATTCAGGCTCCTCCTGTGCTGAGCAGTAAACAGAACGAGTCTGTGAAACTGAAGTTGTGACACACACTAATTAGTCATTTTTCCACTGTTGTCTGCACTGGCATGCTGCTGTGAATGCATTGAATACGAGTCAAGAACTTGGAGCTGTCAACAAAGACTTCTACTTTGATGTTTTGAAAACGCTCATTGAAAACTATCTAATGACCCAGCCTGTCCTTTTGTGAAAAGTGTGTAATTTTTGATGACTTCACTGCAACGAGTTCTGCGGTCTTCCTAATAAGGCTTAATGTTAGTGTATTGTATGTACAGTGTGATAGCTTGAATGTCATTCAAATTAGTAAAATGATAAAGAAAGTTAAAGAGGATTTCATGATTTTTTTTTTTTTTTTGGAAAGAATAATAGCCTACTTTTATTCAGCAAGGATGCATTTAGTTGATGCAAAAGTAACAGCAAAGACAAGTATAATGTTACAAAAGCTGTAGGCTATGTCAACTAAATGCTGTTCTTTTTAATTCTCTATTGATGACCTGAAAAAAAAATTGAATCACAGTTTCTATAAAAAAACATTAAGATGTTTTTGACATTGATATTAACAATAAGACAAGTTTATTTGAGCATTATTAGAATGTTGTGGAGTAAATATTTACATTAAGTATAATTTTATGTTTCTGAGGATTGGGATTTAAAAGAGGAAATAATACATGTGCTAATGTACACTATTGATGGCTAATATTTAGCAGTAAGATATTCAATAATTTCCTTCAAAAGGTTCTTATAGAGTTTATAGTTTGATTATTTCTTTTTTAGTTTGTGGAACCACTATCAACAAATTATTTATTAAATAATTATAGTATAAGTATAACCCATCTGGTTTATAGTTGCTTTCTTTGTATGCTAAATCATATTTTTGTCTCAGATAACTTTGTCAGACATTTTTCTCAGTTTAGTGTATGCTAGATTATGCATAGGCCTTTTTAAATAGTATGTCTGGGAGTGTAATTTACTATAAATTATATCTCTACGTCTCTTCAAGTAGCCCCAGAGACTTTCTGAGCTGTGTGATTTTTAAAGGTCATTAAATTCCTCTTGGTTTCTATATTGAGAAACAGTCTTGACAATTACTCTGGGTAACTGAGTTCATAAATTACCTTGTAAATACTTCTATAAACTCAGTCCTCTGACTGAGTGTTTATTTTCAACACTGCACTGTAACTGATTTCTGTAATTTGAACAGTATTTTACTGTAATATGTACTGTAAGATACTGTAAAATGTTTATACAGTATGTTATTGTAAACCGCAAAGGATTATGGGAAAATATATGGTCACTACTGTAATTCTTCTCTACTGTAAATCAATTTACAGTAGTGAACTAGCCCGCGTAAAACTGACCAATGGCAAGAGAGATTTCTTTTGAATTTTTTTGACTGTATTGGTTGAAGTGGCCGTTAATGTGGACAAAAGATGTAGCCTACCGGTAACTCCAAAAAGGTTAGTATATTATTTCTATTTTATGTAAAACAAACATTTGCAAATGTTTTCATTTATGTTAACAGCAAACTAACATGATTTGTCTTTTTGTTTTCGTCGGAATGGTTTTGGTGCCTTTTTTTTCCCTGACAGTCGGCCGGATCTCCGTCACGGTGATAATATTAACTGGTAAGTAAGCTAATAAGTTCACCTATATTATCCGAAATATTCTTTAGTTAAAACGATAACAATAACGTTTGTACATATCTCTGCCTCTTTAACGTAAGCTCGCTAGGCGGAGTCGTCGGTTAGGCTAACGTTAACCGCAACGAACTAACGTGTCGTGGTGAAATACTGAGGTAAAGTGAGATAGACGAAACCCTTGTTTAAGTGAGGTTTTTAAACAAGATTTTCACGTATATGCTTTGATTTATTTTCAGGTTTGTGATCTGTATAATGTCTGCAGTCTGCAACGATGGAGGTGTGTGTTGGAGCCTTTTCATTGCCGTCATAACATCAACTGGTAGGTTAACTTCACTTAAAGAAGCCGAAGTAAACTTAAACAGAGAATAATAATAACATATATATGTTCCGTGAACTTCCGTCCCCTATTTATCACAACTTAGCTAGTTAGGGAGATGTAACAACGTTAACAGTGAGCTAAAGTGAAAAAATAAGTTAAAAGGAATAGTGCACCTCAAAAAGAAATTCTGTCATAATTGACTTGCCCACAAGTTGTTCTAAACCTGCATGAAGTTCTTTCTTCTGAACATAAAAGAAGATATTTTGAAGAATGTTGGTAATGGAACAGTTTGCTGGTCCCCATTGACTTCTATAATAAATAAATAAAAATACTATGGATGTCAATGGGGACCAGAAACTTGTTTGGTTACTCATGTTTTTTAAAATATCTTCTTAGGTACACAGCACAAGAAATAAATTAATACAGGTTATGAACAAGTTGAGGCTGAGTAAATGGTAAATGGATATCATTTTAATTTTTTAAGTAAACTAAACCGTTTAAGCGACACCATTGTTAATTACATCTTTTGTTTTATTTTCAAGTTTGTGGCCTGAATCATGTCTGCAATGTCAGAGGTGTGTTATGGAGTCTTTTCTTGTGATTGCCGTCCTAATGGTGATGACATCTACAGGTGGGTAAGATGACATCAACTAAATTAGCAGAATTATGCGTTAGTTTAGCAGGCAAACATAATATAATGTAACTCCCGATGAAACCAACGGAAGGGGATAAAACGGGTTTACCAGGCAGCAGAGTTAACCCTTCAAGGCCTAAGGGGTTTTATGCCCGCCTGGCACTATGTTGATTTTTTGGCTTCTGGAATGGTCAATTTTCATAGCAGAGTGAAGAGAGTCATATTTCTGGATTCTATAGACTCTCAGCTACAATGTGGATGCATTTACAATACACTTTTTGAGACACTTGTATGTGTTTTGCTGTGATATATCACCAAGAAATACAAAAACAGAAGTTCATTTTTTTTGTTTTTATTATAGAAAAATATTAAAACATAGATGAATAAGGGATTTTACAACAAATATTGATTCGTCAAAGGCTTTAGAAAAAAATAAAAAAAAATGGGTGAAAAAAATTTAAGAAACAAATTAACTATTTAGATTTTGGCGAATGTAGTCACCATACGTTTTTTTTTTTAAAAAACACAGCAATTATAAGATGTAGGGAACAATGTTAATTTTGAATTGAATATTCTATCAATTTACCAAACACATCCAAAAACAACCTCTAGATGTCACTGTGCACTGCATTTGCACATCAGTCCACACAAGGGCGCGCACGCGTGGGTTGCGCGATGATGCAATCGGCTGTTCTTGGGCTGTTCTAAAACACAAAAATGTGGTAAATAAAGATTAGCTATTCATCATCATGTGTGTATTTTTAAATCCAAGTCATAGAACTTCTAACTACAATAATCTAACTATTATTACTGGAGCGTTCATCATTACGCACCGAGTATACGTCTTACAAACCCCCATGTAGACAAATACAAGTCTTAGGCTTACTGCACCATTATTTCTGAAAAGCTACTATACAATTTTACTAAAATAAAAACAGTACAATAAAATAGACAAGCAAAGCAAAGTAAACGAAATAGCTTGTAAATGAAGAGAGACTACATGGGCCAAAACGCGCACATTATTTGATGGCGCACATTAGCCTATTTGATTACTGCTCCGTTATTTCTGAAAAGCTACAACCATAATTTTGCTAAAAAATCATACAATATATATTAGAAAATGCATTATCAGCAATATTGCATTCATTACTTACTCTTCAAATGGATCGATTCCGTCCAGAATTTGATCATCTTCATCCGAATCAAATCGATATGGATCAGATCCGCTCTCGGCAAAAATCATTTCAGCAGCTTGCTCGGCAGTGAATCTTCGTTTGGCCATGTTTTCTTTGAAAAGAATCTAGTACAAATACGTGTATCTCCAATGTGTTGTGTAAAGACCGTGAAAACACGAAAACATTTAGCGGATCCCACGTGGGATTGATTCCAAACCCCTCCCCTTTCTTACACGTGACGACGTCATTTTTTGTTTTTGGTCTGTGATTGGTTCACACACAGGTCTGTCATTGGTTCACACACACAGATCTGTCATTGGATCACACACACACACACCCACAACAGCACTTTATATCAATAGATAGGGTTAAGTACATTTTCTCTGTTTTGCGGTAAAATGCTATAGATTTGCACTCAAATACGGAAGGCTTATCATTCGCGGAAGTCAACAAAGTCAGACTCCTTTTACGCAGACGAATGTCAGCTTTTTAATAAAAAAAAAAAGTAAGTTAATACTTTGATGCATTCCGAAGTTATTAGTAGATTTGTAAGGGGAGTGCATTTGACGCTCTAGAGCGTCAATCGGGTTTGGAGGGTTAAAGTGCTTTTAAATAATCATTCATCAGTTTCTGTTCTTTATTTTGAATTTGCAGAAGCCATTCCCTCCGGACTGTACATCACTGCTGACGCTCTCCACTAATATACAGAACAGGTTGACGTTTGAGGAGGAGGAGGAGGAGGAAAGGGTTAGCAATATACCATTATCAATATAGCAAAATTTTGCTAACTAATATTTTAAATGTTTAATTTATTTAAAAAACTATAAACACCATACAACATCATATCTTACATCATCTTTACCCCTCATGTCGTTGTTGTTAGTAATACGTTTTGTCATTGTATTTTATTTCTGTGAACTATAATAACACTAAAAGGCTGCTGTGACTTTGTCTGTTTCAGGAGAGTCTGTTCTCTAAGCAAAAACATGGATGCTGACTATGAAGAATCATCATCCAGTTACTACAGCTAACAGACTCTTCTTCAGCATTAACTGTCCATTTTGTCAAATGCAGAATTAGGTAACCCAAAATATATATATTTTTTACATTACATTTACATTCATGCATTTGGCAGACACTTTTATCCAAAGGAATTACATTGTATTTAAGTTTAAAGGAACACCCTACCGTTTTTTGAAATAGGGTTTTTTCACTGTCTCCTCTATATTTAGATAAGTGGGCAAATGTATTTTTGTCTCAGTGCATGCATTGTCTTAAGGTGCGTTCACACCAAACGCGAATAGAACGTCTGGTGCGAGTGATTTAAATGTTAAGTCAATGTAAAGACGCAATTATGCACCTCTAGAGGTCAATCAACATCAGCCATCTTGCAAACAGACAACCGTCTAGCACTTGCCCCTCCCACAAGAAGCGGATTTCTCCTCTGACGCGCGTCAATTTCGCTTCAAACTAGTGTTGTCACGATACCAAAATTATTGTTTCGATACCGATACCAAGTCAAGTATTGCGATTTCGATACTTTTTCGATACTTTTCCTGAAAAGGGAGAAACACTCTCAAATATCATTGCTGTGCTTTATTTTAAAACCGGGACAACATTCTAATCATACACCACACTAATAAATGAACATTTGAACAGCAGATATGTTAAACATTTGAACAAAATATAAAAAATAAATTAGAGCAATGACATTCAAGGTAAAAAAAATAATAAATTTAGCACCATTATCTCAGTTATCATAAGCAACATAAGAGTTAACAGGAACTGATAAGATTTTATCAATATCCATGCCACTGAAGATTCTGCTAATCGATCCGATTCTTTAACGATTCTCTTATCGATTCCTGATAGCAGTGTGTGGAAAAAAGTAGTCTCATGCTAACAAGTGGTTTTATTTGTTTAAAAGCTTACACTTGAGTAAGCAAACTTTATTTTTATGTAATTTATGTAATAAATGAAACCTTATTGTAAAGTGTTACCAATTAGTTATAAACCGATTCAGATGTCTCGTGAGTTCAGTGTTGGACAGATCAGTTGTTTAAACCATTCATTAAAACGAATCGGTTCAAATGAGTCATTAGTTCGCGAATTGGGCGTGTCATTAATGGACGTGTGCGCGTTGTGTGATTATCCCCGCAGTTTAGGACATCCCACAAGATTTGTGTCATCACAGAAAACATCATCACTGGATAGGTTTGTTTTCGTTTATTTAAAGTGTGGTTTAAATCAGCTGAATGTGCGGAACGCTTTTCAGAGAAGATCATTAAGGCAACATATTTTAGCACAATTCACACCAGCGGTATTTCAGGAAAACAAATCTCCGAATGCTCCACATGAAAATTTAGTTTTCAGACCATACCATCGTGTCGATTTATTTTGATTAATATGTGGGAGAGAGCAAGACAGCGCTTAGTTTTGAGACGGAAGCCTTGTTTACTTTCGCCTGGCTCCGCAGATAGAGTGCGTGCGCGCGCGACCATGCAGGTCTCTCTCTCTCTCTCTCTCTCTCTCTCTCTCTCTCTCTCTCTCTCTCTCTCTCTCTCTCTCTCTCTCTCTCTCTCTCTCTCTCTCTCCAGTTAAACATGCGCCGTCACACGCGCATCTAAGTTACATTACTCACCGATCAAATAAGACTTTGGCGGGACAAAAATTCGCTGTAGTGTTTGTCACATGAGAGCTGCAGCTTCTAGCTTTGCTGCGTGCGTGAGGAGAAAAAAGTATCGATACTAATAAATTTAGGTATCGTGACGTTTTTAATTTCCGAGTATCGCGATACTTTTGAAGTATCGATACACCGTGCAACACTACTTCAAACACTTGCTTTTTACGCGTGTCAACTTAGCTTTGGACACGCGATTGGATTCTAAATGTTCAAGCGTCCAACTAGACGTGGTAGACGAGAATTTTACGCTCTATTCGCGTTTGGCAGCGCCGCCGGATAGCATGTCTGGATAGCATGTCCGCTCCCGACTTTTGGGGAGCTTTTTCACCGTATCCCCCAGAGTGAGATACATACATAACTTTTTTCATCTCCGTGCGTGCCGTAACTCTCTGACACACCCACCACTAGCCTACAGTAGCTTAGACCAAAGACTGGATGTAAATAGCTCCAGCTAGCATACTAATCCCAATAAGTGACAAAATAACACCCACATTTTCCTATTTACATGTTGTGATTTGTATAGTCACAGCGTGTACAAATAATAAGGTCATATGAGACACTGCCATCTTTTAACCATATAAATACTGGGAACTATATTCTCAGAAGGCGAAGCACTGCTACTTCTGTGGAGTGATTACCGCAGCTCTGAGCAAACTCTCTGCTCCTCACTACAGGGCTTCTCAAGTGCTGCGAGCAAATCACTCCACAGAAGTAGCAGTGCTTCGCCCTCTGAGAATATAGTTCCCAGTATTTATATGGTTAAAATATGTCTGTGTCTCATGTGACCTTATTATTTGTACACTCTGTGACTATACAAATCACAACATGTAAATAGGAAAAGGCTGGTGTTATTTTGTCACTTATTGGGAGCAGTATGCTAGCTGGAGCCGTTTACATCCAGTATTTGTGCTAAGCTAGGCTAGCGGTGGGTGCGTCAGACAGTTACGGCACGCACAGAGATGAAAAAGGTATGTATAGACTTATCTAACTCTGGGGGATACGGTGAATAAGCTAAAGTCCCAAAAAGGCGTGTTCCTTTAAAGGGATACTCCACCAGTTTTTCTTATTAAACTATGTTATTCCCTTAACTAAGACGAGTTGATACATACCTCTCTCGTCTCAGTGCGTGCACTATATCGCTCTGTATTGCCGCAAAACTGTGTTAGCACTTAGCTTAGCCCATGCATTAAATATGGGCTTTAAAGAGAAGCGACCAAACACTTCCACGTTTTCCCTATTTAAACACAATTACTCGAGTAGTGTAACTTGACCTGGGCTGGTGACACAAAATAAAACGTTGCGCTTTTCTAAGCGTTTAAAATTGATGACTATATTGTGTGGCGGAATACCATAGCAAGTGCTTTTGAGCACTTCGACTTGGCGCAATAATATCATCACTTGTGAAAAGTCCTCTTACCGGCTCCCGCTTCCTCTCCCCCTCCCTCTCATTTCCGTCAATACAACCAACGTGACTTTTACTACCTGTGCTATGCAACCTTGCAGCCAGTCTCAAGATACAGAGAATCAGATATGTTGCCACTATAACGTTATACTAAGGAGTTATACGGTTTTAGGCTTATACTACATGTTTCTTTCTGAGCTCAGTCCTTATCTAAATAAAACAGTCACTTTTTATTTCCTGTCTCAGAAGCGCACTGATTTCACATTCACAGATATGTTACTCAGCTAAAGTTACTGACACTTCCAGGACAACCAAATACCATGCAAAAGTACACTTACAGCGTTGGGTGATGATCCTCTTTCTTGTGTAAGTGATCTGAATATTGTTGGTGTAGCCTCATCCTTTAGGCGTGTTCCTGTGCAGGTATAGTCCTCTTTTGTGAAATGTTCAGAGCAAACACGCCACTTCTTCAGAGTCATCAATGGTGTTTTGGGATTCTTGTTCAAAGCAGCTAACCAAGCTCTCCGCTGTATGTGGTGTGTTGGAATTCGGTGAAAAATGACAGCACTATGTACATTTCCTTATTTTCACAACCCTTTACGATGCACGTTTTAACCATGATTGTACACAAACTAGCTTCCAACAACCTGTTACTTCGTCAACTCCGCTCAAACTACTACTACCGGCGCATGTCACGTTGGTTGTATTGACGGAAATGAGAGGGAGGGGGAGAGGAAGCGGGAGCCGGTAAGAGGACTTTTCACGAGTGATGATATTATTGCGCCAAGTCGAAGTGCTCAAAAGCACTTGTTATGGTATTCCGCCATACAATATAGTCATCAATTTTAAACGCTTAGAAAAGCGCAACGTTTTATTTTGTGTCACCAGCCCAGGTCAAGTTACACTACTCGAGTAACTGTGTTTAAATAGGGAAAACGTGGAAGTGTTTGGTCGCTTCTCTTTAAGGCCCATATTTAATGCATGGGCTAAGCTAAGTGCTAACATAGTTTTGCGGCAATACAGAGCGATATATTGCACGCACTGAGACGAGAGAGGTATGTATCAACTCGTCTTAGTTAAGGGAATAACATAGTTTAATAAGAAAAACTGGTGGAGTAACCCTTTAAGACTAGGCGATTTCCTAGACAGATATTGACTTGGGACTATATTGCGGTGAATCACAGGCGAACCACTGCTACTTGGGCGCAGAGATATGACGCAACACCTGAAATCCCCCAACTTCCGTCAACATATTGGTGTGAATATTAGTTAACTATTTTTCCTACAGTAGACATAGTGAATGGCGATGAATATGGCGGATTTTGTGAGAGACAAAGAAGATGAGTTCTCAAAAAAGTCGAAGACTATAGGATGGATCAATGCAGAGAAGTCCTCGGTAGCTGAGACACAACTGCGGGCACTCATCTTGATCTGACACGTTGAGCCTGGTCATCGATGGCAGTACCTTGTCCCACTCGCCACAGCACAGATACTCTATTTCAGTCGGCATAGGCTGGCATATTCCCACACTCACACCACCAGTTAGTGTCGGCTCTCATCCTCACGCCCTCAGGCTGTTGAACAATCGCAACCTCCTCCTTTTGTCTGTCTTATTTCCAAAGCACGCAGCCCCTCTTCTGAAAACTCTGGTTCGTAGAGTTATGGTTCTGGATCTTGGCTGTCTGAGAAGTCACCCTCTTCGTCTCTCACAAAATCAGCCATGTTTATCGCCATTCACTATGTCTACTGTAGGAAAAATAGCCAGCTAATATTCATGCCGGTATGTTGACGGAAGTTGGGGGATTTCAGGTGTTGCGTGATATCTCTGTGACCAAGTAGCAGTGCTTCGCCTGTGCTCCGTCCCAAGTCAACATCTGCCTAGGAAATCGCCTAGTCTTAATCTGCATTGCTATTTGCACTCGTTGTGAATAGACCCTTTTACTGTTTGTACACATTGATGACGTGGCAACGTATGCGTGCGCAAATTGGCAACAGAAGTATGGCGAGAATCAGCCCATATAAAGTGGGCGCTGCAGACGCGAGCATTTTTTTATTATGTCCTCGCTCCAATCAACACGTTTAATCGCCTGCAGCCACAGGCGCCGCCGGTTCTTCTGAAACGGCCGTGATCCTGTCGGAATCCTATAAAACTTAAGTCCCATGGTGGAATATCGATTAGTGCAACCGTAAACGCAACAACCAGACATTTGATGCTGGGAAACCGTTTTGATAAACTTTAGGAGTTGCTAACACGTTAGAGCCAGTGGGAAACAACACCACTTCCGTTGCCAAAATGCGCGCGCAACTATTTGATCACGTGGGCTGTAAAAGGGTCAATACGCAGGCCACAAAAAGTAATTGAGTTTTTTAATCACTTTTACTCCCAACATGCTATCCGGCAACAAAGGGTTCCATTTATTATACAAAGCTAAGCTAGCGGCGGCACTGCCAGACTAAGACAATGCATGCACTGAGACAAAAATGCGTTTGCTAAATATAGGGGAGACGGTGAAAACCACCTTTTTCAAAAAACGGTGGCATGTTCCTATTATTAAAGGAGAACTCCGGTCAATTTTAACATTGAGCTCATTTTTTGTACATTTGGAGTGCTGTCAGTACAGAGAACAACGACAAAAATCGGTGTTGTTGCCTACACCGTGTTATCCTCTTTTTAAAATTCGCACCCCGTTGACTTAAACGGGGCAAGTTCTAAACCTGCTTTTAGCCTCTTAACATCCTTGATGTGTCATTACAAGTTACCAATGATCGCGCCGCGCGCGAACTCGACTACTGTCGACTTCGACCGAAAACAGGAAGAAAACACAGGTATGTGAGCTGGCTGAATAAACATCATTTTTATTCATATCTTTCACATCTACTGCAGTCAGATTGACCGTGGTCACTCTTAATAACACCACTCACATGGCTGTGCACTTGTAATGACACATCAAGGATGTTAAGAGGCTAAAAGCAGGTTTAGAACTTGCCCCGTTTAAGTCAACAGGGTGCGAATTTTAAAAAAAGGATAACACGGTGTAGAAAACACTGATTTTTGTCGTTGTTCTCTGTACTGACAGCACTCCAAATGTACAAAAAATGAGCCCAATGTTAAAATTGACCAGAGTTCTCCTTTAAGTTATCCATTCCCTGGAAATCAAACTCATTGTTTCAGCATTCTTGCATCTTTCTCTACTGTTGAAGCTACACAGGAATGTATTGTGAAAGAATGAAGCTTAAATGAATCGAATGTAATAGATTATGAGGTAATTATGTACCATCTCTGTAGGTGCATTCAGAATCAGATGTTTTGCTTTATCAACATAAAAGTACATGCATCATTAAGTTTGAGAGTTAGGGCAAATTCTGACAACACCGATCTCAAAATTAATGTATTTTTTTCCCCTTTGTGCTTGCAGGTTCATTCTCAGAATCAACTCTGATGGCACCAAACACTAAAGGCACAGAGCAGATGGAAATCTGGAAAGATCCACACACAAAAAAGCATCAGCCTGAACCTCCTCAGTGTTTCTCATCAGAGAGCTTGTCAACTTTGACTGGCAAAATTACTGAAATGTAACAACACAAACTGACTTTTATGGTATTTTATTATTTTAAGGCCTGTTTTGGTTTTCAGTGCGTGTACGCACGTTTTTGCCATGCTACAGATACAAATGGTCCCCAGGAGATTAGTTCTATGGACTTTGGTGATTTTTGCCTCTTTTTTTTTCAGCTATTGAGGTCAAGATTTGTAATTTGTACTTCTAAAAACAAAATGTTCAACAATTAAAAATAATATTTTAAGGACAAATGTTCATGAGTTGTTGTAATTTTTGGGGGTGGGGTAAACATGTAAAAAAACAAAAAAAACTCAATACTAATACTGTAAATGACAATACGGTAACAGACAAAATACAGTAAATGGTACGGTATACTGTAATTGAAAATACAGTAAAGATACAGTATACTGTAATTGAAAATACAGTAAAGGTACAGTATACTGTAATTGAAAATACAGTAAAGGTACAGTATACTGTAATTGAAAATACAGTAAAGATACTGTAATTGAAAATACAGTAAAGGTACAGTGTACTGTAAGTGAAAATACAGTAATAATACTGTAAAACATTTTACAGTAAATTACTGGCATCCAGCTGCCAGTAAGTTACTGTAAAATTTACAGCAATCTCTTTACAGTGTGTATTGCATACCAGCATTTTTGCCCAGAGCAACACAGTTAAATTCCGGTGAACACCTGCCAACATCTGGCTGAAAGCTAGCCCTTCCCACTAATCCACCCTATCAATAGAGATTCGCTTCTGGAGAAACACTGAAGGCAATTAGTTTAAAAGGCATTACTTGACATTTAACTCCTGGCCTCTTTATGAGCCAGTGAAAAGCTGACATTTGTATGAGACTGAGGCATCTCTGGGCTGGCAGAAGGGTCCAAGACCCACAGACTGGGCCAGGGCTGTCTGCGCCCAGACAACCAGAGGGGGGGAGGCGTTAGGTCAGGATGACTCTTTAGGCAACCCAGTGCTCAGTAATTGGCAGAGAACTGTGAGTGTATTGTACTGTCGAACTGCAGAAGAGTGTCGGGTGAAATACCTCCACTGCTGTTGGATGAGGTCGAGGTCTTATCCTTGAAGGACCAAGAGGCATTTCATATGTAATGTACTGACTGTACTGAAGGCATGCTCCACAATGATACAGCCCAGTGTTTTTTTTTTAACAACCAAAAGTTTGCAGATTCAAACCATGCAAGGAGGGATCTTTGAAGTTAACATCAAATTCAGGGGAGATTGGTTCTGTAATAGGTGTATTGTTGCTATTGTAATTTTTTTGTCTTTGTTTCTCCTCTCTCACCCCCTCATGCCTCAGTTTCTCCTTCCTCTCACCCCATCATGCCTTTATGTTTCTCTGGGGTGTGGTACAGCAAGGATTGAGCTTATTTACACGAGTGAGGGACTTAGTTACAACTTCCTTGTAAGGTAGAAAAGCATGTTGCTTATGTTTAAAAAGGAACATATACCTCATGCTTACACATGGTACAATCCACTTTCCATATTAATTAAGAAACTATCCCTCGGTGTATACATTCATGGTACATTTGCATCAGTTGAAAAACATTCCTTTCCTTGTAAAGAACATGCCAACTGTACACATTTAATTTATCATCAGTGGAACATCTCTGCTCAGTGACCGTTTCATTGCACACATACCTCTAAGCAAAATATATAACTCTCCCAGCTCCCATCCTTGCATCTGAAATATGATCCTTAAACACATGTGTCCATGCAATAGTCTAACTCATGCATTTTAAACTTCATAAGATAATACAACTGATTATGAATACTAATAAAGAATAATAATTTAAACATAATATTAAATAATGAAGCTATATTAAAAGATGACATTTTAGTCTTCATCTGAATATGAAATGATCTTTTATCAAACTCATTAGTAACATGAACATGTGATTTGTCTTGATGGCAGATTTTTTTTTAATTTTTTTTAGGAAATTAGCCTTTTTTTAATTAATGGGTTGCATTTGAAATGAATTGGATGGACCCTATATAGGCTTAGAATTTGAACTGGAATTTCATTTATATTTATTGAAATTAAACATTCAATATTATGGTGTTTAGTGCACAAAATGTTATATTTATGAGCAATAAAAAGTATTTTATTCTCACCAAGGCTGCATTTGTTTGGTTAAACCTACAGTAATAACAGTATTATTGTGAAATTGTATCACCATTTTAAATAATTGCTTTTAGTAAATTATAAAATGTAAATTACTGCTTAATATTTTTGTGAATTTATGATAATTATTTTCTAAAGAACAGCATTTATTTGAAATAGACATCTTTTATAACATTATATGAAAAAGACTGAAAAAAGTATTAATTTCTTTAAAAAAAAAAATCTTACTAATATATGTATTTTGTATTTTGCAGATGTTTTTTTTTTCTTTTTTCAAAGTGACAGTGCATAAGATACACATTTTTATCAGTGTATGCATTCCCTGTGAATTGAACCCAGTCAAACCATCTGAACTACAAGATTATTATAATTGTACACAAATTATAATGCTGCATGCCGTTTTCTTCCTCAATTCAAATTCAATCCAGGTTAAGCAATTGAATTGAAATTTAAAAAGCATTATCAATTCAAGTCTGGATAGCACACAATCCATCCTGCTGAATGACTTATGGTAATGCTTTACCTGTTGCGGGGAGCTGCTTTTGTTAGTTGCTACTTACTGTGGAAATTTTAGATGAAATGGAATGGTGCCACCAGGTTTCAAACATTTTATGCCCTATGAATAATAAGTTTAGAAACAAACAAACCAAGAAACAACAACTACAAATGTGTATGCAAACTGTTAAAAATAAGCTTGACAGACTCCCCTTTTCACTCAATCATTCTTCTTCATAAAACACTCCTCCAATTTTTAAGAAAGCTCAAACAACAGCGCTACCCTGGATTAGTGCACATAACAAGGATGTCAGCAGTGTTTTGATATAATATAGTGCCCTGACTCAGAGATGTATGGCTCGGCTTGATTTATCGTGTGTGAAACGCTGACTACAGGTATTGGCAGGGCTTACGTGACCCCGCGTCTTACGCCACATATACATAACCGGCTAATGGTGATGGATCTCCTGCGCTGACTGCAAATGCAATCTATTTTCATGACATCTGTCAATCAACCTGGGCTCAGCGTAATCAATTTCACTTCTTGCTAGCTCTCTGAAGTGCAGTGCGTCCAACTCCCATGGGAGGAAAGCTGTTTTAAGCCCGTTTTTTTCCCCCCTTTTTTCTTTTTTGCTTTAACATGATACTCCCCAAATTTGTTTTTATCTAAATGGCTGCAAGTATTAGCTCTAGCTGTGACCCCTGTAAACTGAAATGAGAATTGATTTAGCTGAAAAGAGCTTCCAGTTTACGATGAAGATTATTCCACTCCCTTGACAAATAGCCTGATGCCACTCACCGGGGGGAAACACACACACACACACACACACACACACACACACACACACACACACACACACACACACACACACACACACACACACACACACACACACACACACACACACACACACACACACACACACACACACACACACACACACACACACAAAAACACACAAACTACTATCACTAATAACACAGCACTACAAAACAAATAGGAATGCACTGAATGCCTCCAGCTCATGGCAATGAAGCAAATATAAATTAGCTTTGCTAAGATCCAATTAATGTAATTAGGATTCTCATTCGCTGAAATTAAAAGCAGTGGGAGTCAGCTGAGGACAGGGATCGGTCAACTTAGACACACGTGCCACCATGTGCACGCAAGCAATATTGAGAGAGAGATGACACTGGGCCCTATCACACACCTGGCGCAATGCAGCCAAGTTTTTTGCTAGTTTCAGCCTGACGCAGTTATCCTTTACACCTTATGCGCCTCGTTGTTTAAATACAAATGCATTTGTGCCTATCTGTGTGCGCTGGCCTGAAAACGGGGTGTGTTCAGGCACATTGTTGGTGCATTTCTATTTAGAAACAACTGAAATAGACTGACACTTTTTTTTTTTGTTGTTATTTAAAGAGCGCGTTAATAATGTGCCCCAACGCATTCTCACCCCAAGGCGTCATCTAACTGACAATTTTGACCATGCTTCAATATTCGACGCTAAAGGTACCCTTTAGCGTCAGTTAGTTGACGCGATCCCAGGGCGTCATCTAACTGACGCTAAGGGTAACGCGTCAGTTAGATGACGCGGGTAGGTTTAGGTCTGGGTAGAAGGGCGTCATCTAACTGACGCTAAGGGTAACGCGTCAGTTAGATGACGCCCTGGGATCGCGTCAACTAACTGACGCTAAAAGGTACCTTTAACGTCGAATATTGAAGCATGGTCAAACTGATTCCCAAGGCGTCAGTTAGATGACGCCTTGGGGTGAGAATGGGCTGTGTGCCCCTATAGGCAGATCCACAACGCGTGCACACTCTGTTTATTAAACACACAGAGACACGCAGCAGCACACAAACTAGCCAAATATTAAAAATAAAAGGATTACAGTGTAAAATATTATTATTGTGTACATAAAGATAAGGTGGAATCCAGCTTGTCCCGTTGATGGTCTGCTTGCACGCTTTAACCTCGCACATGAGAAGATCCGTTTCCTCTTTGAAGAATCATTCAGTCTTTCCGCTTGCAAATTCCGTCATGTAAATAGCGAATCTGCCATAGTGCGAGCGCACCTGGCTTTTAAAAGGAATGGGAGATGAGACTTTTTTGCATGTTACGTCCAAAACACACCCGTTACTCATTACAGTTTTTCTCGATTGCTTAAACACTATAACCAGGCTTTTGAACTAAAATTTCAAAACCATAATGCCATTTATCAAAAAGCACACCCAATTCACTAAACTATAAACACTATTCCCTGTTTTGACACATGAGTCAGAATTATTGAACTGTCACTGCAAAACTCTACACACAAATCCCTTCATTTCTCATTGCCTAGACCATATAGTCATTTAGAAAGCACTAGTATTCAATATTGTTCACTCAAGTTAGCACAGCTTCAGCTCAGTTAGCACACAATTACCCAGGTGAAAACACTAAGAGTCAAAATTTAACACACATCAATCAGATCTTTCAATAGAAAAAAGGGCACGAATCAGTTTGAGTTTTGGACCAATGGATCCAGAAACTACTACAGTCTTGAGTCCCAAAATGATATCTTTCTAGGCCAATGATGGTATTTCAACCATATGTGGAACATTCTTAGACTTGTTCATCATATTGCATCCTTGAGTGGAGGCCCTTCTGTCACGTACCAAGTAAATATAAAACATTTTTTAGAGGAGAGAGTAAAAAAAAGAAGAAGAGTACAAATCCATTAGTTATGTCTGTTCATCATGTGAAAAGGTTTGTGAAGGGGGGGAACCACAAGCAACATAACTTACCAGTTTTGGAAATGTTGTTTTGAATTTATTGCACCAGTGTGTTAGACTATGTTGTAGTGTGTGTGATTTTGAAGGCTTGTGTGTCCCGTCTGAGGGCAAAGTTTGGTTTTTCAGCAAGAGTGAATGGTTTTGAGTGTAGAGCTTCATTTTGACCAGGAAATAGGATGTTTGGGGAATTGGGTGAGACGTTATGGATTTGTGTTTACTGTTTTGAGAATACGAGGTATAATTTCAAGAAATGTGTTCAAGCAATCGAGAAAAACTGTAAGAGAACAGGGACAACCCTTTTAGACCATGCGCCGGGAGCGCCAAACATTTTTCCTGTCGTTAAACTAGCAAAAGTGGATTTGGACACGCTCTAAGTGCACTTGTGCCAATCACTTTAGGCCATGCGCTTAGATCGTTAACATAGGGCCCAATGAGTGCCCCTTTAAAGTCACCATAAAAATCTAAATCAACAATTCTTGTTTATCTATTGTGTAGGTGTCACGGGTGGTTGCTGGAAGGCAGACGAAGATGAAAAATAACACTAAATGCAACGTAGACCAAACAGAGAATGAATGTGAGGGATCAACTTATAAGGATAATTATTAGAACACAGCTATGAAAACAGGAGCGGGAAAACTGAACAAAGGAACACATGATGAGAATGAAAACAAACTAAAAGTCTATGATGATGACACTAACAGAACATGAGGGTGACAGTAGGCCTTTAAGCGTATATCAGTTGTTCTCAACCTTTTTGACTCACCGTTTAACATAATATTTAACGGTTATCCAATATAGGCTAAGTGTTTTCTGTTTTCTGCAGTAATTATGACAAAGCTGCTTGTTTAAAACATTTTTTTTTTACAGAAACTGGAGTATTGAAACATTAAATTAATTAACCATGATTAATTTTGTGATTCCAGAAGTTTCAGAACTTGATTTTAATTTAGATTAAATTAGATTAGATTTTAATAATTATTTGTGCGTGCGTGCGTGCATATGTGTGTGTGTGTGTGTGTGTGTGTGTGTGTGTGTGTGTGTGTGTGTGTGTGTGTGTGTGTGTGTGTGTGTGTGTGTGTTTATGTGGGAGTTTCAGGGAACCAGCAGAATTGTTGATAATCTCTTTTCACCGTACATTGATCTTTAAAATGTGTAATACAGTGGTCTTCTTTGTCTGTCTGCAGTTGCTCAATATTAATATTGTTTATGAGCCCATGCTGGAGATATGTTTTTTTTTTTTCATATTCAATGCAATTCAATTTCGCATTTCCTTCCTCCAGTGGTTTGTTGTCATTATTTAAAGGATAGCTCTCATAGAACTACATATGTGTGCATATTGATTTCGCAGGATGTCTGGGTTTATTTATTTATTTCAAATTCCAGTGTACATTAGTTTTTTATTGAACAGAAGAAAAAAAAAAGAAAAAAAAGGTGCTATAAGTAATATACAATTAAATATATTAGGTATATTTGCTGCCTCCTCAAACAAAACACACCTGGGTGATTCTCGCGAAATCCAGATTTAGAAGGTGTCCAGCATCAGAATTTTTAAAATGCCATTGAAGTCAATTTTCTTTTTGCACATATAAGATTAAGGTCTGAACTTACTATAACCATTATTTTTAGAAGATTTACAAAAATATTTACTATATAATTATTTACATTTTTAGATGAAGTCCATAAAAAATTATCATTACCGCAACATGACATTACCTTAAATATATGGTTAAAAATGTATATTTTTGGCTAATGTTGAAGTAGACTCTTATTACTCATGCTCAAAGCTATATAAAACTCTGGAGAGATTACTTTTTCATATTTATTATTTTTTTGTAATTTCCTTATTTTCTCTCATTACCGAAACATACTGTGATGATTTATAATTTCTTTTATTTAATTGTTTTACTAAAAGATAACATAAACATTTGTTATGTAGCACACCTTAAATAAGTAGTGTTGTTTAATATGTATATACATTTTAAAACAAAATATGATTATCTAATTATTACTTAATTTGTAAAAAAAGATACATGTTGCGGTAATGAAAATGCCATTTCGGTAATGAGGATCAATGTTTCGGAAATGAGATTTAGCTCACACTTTCGCTGTTGACAAAGGGGTTTGATGCCTAACCCCATTTTACATATTTAAAACGCATACAATTTTTAATAGAATATTTATTTCATAAACAGTGTTTCATTTTCTCATTTATCGTAATCATCACAGTACCATGCCTTGTGTTAACAAGTGTTGTGTATACAAGTTACAATCTTATGCTCATAAAGAATCATGTCATGTAGCCTACACTGTAGTACTAACAAATATACAACAATTAGTATAAATATTGTTTTCAATATATATACCCTGTCAGGTCTAAACTTTCTTCTGCTGGTGTTCTGTTCAGACTTTCATTTGTGTCTAGTTCCTGTCTGTTATTTAGGGCTGTACTCAACCAAAGAAAATCTTGGTCGACTGAAGTCCTGAAATATTCAACTAAAAATTACGTTAGAAAAAAAAAAACGTTAAATGAATTAGAGTCACAAATGATTTGCTCTTATCATCCGATCGTGGTTGTATCTCTCTATTAGTGTTACTCGATCTTAGTGCTGCATTTGACACTATTGACCACAACATTCTTTTAAATAGACTGGAAAATTATGTTGGCATTAGTGGAATTGCGCTAGCATGGTTTAAATCATACTTATCTGACCGTTATCAGTTTGTAGCAGTAAATGAAGAGATGTCTTATCGATCACAAGTTCAGTATGGCGTACCACAAGGCTCAGTATTAGGACCGCTGCTGTTCACTCTGTACATGCTACCATTAGGAGATATCATTAGGAAGCATGGAAGCATTTTCACTGTTATACTAATGATACTCAGCTCTATATTTCTTCACGCCCTGACGAAACTTACCAATTTACAAAATGAACGGAATGCATAGCTGATATAAAAAACCGGATGACTAGTAATTTCCTACTATTTAATTCTGAAAAAAGAGATTCTAATTATTGGACTAAAAACCTCCTCACGTAATAACCTAGAATACTGCTTAACACTTGATGGCTGCACTGTTAAGTCTTCGTCGTTAGTTAGGAACCTGGGTGTGCTCTTTGATACCAATCTTTCATTTGAAAGTCACGTGTCTAGTATCTGTAAAACTATTTTTTCATCTTAAAAATATATCTAAATTACGTCATATACTCTCAATGAAAAATGCAGAACAATTAGTTCATGCGTTCATGACATCAAGGCTAGATTATTGTAATGCTATTATGGGTGGTTGCCCTGCACGCTTAATAAACAAACTATAGCTGGTCCAAAACGGGCCAATAATTACCCCATTTTCTGAGATTCTGAGAATTTTTAAATATTGATGATTACTTACAAAGCACTAAAGATTTGCAGTACTTGAGCAAGCTCTTAACACATTATAGTCCTTCATGTCTATTGCAATCTCAAAATTCTGGCCAGTTGATAATACCTAGAATATCAAAATCAACTGCTGGCGGTAGATCCTTTTCCTATTTAGCACCAAAATCCAGGCCATATCCAGATCTGATGAAGGACCTGCGTCTGGACACGTCGACAACGCAGTCCTGAAATGTCAACTAGTCTCTCCCTTGTGAAGGCCTCCTTCCCTTTACCTCTGTACTGATAAAACGTTGTCGGGATAATTACGATTCACGTGACTACGTGGAAGCGATAAAAAATTCTCAGAGCCACCAGGCACTGTTTTTGCAAATGAGCTGCCGTATCGCATTAAAAGGTTTTCTATTAGAACGGTGTCGTGTTAGTGGACCCTAACTTAATAAATGATCTTTGCGATGGACGTGAATCAATCAAAACTAACTTTATGCTGGACAATAACTTTATTCTAGAGCTGATGTAAAGCCAAAACATTCTGTTTCTTTAATTTCCTATTATCACTGTAACACTGCTTTGAAACAGTATATATTGTTAAGAGCGCTGTATAAATGAAGGAAACTTGACAATTATATTAGCCTTCACGTTTTCATGTCAGCGTGTGCGTGTCGGTCAAAACAATGAATCCAAGTTATATTTTTTCCTATTATTTCCACATTATCACCCTGTCTCTCTGGATTGCTGTATATTTTTTCCCTATGCTTTGTCAACCTGTCTTTCGCTGATGTCCTTTTCTTTTCAACTGATGCTTGCCTGAATGCCTGTAACAAAATACACAATAGCCATCTTGAAGGTAACATTTCGTAAAAAAGACATGAAGAAATACATTGTTTCACAGTAAAACTATTGAATATTAAATAATATTACATTATAGTAGGTGGCCTATACTGCATTCATACTGCTTTTTGTGGAAGCACTTCATAAAAATAAAAAAATATTGACCCCTTTTGGGAGGGGGGTGTAATAGCTATTTTGTTTACGCAATCTGTGTAAGTGTTTAAGGCAAATATCAAGTTATATTAAAATGAGCAAGAGTTATAGTGCACGTCCCTCCTTCATAAGTCTGTTTCTCATTACCGAAACATTAAGTACAGTAGGTTACCAACCAGAATGCCTAATGCCGCCGCGGCGTTTACCGCGGCAAATTCGCCGCGGTAAAAAAAAAACAGTCGCATTTCAAAGTCGTTCGCGAAATGACCACCAGGTGGCAGAAAGGGACACTGTGCAAACAGCCGTATTTTTAAATGTAAGTGGGTTCAAAATAAAATATTTTTATAAATAGGCCAATTTGGCTACTACAGCAAAGAACAAAATATAGAATACATTTTAGCAATGAAAAATAGAATTTGCAGGAGCAAAATACTGTATCTGGTAATCTCCCGAACTGTCAACACGGGCTTTTGCGCTGCACAGAGAGACGCTGCGCTCTCTCGTCTGCGCGCACACTGACTAGAGAATAACCAATCCTGTGGTCGAGTGGTAAAGCTATATATATATATATATATATATATATATATATATATATATATATATATATATATATATATATTAAATATACAACACGCACGTTTAAACAACAAACAATAAAATCTGAACCAGCGCTTCTACTCCTGTATTGAGAGATATGCAGCGCGTTTCAGTTACGATCCTGGTTCCAGTGGCCTTGGCTTTTTAAAATGTCACAAAGCGTTTTTGAGGTGGTTTTGAACGAAATATTGAATTTTATAATTAAGTATTTTGACACACCACGCCTAGTGCGTATTCTAAAATGGGGTTTTATTCTGCATTCTGAATTAGAGTTCGACAAACAGCGACGCGTTCACTTGAATTTATTTTTCTGCTAAAATAACTTAATAGGCTATAGCCTACTTCGTAATTTTTGTTATACAGATAGGATATCATATTTTAAAACTGTAAAAGGTCTACTTTTATTCATGTAAAGTAGGCTACAATAGGCTAACAACAAAACCCTTTCTCACTCATTTGAGCGAACACACACTGGAGAAACAAACGTTTGGGCTTTTTTCAGTGAGCTACGACATGGCCGAGTGGTAGAGCTGACGGTTCATCAATCAGAAGACATGCGTTCAAATCCCCAACAAACATACTGTAACAAAGTTTTATTTTTAGGCTATTAATGCAGATTTGTTTAGTTCTAAAACTCTGTTCCACCATATATTTTTTTGCTTATAGGCCTATTTATAAAATAAAATTACCATGCATTTCCATTTTACACTAAGGAACAAATAGTAGCCTTTCTTCCTCCTTTCTTTTCCTTTCATCCTTCTTTATTTTCCTAGGCTATCCAACAGAACGACTTTACATCTGTAGCTATAATACCAATCGTTCAAAAGCAGTTTTGTAAAAAAAGTATATATATATATATATATATATATATATATGGGCCTAGCCTATATATATATATCTATATTTGTTTTATTCCCTATAGCCTACATAGAGTTTTTAAAAACATGGTTTTAAGTAAAGTTTTCGACAAACGAGGCAGCGCGTTCATTTGATTTATTTTTTCTCATAACAGCTAAAATAACTTAATTGGCTATACATGATTTTTTTGGTCATACAGATAAGAGTAAAGTAGCCTACATCGTTCAAAACTGTAAACTTTTTTTAGGCTAATGACAAAAGTGTATCTGTCGTCTCTCTCTGTCTCCGGGAACTGCGCGTCACAGAAATGAACCGAAAGCCACTTGCCTCAGCTCAGTCAAGATAGGAAATCGGCTATGTCTAAAGCCTTTAAATGTCTAAATATTTAGGCTAATAAATGTTATCTGGTTATGTAATCCATATGAAAACGAGAGGTACAGAGAATCTGCTGAAATATGTTTATGATGCTGGCGCCTGGCAATGAGAAAATGACAAGGTGAAAATCTCGATCTAATTAAATGTAGAGACTAAATCTCCCTGAATTAAAATGTAAAAACAGATCAAATCATTTATTCGTCGAAGTGTTGCTATCTTGTTTCATTCAAAGTTAATAATTATTATCTAAATGTTATTTAGTTTATCAGCAGTACCACGAAGCACCGAGATATTATTTGAATATTTATTTGAATAATAATAATTTTAAAAAGAACTAATTCACAATTTGCATGCCTGGATCCAAAGATCCCTGTAGAATTTAATATTGAGTTGAGCATTTTGTTCATGACAACAAAATGAACATGCGTTTGAAGATTATATTTAGTTTTGCTTGGAAAAAGCTGGCCCAAACCAGTTTTATTTCTTAAATTATTTAAATAATGAAATATTTAGTAATAAACTTTTATGACAGAAATATCACTACATGTAGCTTAAATCATTTAATTCCTTCATTATCAACACTTTAATAGCCTAATGCTAATGTATAGAAGAGCGATTTAAGTGTGAATTGCGACTTCTCTTTATTTTAAGTCAGACTCAGACTCAGAGAGCCTGTGGGGGGTTTGGAGGGACAGTGCAGCGTGATGCAGGACAATAGGAGGTGTTAATGTCCCTCTTTCATATGGAGAGTGTCGGATATAGCCAGCCTGATGAGCAGGCAAAGACAAAATTATCTCTCGATGTGTGTGTCCCCATATTTTATTAAATTATAAATATTGTAGTTTATTTATTGTAGCCTATTTAAAGGTTTGTCACACACAAATTTAAATTGAAGTGTTCAATCCAGTTGTTTCAACTGGTGTTGTAGAGTTCAAGAATGTTTAAGCAAGGGAGACTAAATAAACTCGCTGAGATCCAGCGCGAGAGAAACTCATGTTTTTAATTTAATTTTAATTTTAATTTTAATTTAGCTGCAATTTCTTTGGCAAAAAAAATTTAAAATGTACCAAGAATAGATTCTGTGTTTCTTTTTTGCATGGAAATAAAGTCTAAATGCAATCCTGTTTTACATTTTTTTTTAAAACTGTTCCACCACTTTATTTAAACCTTGAATTGTTCGATGGGGTCAAACTAAAGTTTAAGTATTTTTAGTGTTTTTTACATTACACAATAATTTAGCAGACTAAAGACGAGCTTCTTCATTTTCATTTTCTGACGCAATAGGCTAACAATCTTCCTTCAACAGTTTTGTCGTCTGTGCAGCGGCTCTACAGGAATGTAGCAATGTTGTAATGTGCCATTGATAATTAAACAAAACGCTTGACTTTAAATAAATAAAAGTTAATAAACTCGCAAATAAACAGTTACCTATTTAAGCATCAAGAACGGTTAAAGATTAATGCTGTGTCGGCCAACATAATGTTATATTCATTGAGATTCGATCTCGGGTCTCTTGAGTTTCGATCTCGGGTCCCTTGGATCTCCGTGTCATTGCGTTAACCACAGAGCTACCGCCTGAACGCTATTAGATCAACGTCTTATGCTCTTACAAAGCCTCATTGATGTAGCCTAATATGTTTTCGGAAATATGGAAATGTTTTCATTATTTATTCAATTTAATTTAAGTATTGTGATTAATTATTTTAACTACATTTCACTTGAATTCATCTGCTACCAGCTTTCAATCGCTCTGAATGAGCCGCGGCGCGGCAGATTACGCAATAGAGAGAATAAACAGACACTTTTCAAAGTCTGTAATTGTAGCGCCTCTTAGCGGTTAAAGGCAGCAAATACACCCCGAATTTATTATTATTATTATAATATAAGTATTATTCTGGTTGGTAACCTACTGTATCTCCACCGCAACAGGCCTTTAATTGTTGCGGTGAATGATAATGGTGATGCGGAGGATGAGCGACCTTAAACATTCTTGCTAACTGTGGAAGCTAAATGAGGGTTAGCTAAACTTTCCCTCTCTTTTTATATTTAGACCATAATGGGGTATATAGTAATCTCAAAATTAAAACGGCAACATTTTTTAAAACTTTACAAACTCATGTTTCAGTAATGAGAACTAAAAAGTTGTGTAGGTACTATGACAAACAAAATTTTTACTTTTATCTGGAGAGAAAAAATAAGAACTGCTTATCTGGTAGCCATCTTGCGTGTCACAGTCAATTATGTCCCTTCCAACAAAATTCCTTGAAAATATTAGTTCCTTGAGGACTTAAACAATGATTGAAAATTGTTGCGGAGGATGAGATAATTGGTCTTGGACACATATATATTCCTTATTATTGTCACTACATTTACCAATGATCACCAAATTCAACATGTTTCTTTACTGTAAATATTTATAGTATAACATGCACTGAAGCTTTTTATTTTTTATATTTTTTAATTATAAAATTTTCCATCTCAAAGGACCCAAATCCAGTCATGGACACGTTGCGGTAATGACAAATTTCCCCTTAAATGTGGAAAAAACAACAAAATTGGTATTTATGATGTCATTTGAAATCATGTGCAAAATAGTACATGATGAGTGTTTATAACTGTATCCTTCTTATTTTGATAGCATTTACTTTTATCATCAAAATGTTTCATGACACCTCATAAGTCTAATTTCGCGAGAATCACCCATCTGTAGAAATCAACAACTTGACGACACCCATGGTTTTTCACTTCAAAAAAATAAATTGACATTTAAAAGTCTACAGTACTGTCACCTATAGAAAAGTTTCCACACGTATAAGATGACAGATGTGCAGGTGTGTATTTTTTAAAGGTTACTAGCATCTTTTTGTATGTAGTGTTGTTTATAACACCAGTGCCTTACTGCCGGCTCCATTTCTCTTGGGCCCTGGGTGATATTTATGTTTTGTGTGGCGCTTGGGGGAACATCTCGTTTCAAACTTCAGAAAAGCAAACTCTGCAACTCTGGCTAGCAAGTATGTCCTATTTCAGATTCCTCATCTGGAGGTCATTCTTTCTCAGCCCACCATCCTATTTTGGGGAAGCAACTGAGGGCATCAAGACAATTAGAAGAAATGGTAATATCAATGTGATAATAACTCACAAAAGTTTGAAAATAAAAATAGAAAACATTTTTTAATTGTAATAATATTTCACATTATTAATGTTTTTACTGTATTTTCAGCAAAAAATGCATAAATTACAATAACAAATTCCAAAATTCCAAAAATCTACTCTGCTTTTCTGAATTAACGAGTTAATTATCTCAGAATTACAAGATAATTTTTCATGGAAAAAATGCTAATGATAGAGTAACAACATCTTGAGTTCAACCAACAAAGCTAAATGTGAAATTAAAAACTGTTAAAAGATTGATCTTGAACTCTTGAAAAATGATAAACAAAACAAGCCTGGTAATTTGTCAAGGAAATGTTACAAAGGATGCTACATTTCTGTAATTGCCATTTTTATCTTCAAAAATTGTAAAAACTTTCATTTTATTATCCAATCCAATCCAATCCAACTTTATTTTTAAAGCACATTTAAAATGTATAAATACATGAGTAACAAAAACAAACATTTAAAACAAAGGACAAACTAGAAAATAAAAATGCAGAAAATAACTCTCAAGCAGGTTTAAAGGCCAATGAATAAAAGTGAGATTTAAGTCATATAAGCAACATTGACCTTTGGTGTGTTTAGGTGTCTTATCTAAAAAAAAACATAAGTGGTATTGCTTTGGTTGCTGATTTTACAATGTTTTGTTGTGGGATGAGATTCGGTAATCAGGCCTCTTGGAATCAAACAATCTCAGTGAGATGATATAGATGCACATTGAAATGCTGAACATGTAATTCACAAGCTCATAATGTGTTTAATAGAGAGAGAGAGAGAGAGAGAGAGAGAGAGAGAGAGAGAGAGAGAGGGAGAGAGAGAGAGAGAGAGAGAGGAGAGAGAGAGGAGAGAGAGAGAGAGAGAGAGAGAGAGAGAGAGAGAGAGAGAGAGAGAGAGAGAGAGAGAGAGAGAGAGGATGAGAGAGAGAGAGAGAGAGGGAGAGAGAGAGAGAGAGAGACTTTAGACTTTTAAAACCCTTTTAATTTACCCCATTCTCCAAAACATTACAGAGCTAATATACAAAACACACACATAAAATAAAAAATATAAAATACAAGTCTAATTGGTAATTATACCAATTAAAAAACAAATTTCCAAACTGACTAATTGTCACTAAAGCATCTCTCACGCCCCACCTCATTGTAAAAAAAGGTACATTATCAATTTGTTTGTAATATGCAAATTCAATAGCAACCCTAAATTCTACCAATGATTTGAAAAGAACCAACAAATCAACATCTTGAGCAGCATTTTTACATTGATGTGTTTTCAGGATTGCTAACTTGGCTTGACCCATTAAAAAATTGCCTAGCACACACTGTTCGCGCCATGACTGTTTGTACTTGCAACCAAAAATAAAAAGGGTGTTTGTAAAAGAAAAACCCAATTTCATTATTAGTTTTTCCAAAAGTACAAAAAGTGGAACCAGCCTTGAACACTCACAAAATAAATGAAATGCCGTATCGGAAGCCTTACAGAAAGGACATTCAGGTAAAACCTCTTCATTAAATTTTGAAACAAAGTTGTTTGTAGCCACCACACTATTCTCCACTCTAGATCTCCAGATCTTTTGGAATCGGAGGCTTGTACAACAGCCTCCATGAGGGATCACATCTCTGGGCACTGAAAGGTACATCCTCCATTTAGTGTCTACCCTTTCTTCAAAGAGAGAGAGAGAGGAGAGAGAGAGAGAGGAGAGAGAGAGAGAGAGAGAGAGAGAGAGAGAGAGAGAGAGAGGGGAGAGAGAGAGAGAGGAGAGAGGGAGAGAGAGAGAGAGAGAGAGAGAGAGAGGAGAGAGAGAGAGAGAGAGGAGAGGAGAGAGAGGAGAGAGAGAGAGAGAGGAGAGAGAGAGAGAGTGAGAGAGAGAGAGAGAGAGAATAGAGCAATTAAAATGTCCACTCGATTTTTATTCCTCCCAGACTCATTCTTTTCTTTAAGAATGTGCTTGCAAGTCACCATGCTGCAAACAATTAAACAGTAGACCACGTTCTTTGTGGCTCAAAATTAACAGCTGTTTTGGCTGTTAATTGAAATGAATCCCAGTTGACCAGGAAGGAGCCAATTAACTTTTCGCTTTCTTCTGAATGGGTGGCACTGAGGGAGACATTTGCCTTTTCTCACTTGATAAAAGAACACTCATGGTGCAAATGATCTCTTCTCTGCTTCAAACTGTAAATGTATTCTAATACTATAGCTCGCAGGAAGTGTTGCATGTTTTGCCAATGTCGTCTCTGTTCCCTTTTGGGATAGAAACAATAAGCAAGGGTGTAATGAGATCATGGAGAGGCGTTTAAACTCTGATTGTAACTCCTGATGTGGCTAAATGTTAACTAGACACAAAGGGCATGAGTTATTTTCGTCTTCTTATCTTTCTCTTATATCTATGAATGTGTTATCTGTGTAGTGTGATAATGGTCACTATATATACACCGATCAATCCAGATATACATGCTGCTGCCAGAACTGAGCCACATGTGCCATAATTGGCCCAGATGAGGCCCGGATATACATGCTATTGCCAGCCACACTCAGGTTGGGTCATCGCCGTCATTCCATGTGGTATGTGGGCCCGAAGAATGTGGGAGATGTGGGCCACAACTGGTTTGGCATCCGTAAAGTTTTTTCAAAAGTGATACTAAATATTTTACATTGCAGCACAAATTAGATGTCAAATAAATGACTGTTCCTGAAATCCTGATTCCTGAAAAAAAACCTGTCAAAGTTTCCACAAAATATTAAGTAGCACTGCCATTTTTATGACTCTGTAAATAATAATAATAATGAATGTTACTTCAGCTCCAGTTCAGCATATTAGAATGATTTCTGAAGGATCATGTGACATTAAAGACTGGAGTATTGATGCTGAAAATTCATATTTGCCATCACAAGGATAATTTACATTTAAAATGTATTTAAAAAATAAATAAAATATGGAAATGTATTAGAAAATAAAACAATACATTTTCTGTTTAACTTAATTTGTTATAGTACATATTTGATTTTAAGGTAATTTCGGTTTATTTTTTATTATAATATATTTAAATGTTTATATTATTTTGTATACAATTTTTATATTTTACATTATTTTAACTATGGATACGGTGTTAGGTCGCTGCTTTATCTCCAATGTAAAATCAGGCAAACCTATCGAGTAGTGACATTTGCATTGCTGTTTGCTTATAGGTTCAATGCCAAGGCATCAATAGCTATAAATAGTTTTACATTGGTGTACTTGTTTGTGTTATTTAACATAAATTAAGACAATCCTTTTTATTTGCCTTTTTCTTTTAGCACAGTGTGTCTTAGACAATTGCAGTTTGATAATCTGAGCAGTTTAAATTGATTTTGAGTACAGGATGAACAGTTTAAAGTCCCCATGAAATCAAAATTGACCATACTTACTTTGTTTGCCTAAATTGATCGTTTTGTGGTGAACAATTCATCCGTGCAAGTCAATCCACACAAAAAAAATGTTTGGCTTCGTAATCTTTAATCAAATTCTGAAAATACCCCTCCCCTCTGCACTGGAGGACCTTGCCCGATGACGTAGGCTTGACGGTTTAGGTGTCTGCTTAACATCCGTAATCACGCCCCTCCAACTGACATTAGACAGGCACACAGCGTGTGAAAGGAGAGATGGCAAGGAGGTGCATTTTTCTAAATCCAATCAGGTGCTAGTTGGGAAAAAAAAGCCACGCTCACTATTTTGCCTCATTTAGTATTCCGTTTCTCTCGGAAATACGTCACAGCACTGGAGAAAAGCCGTTTGCAACTTCCGGTTCATGGGGACTTTAACAATATTTGTTGCTTGAGTTAGCGACTCATGGTTGTGTGTGTTTGTGTGTGTTTATTTTATATCACTAATCCAATCATCAAGGGCTGCATTTCTTAATAGATAACCCATTTATCATGCCCTGTGTTGTCGGGACACAATGAATGGAGAAAGAGTTGAATAATAGGGTGCTAGTATTAGCTCAGAGCAATTCCATTGAACTCCAGTGACCAAATCTCAATTGGCGGCTGTTTCCATTTGACGAGCGATTAACCAGAAGCTCATTGCCCAAGCAATTGACCTGTCACCAATACGAAGGCTGTGCCTGATAAGCATGCAGGTGAAGGGGGAAGAGGATGTGGAGATTGACGCAATTAGCCTAATGAGTACACAGAGTTTCTGCCAGTGCCTCTGGAAGCTTTTTCTTTTACCCACAACCGCATACCAACAGATGCAAAATCTGATTACCTTGTTTGCAGGACCAGCAGACAATCTTGCTTCGACCTTAACCCCAATTCACTCACTAGAATATCAATAGGGTTATTTTCCCTTTTACTCAACATAATGATAGTGTTTATCTGGAAATATTTTGTTTTGAGGCAGCCGTTCCAAAGCTATGATTATTTAATGTGTAGCAACTGAATGTGAACCACAAAAGGGCAAAAGTTACATTTAAAATGGAGGCAAAAGCAAATAATTTATTTTCTTACTGATACACATTAAATACCAGATAAAAATCCAAACTTTTCTGCATTACAATGACAGTCTTCACTACACTCTGTCCAAACCTGTATGACACAATGTAACACAAACGAAGATATTTTGAAGATGGCAGTAACCAAATGATTGATGGGCCCTATTTCTTTATCCATACTATAGAAGTCAATGGCTACTGTCAACCGTCTGGTTACCAACATTCCAGGTTACATACTATTAAAGATAAGTGCACAGTATGCTGCCTGAATGTTCATGTTGGCATTAATTCCTGATTTTCTATTCTTCTTGTGCTTGCTCAATGTTGACATCAATTTGTTAGTGGGGGAGTCTTACATTGCACAGGATGTCCTTTAATCCTAATATTTATGATATGTGACTTGCCTTTATTTTACATGGGTGCACATGAGAAATCCCGGGTTAGTTGTAAGCTCCAGACATTGGGTAAAGCCTTTATCAAATAGCTGCAATGAGGAAATCCATGGAAAATGGCCCAACATTGTTTATGACTCCCAGCTAAAGCTATTTTATTACATTTATTATCTTTTGAAATTGCATCACTGAATAATATCACTGTATATTCCAAAGCTTTATTTGGAGCCTGACTGGTTGGCCATGGTGGGCGATCGAAGCTCCTCTAAATCTTCTGATACTGTGGAATGAGCTCATGACTTTATGAAACATGGTTTGGACATACTCTGTCGTAAGTCAATGCCAGCAAAGGTTAGACCCCCCCAGCTGCTTTCAAATTGTTGCCAAGCAGTGGGCAACCCTGTTGGCATGGCGACAAGTGTTTGTTTCCACACAGCCAGGGACTCTAAATAATTCTGGTGTCGTGACAGAGAAGGAGACAGCTTGTGAAACAGAAGGCAGATTAACAAATATGTCCAGGTTCGCTGGGTTATGAAATTGTTGATGGTCCAGTGGCATTTTGCATTACTATCCTTTTCAGTGTTTTCTTTGTAGAAAAAAAAAAAAAACGTTTCCTGGTGGGAAATGTCTTATAGATCCACCCACTGGGAAAGAAAAACTATAATTGAGATGTCTCTAATATCTCAGTTGTTTCTCCTAGATAGCTATGGGGTTCAATGGAAAGTTTTGTTTACAGGGTTAGTTCACTCAAAAATGAGTCATCATTTACTCACCATCATGTCGCTCCAAGCCTTTATAGACCTTATGCGCCAGAGAAACAAACAGCCATCTTTGTCTTTGAACTTGTGTATAGTTCAATAGCATTGCTGTCGAAGAGTAATTAGCTGGTGTGAAATGGATTTACTTTTTTTAGAGTTAAAGGGTTAGGGTATCTAACTATCATGAATATCAGACTTTTTCCGTGTTTAAGTGCTGTTAGTGCATCTACCAACCAAGAAAACTTGAGACAACCCAGTAACAACCCAGTGATTTTGTTTTAGTATGCCTTTTTCTGCAAGCATGTAAAAAAAAAAAAGCCGATCAGATTTCGCTCCCCTTCTGACGTAGGAAGGAGATCTTATTATAATATTACTGCCCCTTATTCTGTACCTTTCCACCCATGGTGTTACCATTTGGCTTTCGCAAGTGACAACAGTGTAACCAGTTCTGACTCAAT